>LQNS02277097.1:16555021-16569290 GCA_001587735.2 Parhyale hawaiensis
CGCCCTATACTTTGCCGTAGATTCGATGTATGGAGAAGCTAATACTCGTACAAATCAGACTAAGCATGCGATGTCTTCATTGTTGGAATTTCATCTGTCCCTGCTTAAGATACGTTTGCCATCGTCTGCTCTTCTGCAACCCGGCCTATTTTCTGCCAATCACTTTCAATGGAGCTTGAGAGGAGCACCAGAGCCTCCAACCTGGACTAATTTCGGCCTCTCTATTTCGTTAAGAGCGTGACACCAACATATAAATGAATATATATATTTATAAACACACGACGGTCATTCTTAGTATTAGATTAGATTGAAAAAAAAAAACTCCGGATCACAGCAGCTATTCTGCCACAGCGAGGACCATTTGCTCAGTTTCGAATTTCTGTGAATTTCTATTGAGTTTCAGTACGAAATTGTACACATTTCGAATCGATGTGTCTAAATAGATTCAGCCGTTGTCACTCGCACAGAAACATGTGTTCCAAGAACGTGAAGCGCTTCCGTAGTTTGACTCGTACGCAGGAGTCCTAACGTAGTCCATATAATTATGTCAGACACCATAGCACCGGTTGACTTCGCAGATGTCTTACCAGCAAAGTTTTCGCCTTTGTTTTCCATTATATAGTTTAGACATATAGAGACAGTATGAAAACAAATATAGCAATCCCACTCTTTGAAAGTACTTTTGCCGTTACTTCCTTCTATATCTATAAGCCTTCGCTAACCTATAGATCTCATCGCTTGAAGATATTATTTAGGCTTTCACATTATTAGTATTTCCATTTTTCATCGGTGAATCTGAGGATATCAATTCAACGGCGGGACCCATGGCTGCGATGTAGTTTATATAAGCGATAGCTTTCCCACAAAATAAGATACAACAGACTCATCTACTTTTTTCAATGGTTGATTCATGTTGCCGAAAGCACTTTTTCCGTAAGCTTAAGCGATTTCTTCAAACATCGCGCTTTCACTTCAAAAATGCTCTAGAATGAGGCAGTTCACTACAGCTTGCTGCACCGTATTCTAGACGCGAATTTTCCCATATTTGGATCGTTATGCGACCTCAGCAACGTGAATATTACAAGACTAGACGACCCGTGCCTGAAAAAAGTCAAGCAATGATCGATATGTTCGCGCTCTTCTCTAACTTGCCGTTTCCACATCTTCCCTCTCACGCTTATTAGCAACTCTTATTCCCTTCTATTATCTTTCTGCTTCAAGTCTTTCTTGTCGCTGTGTCGCATAGGCCCTTCATCTCTCTCCATCGGTAGCACGTCTCCGTTCTTGAGACTGTAGTAGTCTCGTTCTTCTTCAACGTTCCCTATCCCCCTTAATAATTAAAAGTGCTACTTCCAAAGTAAAATTTTAAGTAAAACACTGCTATAAACTTGAATAGAATTCCAGTCCGCTTATATGCAATGCGAGCGCACCGTATCCGTGATACTGTCATCCATACATAAATATCTGCTTCAATAAAATGCTGAAATTTTGCCTCTAAAGCGAAATCTGCTCTCTCATAGGAAGACAGTAAGCTAGAAGACATAATTGTCTACTGCCCGTGAAATAATTGACTACTGCCCGTTGTGAGTGCTCCGTTGATCATCTGCCGAATCTATGCATTGTGACCTGAGAGAAAAAGTTATAGAATCGGACTCCAGAAGCTGCTTATATATTGTTACGATTTCAAGGGGTGCTTCAAGCAACAAGTGCATTCACATAAAGGGAAAAGATCCTATTTTCCCATCTTCTTCTACCTGGTCCTCTATCTCTATGCAAACGTATCTTAAGTATAAAATCTGCCACCTGGCCTATTTTTCGACCATCTATTTCCTTAATTTTGGGCTTTATTATATGGGGATATAAAAATTGGTGCTGTATTTATGATACGTGTAAACAGAACTTCATGTCTTCCCCTCAAAACTGACTAAAAATTTATTCAGAGCAAGCGAAGAGAAGACAGATATTGACAGATATTATTGAGCTTCCTTACAGAGAAGAGCAGAACTTCTGTCAAGTTAAATTTGCCCCTAGCTAATAGTGAAAAGCCTATCGTACAGACACAGAGAGATGGACGGACGGACGGAGCCTCAAGCAGAATTATAATATAGATTTTCCTTTTTGTTGTAGTTCTAAAATACAAAGAACTGAATATTTTTTAAATAAAAGTACTACCGAGCCCTATCCACAATACATGGTCACAGAGCTATAGTAATGATGAATTGAAATACCAAATGGAAACATTATTATGTGAAGCTAAGGTGAACTTGGCGGAGTGGGGGCACTAATACCCAAGTTGGTAAAGCGCCGCATCTGAAAACAAAGTATGTACTGTATTATTTGAGAGCTCCTAGTTCCTTTGAGCTTTTCCTAGTGTATAATAGCCGAGATTGTGTCCACGGTTACATAAAAACAAGGAAGTAATAAATATTATCAGAGTTTTATCAGTTCTTAGATTTTGGGTCCGAAAAAATTGAAGCGCACTGCCGCTAATGTTCTGTGCCACAAAACCATTTTAAGCGCACTGCCGCTAATGTTCTGTGCAACAAAACCATTTTAAGCGCACTGCCGCTAATGTTCTGTGCCACAAAACCATTTTAAGCGCACTGCCGCTAATGTTCTGTGCAACAAAACCATTTTAAGCGCACTGCCGCTAATGTTCTGTGCAACAAAACCATTTTAAGCGCACTGCCGCTAATGTTCTGTGCAACAAAACCATTTTAGATCCATGACTACTTGTTCTACTGCAGTGCTCTCTCTGCGTGTCCAGCATCTTTGAAGAAACAAAATATGCCACGGTCAGCCAATAATTTTAAATCTATACACAATAATTGGTGACTTAAAAATCTCTCTGGCAAATAACAGCGAGCTTTGTTCTACACCCTTCGAAGTTGTTCAATCCGCCGAAGTCGGGGCGCTGCATGTCGAGGTTGAAGCAACGCAAGTTACGGAAATTTGTGTGTTGCTCAGTATTGGTGATATTAGTTCCTGGAAGAGAAGAAAATCTCATTACTACAGCTCTTTGCAAAAAAATGCTCATAAATATGAATAACAATGGTGTTATTGCCATGAAAACCATGAAAATGCTTCGACGTAAATGGGTTGATAAAAATAGCGGAGTTTTATCGAGGCAACTTCCAGTATCAAGCGCCTTCCCCTGACATGGTTTCTATAGATGGCATAGTTTCCCTTAGGAAAAACGCAATGAAAACAAAAGGTAATGGGCACTGAGGCAATAGCCTGCAATAACAACTTCAATTTAACAACTCATGAGCGTCGCACATACTATAAAATCTAAAGCAAATACTATAATATCTGAGGTATTTACTGTAACATCTAAGGCAATCGCTAATAAGATCTGAGGCAACTACTATGACATGTGAGGTATATACTGTAACATTATGGCAACAGCTAATAAGATCTAAGGCAAGTACTATACCTCCCTATGAATGTAAAACCCCGCAATAATGCTTCCAGAGCTACTTCAACCATATCAGTGACGCTACATATAACCATCAGAGAATATGACCATTAACTAAAGAACAAAGAGTCAAATAATGACACGCATCGCATAGTAAAAAATATTCATATTATCTTATTTTTAATATTGATTTCCAGTCATCCAACCACGTTGTCGACGGCTTCAAGTTTTGAGGTCGTACCTGCCATTAGAAGTTTGGAACAGTACTGGGCCAGCTGAACAAGAGTCGCAGCTCTGCAACGCTTTACGTCTTGAACAAAGAGCTTCCGTTATCGTGAGTACTTTCTCTGGTATATGAACAATGTCTTGTAATATACGATGCTACAAATTTATTATCAGTTGCACCAAGCTAAAGTCTTGATTTTTTGACAAATGTGAACATAATTTCGAGTCTACCAGCTAGGAATGCGAGTTTTTGTGACGCTTGACTTGCCGAGTCAGAGACAGTTGGTGTCCGTATGCCATTGTGGCGGTACTGACCCTACCCAAAAATGGGGAGCGGTGTGGGGAGGGAGGGAAGCGCAGGTCGTCGCATCAGAGCCTTTCGTCGCCACAGCTATTAGCGATCAGTAGTCGACTGCAGCCGTGCACTCCTCTAGGGCAGTTTGGGCTCTATGTGCAGCACGAATCAGAGCGTTGGGTTCCCAGCTGGGGTAAAGTCACGCTGAATATACCTTTAGTACCAATTAAGAGAGTTACTGGTCAAGCCAAATCCTTGTATGGAGCAACGTAATCGATAGGATATTGAGAAACCATTCGGCGTTTCGATTCTCGTGTGGAGTTAGCTTGTCTTGTTGACTAACAAAGGTTCCTTGCCATGATTGACTTAGAACCCTTAACTTCCAGCTTAAAAGTTCTAGGCAATATAGAAAATATAACAACAATAGAACAGCAGGTTAGCAGCAAGAAAAAAAATTTGACAGGTAAAAAACCGAAATAGTTTTATGAAACGTTATAAAATGATATGATATATTTAAGAATTTTGATTGGTATAGTAGTACGACGACGGATATCACGACCAATTTCTTTTTTTTTTTTTTTTTTTTTTGCTTGACGTGTGTACTGGCTTGAATTTCTTTACGCATCGAAGTTTCATATTTTGTATGCTTCAAGCTTGCTTTAACTGTAAATTTCCTGATTTTCTAGCTCTTACTATGAAGAAAAGTTTGCGGTCCAAACTGACACCGTCTTCAAAGCAGTGGAAGCTGTGTTGCCAGACTGTTCTCAGGTATATTTCATGCAGATTCAGCGAGATTTACTTCTAGCGTGGAACTCCACGTCTTTTACCTTTTCTCAGCTAATTATTTACTCGCAAAATCTTAAGGAATTTTGACCCTGTTAACACTTTCTTTGCATTTCTTGAACTGTCGTTTCGTTTGATGCACATATGTCACGGCTACCTTCATCGACGTACTGTACCACGTTATCTTCTGTTGTGGATAATTCTTTCTTAATTTATGGCCAGTGGTTGACTTATGGCGATTGCACACTAGCGCAACAGGTACACCTCCATACAATTCCACATCCAATTACCTTGCCGCTTATTAGCTTTCGCTTGCAAGTGGATCTACCGCTAAGATGAATAACTAAAATATTAATCGTTTCTTGCAGTGTGTACGCTATGACAAGCAGCAGCGGTGAAGCACTGAGTACCGCTCCTATGTCCGAGTTAGTTTATTAAAGTTACCGTGACACACAGTTTTAGCGCTATATGCAAACGCTGCAAGTTATAATCACGACAACGTCCCATGGTAAGTTGTAATCACGACAACGTCCCATGGTAAGTTGTAATCACGACAACGTCCCATGGTAAGTTGTAATCACGACAACGTCCCATGGTAAGTTGTAATCACGACAACGTCCCATGTAGCAGTGGCTTTCGGCTCCGTGTTGCACCAACGTTGCATTTTTTAACGTTGGCCGAATGTTGGTTTTGAAAAGTTGATCCGATGCTGTTTTTCAATCCCGGACCAACATTGTCGGCGGATGTTCAGCCAACAAAGTAGTTGGTTATCGTATCTACACGAAAATGGAAAAAGTTGTGCAATAATGTTAATGTATTGATACAGTATCGAGGATTATTCTTAAAATCGCTAAAACAATCAACTTTGACCTGAATTTAAATACACGAGGTTAACGATAGGGAACAGGCTTCTTCTAATATCTGTTGGGCTTCTGTCACGGGTGACAATTATAAAATAAGATAAATATTTATCACAGTATTTACATTCTTCTTTGATATATGAGTGTTTTATGCATCACTTAAATCACACGTCTTCGTTTCGAAAGAGGAAATCGTTAAATGTCGGATCACTGTTTAAAATTATTTTATTATTGGCCCAATATTGCGGTCCAACAATATTAATTTCACGTGCTTTTGCTGGCAACAGAAATTTGACTAATTCCTAATGTTAATAAAACAATAGGTACATAAATTAAACTAACAGTACGATTTTTTGAGCGTTTCCATGAAGCGTTTCACAATAGTGACCAATGTTGGCTTAGCATTGCATGTCACTACATAAGTACGCTTTTTCTTAGCGCATATTGATAAAGTACCTGTCCAGGATCGGTTGACAAAGCTCCGACAATCACCCAACATTCCAATATTGGACCGACCTTTCTCCAAAGTTATTTTGCTGCGGGGGTCCCCGCTAAAGTAAGAAACTGACCTTTGCACCAGTGTGCACCCGCCATCAGTCTTCGTCATCTTTTTCATGCGCTTTCGTTGCATTTGAGCGAATGGAGTTTGTTCGGCCGCACCAACACGCACTGTAGCATCCAGTTGTATTTTGGTGCATGAAGCGTCAAACATGCGCGTTCTTGAGGGAATCACAGCTTACCCAATGATGGAAGACATCGCCTAATGTTTTGCATTAGTAGCTATTTGTTGAACCAGAGACGCCACTGTGTACAGTTAAACTGCAACTATTCACAGCGTCATCATTGGATTGTTCTTCCATTGGTCTCATTGATAGTCGAGTAGACATGAGCCAAATATTGGCAAAACCGTCAAGTTGGGTATAGATATGCATATTTTTTGCTGAAAGTAGTAGTATAGGGTGTCTACTTTAAGAATTAGACGGGTGCCCCCTCGGCACCATTGGGTAATTTCTTTAGAAAGCCATAAGCCACGCCCATCTTTTCACATGCATCTTCATTATGACTTATCTAGTTTTTGGAATATGCATATCATGTTTGGTATCAAGTTAAAGCTTATGGGAAATAGAATGTAAATATAGAGGTTAAAAGAGATAAAACACCAGCAGAAGTCACTTCTAGGTCATTTAAGGTTATACAAGCTCAAATGATGTAAATTTAACAGGACTTTAACTTACATGTGTAGCATATCATGCTTGGAGTCAAATCGAATCATTTTATTGTGTGAAATAAAACTGTATGGTTCCTAATTTTTTTTAATAGATCACTTCAAGAAGGTTGAAGTCATACAGATGTAAACGTATTAGCTGGAAGTTCCGATATGAAATGATATTCAGAAGACGTATAGAGCCCCATACCAAATGGCTACTAAAGCTAAAGTACACATCGTTTGGGACAATAATTTATCCCACACTTTGAACAAAGCTCATCATTTTGAACCACATCTTTCTGTTTTCTCGTCTCCACTACTTTTGTTCTGAAGACTCATCCAGTTTTTCGCTCTCATCAGTCTCGACGGCACATTTGCACAGTGTTCTTTCGCTTCACAGCTGCAGTATGAAGTAGGTTCATGATGTGTTAGCTGACCGGCAACTACAATTAGCCCTAGAACACAGTGGCAGTGACTTGCATCCCCAAGCAATGTGTTCTAATAATTCCTTGGCAGAGGATTTGCTCTTCTATTCTATTTTGGATCCAAATAGGGAAAAGTTTGTTGTAGGAGGTTCATTCTATTCGGATTCTCTTCCGTTTAGCTCTCGGAGGCGAGCACGTGTGATATGCTCCGTTGCTGACTTATCAGTAGAAGGTAGGCTCTTGAGTATTGGAGGATCTTCTCCACTTTCATTTTGCTAAATAATGTAAATCTCCTACCGTTGAGAGGTTCAGCTATCTTCTCGCTGTGTCAGAGGAAAGAGTTTATTCTAGCTTTCATCTAGTCCACTTCTTTTGCTTCAGGCTCCAAAAATACTTGTAGATGAAGATTTAATTCTAGTAACAAGTTGGGAGTGGCAAGCTTCCCCTTGCCAATAGGAGAGGGTCTCGTATCGCAACCTGATGAGACATGCACAGCCAATAACTCGAAGCACTTGTCTCCCAGCTGCAAAATAGCAGCTTTGATATTACTTCTCCGTCGTACTTCCTCGTCAAAACAAGTGAAGCGCAGGCTTGCAAACCCAATTTTTTTATACATTTGTATAAACATGTAACTGCAAATTAGTGCCACTGTGTTCCAGGGCAAATTGTAGTAACCGCTCAGCAGACACATTGTGAAGTTACTTCATACTGCAGCTGTGAAGTGAAAGAGCTCCGGGCAAATGTGCACACAAAGAAAACTCAACATGCAGTCGAGACTATAATGTGGAAGAGCTGAATAAGCCTCGAGATGAAGTGGAATCGGAGGATAAGGGTAGCGGAGACAAGAAAACAGTAAAACATGATGCACCGTGTTGAATACATTACATTATTTCTTATTCGTTGAAATAGAGCACATCCAGGTTCCATATTTCTTAGAGGTTTTCAAAACTAATAAAAATCCAGTCGAATTTTTGAAAACCTCTAAGAGACATTACATTATGTATAATGCTTGTCTTGAAAGATGTGAACTTGTGTTTCAGAAGCCCCATTCTAGGTGGCTCTATCTTGTATTACCATCGCATACTGGAACTTGCAGATAATACATTGTTTACATTTGTGTGACCTCGACATTCCTTGAGTGATCTAGGAGTTTGTAGGAAAGTATGAAAAAACAAATAGTTTTACTTCATTCAACAAAATGATTCGATTTGATCCCAAACATGATATGCTGCTCGGTCACCTATGAGTGACCTATACTTGTGTTTTATCTCTTTTAATCTTTATGTTTACATTCTAATTGCCATAAGCTTCAATTTGATACACAACATATGTTTATTCCAAAAATTAGATAAGTCATAATGAATACGTATACGACAATAACATAAAATTGCCCAATGGTACCAAGGTGGCACCTATCAAATTCTTAAAATAGACACCCTATACTACTACCTTCAGCAAAAAAAATACATTTGTATATATCCAACTTGACGGTTCCGCTATCTTTCTACTTAACTATGAAGCTTTCGCCAACGAATTATTCGCATCCCTATAAAAATATACAAACATTTATATATATATATAGAGAGAGCTGTGTAATCAATTGGGGGTCAATGCCTGTAACTCAATGCAACTGGTCGAAGCCAGTGCACCTGCCTGATGTTTCAAACAAGTTAAGCCTCGAAAGCTCGACCCATTAAATTATTGAGCTTCAGACATTGACGATAATATGGTTACGCTGGAGACGTTCATAATCTCGGCCTTGCTACGTAAAACGGAGTGTTCAGTCTGCTCTACGTAATCGGCTTGCTTCTAATGCAGTGTTCTCACGTCATTCACCTCAACGCGTTCACGCAGCCACTCATACGAATGTTTTGTGGCGTCGTTGCCAGCACAAGTTTGCGCACTCCACAAACACGTATAAAAATGTTAACCGTTAAATCAACTTAGTCCGTCAGTATCACTAGGCAAGTTATGAAAATCTCTTCAAATTTCGAGTGAAATAAAACTCAACAATCAGCGCACACAAGTGGATGAGCGAATGCGTTGACATGAATGTCGTGTGAACTCCCTCGGAGACTTGAAGCAAAGATTCAAAGCTGCAAAGCCAAGGCTTCCGTCTGAAATTTCGGAGAAGTCAAGGCTCGAAGGCCTAATTTCGGCGCCCAATCGACTGTGTGCTGAATCCATTCGTATTTACCACGCAAAACAAATTTTCAAGTGTAAGTACTTTTGTATTTTGATTTTTGCACTTCCTGCAGAGCCTTTTTTTTTATTCTTGCAGTGGGTCTTGTATGCATGGAGCATCCACAGGTAGGACAGACTATGCAGTACGCCTTGCTGCCAGGCAGGTACCGTAACAGTAAAATCCGCCATAGTAAGCACGGAATTGTTCTACAAGCTTTCGTTCCTTCAGGCAGGGCCCGCTGGTGTCATCATTGTTTTCCGGAGCAGAAGATCTTCGCATATCCCCAGTTGAGCTGCTATTATGAGTCTAGCCATCTATGGGCATGTTTGATTGGGTGCTAAAATCAAGCTTTTGAGGCTTAACTTGTTCGAAACTCTAGTCAGAAGCGTTGGCCATGCCACTGTGAATCGGGTTGTAAGTGTTGGAAGCAACGAGATTACGTTGACCAGGTAGAAAACTCCAGGTACGGAGTTAGGGTGTGATTCTGGAAATCTCAAGGGTTATGGATTAAGAGCCAATGCTTGAAGCCTAATTCACCGAGTCGAAGCCAGTACACCTGTCTACAGTTTCGGACAAGTCAGGCCTCAAGATCTTTATTTCTGTACCCAATCGAACGGGTCCTTACGGTAGGTGTGGGCAATGCACGAAACAGAACTAAGAAACACCAACACTGTCCCGGATGGCCTTAAAATTTCCACGAGTTTCCCGCAGGTAGAAGATCGACAGCTATACCATACCTTGAGAGATGCATACAGGCCGCGCACAGATGAGGCATAGCAGTTACTAGCAATGCTGTAACGTTTGCGTCGCAATGCGCTCAGGTTAGTAGGGTAACATGTCTACTACCCGTCCACCATGCTAGTAGCCGTCCACTTGGGTTTAAAAACTTCCTGTATAAAAACTAGCAGAGCTAAAAAGCCGTACATAGGCTTAAACTGTAGGCTAAGTAGTACCCTACAGTTTCAGCCTATGTACGGCTCTCTAGCACTGCTAGTTTTCACACAGGAAGTTTTTAAACCCAAGTGGACGGCTACTAGCATGGTGGACGGGTACTAGACACGTTACCCTATACGTTGACTTTGAAGGCGAGGTTAGAGTAGAAGATTGGTCCATTTCAAGCAGCTTGACAAATCGAACGCTTTATGCCCACTGATGTTCAGAGCGGTTTTGGTATCGGTAAATGACCAACGCCCGGTTCCTACGCATCACCGACTCTTAATAAGCCTAAAGTACTCAGCAAGATGACGTAGAAACCACTACTTTTTGAGCAGAGTGCAAAATTTCTACATTCGAACAGCGGCACTACATCAGTCGTCAGGCCGTAAATTGCTAAAGAACACTTCTAATAATGTCATACCGCTCGCAGTGAGCATGTCAAGAGGACATCAGCAACTCTGGACCTATTGGATAATTTCCTTACCGTTTCGGAAGGTCCAGAGGCCATCAACACCATCCAAAGGTTTGGTGTAGTTCTCCGAATTCGCACCAGGCCGAAATAGATTGACCCACGAGACGTTCACATCTGTAGCAATGACGAAGTTCCATGCAGAGAAATCGTTGCCAATATATTGTTTAGACACATACCTATAGATTTAAATGAGCAAAAAATAACAGACCTAATGACATTGAGTAGCTGAAGCTCCCAATGTTTTTGCCTGCTCTAAATAACCTAAGACACTTTTGGTTGGTTAGAAATCCTGTTCAACTCCTGGGGCGAGCACTTACGACCAGTATCAGGAAAAAAGCTCCAGAGAAGCCCCGCCTGTCTTTTAAAGTTTATTTGTGAACTCTCCTCAATTATTTTGAAGCACATTATATTGTAGTGAATTAATTATATTGCGCTAAGGTAAATTTTACCTACCATTCGTATACGCACACGTGGGTTGGAGGTACCTCTAAATAGTGTTAGGCAAAGTTAGGCTCGGTTTAAGCTTGGTTATGTTGGAATAAGTTAGGACATATACGAATAGGGTAGGTGGTTAAATCAAATGTGGCTATAATAAAAGCTAGCGGGACCCGTGGAAATTCCACTGTCGGTTAGGTAATGTCCTCACTTTCTATAATGAACCAATCTTAACCTACGCTGCTATAACTCACTTTAGTTCGACCTAATGCAGCTCCTCAACCTAACCTACTGATAAATAGCTCCTGTTCCTTAATCCTAACGAACTCCGTCAAACCTCAAGTGCGCGGCACACGAGAGTAGAAACATGGCAACGTTGCTCCCGATCCTTCCCCTTGCGCTGCTGTGTATGCAATTTCGACTTATCTAATATTATTATCTTCAAAAAACTGCTTAAACCCCGAGCCGCTGCAGCTATTCCACTACAGCGAGGGCTATGTGCTCACTTTAGACTCTGTCTCTGAATTTCTATTGAGTTTCAGTCCACAACTGTACATACATTTTGCCATCGATGTATCTTAATTGTCTCAACCGTTATCATGCGCTTCGGTGTTCAAACTCGTAGCAAGTCCATTCCTAATAGTGTGGGCACACTATCGTAATAATTGCTAAGCCACTTAACTTTTTTCTTTGGCCGTCACGCTGCCGTGACTACTGCTAATAGCGCTTGAAAGTCACGCTAAAACTATGCGTCATTGCAACTTTGAGCTAACTGAAAAATAGGACGTACATATTCCCAAAGCTTTGCCATTGCTGCTTGTCATAACGACGTAGAAAATGCCAGAAACGACACAGACCTTAGATATTCTTTTTAGTGGCACAGCAATGTCCAAAAAGATACAGATTTGCGTGCCAATGCAACTTTTGCGTAGGCATGCCCGCGCCCTAAGTCACCCTGTACATGCACAACATTATCTAGACACTGTATCACTGGAGGATTTCGCAGATATTTTACCAACAAAATTTTTGCCCCTGTATATCTTGATAGATATATGAAGACAGCATAGTCTAAGCAAATATAGCAATCTCGCTTTTAGGAGGTATTTTTAAATCCTCCAAGGAGGTTGTTTTCGTCGGGTTTGTCTGTTTATTTGTCTGTCTATCTTTCTGTCTGTCACCAAGATAACTGAAAAAGTTATCGACGGATTTTGACGAAATTTACAGGGATTGTTAGGTATGTTAGGAGGAACAGATGATTAACTTTTGGTTAAGATCCGTCCATCCATTTGTTTGTTTATTGGTCTGCCTCATTTTTCTCAATGCTAGAACTCAAAAACTTATGGATTGCTTTTTATGAAATTTACATGAGTTGTTAGGTAGCTATCTCACAAAGATTAAATGACCAAATTATTGTGCTGATCTGTTTGCTCGTTCGTATGTTTGTTGTAGTGTTTGATTTTATGTTTCTTAGCGCAGTAACTCAGAAAGTTTTGAGTTAATCTTTATGAAACTTACAGGAGTTGTTAGTAACATTAGAAGACATTGATGATAAAATTTTAGTGCAGATCGGCTGATTTATTTCTATGTTTGAATTGTGATTGTCATAATATTTGTTAGGCTATAACTCAAAAAGTTTCGAATGGATCTTTATAAAATTTACAGGAGTTGTTAATAATGTTAAAAGTAAACAATGGTTAAATTTTGGAGGAGAACGGTTGATTCGTTTCTATGTTTTAGTTGTGTTTGTCATAATGTTTGTTAAGCAATAACTCAGAAAGTTTTGAATGGATCTCTATGAAATGTACAAGCGTTGTTAGTAATATTAAAGGATATAAATGACCAAATTTTGGTGCAGATCGGTTGGTTCGTTTGAATGTTCGACTTATGTTTGTCATAATGTATGCTAACAGCATAACCCAAGCAATTATGAAAGGATCTTCAAAACAATTGCAGAAGCTGTTAATACTGTTAAAAAGGCACAAATGATTAGATAATGGAGTTGATACAAAAGAAATCATGGATTCCGAGCCAGTTTGACTTTTTCGTTACCGTTGCCTTACATGGCTGAGGTATGCGCTCTCAGAGAGCTCTAGTTCTCATTGCTTTTCTTCTATATTTACACGCCTTTGCTATCCTTTGTTCCTCATCGTTTGAAGATAACATTATTTAGACTTTCTTATTGTTAACGTTTCCATTTTTTATCGGTGTATTTGATGATTTCAATTCTACTGCGAGACCCGTGGCTGCTTTACAGTTGAAGTGCGATAGCCTGCAAACATAGTACAACACTCAGCCAATAAGAAGAAAAAAATAGATTCATGTCGCTGAAAGTACTTTTTCTGTTAGTTTACGTCATTTCTCTAAACATCGCACTTGCACTTGACAAATACAGTTTAAAAGATGCAGTTGAGAACAGCTTTGTTTGAACCGTATTCTGGATACGATCGGATTTTCCCATATCTGGATCGTTATGCAACCCCAGCAACCTGAAATATTGCAAGAAATGAAATTTGGAATCATGGTAGGTATGATACGTGCAAAATGAACTTATGTCTTCAACCCGAAACTGACTGAGATTTTTTCTAATGCGAGCTGAAAGAAAACGGCTGATGTTTGACTTCCTCCAGCGAACATCAGAGCTTCTTACAAGTTGAATTTTTCCTTCTCTATAATTGAACAGCGTAACACACGAAAGAACGAATGAAGGAACAACGCTAATAATATTATAGACTAGTGGACCCGTGCGTGAAGAATTCACGCAATAACCTATACGTTTGCCTCATGCCTCTATAGGCCGCTGCGGAATCTCCTCTTCTCTTATTTGCTTCTTAATTTTCTTCTTTTCTTCATTGACCCTTTATCGTGCTGGCATCCTTAGGTCTTCTATATAGACAGGCAGAAGTAACTTCTTGAGTAAAATACTCCAACAAACTTAAACAAAATAGCAGCTTATATACATTGTGATCGCTCCGTAGCAAAGATACCGTTGATACCGTCTTCCCACCTCAAATATCTGTTTCATTTGAGG
>LQNS02277097.1:16581820-16594754 GCA_001587735.2 Parhyale hawaiensis
TTGATCAGATCTAGCATGACGTGACCTGACTTGACTTGATCAGATCTAGCATGGCGTGACCTGACTTGACTTGATCAGATCTAGCATGACGTGACCTGACTTGACTTGATCAGATCTAGCATGACGTGACCTGTCTTGACTTGATCAGATCTAGCATGACGTGACCTGACTTGACTTGATCCGAAGTGGCATGACTTGACCTGACTGGACATAAAATGTCCTGCACCTGAATTGACCTGCTTCACCGGACGTGATCCGACCCTGACATCATCTGACCTGTTTCGGTATGATCTGTCATCGCTTGATCTGGCATTTCATGACTTGATCTGACCTGATCGAACCGAACCTGACCTAGCTTATCAGCTTATCTTAACGTATACGGTACATGTAAATGTTCTTAAACATTTTTCATTATTCTTTTCCTAACTTGCCCTTATCTCGCTCCTTGTCATGAGACATGTCATGTACGTATTTGTCCTATGTCGTATTGTTCTTGTTTGGTACTACCGGTGCGAAGTACTAGAACGTATAGACCTGCCGGGTTACTCATGAGAAAGTACTATACGAACATACTGGCTAGTGACTGGTCGTTAGCAAACTTGCAAATCTGATAACTCCTATCCCGAATATTACTGAAACTACCCGCGCATGTGTTTGACGAAGTTTACATTTGCTACAGAGAATGGCGTGGCACTCGATACTTTTGTAAGTGCCGAGCTCACTACTTTTGGGCAGTAATTGGTAATTTTTGCAGTATCGGTCATGTCATTATTCCGAAGTTTCTAATGCAGCAGCAGAACAAGTTTGCAATAGCAAAGCCACTCTACAAGTGCACCCAAAAATATCATTAATCGCTGGGTCCTTGAGCACTTATCGAACAGGGAGACTCGAGGTCACGTATATACAGGCCAAGCTTATGTCTGAAGAAGGCAGGATCCATTTCTGCCCCCCCCCCCCATTTCTGGCTGGCTAAGGTAAGTGTCCCCACCGTGGCTGTACATACAAAGAAAACTTACTTACTCAGTGCACCGAGAGCCACAAAGCTCGCTCACTGTGTAAGATACTCGATCGCACTACCTCGAGTGCCACCAGTTCAGCACTCAAGGCTGCTGCTGCTACCTTGAGACGGTGAGTATGAAATACGTACTAGAGTCCTCACTAATCGTCAATAATAAAGGGTGCAACGAAAGCTTAAAATATATACAAAAACATATTGCGAACACATGTAATTACACAACCAGGACTTTCTCATAATTTATTTGACCATGTGAGACCCCACAGTTAGTTGTTAGGTTTAAACTTTGTTTAACCTCCGTAGCCGCAACTCAGGCGTTCCAACAGAGATGAGTATGTAGTATTTAAATACCACATAATTTGTCGCGTGGCCTACGTGCGCTACTACGGGTAGGAAACAAGGCGCAAAGCATAGTAGGAAACACTCGAGTGGTCGGCCTCTTTCATGGCCTTCCACACGAGAGAGATGAGAGAAGTCCCGCAGACTAGGTACGATATCTCGATCGACAGCCCACCTCGCGGAACAGAAAAGGAAATAGAGAACCTCCCTAACTTTATAAAACTAACCTCGTCAGCAGGAACTGCGGCCAGATGCTACATCCCCTGCGGAGAAGGCACTCGGGACCCTTTGGTGCGTGATGCCCAAACATATTGTGGCAGGGAAAGGGCCCGCAACAATATGCCCCTGAGGGTGCGAGACCCCGCATCAGAGACTTAAGAGCGCCCCCATACAATCAGCAGGGACCGTCCAGCTCCTGTGGCCACGCTCCCACTGGTTGTATTCGCTACCCGAATGCTTTACGCTAGTACTCACATGTGCTGACAACGGTGGTCACATTCCCTGTGGTGAGTTTTTCTCCTGGGAAGATCCATTTCTCCCCCAGCGACAGAGCCACCCAGAGCGAGAGCAAGAGGACGAGGGCGGCGCAGGAACGGCCGGAGCTCGTCATCGTACTGGCCATAGTCTTGGTGGCTGACGTGCGTGGTGTGGCTAGCTTGTCTCACTGGACTTATGGACTTGAGAATAGACTTGTGCGCTTCTGAGCGAGGGTTATGCCTATCAGCTTTAGCTAGAAACGAAACTAGCGTGCTAGTTTACTGCGAAATAAAAATCAGCGTTTATGCAACTGATGAGAGAGACTAGACGGAGACTGATCGTGTCAAACAGCACAATTAAACAGAGAGACAGAGGGAATATAAGAGGAAAGTATAGCGGAGCATGAGACACTACAGTAAAATAGGCACCACGCAGGAGCAGGCACCGTTGCGGCACAACCTTCACAAACTATGTTGCTGTGCTATGTGTTCCATTGAGCATTAAGCACTGGATGTGACCATCAATAAATCGAGTACAGGCTTTGTTTCATCTTGTAGTTCAGAAATAGCAGTTAAACCTCTGTAACGACGCTGACTTTCAGAGGGATGCTTAGTGCCCCCTTCCAAAACAGGGATTTCTTTATCCAGTGACGGTAATGGTATGTACCATAAACAACTGAGTTAAAGTCTCTTTCACAATGTCAATCCCATTCAGTACAAAAAGCGAACGCAAATATGTCCAGGCTACATTTCTTTAAATCACTTGTCGCTAGTCATCGGGAGGCGAATGAGAGCAATAAGCAAACAAGCAAGGTTGCCGACGAAATATTCCATTGAACGTGAGAATGTACAAAGTGATCTTTTAGAAGTTTATGTACTCAAAATATATAGAGTAAATCACCAAACTACACGAACATACATTACAACGTACTACTCGGTGAGGACGCGCCTCAACTGATTTACACGCTCAAGAGATTATCTGAGTCCGTTCCTGCAGTTATAAAAAATGAGTATGGATTTTGGAAAACATGAAGAATGGGGAACTTCTAAAATAATTTGCGATTGTACGTGCTCCACTACCGGTATGGCAGCAAAACATATCTTATGCTATTTTACCAGAGATTTGACAATAATCTTTTGATGGAAATTTATCTTGACGTGAATAATTTTATTAATTTAAATGAAGGGCGTTTTTTCAATTTTTTGAAAAGAAACCGGTGAAATCGCCAATAACAACAATCCCAAGTTACAAAGATTTCCTCTACACGCTTTAAACGTACCGCACTTATCCCTAAAAGACATGATCGCGTTTTTCAAACTATTTTCATACGATTGTAATGCAAGGTTTTTCATCCTATAAGTGCCAGCCTTGAGAGAAGAGGAAGACAACTGGTAATCAGCGATAGCTGTTTATTGGTAATTTAACCTGCTGATCTTTCAGATAATGCTTATAAAATGCCTTTATTTCAACAGATTAGAAGAAAACTATCTGAAGATAGATTTCGTTGTATGACTATTCACACACCTGAAATAATCGAGAAAGCAACTCGTTTTTGAATGAATTGTCAACCATTTGGTGAATTCAGGGCCTTGCAGCCACCAAATAAGCCTGTTCTAGTTTAGAACAAGACTATTTTACGCAAGAAATTGTTGACTTTACTGAAACATCTGCTAATATATGCATATTTTTTTAACTGAGCTGTAGCGAAGTCCATGGCTTCATTGTTTAGTTAAGACCCCATATCACTGTCTTGGCGTTTCCCAATGGAAAGGCAAGAGATAACGTGGAAACATGCCAGAGAGTATTTCCCCATTTGACGAAAGAGTAGAGAACGTTCAACCATAGACCGCAACAGTACTTGACTCTTAGGTCTGACGCTGGCGGCCAAAAGTTGGTAACGGAAAAATGGGATTTTTTCAAGAGCTATTCTTTTCCCCTTATCTAATACTGAATAAAAAATTTCTAGGTACCAAACATGTTTTATCCGAAGGTAGGTATCTTGGATACGGCGGGGACGCACTTGGGCGCTTGCCTGCATTAGAAAATCCTATTTTTCTCATTTTGGTCGCCAGCGTCAGAGGCCACTTTAGACCTAAGAGTCAAGTACTGTTGCGGTCTATGGTTCAAGTTTTGGGAGGAAAGGAAGATAGACAAGACAGAATCAGCAACAGTAGAAAATGTAAGGAGGCAACGTGAAAAGAGAAGCAAGGCGTAATTCATCGTAATATCCAAGGTGGTAAGTTAACCTATGTCTCTTCTGGGTGTGGGTCGACTGTGCGACTCCTCACGGCATGGGAATTACCAAAATACATACCCTACCTCATGACTGTAGTCCACGACCTCTGAACCATTTTATTGCCCATAAAGAGTGTTACCGGTTTAAGTTACGCAATGACCAAAAGTATTAAAAACACTCGGGGAGTGGTTTAGGTAATAAGTTAATAAAAAAAATAACTTAGAAGGTTACTTATTACGTATACATGCTAGAGCTTTATACATGATTTATATATCTAACGAAAATCAACATAAATGGACGTTGAAACCAATTACAAGTACTTTTCCTTATCATCACACGTTTCCAGCTTTTTCTCATTTGCCTATTTGTGAAAATTACATTTAGGTATGATTTACGCACTTTCAGCAATCATTAATGTAAGATCACTATGACAGCATACAAAAACCATTTATCTAAAATCATAGTGAACCTTGTGATCTCAGTAACTTCTCCATCGGAAAAACTGATCGATTTTCTAAAAAAACTACATGAAAACATAAAAGGCAAATTGAAGTATTTACCAAAATCCGTGCTTCTTATTGCGGTATGTATACCTACAGTGCCTAGACATAAGTTTTTGCACAACTCTATTTTTTATGTATCTTAAAAAATTAAAGTACTGCCTTAGGATAATTAATACAGGAAGTTTATATAACATATATATAATAGAATATTTAAACAGAACAGTCAAATGTGCACTTATAAGAAGAAAATTTAACGCAAGCAAAAGTAATGAGGGACAAAAGTATTTGACCAAAATATATATGATGTTGAATCTTTGATATTTAATAGTATAATTTGAATACAGCCGGCGCAATCATTACCTCTCTAGACCTCCTTGAAGTGGCGCACAGTCTCAGTTCAATGCCCAAAGTTAAAGAAAGCCCTGAAGCTACTCGTAAACGGATAATTCAACTTCATGGTGAGGGATTAACTTATAGAGTAATAGCAGAACGTGTCAATGTTCCTTTTTCAACGGTTGGAGCAATAGTCCGCAAGCATCAAGTGACTGGGGTGGTCTCCAATCTGCCAAGAGCTGGAGCTTTGCCTAAGATCATGTGGGTCGTCCGCGGATCTACATGCTACATAAGGTGACTATAATGACCCCATGACAACTCGTGCTGACCTTCAGTGTGAACTGGAATCTCAGGGACTGCATGTCAGCGAGAAAACTATTGTTAGGGAATTGAACCGTACTGGCATTCATTCTTACACTCCTCGCAAAACTCCTCTTCGTACAGCAAAACATGTCAAGAGCCGCTTAACATTTGTCAAAGACCACCTGGACAAAGGAAATGAGTTTTAGGAAGGGGTTATATGGTCTGACGAAACTAAAATAGAACTTTTTGGCCGAAACGAAGCTCGGCATGTATGGAGGAAACGTAGTACTACCTATGACCCCAAGAACACCATCCCCACCGTGAAGTATTGAGGGGGAAGCATCACGGTGTGGGGTTGCTTTACTGCCCATGGTGTTGGGGATCTTCATATCATTGATGGCAAGATGAATAGTTTCATGTACAATACAATAATGGTGTACAATAATGAGAGGCATTGGTTGCATTCTTCTCTCCCTGCCCTCAAGGTGTTTGGGAGAGCGACTCGTGCTGCGTCCGGAGTGCACTCTTTCACTTTGGAGGCTGTCATGTGTCGAACTAATCAGTTCTGTCGGTGCTTCGTGCTCTGGTCGGCTAAGGTTTGGAATTTGTTGCCGGCTTCGGCGTTTGGTCGTATTGGCTTGGCCTTTGGTCGTATTGTACACCATTATTGTATTGTACATGAAACTATTCATCTTGCCATCAATGATATGAAGATCCCCAACACCATGGGCAGTAAGGCAACCCCACACCATGATGCTACCTCCTCCATACTTCACGGTGGGGATGGTGTTCTTGGGGTCATAGGTAGCTCTACGTTTCCTCCATATACAGCACCGGCATCAGACAGATTAAAATTTAACTGGTTTTTACGTTTAACAAAAACGCTGTAGTTACGAGGCTACACAACATGATCTCACGCTCAACTCAACGTTCAGCTCAAACATTGTCAAGCTGCCGACTTTCACCGTGTATTGGGGACAGCAGGGGAGCCGTGTATTGGGAAAGCAGGGGAGCCCTGTATTGGAGATGGCAGGTGAGCAGAAAATTCGCTCACAGTTTCCAGCTCTTCCTCGTCCCACACTCGCTTCTCGGCTCTCCACTCACAGTGATTAAAGTATTTCCTGTTAGCGTCTTTCTCTTGTCTTTGCACAAAAATACTTGTAACATGGGTGGTATATATTTCTAGTTAGTATATTTAATATTTATGTCATTGTCAATTACTCTCAGAAAGGTAAGCTTTATTTGAAATATATACGTTATTGAATATGGATGGGATAATCTCTCCATTTAGTCTCGAAGTAAGGTGATCCCTGATCAACTTACCTCAGCAAATGAGTTCACCTTGACCCAAAACTATGGGCGTCCATGAGGTCATAACAGCCGTATTTTTGAATATGTACAAATAATTAACAGCTACACAAGTTCTTTCTAGAATCAATGTAGAGGGTTTGAACTATCGGGTTTTTTCAGCTTGCCTAATGGAAATTCACTCACCTTCTATAGCAGCTTCGACTTGTACGTCGGAAATCTACTTTTATCCACCATTGTCCACCATATATCCACCATTAAGCTGCTCTCTGTCTTGACAGATCCAGACTTGAACCAGGTAACCTAAAACCATCTTTTAAGCGCCCACAATGCATGTCTTTTGCAGCATACCCACAGTTGGCTGATGAACCGAATCGATCGGTTGAACAGACCCACTGATAACTACGTCACTTCTCACGACAGTCTGCATCTTCTCCTAAAGCAATTTTCATACACAAGGGGGAATTCGAAGTGTCAACTATCGGTTGCCGGTAGGTAAAATACGTAGCAGTTTGAGCGCAGGTCCCTGGAGATCTGGCGACACTGAAACACTGAGTTCTCGTGCTCCAGGTGCGAGGGCAGCTGAGCCACTGGGCAAACAAACGGTCTGCACTTTCGCCCCTGGTCTCGTCCGTCGTTAGCGAAAGCTAACCAATACTGGAGTCAAAGTTTTGTCTGTAATCGCTAGTTGATATTTAAAGTTTTGTTGGTGTTCCTGTAAGCTCTGATACAGTGCCATAATGTGTGTTTGCGCACTGTACGCCCCGTGAAAAGTCCTACCCGGAGCTTTGCTTACCCGAGCTTTCACTAGGCTTATAACAGTCTTGTGAAAGCCACTGCGCATGACACTTTTTTGTATGCGTGAGCTACTACAGCGAAGAAAAAATTGTTGGAACACTGATGCACTAATCACACACGTGTAATGTACAGCGCAGAGAGGACATTCGAATTTTTTTTTTAGTTAAAATGCATGTTGCATTTTATTTTATAGCAAATTTATTGCGTTGCTTGTCGCTTGCTGCAATCGTGTTGCTGCTGACTTGAAGTGTTTGTTCATTAAAATAAAATAGACATTTCTGCCAATTCACACTCATTTTCAATACACAGATATTCGAAATAGAATGCCTTGTGGCGTATGACCATCACCCGCGGTGGGAGCAAATTTCGTCGCCATCATATTTTATGGCCGGCTAATCAAAGTTTTTTGGCGTGGGCACATTGAGGACAGCCCGCCAGACTCCCTGCAAAAAATTGTGAACATAGCTCAACTCATTCTACCTTTTTTTTGGGTGGGAAAACAAATTTCATCGCCATCATTTTTATGGCCAGCTAATCCTAGTTTTCTGGTATGGGTCACATCGAGGGCAACCCACCAGACTCTCTCAAAAAAAATAGTAATATGAACATTGCTCTACTCCTTCCACCACTTATTGGGTGGACAGACAATATATGTACAAACTTAAATCTTCAATGAAATTAGTATCACCTCTCTCACTTCGTTCGCGGGAGATAAACATTACCACTAACATTTGCTACTATGTAGATACTGAAGTGGCGGTTAGGATTTTCAGTACCTATTCAAAGAGTGAAGCAATGTGAAAGCCCATGGCAAAGTATTCAAAAGTATTGCAAAGAATATTTCCCTTTCCCAACTTGTGCTCCGTGAACAGCGGGCTTTGTTAAGGACAGTGTACACGGGAACCAAAAGTAGCCAGGCTTGGTAATTCACCGAGAAATGCTCTACAAGACTACGAGAAGTTGCCTGATGCGCAAATTTAGCAGGGTGGGCCCAAGCAATTTTATTCGTCGAATTCGAAACTTCGGCTGCAACTAGCAAACCAGTTTTTCCCAGATAGGATTTAACTACCACTGCATTTATCTCCTTTCTTAATCCTTATTGATTGTGGCGCCAAATGTGTTGCCAAAAATAAGCAATGAATTTGTCTCTAAGGAAGAACAGACGTTCCAAGCAGAAGACAGGTATGAAGGCGGGTTCACACGACATGGATTTATTTCCTACATGAATATTTCTTACCGTCGAAACGCATTCATTTCCCGCTTACCCCCTTCCTCTGGCATTATTCTGCCAGTCTTGTAACAATAACACCGTTGGAAATGTTGTGCGGATACCCCACCATGAGAGAAAAGGTTAAAATAGAACTGATACCTTGATTGTGATTCTCCTTGACCCAACCGACCTGACGGCGAATCTTTTGGTTGACGCACACCTGAGCATGCAATAGCTGCACAGAGGTCGACATCTCCGATTATGTTACGAGGGTTCGATAACAAAATCGGTGGTACGATGGCCATCGCTATCGTTCATATGATGGCGATAGCAATACCATCGATCCATCGGCAATGGAACTAAAAATTGCCAGTTTTCATCGACGATGACCTACGGTGAAATAATCATCTCGCCGATGGCCATCGTACGTAGGGCGTCACAATCGGCGATGGACCATCGCATTAACATATTTTCAAAATGCAAACATCTCAGACCACAAACATCGAATAAAAGCAGTATCTCTTATAACCTCGGCCTGTGTGTGATTTTCAAACAAGTAATACTATTCCTAGCTGATAAAAAGTGCGAACCGTAAGGCCCAGATTATAAATTGGTATTGTTAGATCTGGGAAATGTATTAAAATAAACTTTGAGAATCTCTTGTAGGCGCCAATCTAGTTGGCATCAACGGCCTGGATTATTTGCTTTACTAAGGCCTTGCCACTGAGCTTTGGATGAGGGGGTTGTCGACACAATGATATAGTACCATCTATTTATTCAAGCAGGGTTCAACAAAAATAGGGCTGCAAACATTGTGTGCTCTGTAGAAAATAAAATTGAATAAGTTAACTTGAATGCAAATACCGTACATGAAATCAATCAAAAATTATCTGTTGATGAATTAGCGGAAACAGCTCGAGACTCGAGAACACTCGGAGATTACGCAGCTATTATATTGTCCTAGGTATCTCTATTGGCGATCCAAGGGAAGGAAAATAAAGGAACACGTAGTATGTCGATAGAAACGTGGGACTCCCGTACCAAGGTGGACCAACACACAAGGTAACAGCAAGTCGGGAAAGAGGAGGAAGAACAGATTTAGAAATACAGCCAGCAAAGTACTAAATCAGGATGGAAGCAAAGTGGGCTCGAAAGAGAGACGTCCCAAAGGCCTAGCTAATGTCTAGATCAGCCTATCCATTCCCCCTGGGTCACTGTTCCATAACTCAGGATGGGCGAACCTGATTAACCTACCACTAGGTCTACTTGCCCATCCTACGCTCCCAGGGCTAGACTGCTCAAAAATATATTTTTAGTAGCTCATTCATTAATTTCTAACTTGGTCCACAGCACAAAATACGTCACACCATAGGTTATTCTATAAATATAGGCATCACTTGTAAAGGAATGGAAAGAAAAAGAAAGACGAAAGAAACCGTAAGGATGAGAAACTATAAGAAAGACCGAAAGAAACAGAAAGACATGTGTAGGAGACGGACACTGCAATTTTGTGAGGGCTCAGCGGCCGGCAGCTGATCTATCTGAAAAGAATTCTTCTTCTACATTGAAGGGATAGAGAACTGCGGCAACACCCCTCTTTGTTTTAATGTTGCTAAGGAAAATGAATGTTTCAAACTTGTAAGGCTGTTTTACTGTAGTTTTATCCTTATTTCATAATTTCATCGGTATCGGTAGTACAACCGATGACGATGTACATCGTATGCCATCGTCGATGGCATAATCAGTCATTTCATCGGACCATTTCTTCCTCTTAACGCCATTGCCGATGAAGAAAATGGTCATCGCCGATTGTTTGATACGATTGCCATCGGAGCATCGGACCATCGCTATCGCCGATGGATTTTTGCGATATTCCATCGTAACATCGTAGTTTTTCCGATGACGATGGTCTATACACAATCGCCATCGTATAATCGGTGATGGCCATCGTGCCAGGCTCGACAAATGAAACAAGGAAAATAAAGAAAAACCTATATTGTTCTCATATGGTACTGTGTCCAACAAAATCAGGGCACAGCGCCTCAGGTTTTGATGATTAAAACTAACTTAAGAATAATACTAGAGCCCTCTGAGAGCGCATACCTCCGTCAAGTGAGGCAACGGTAGCAAAAAATTCAAATTGGCTCTGAAACCATAATTTTCTTTGTATAAACTCCAAAATCTAATCATTTGTATCTTTTTATAGTAATAACAGTTTGTTCAATTTTCTTGAAGATCCGTTCATAACTTTTTGAGTTATACTGTTAACAAACGTTATGACAAACATGAGTAAAACATACAAACGATCAAACCGATCTGCACCAAAATTTAATCATTTATGACTTCCAACATTACTAACAACCCCTATTAATTTCATTAAGATCCATTCATTATTTTTTGAGTTATTGTGCTAACAAGCATAAAATTAAAAACAGTGACAAACGAACGAACAAACGGATCACTACCAAAATTTGGTCATTTACTCTTTGTTATATACCTAACAATTCATGGTAGTTTCATCAAAATCCATCAATAACTTTTTGAGTTATAGCATTGAGAAAAAAAGAGGTAGATAAACAAACAAACGGATGGACATATCTTCACCAAAAGTTAATCATCTGTTCCTCCTGACATACTTAGCAATCCCTGTAAATTTCATCCAAATCGGTTCATAACTTTTTGAGTTATCTTGGTGACAGACAGACAAAGAGACAGACAGACAAACAAACACGACGAAAACATAACCTCCTTGGCGGAGGTAACTAAACACTAGCATCAGAGAGTTATACATAATTATGGTCTACTGAGAGTCATTGACACAATGCCTACACACAATGAATGAGATGATAACAGAAACGTAGGCTATACAGAGTTAAAGCAAAATAGGTTTCTTGGGAGTCTGAAGTACCGTCTGCAGAAAACGACTGGCTAGAAAAAAAAAAGTCTAGAGAATTTTTTTTTATCGAGAGCACGAATGGCAGTGTGTAGAAAACAGTCGGCTATGGCAAGGTGTAGCGAACTAGTTAACATTGGTTAACACGATTACCGGGATTTCAAAATAGGGAGAAAAGTTGGATGTGAAATTCAGAAGATATAGACCAGCTAGCCCTTTTCAAAAGTGAAAAAGAGACAGACATGTATTACAAAAAATAAATAAAAATGAAGCGTAAATATGTACAATGCAGTTAGAATTACAGTGCACATAATATGATAAAAAGGAGAAAATATGGAACTAAAACTAGACATACTATGCAGTGTGACAAACGAAAGGAAGAAAAAGAACACACACAAAATTACAACAGTCGCCAGATTTTGTTTAACATTTTCATTCTATCTTCGATTACCCAATTCGATTGCTAGCTATACTCCCGAGCAGATGGTGTCTCCCATGGTTCTCCGCACGGGAGGAGGTAAAAGCCTGGCGGTGTTGGTCGGCCATCTCGATCATTGGCCGACCTCCCGAAACAGAGGGGGAAGTATTTAGAGCCGACGTAACTTTACAAAACTAGCTTCGTCAGAAGGAACTGCAGCAAGCTGCGACATCTGCGGAGAAGTCAATTGGGACCCTTGGGTTCGAGAGACCCACTTTGAGGGATGAATAAAAAAAAAAGATTGGACTAAAGAAAAAAAAACGTGTGATGTAGCGTACCATTTTTATGCCTCTTATGACAGAGACTGAAAGCACAACAAGGGGCGGCTACGAAGGTTCAGCCCAAAAAACTGAACCCTTTAGCTCACTCCATCAACGATTTGGATGGTCAATTCTCAGTAGAGACTCCCTGGAACGCTGCCTCAGACGATGCTGGGCCCTCTCATACACACGTTTAGCCTCGGCCCTACGATCCACATATGTCTGCCACAACGTGCAGTCACGTGAACGCCACCAAGTCTGATAAGCCACTTGTTTAGCTTCAAAAGTTAATCGACACTGGTCGTCAAACCACGGTTTGTCCCGAGACCTCACAAGAATAGTCCTCTTTGGGACATACCTCTAAAAAATTGACGCAGTCAAGTCGTTGAGCTCAGAGATAGGATCATCACTACAAATAATCTGGCACCAGGGTAACGCCCTTACTGCTCCAGTAATAGCATCCCAATTAGCCACAATCTTAACGAACACCACTCTATTGGTGTCTACCACCGTCGGTCCCTTCAGAAAGCATTCCTCGTAGGATGAAATCCGCATCCCGACCATGCAGGTCCGGATAGCAGTCCTTCCGCTCTTCGGAAAAAGTGTGACACTCGGCCATTAAATGCAAGACAGTGAGAAGTACGACGAAGTCGTCGCAATCATGGCTGAACAACGACCAGGTTAACTCACGCGCAGGTAGGTGTTAAGCCCCGCCCATTCCTGTGACGTCAGGTGGGGAGATAGATAGCAAACAGCTTTAATTAGTTCATACTAGTTACTT
>LQNS02277097.1:16617169-16627579 GCA_001587735.2 Parhyale hawaiensis
GGTCGAAGGTTGTGACATATCTCTACCATACTGCACCCCATAAATGGTTGAATATGGAGGATCTATCGATAATAAACAACCAAAGTCTCGACCATAATCATAGTTGTTCTACTATAATCACAACCATAATTTCCGACTGGGAAGTCGGTTTCAATTTCTTATACATCACTAGGTGCAGTAACAGTAATTTTTATAGTGTATTTGAAGTGTGTAAGACTCTGCTTAGCCTCAGGTGTTTCACAAAAATAAAAAGAAGAAAAATAGGCACACTGCTGCAGGGTTGTAGTTATCTTCATGGTAGCACATGTTTTCCTCCTACACTATTGGCAGAGATTCCTAGCCCAAGTCTGGAGAAGCTTTTAAAAAGAGCTGGCCTGTATCTTGCAAAACCTTGGCCCATGGCTACTTAGTTATAGTCAGAAAGTTTAAGCCTCCGTTTCCGAGCGGAACGATATCATAGCGGAAAGAACAAGGGACATTTAGTATGTCAACAGCACATGGCAAAACATGGATGTAGAACATCTGATACAAAACACACAAACACAAATGATTGTATATCACTCCACCCCATCAGCTGGATTGGTAATGACTGAAGAGAGATAATTGAGATCCATATATCTAGAGAAGGATAGAAGTGCTCAACTAGGCTCCAAGATTTTGGTTTCTACTTCTGCTATACTACTATGATGCAGATGGACCTGTCACTCCATGTACTTTGAGTCTGTCTGCACGCATTGACAGCGACGCGGTTACTCTTGTGATGACTTAGTCTCAGAGGGTAATCCTGCTCAGCAAGATGGAATTTTTGGCGTCTCAAACGTAATCGGATCCTGCTCACGCTTGTACAGTGATTTTATTCAAAGTGACGAATTAAAAGCACCTGTCTCAAGTTCAAGACAGGTGAAGCCTAGTCAGATTAGCTGAACTGTTCTTTGCTTTGCCTGTATATGATATCTCAATTTTCCACAACGGGTCACTGGCTTAAAAGAGATGTTGAAAAATGCTGCATCCTGTTACTGTAACGTGAAAATGTAGTATTTTCCATAGATGCTGTTTTGTTAACACCCTCACGATAGCAAAATGAGTTATTTTCAGGAAGTATTTGTCATTTTACCGAGGTCAGCTAGTTTGGGAAGAGCTCTTTTAAACATGTCAGGGCAATATGATTTGGTAGACTGTTCATTAAATACTCGACACTTTTTCTTTCACTGAAAATGGTGAAATATTTATAGTATAAGTTCTTAGATTTAGTGAATGAGGAAGAAATACGACAGAAACAATTGACAACCAAATTTTATCACTGAAAGACTCATGTAAAATTGCGTATAAAAGTGCATGAAATAGAAAACACGAGAGAACTGATTGATGAATGACATAAAGCTGTTGATGCAGGACTTACAACGCCGCATGACAGGAGAAGGACAGTCTTGCCCGTACGTATAAAACTAGGAAAAGCACACGCACTAGTTTGTGCTGCAGATATATGCCCGACTCATGTGACTCTCGCCGTTCTCACGGCTGGTTCAGTTAATGTTCTCGCATACGTTATGTTTGTTAGCATGAATGTTTAATTGTTAGACTAGGAACCGGGTATCTGACCACGACTCAGCGTGCGAGACTATCTTAGATCTTGTGAAAACGGATTAATAATCTTAGTTCAGCAGCGATTGGCACAAAATTAAAGGGGCATATAGAAGAATACCATCTGCTGGAGGTGACTGGAAAGCTATAAACCGTGCCTCGCTAAAGTGGAGTTCAAGGTAAACTTCATGCTCTTTGTGTTCGACAGAATGCTCCTTGAACTGATACAGATATTTATTAACCGAAACCAGGATCTCTAACGGAAGTGCTGAAGTTCTGTCACCAACCACCAAGAACTTTCTGGCCAGTTAACCACCTGACGGCTCCGCAGAAGATTCATGGAGCCAGACAGGAGGACCTGAAGCATAACATGCACCAGTTAAAGATGCTCATTCAAAGTTTAGGACAGGAGAGGGGGACCCAACGCATCTGCAAGAACTGATTGTACTTGTAGAACGATAGAAGAAGGATGCCTTCTTTGAACGCTACCGACTCATCGTAGCTGCAGCAGTCATACCAGTTACACATGCGCCGTGTGAGAGAAGTTTCTCTGCAATGAAACTCATCAAAACTGGCCTGAGAAACTTGATGGGACTTGACTGACTAAGCGACAGCGGTGACTTGTCCATTAAGAGAAAGAGAGCACAATTTATGAACTTGGATGAGTTCGTCGAGTTCGTTCACTACAGCTAATAGGATCAGCAGGATTAGATATGTTGAGCTCGACTGTGCGACCTCGTCAGAATTATACTTACCATACTGAATTGCCAATAACCATCTCTAACCTACGCAGGGCTCAACTGTAATTTTTAAGCTCAATTGCCAAGGGGGCTAAGCAGTTTACAAAACTCACTTGGCCCAAACGTATTTATGAACGGATCTTCAGGAAAATTTCGCAACCGTTATTACCATCAGAAAGCACAAATGATTAGATTTTGGAGTTTATACAATGAAAATTATGGTTTCAAAGCCAATTTGAAGTTTTCGCTACTGTTGTCTCGCTTGGCGGAGGTATGCGCTCTCAGAATTCGCTAGTTTATAATGGCAATAAAAGAACGCCAAAATTACCGATGAAATAGTTCAACCAGTAACATGACATTTAATTGCATAATAAATTTTTTTAACCAGTATTAGACGTGGTAAGGATGAAATCCCTTCGAACTTAATGATTAATGACAATGACTGAGATCACCGCACGTGGGCAAGCAACCTAGCATCTGCGTATAGATAATGTATTTTTGCATCAACCTTTGAGGCTGTAGAAAAATTGTTATATAACTGCCTAGGCATCGTACATCAGAACGCGTTCAAATGACAGTCCTGTGAACATGGCTCCACTAACTCCAACAATCAGGAGAATTCTTCGAGGCAGCAAGTGAAGTCAGCCAACGTTTTGTTCAAGCATTTCTGTTGTCGGGAATTTCGCAGGATAACTTGTAAGGTAGTTTATAATGGCAATAAAAGAACGCCAAATTAGTGCGGAAATAGTTCAAGTAATACAAATGGCATTTAATTGCGACTAAATTTCCTTTACCAGTATTAGACGTGAGAACGGTGAGATGCTCTCGAACTTTATGATTAATGACAACGACTGAGATCACCGCACATGGCCAGGCAACCTACAGACACACCGCCGCAACCGTCACTACTTATGTTTGTATTAGCAACTCCATATCACTTTATTACACTTTAGCATAGTCGCCCATCAAACACATAAAAACGATTTAAAGTAGTTATTATTCGGTGAAAATTTTGTTACACTAAAATAGCTGCCATTATTACAAAGGAAAAGAGGTTTGCGAAAGATTATACCTAAATATTTGAGATTTAACAGCTGGTAGCAAATATCTAGGAAAATAAAAATGCCTTCACGTGATATAGCTTCAAAAGTTATAATAAAACACGCGCTGCAGAAATTCGATAGCTTCTTCGGAAGGAATGAGCATGTAATTCACATAATTTTGCATCTGCCCATGAGGCGATACAATTGTTGAATCTCAAATGAACTCACGATATGAGTCAAGCATGACCTTCTACTAATGACGATCAGGAACAGTCGTAGATTGTACTGAAATTTCAATAGGCAGGCTCTTGGTGTACAGTTTGCTGCTGCAAATTAACTGTTAGACTTTGTTTACGTGCCCCTTGAGAGCATATATTGCTGAACATACTAAATGGTACCGGTTAAATGGTGTCAAACCCAAAAGATTGTTTCTAGGCAGTATAGGAGAAAGGATGGCAACTTTCCACTCAAGTGGAATTGGTGACGCTCGCGTCAGATCTCTCTCTCTCTCTCTCTCTCTCTCTAGGTTGGTCTGGCTCTCCGTCACGCTGTTAAGGATTTAGATAGGAGAAAATTCATCGCGAATACAAGTTGAAATACCACCTAATATCAGCCCTATCGTAATTACAATTAAATCATCTGAAAGATATGGTCAAAAGTGGAAATGCTGCATTTTCTGCATGTCGCTTAGCTCTGAAATCTAGCTCAGTACTTTCTGATTTGAAGATGATGATTCTTGTGAGCGTGGTAGATGAAAGGCGGTATCTTTGATAGGGTTTTTGGTTCTGTCGGGCATAAGCGAAATCGCATATCTTTTTGCTGAATTTGTTTGTAACAGTTTGAGAGGCTCGGTCTTGGTTGGGCCTTTCGTTGCTTTAGTGCATAATCCATTTTACTTATGCTTTTTTCAGCTGAATATTTTCGTAGCCGTTTGAACTTCACGCTGAAAAATTACATTTTGTTTTCAACTCGCATCGCAGTCAAATTTTGCATCGAAAGCTTAACTTATCTCTTGGTATTCAAGTTACCGTAGGCTCTGCGTATTTCCGGTGAATTCTTTTGACTGAACTAAATTTTGTTGGTGCTGCTCAACGTTTGGCTAATTCCAAACTTTTATCCGCTCCTAGCTTATTTTACAGGAGGGATATTTTGCTCTCGGAAAACTCATGGCTGTTTAACTTGCGTTTCATTAATGGAATATGACGCCTGCAGGTATGAGACCCATTTTACAATAGAACCTATACTGGGGACCGGAACAATAAAAAGTTCAATAACAAAATGAGTGCCGTCATTTTTGTCGGCTCGGCCTCCTAGTTGTTTTAGAATAACGACTCTGAGTAGAGTCGGTGATGGACTCATGGAGAGGAGACGCGTATAACATTGTTACTAACTTACCACCATTGCGGGCCTAAGAACCAGAAATGGAAAAGCAGGACCAGGCAAAAAACCGCCATTTTTTCCTCTGTACACTGCCCACAGGGCCGGAAGCGCCCACGTCTCTCTAACGAGTGCAAAAGAGGTTTGGTGGAGCAAATTCTCTTCGTGATTTTCACCAACAGAGGACTCAAGAAAGTGAAGTCGTAACAAATGTCTCGCCGCATTGACACTGAGTCCCTGAAGTGTCTTCAATTTTCACTAATAAAATATTTTTCATTGCTATGCACACATTCCACTGTGCAAACATTTATACTAAAAACAATAGCCCCCAAAATGATCGGATGCTTAGGAACAATTTTAGGGGCTTAAGCCTCTGAAAATGAGCCGAGTGACATCCGTCCGTGTACCGCCTCATCTCTTTCGGCAACGTACACCTGAAAATCTGAAATATCAGCAGCTGCAATATTTTTGCAAGGGAGGGGGAGGGGGGGGGTAACTCCCAGCGAGCGGTGTGCAGCGACTGCGTGGGACTCTGCAATACTTGCAGATAGCTCAGATCACCGAACATGGGCGAAGGAAATATAAGCATCATTCGAAACTCTGTCGGAGTCTGCATTGTGGAGAAGGGATGGCGCGAATATTCGCATCCGCGATTCAACGAACTAAGATACATCGTATCCGCGAGTCGGCATTTAGGAACATCGGCATCCGCATCCGCAGTAAATGAAGTGCTTATCCTGTACGAGGTGCACTAAGCTCATCCACAGTGCATATAGGTACGGATTCCTACTTGCAAATTTAACTGAAATTTGTGCAAGCGCTGTCCCTGTCAACAAAGCACCATCTCAAGTTTTTTTTTTCTAAATTTAGTGCAAAGCTGCCAAAACTCAGTTTCTCAACCAAGATCTTTGCTTTCTAGCATGGTTTGTAGTTTTTCAAACAAACTTGTTAAATTCGTGGTGTTTGGCTATTTCTGGGGAAAATACCAGAAACATATAATTACTTACGAAGACTGAAAAAATTCCACAACTGATTTATGTTGTAATAGACTAAAACCGTGCAAAGCACATGGTATGCTTTACGCTATACATGTGTTTTGCTGTATCAGTCCACTCTAGTTCATACTTTACCTTAGAAACTATTATTCATCCTTTTTGCTTCAAAATTCACCGCCAGTGGGAGCAGCGCCAGACATCGAAATCCGACAGGTGCCGCGATACGGTTGCGGTCGGACGTAATGCAAAAAGACAAAGGTGTTGAAGTATGCAGAGGGGACAATGGAAGTATTGCATAAGTAGTATTGAGTACCCCATATTGATCGATATATGGTTACTGCACAAATAATAACGCTTCAACATATTTTCAGTCGGGGCATGGCTCACAGGTCGGCAGCAGCGAGTGAAGCTCGAAGGAGAAACGAGCGTCTGGACGCAGGTATCATCAGAGGTTGCACAAGGTAGCGTGCTTGGCCCACTTCTGTTCTCAATTTACATCAATGATCTTAACATCCGTAGTGAAATCGGCAAATTTGCGGATGATACGAAACTATGTCATCCTGCCACGAAAAGAGCCGAGCTCCAACAAGACTTTGACCACCTCATGGAATGGAGCGCAACGTGGCAGATGCTTAGTAATGCACTTAGGGCTTGTGAACCCTTCAACCCCATTGAAAGTGAATGGGACGGAATTGGCTCCTGTCACCCAACAACGTGACTTGAGAATCACAATTACAAACAAACTACAGCACAGTCAGCAAGTTGACAAGAGTGTTAAAATGGCAAGCAGAGTACTCGGTTTCATTAGCAGAAATTTTCAATACAAGTCCAAGGACATCATCGTTCACCTATACAAGGCATTAGTGCCGCCACACTTAGAGTTTGCTGTTAAGTTCTGGTCGCCACATCTGTGCAAAGATGTCGATAACATGGAAAGAGTCCAACGCAGAGCAACGAAATTGATACCTCAGCTGTGAAACAAGCTGTATGAATGTCGCCTAAAGGAACTGGGTCTGATCTCTCTCGAGCAAAGACGATTCAGGGGCAACTAATAGAAACATTTAAGTAGTTGAATAGCTTCAACGACGTACCTACAACGGGACTCTTTGAAAGAGACCTCAATGATCGCTTGAGAAACAATGGTCAAAAAATCAAGCACAAAGCTCGAAGAACGACCTTAAGTCACCAGTTCTTTCCGTATTTCATAGTCAACATTTGGAATAAACTTCCTCCCGACGTTGTTAGTGCGGAATCAGTTAGCGCCTTTATAATTCGTCTTGGCATGCATATATTGGGAGAGAAACCCCCACAGCTAAGGATTCCTCCTTCAGAAGTCGCACACTCTTAACGGCCAAAGCCTCCGAGGCTTCCTAAATCCGTTTCCTTTTCTCTCCCGTTCCAACTACACTGTCTAACATCTTCAACTCCGCATATCAGCGGCTATTGACCATGATTGAGTGCATTCATGATCGTCTCTTTTGCCGAGACTCTTTTCCTTCCTCTTTTTTTTCCTTCTCTTTTCCCAGAGTTTTATATCCTACTAACATAATGGCAATAGCTCATAGAGGGCCGGGCATGTTTCGGTGTCTCTTTGAGAATGGGCCTGTTGGTTCGTCTACCGCCGCCTATCTAATCTAATCTAATATTTAAGGTTGAAATTGTACCAGATTTTGCATCTACCCTGTGCTTACTCGAGTGTTTGTTTTAAAATGGGAGATGGACCAATGCTTTGGAAAAGCTGGAGGATCATCGGTTCCTCTCTGAATAAATTGATTTTGTTTAAGCTGACTATACGTGTACGCAAGCTGAAGTGAAGAAAGAAAAAATAACAGGCAATTTAATACAACCTCTTATTTATTAACTCGAACTAAGGAATATATAACACTGTACTGTATTCCCCTCTGACTCCAGGACAAAAAAAAAAATAGTTGATATAGTAGAATACTTGCCGTAAATAGCTATTACGATGCAGCTGAAGGGGCGTAACTGTAATTTGAGGTTTATACATATATTTTATTACGCACACAGAAAAGTGGTGGACTTCCCCATGCAACTGAAGTTCTGAAATTTGAGATTGAATTTAACACTTCGACAAGCAGAACAATAGTAGACCTTCCTCATGTCTTAAGTACCAAACTGAAATGCTGAACTTTGGTTTACACTAATCCATCCAACAAACTGGAGAGTAGTAGATCTGCTTATCACTGAGAAGGCGGCTTAAGTGCGGCGCAGCTGGAGATAAGTTAAAATAAAGGTGTTCGCTTAAGTGTCCTATAGGCGTGCCCCCAGGACTCTACGGAGTTCTGCCGTCATTCGATGGCCCCAAGGCGTTATGCCAACTTAACAAATGAAAACTGGCAAGTGATTCATGGAAATGTCTGTCTTATCCAGCAGATGTTTCCCAACAACTTCTCCGTGTATGTGATAGCACCATTTCTAGACTTATTGAATAAATTAGCATAAAAGACAGTCAACCATTCAACCATATAAATGAAATAAAAATCAATTTTCTATTTCGAACGGCAAATGACACCAAACTAAAATGCTGGTATAAAACGGGTATTACGGTATTCGCAAATGTAGCCCATTCTTTCTTTTTTTGGAAAAAATTTAGTTAGCGATTACCGATCTAGGAATAATGGAATTTTGCTACAAACTTAAATAAACTTGCGAGATTGCGGAAGCGTGGTTGCGAGCCGAAAGTCTTCTACCGCGGAACACATAATTTCCCACTATGTGACCAGTACCATGTATGTAGATTACGGTAATCACTAGCCACTTGTTCAAAATTTGCTGGCTGTTGCACTGAATTGAGAAAAAAATTAAAATTTACTGCAACTGTGTGACGCTAAGTCGAGGTGAGACGTGCAACGCTCTTACACTAAAATTAAATATCAACCTTCAGTACAGTCGCGCAACAGCGTCATGTAGTCCATCAAGTGCGATGCCAGCAAACTTAAACCTTCGAGGCTTGACGTGTCCAAAACTTCAGACGGGTACGCTGGCTTCGCACCGCTGACTCAAGCTCCAGGTGTTTCCTTCCAATCATTCACCTCTGAGACTTCCAAAAACTCAAATTTTACTTCGCGAAACGAGCTTTCACTTGGCTCAACTTAACCTGGCCGCTTCCAACACCTGCGATACGATTCAAAGTGACGCAGCGGAAGTTGCTCTCTGAGGTTCTAGACAAGTCAAACCGAGTGAGTTTGGCTTAGACAGACTTTGACTACCCAATAGAACGAGCCCTTAATTTTTCCCTCCTGAGAAAAATCATAGTCATCTATGGTGTTGCATGCCGGTGTTGCATGCCGGTGTTGCATGACCTTCAACTGCTCGGTAACAAACTTCGTGCGCGTGGCAGCGACTGTAGGTAGTATGTAAATAAGTGGGGAGAGGCAGGTGGGTTGGGTCAGAAATGATACTGCCGCTTTGTTGCCATGGGAACCTATCGCTGCACGCAGGTGAGGGGTATGATTCACATGAAGTATATATACCAGAGCACAATGTTCATAGAAGCACTGCAATATTTTACAAATATTATATTATTTACGACTTTTTTTTGCAACAACGTATAGCCAAAGTGTAACAATTTTTAAGGGCACCAAGAAAAGATCGCGGGTTCGCTGTCATGAATAAACCACAGAAGCGCCATTTATAAGCCAAACGACAAACAGTGTGGATGATTCGTGATTGAGTCTTGACACAAATTTTGAAAATTGCTACGAATTTAGTGCTTCGAATGATTCAGCCGGAATAGAAATCACAAGTTTGCAACTTTGCTGCAAACATAAAAGATTTAAGTACTGGTACGGTATGTTTCTTCATGCACATGCTTCTCCATTTTTGTACAGAAAACTTTTGGAAAATCGAAATCGATAATCTTCGTCGTGTGCAGGTACTCGATGAGTCCTCATATTGCAACCACTTTTAGAATTCATACACTAGTTGGCAAATTAATTAGAGCTGCGTGGGAGGCCAATTGGGTGGCCGAAGCTGCTGGGTGATTAGTGGGAAATTCGGTGAACGATTTGCTATATAACGTAATGGAATTACGGCTGTCTTTCACGTCCGTCTTGAGTTAATAATCGCTTGTGTCAGCAAAGAATCATTACATAAATTCCAAAAGTTGATATACAGTGATTTTTTCAACTGCTGCTGCATAGAAAGTTGTCGTGAGTCTTATGAATGGGGGTCATACCGTGGGCTATACAATAGAGCTGAGTTGCCAAAGTGCGCTAGTTGGCGAACATAGAGTCTAGCGCTTCCTGGCAATGACCCCATCCACCTGTTGTGTCCTCTGTGACTGTTGTGGCCTCTGAGACTTGTGGTCTCTGAGACTGTTGGGGTCTCTGAGACTGTTGTGGTCTCTGAGACTGTTGTGTCCTCTGAGTCTGTTGTGGCCTCTGAGACTGTTGTGGCCTCTGAGACTGCTGTGGCCTCTGAGACGGTTGTGGTCTCTGAGACTGTTGTGGTCTCTGAGACTGTTGTGGCCTCTGAGACTGCTGTGGCCTCTGAGACTTGTGGTCTCTGAGACTTGTGGCCTCTGAGGTTGTTGTGGCCTCTGAGACTGTTGTGGCCTCTGAGACTGTTGTGGCCTCTGAGACTGTTGTGGCCTCTGAGACTGTTGTGGCCTCTGAGACTGTTGTGGCCTCTGAGACTGTTGTGGCCTCTGAG
>LQNS02277097.1:16653133-16669088 GCA_001587735.2 Parhyale hawaiensis
TGGGGCTTATAAGCCTAGCTCGGCACGGCAGCTCAGCCAAGTGGACCGTTTACTTTTGCCACTGTTACTCATATGTTCATGGGATTTTCGCTAATACCTGTTACGTCTTTTCTGTTCTCATTTCAATTTATCTTCTTTTTCTCTCTGGGGATGTTGAAAGTAACCCCGTGACTTGTTCGGGGTCGGGAGCGTCGTGTAATTACCTCCGCCAAGGAAGTTTGGTTTCGTCAGGTTTGTCTGTCTGTCTTTTGTCTGTTATTCTGTTTCTGTTATCAAAATAGCTCAAAAATATGGATGGATTTGGACAAAATTCACAGGGATTGTTAGGTATGTTAGGAAGAACAGATGATTAACTTTTGGTGAAGATCCGTCTATCTGTTTGTTTGTTTGTTGGTCTGACTCATTTTTCTCAATGCCATAACTCAAAAGTTATAGACAGATTTTTATGAAATTTACGTGAGTTGTTAGGTATACTGTATCACGAAGAGTAAACGACCAAATTTTTGTAATGATCCGTTTGTTTGTTTGTTCGTTCGTTGTCACTGTTTTTTTTTTTTTTAATTTTATGTTTGATGGCACAATAACTCAAAAATGATGAATGGGTCTTTATGAAATTTATATGAGTTGTTATGTTAAAAGACATGATGATTAAATTTCTCTGCAGATCGTTTGGTTCGTTTGTATGTTAGACTCATATTTGTCGTTTGTCAGCAGCATCACTCAAAAAGTTACGAATGGGTTTTGAAAAAAATTGCATGAACTGTTATTACTATCAAAAGGCACAAAAGCACAAATGATTAGATTTTGAAGGTGATACAAAGAAAATCATGGTTTCAGAGCCAATCTGAATATTTCGTTACCGTTGCCTCGCTTGGCTGAGGTATGTGCTCTCAGAGTGCTCTCGTTTATTGTCATATTAGAGGACTACATGCAAACCCGAAGAAGACTATACTTGTGAGGTACCGGGATAAACCGGGGTTTGGCGACCAGTGCTGGTTCGGGTTCGAAGCTAAACAAGTAGCTCTTCGCGCTTAGAGGCGTTCGCTTAACCGCACGTTGTATCAGACCTATGTAGATCGTAGAGCTGAGGCTAAGTGAGTGTAAGGAAGGGCACAGTATTGTAGTGGCATCGTTCCAGGGAATCTCTGCTTAATATGGACCATCCACATCGTTGGTGGAGTGAGCTCAATGGTTTAGTCTTCGGTGTTAAGCCTTCATTACTGACCCCTGTTCGCCTCAGTTGTGCTATCTCAGTTGATCCCCTAGCTAAGGAGTTCCTATTGGCTATTTTTAACGTGAAGCAGAGAAGAGATGTGTTTTAATGCCTAATGGATGTCACTCTGAGCTCCGTTTAACCTCTTTGGCATTGCAACTCTTCACAGAGCAATATACTTAAGTTAGCGCTGAAAAAAGGTGCTTATAGGTGGCTTTCATAGAAAACGGACTAATATATATTTTTAAATTGTTGTTTGTTGCAAAATATGTTTTTAGTTACGACGTTGTGGCTTTTATTTTTGTATTTCTTGTTCGATCCCCTAGCAATCAATCTACATCAATTAAATAATACAAAATTGTTGCAAACCGAGGGTCCAGGGCCAGCAGGCAAAACTTACCGTTAGCAAAAATCCACTTTCCAGGGAAGAGCTCACTGTATACCGAAGTCGATCCATCCACAATTCCTCGCATAAAGGGGAGCCAAACGTACTGCAGCCCTGCACAGGAACGTTCTTAATAGGGCGCTTTTCGCGGCCTCTTACAGTAACCTATCTTGCTGTGTTGTGGCCCGACACGCCCATGTTAGAAAATCTACGGTGAGGTGCTTTCCACCGGATTTACCCAGCCTAGGACCGAATATTTTGAGCGGCATGGGCTAAACCTTTTCTAGTTAACATGGCAAAAATATATGAATTCTAAGAAATTTAATAGAACCTTACGACCCAGTAGTCAAGCTAAACTAGCCAAAAAATAATTTATACGATAATAGTGAGGATTAAAAGAGTAGTTCGCTAGAATGCATATAATTGGTTCAGACCACTGAACCGTTATGAATTTGAAAACTAACCCTAAGGTGTTATTCATATATAGGCTGTTTGAGACTGGGATTTCTTTGACTCGGGAGTCACAATTAAGAGTCCCTGTAGCGTGGGTCCACCCACTAGGTAGATTCGCGAGCTTTCACACTGAGAGTGACTTCACGAATCTTGGATCTGCTCGGGTGCATGGATTCCACAGCTGGGTTTTTTCACCCCTTGGCTGGGTTTCTAGGTTTTTATTTTGATAATATGGCAAAATCTAGGTTTTTTTACTTCGAAAGTAACTAAAAATGAAGAAACGAAATATATGCATAGTAGAAGCGGCGGCTAGTTGCTAGTGCATTAAGGAGTGTAAATATAATAAGTCAGAAACACCATACTTGATTATTTTTTATTGAGGAAGAAAGAGTGATCGCCAATCTTCACATATTAGAACCCCAAAATTGCCAGAGATCCCGCGCTGTTTCCTGTTTCTATCATTTCATTGGCAGCCCATTTCTCATTTTTGATCAAGGATGATGAACTAAATGACTTGATTGATGAATGGAGAAGCTACCGTAAGTCAGCAGATAAGTTTTCCATTGACAGCGAAAACATTCCAGGACATGGGTACAAATTGAGGGATATAAGAAATGGTTTGAGTCATTGTAAATATGCTACCCTGTCCAACTTTATGACAAATTTAACTAGATTGCCACATTTATCTACCTGTATAGGCTAGCAGGTGTAGAATTTTACTTCAGTTGGGTATCATTTGTTTCCTTTTTTGAAAGTCATTTTATGCAGATTCCAAAAATGGAGTTTTTTTTTCGTTCGGCTCTACTCTTCGAGCTACATGACTGAAGTTCCCATGGGAGAAAATACCCGGCGATGACACAGAGTAATGGGAAACCTTTTAAATATTTTTTCTTAGATTTAATTTTAACCTTTTCCTGTTTCCCCTAACCTAACTTAAAAAACATATATAAAAGGTTTTCCATTACACTGTGCCATTTTTCTCCTGTAGGAAAACAATGAGAACATCAAAGTTATCTTTATGTCTCGAAAGGTAGAGTCTACAAAAAAGGACTTCATTTATTGAATCTACATCTAAAAATGAGTCGATAAAAATAAGACAAAAATTGTACCCCACTAAAGTAAAAATATATTTGGAAATATATTTGTTCATGAACTCTGTAAAGATACTAAAGAAAAAGCAATAAATCGCCTAGAGGTAACTAAAGACAAATAATTACATGCTGTAAAGTGAAATTTACATGCAAGAAAGTGTTAGATAGCCATATTAATCATCTGGGGTTTTCTGGTTTTTTTGATAGCAAAATCTGGGTTGTTTTCAAAATTCTCAGTGGAAACCCTGCTCGGGTGAAGCGTTGCTGCCGATCAGTGCTCAGGGTGCAATGATTGAAGATGGGTGTTGATGATGAGCGTGTCCTTTGGAGCATCGTGCTTACTTTTGCTCACATGGTCTCGCGACCTCAGACTGAGAGTCACACGACTCAGAGTCACGGCGGTAAGCTCCGCCCTCGGGCATCAAGACACGCCCGCATTTGTGACACTCGAGTGACGTTTAGCGAATGCCTTTTGAACTTCCGAATGAAGGTATGCAAAGATAGAGCACAAAAGATGTACAAGATTTTCTGCGACAGAGCAACTCTACGTTGCTCTGGTTTATTTTCTCTTATTATTCGGACACTAGAAAATTTGTCAACCAATTATTTTATCTATATTTACGGTTGTTGACTTCCATATTAGAACAAAAGGTATCAGTGCATCACTGAAATGAGATATGGAAATCATTCATAAATGCCCATAACAAATTGTTCTTTGTGTAAGGGTTTCGTTTCTTTCCCCAGTGCTTACTATAGCAATAACGGAACCAGATACATTCTAGCGCCAGACATGCCCTGTTCACAATGTGTTGTCAGCTCTCGTCTCATAAATTGTTCGATGGAATCTTTCTTAATCTCAAGTTTGCCTCAGAAATACTTGCTTCGTACTGAAGTTGAGAATAAGAACATCCTGATATAAATAACGGCAGAGTCGCATCCAACCTTGTGCCTGCCAGAATTATTTTGCGCAGTACTGTCTGTTCTCTTTCAATGGCGGGACGAACTTGCTGGCCCAACTATTGAAATTCAGGCATGAAAAATCTAGTACATATGTTTTATTAATTGATGTTTTTATTGCAGTTCGATGGAAAAGCAACCGTAACTGTATTTGTTTCGACGCTTAGACAGCCTGTCATGCATCCACACGCGATGTTTTGTTTGTTTCCTTTGACGCAGCAGCAAGTGCTACACTGTCATGTCATAGTATAATAACATATGTTCCGTGATTATACCATGGTGCACGTGAGCTAAAGCAAGCACGATGTTCCAAAAGACACCCTCATCATCAACACCCATTTTCAATCATTGCACCCTTAGCACTGAGCGGCAGGAACGCTTCACATCCAAGACTCGTGTAGTGACTCAGTGTGAAAGCTCATGAGTGAAAGACTAGGGAGTCTATCTTGTGGGAGAACCCACGCTACGGGGACTCTCGTGACTCCCGAGTCCGAGCAGTCTCAGTCTGAAACAGTCTTTAAGGTCAACTCCACCCGCAAACGTGACTCGCGGGCCATAGGTCGCGAGTCATTTAGCTTCCGAGACTAGCGAGTCACTGACTGCATGGCTGTTTTCTAGCGTAGACTGGCGCTATATAGATGCAAGGAAATGATAGTTAGGACAGCACAGGTTAAAGAAAATATCTAGAAGCGTTACTGCCTGTACGAATAGCCCGAAGATCTTGATTCTCTATGCGCTGCAGACTGTCATCAGATTCATAAAATTGATTGAAGCTATCAGAAAACACTTGCCAGTTATGCGTAGTGCTGCAATTTTGCTATTTTATTGTCTACAAAATATAAACAGTCGGGCCGCCAAGTTCATCGCAACATCTTAATGCGCCCTCACCTCAGGAGGAAAGAAACTCCATTATGTTATCAAATCCCCACGCAATCAGCCCAGAAAGGGAAAAAAGAAAGAGAAGATTAGAGAACACAGAATAACTCCATTTACAGATAGCTTAAAGTTGCCAATACCAGCATCATCAAAGGCAGAACCATCAAGAGTATCCCAAACACCTACATATGAAGGAAAAAGAATAAAACTACTGGCTGGAACGGCATCGTACCGGCTCCAAGGCAAACCCAGGAAGAGCACAAGTACGCCGAATATACCTCACCCAAGGAAATGCCCCCGCAGCAAAAACCGCTAGGGAATGACTAAGGCGTGCTAAGAGAGGATGTTTGCAATAAAGATATTTTACGGTAATATGATATACGAGCTGAACAGAATAAAGTAGAAATTTAATTTTTTTACCTTTACGCTTACTTATTCAGCCGGCATGCAATGTTTGTATCCAAATAATAATACTTTCGCCTAGTGTTGCCTGCGACTTGTCGTACTTTACTGAATATGGTTGTTCTGTTTCCGGTAACTACGCCCATGTGTTATAGAAAAGCGAAGACACATTGGGAAAAGTCTCCTGGACAGCCAACCCTATAACTTGGAAAACTATGCACCGGCCATGCTGCAGAGGTGATCGCAGCTGCAGTCGATTGCATATTGCTTGAGCTGTGGTGCAATTAACAGAAGACTACAAAAACCCGGGCTGAGTATAGGAAGACTTCCTCTCCCTGCCTAGAAAATGAACTCAGAACTACATACACGACAAGCATAGCGCTCAAACATCTCTACTAGTGCAAGTAAAGTTGAGAATAAAACATAGGTGCTGTACACTGGCGTATGCAAGGGGACACAGGGGGCACGTGCCGCCCCCTCCCCCTTAGGCAAGAACGGCTCAACACATGATGATGCTAGAAATGTCAGGAAAAGTATCAGTATGGATCAATTTAGCAGTAATAATATGCTATAGATGCAAAAAATAAGTGACATATATGCTTGTAATGTTGTAATGGAAGTTTTACGCATATTTTCTTTAGAGAGTGGTAATTGAACACTAACGGAGTTGTCTTGGCTACACGAATGTGTATTTGTAACTTTGACTCAATAAATTTTCATGCTAGAATAAAAACAGAGACAGTTTTGGAGTCCTTAAAGCATTCCTAATAAAATTATAGAGCCAAATTTTTCCATTGTCGGCCTCATAATATTTTTTTATCACAGCTCAAAACCGAATTCCTTAATTGTTTTTTCTCTATATTTTAGCTAGCGATCGCAACGAAACAGAAAATGTAGAATCCAACTGCAATAAAAAAAAATTATGAAGGCAGAAAGGGAAAATCCGCCTCTATATTTTTGCTAGGAATGTTTCAATGATTCAAAAAATGTCATTGCTTTTATTCTAGCATGAATATTCATTGAGTTCTATTCGTTTGAAATTTCCAAAATATGCATATATATTCATCTTTACATCCCATATCTGAAAAACTAAGGCCTAAATCAAAAAAGTTGTGGGGCAAAATAAGTTTGTTTCAAAAATAGATATTCTGTGCAAATTTCAGAACGATCGGTTCACAATTTATGATTTTCGGTCCCCCCCCCCCCATGTCCTCCCCTCAAGCATGTAACAGGAGCGAAAGTTCTAACCGACTTTTTTTTTAATGTCCTTATCATAAGGAATAGGAAAATACATGGTACAGCCGTGAAGTGCCGACGAAGTTCGGCGAACTGCTGAGCCATATTATTGGCGAGAAAAGCGGACATATCGCGATGAAACAGAGACCATAATTAATGGAGATTTTCATCTTTTAGCCATTAAATGGTGTCGATAATTACCGGTGATACCGATGAAGACTTCTGACTGGGTATAGGGTTATCTGCTCGTACATTAGGAGCATGATTTAACTTCATTCATGGAAATTTCATTCATTATAGCTGCTATTCCCTACAGTCTTGTCGAACATTTGTCACGAGTTTTTGCAATTTTTATCTTTCGTGTGCATCGGCCTGTAGGACATAAATGCTAAATGTATCACGTCTCAACTGCCCCGCATGATATCTCAGTGTGACCCAAGTTTTCTATGCCCGACACTCCAAGAAACTCTTGATATTTCCTCGCAAGCACTACAAAATGATTAACTCATATGATAAAGAAAGAAATTTAGTCTGATTTTTTGCAACAAATTTTAAGTTAATAGTTGACTTCTATGCAAATAATCTAAGATTTTGTGCCCCATAAACGGTCATCCTACACATCGAGGGCTTGGAACCCCTGCTATAGTAGTAGGTAGTAGTAGGACTAGTAGAGATGATGCTGTCACATATAGCAGTTAGTGCGATTATTTGTGTGAAATCTAACGTTGTATGGTATATTCTGCAATAAACGAAAAAGATCACTTCGTCTGTTAGACAGGCAACATTGTAGAACAAATAGTATGCTAGTTGGTCAGTCATAGACCACACCATACATTGACTGGACACTGGCCCCTAAGGCAGATTTCGGTTCCGCAATTGGGCCTTGACTGCACGGTGCCGCATACGCATTTTTATATGTTCGTCCATTCCTTTTTCATACTTTGTTTAGGTTATATGACTTAATTCTATAAAATTCAGTAATGACAGGCAAAACTGTACATACTTTTAAAACATCTATACTCGAAAAATTCACAAAAATAGTGAGGTTTGAAGTGTAAGCACGTCGAACAACTGTTTATGACATCCTTCGATATCTGCAGTAGCGTAAAATTATTTCCCAAAATTCAGTAAAGTCTCGTGTTGTAGAACAGAAGCTTCTGGAATTCACGGTATGCTCGATTTGTAATGAAATGCCGAGTAAACATCTAATGGAATTATTAACTAAAAAACAAAATGCTGCTGTACTTTCCATACCTCGAAGTTATCCATCTTCTGGCAGTGTTCTAACTTTATTTTTTGTTTATTGATTTTTTGCCTCTTACGTTTTACCTCATTGGGGTCTGTACTACCTCGAGAGGGGATCATTTGCCGAAATTTTTTAAAATATATGTACTACCCGAAGTAATTTCCTTCCGTTGCAGTAAGCACTTTTTATTTCTAGGTGGAACGAGGCACTGCGGCACTATGTACTTTTTTCTGAGCAAACTTTAAGGCTCAGGCAATTATAATGCACCACGCGGGATTGAAGGGCCTACTGTATTCCAGTAGACTATCCGGACACCTAAATTAGCATTTACTCTGACCTGAGGCTTCCACCGCGCGCTTGTATTCTTCCACCTTCTCTGGGGTGTTCACCACCGGCAGCTCTGCGCCGATGGAGCGACAGGCGAAGTAGGAACCTTGCAGGGTTGCGGCCTGGTCGAGCTTCTTGTACGCGTGCTGCCCGAACAGCTTGTAGCCGTCAACTGTGTGTAAACGAAATCAGGTACTTCTGTAATTTCCATAGTCAGTTTTTGTGGCTCTTGAAGAAATTTTCTTATCCAATAAAAAACCTATTCGCTTTTCTAATATCGTTTCTGCACTATATGACTAAGCTGAGACCCGAAGAGAACGAAATTGAGCACTTACGACGACGCCATCGGCATTTCATGGTACTAAATTTTGTTACGTACATTGAAAAAAAGCAGTACCCCAATTCACGATTTTTTTCTTAAAAGGAATTTTAACTCTGAGAATGAGTCATGCTCCCGTCTACCAATTCTGTTTTGATGAAGAGCGATGAAAACAACTCTTTCGCGAAAAGCAACGTCAGACGACACGAGAATCGTCGGAACAGATGTATTGTGACAAAAAAAACTGTTTTAAACTGCATAGGTACTTCGCCTAGTGGTGCCACACGCTTTCAACGATAAGAACAAAAATTAACGCCACATGATTTTTGCCAGTTTGCTCGATCGACATCAATTAACACAATGTCATGGTTAAAGGCAGCGATATCTCCAGTACATTGTCGCTGCAATAAAAAAAACTGGTGTCTCTACATCAAAATGAAGCAGAATATGGAATGGCTGAACCCCGGAAGACAGGTAGCTCCATGAGCCACTGCTTCGCATGACCAATGGACCATATCGTGTTTATGGTGGGACTGGCCAGGCACAGTCCACAGTCTAGAGTGCACAGTGTAACCAGATGGGAATTACGGATCAACATGGTGAACAATTGTACATAGTTAACGAAGTAATCCAGTATAAAAGAACTTGAATCGGCATCATCGTGTCCCTTTGCAAAAGACAACGTCAGTCCTGTCATCGCCATCATAACCAAAAAGACTTGAAAAGGAAATTCCAAGACTTGGAAGGGATTTGTTGCCCAATTCTTCATTTTCGCCAGGATTGCCAGATCGGTGCCGCAGAAAGTGACGCAAAATACCTCAACAGTAATGGATTTGGAGAAGAAATATCACAGTAATAAAATTTTACCAGTAGCTATAGCTCGAAATTACCGATAGCGTTGCATTCACACGCAGCCACTTTATTGTGCGTAACTTAAAAGGCGTACTTTACATGTGTGCATTTCACAAGCAAAATGATTTCATTTCCCGAAGGATTGCGTAAAGAGTAAGCGCAATAAATTTCTTCTTCATTAAGTACTGCTCAATACTCATATTGCTTATATTTATTGCATCTAATATATTTGTATATGTATATATGTATTTCATAAAATATACCGTAGGTGTCGATATATTTCATTAAAAACTTAAAGTTTCGGGAAATTAATTCCCATCATCAAAAATTCAGAAATTATAAACTACAAAGGATGACTAAAAAGAATTTTGACATAACTTCCCTGTTTACTCATATACCCATTGACGAAGCCATAAACATTATATGCAATAAAATTTTTGATAGCAATGACCTGTTCCACAAGATGGACCAACCTACATTCAGAAAATTCCTTAGTTTGGCCATCAGAGATTCTTGTTTTTATTTATAATAACAGGTTATAAAAACAAATCGACGGAGTTTTCATGGGCTCCCCGCTCACCTCCCTCCCCCCCCCCTCCACCTTAGCGAACATCTTTTTATGACATTAAAAATCAATATGGCTCAACGATTGCCCGAGTAGTTTTAAACCCATCTACTATAAACGCTATGTAGATGATACTTATTTCCTTATTTTCAGAGACCCAGCTGATTCAGACTTATTTCTACAATATTTAAATGGTAAGCATCCCAAGATAAAGTTCACTGCCGAAAATCAGTAAACGATTCTATTGCTTTTTTAGATACCCTTGTCACAAAACATGACTCAACAGTAACCACCAGGGTTTACAGAAAGTCGTCATTTTTAGGCCTTGGCACTAACTTCTTTAGTCACTGCTACGATCAATTTAAAATAAATGCAACAACAACTACTATTTACGTCATATCATTTATCCTCTTCGTATCTAGCATCCTCCAATAAAATAGACTATCTCCGAACCTTTTTCAAGAATAACGGTTATCCACACCACCTTCTAGATCACTTCTGCAAACTTTTCCTTGACAAACTATTCGATCCCGGTATAACTAAACCTATGGTTCGTAAATTAGACCTTTTCCACTCCTTTTCCACCACCGTCGATAAAGTCAAACCCCTGAAAGCTTTCCTCTCCGAGGCCTACCTGCACATAAACTCTAGGTTCTCTTACAAAAACACATTTACCTTAGGATCCTATTTTAAATTTAAAGATAAACCTCCCACAAACAATCGGCCCAGCGTTGTTTACTCCTTTTCTTGCACGAGCTGCTCAGCTCTGTGCATCGGCAGCACTGGACAGCATTTCAAAGCCCGCGTTGACCAACATTTAGGTATATCAAGCAGGACAGGTTTACCACTAGCAAAACCTGCACATTCAGCTCCCCGTCTTCATGTAGAGCAAAACAACCATCCAATTAGCAGGAAAGACTTCTCTATCATAGCTTATTCTAATCCAATAGAACTCACAACCCTAGAATCACTATACATCCCTAAATCAAAACGTAGTCGCAATATAATGATTTAAGCCGTACCACTCGTCACGATCCATGACTGACGCTTTTGCCTCCGACTGTACTTGCTCATTTCCCTCCGCTTCCCATATCGTCCGACGCTTATATAAGGGTCCTCATAGCGCACTGTAGTAATTTGCCTTTTAGGTCCCTCCCTTTTAACACATGTCCAAATTCAGTTCATGTAAAATAAAAAAAAATCTTTTTTAGTCATCCTTTGTTGTTTATAATTTCTGAATTTCTGATGATGGGAATTAACTGCCCGAAACGTTAAGTTTATAATGAAATTTGTCCACACCTACGGTATATTTTATGAAATTAGTCATAGTTCAACATATATATTTTTTTCATAGCACCTGCGAAATGACCTTTGCAGTATTTCAATAGAGCACTCTAAGAACGTATACTTCCGCCAAGCAAGGCAACAATGAAAAATTCAAACTGGTTCTTAAGCTATGATTTACTGTGTATCAGCATCGGAATATAATCATTTGTGTCTTTCAAGACAATAACAGCTTCTGTATTTTTGTTGAAGATAAGTTCAAACTTTTTGAGTTATGCTGTTAACAAACATTCTGACAAACATTATACAAACACAAGCAAACCAACCAATCGTAACTAAAATTTAATCATTGATGAAAAGCTTGTTTTGGGGATTTCCCGCAAACGAAAGGCATTAACAAATAAACGAGAAATTGCAAGAAACATTTGAGTGTATGATATTCTAGGACGCCGAACTTGTGAACGGACTGAAAGCCCTACGATTGTGGAATTTGCACTACAGTGTTAACTAGAGTACTCTGACAGTGCATACTTCCGCCAAGCAAGACAGGGGTAACGAAAAATTCTATGATTTTGTTCGTATCAGCACCAAAATCTAATGACTTGTGTCTTTTGACAGTATTAATAGTGTCTGTAATTTTCTTGGAGATCCGTTCATAATTTTTTAGTTGTGCTAACAAAAATTTTCACAAACATAAATCAAACACACAAACGGACGGACTAACCGATAATCACTTAAATATAATCAATTATGTCTTTCAACATTACTAACAATTCCTGAAAAGTTCATAAAGATCCAAGCATAATTTTTGAGTTATTGTGCTAACAAACATTTTAACGAACATAACTCAAACACACAAACGGACTCACCAATCACCACCAAAATTTAATCAGTTATATATTTAAAAATTAGTAACAATTCATGAAAATATTATAAAGATTCATCCATAATTTCCTGAGTTATTCCGCTAACAATCATAACATCAAAGACAGCGACAAACGAACGAACAAACAGAACATCACAAAAATTTGATCGTTTACTAACAAAACAATATAGGCAAACAAACAAACGGATGAACAGATCTTCACCAAAAGTTAATCATCTGTTCCTCCTAACATACCTAACAATCTATTTAAGTTATGTCAAATCCGTCAATAACTTTTTGAGTTATCTTGATGACAGACAGAATAAGAGGCGAACCGACAGACAAACCCGACGAAAACATAACCGCCTTGGCGGAGGTAATTAGCTGCCTTGAAGCAGTTGAATCTTGGGCCGATACATTCATAGGGCGAGCAAAGTCAAAATACCCAACAAAGAGTCTAGTTTATCGAAACATGTGACCTTGTATACAAAGTTTGTTCAATAAATTGGTAAAGAATGAGTCGAGTAATTTTCAACGACGACGCCTGGTTATAGAATTTCATTACTTGAGATCATATCAATGTCTTCCATTTGCAAACGACAGGAAATACATCGTATTGAAGCTCAAACCGTTAGAAAAGCAGTCCTATAAGCAGCGTGTAGCCTTACATGTAACACTATTCGGTGATTTGCAACCTAGTCCGGCTACCCTGTAGCTCGCCGGACTTGGCACTCCCAGATTTTCATTTTTTCAATCACTTTTAACTGCACTGCCCAAGTTATCGTTTACCCTGTTGCTCGACGGACTTGGCAATCCCAGATTTTCATCTTTTTCAATCACTTTTGACTGCACTGCCCAAGTTATCGTTTACCCTGTAGCTCACCGGACTTGGCACTCCCAGATTTTCATTTCTTCAATCACTTTTGAGTGCACTGAACAAGTTATCGTTTACCCTGTTGCCCGACGGTCTTGGCAATCCCAGATTTTCATCTTTTTCAATCACTTTTGACTGCACTGGCCAATTTATCGTTTAACGACGATGAGGACTTGGCTTTTAGATGAATTCTTTTGCTAAAAACAGGAAACTTTTATTGCAGAGGTATCGAGAAACTTACAGAAAGATGGGAAATACCAGCAACATCGAAGATTCTTTTCTTGACTCATGGTTTATGTAATGTCACATTGACAAATTATACACTAAAACAGTGCAAAACCATCATTTAGTTTGCGTATTGCAGTTATCATATTTTATGCATGCCCGTTCAGAACTTTACCCAATTGAAGTGTAATATTCCACGTCTTGTAAATAATAAGAACAAAATACGTAAAATTCATATTGCGCTATTTTTTTTTTTTCTTTTTAGATGTACATGTAACAAATATAACACGGACCATTAAAGACTATAGGCACATTAAAAAGTAATTAAATTAGCCACTCATGAGTACTTTCAGTTCTCCTCTTAGTTTAGGATAATTTTTTTCGCTCCCAATATGCACCAGTAGTAGTGTTTCTTCGCTGGGATAACTTTTTTTGCCTACAGTAAAATCTCTGTTCTCGACCATAAATTGTGTCGAAACTTTGGACAAGTTCCTAATTGGTCGAGTTTGGAATCAACTGATATTTCAACCCTATTTAACACACTTTTTTAATCAAGTCATTCGAAATATCCTCCCTTCCCGACTCATATGGTCGAGTTACGCAACTTTGGCCGAGTTCTGAGGCAAATTTTCCTCGAAATTTTTGGTCGAATTCCGAATTTCTCGAACTCGGAGTTGTTTGAGAATCGCGGTTTCACTGTAGTAGAATCTTTAGCTTCATTAGCAAAAACAAACACCATCGTTGTAAATGCTAGATGTGGGCTGTACCTGTCTTGTTTTGCCCATGATTCAGTAAGATGTTTGACACTCCGTCGTATGTGACTTTGTCCAATATTTATTTAGTTGCTTATTACGCTGGCTAGTTGCCTCCGCCAAGGAGGTTATGGTTTTGCCGAGTTTGTCGGTCTGTATGTGTGTCTCTGTTTGTCTGTCACCAAGATAACTCAGAAAGTTATAAGTGTATTTTTGAGAAATTTGCCGAGATTGTTAAGCACGTTAAGAGCAACAAATGATTAACTTTGCGTGCAGATCCGCTCAACCATTTATTTATCTACCTCTTTTTTCTTAGCTCCATAACAAGAAGAGAAAATGGCAAAAGCTTTTGCGATGATCTGTTTGTTCGTTTGAGTCTGCGTTCCATTTTATGTTTGTTTGCAAAATAACACAAAAAGTTACGAACGGATCTTCATGAAATTTTCAGGAATTGTTAAAAATACTAAAAGACATAAATTTTCAAATAACAATCGGTTGGTCTGTTCGTGTGTTTGACTGATGCTTGTCAGCAACATAACTCGAAAAGTTGTGAACGGATCTTCTTACTGTCAAAAGGCACAAATGATGAGATTTTGGTGTTGGTAAAAAAGGAAATTATAGTTTCGGAACCTAAGTGAATTTTTTTTTCACGTTGCCTTTTGTCGCGGAGGTATGCGCTAGAAGAGTACTGAAGTTCGGAATGCTGCTCCGTGCTACGACTGAGCCGACGTAATGAGCTGCTCCACAAATGCTCTAAAATTGTTCAAGAAATGATGTAATACCGCTGCAGATTGCTGTAAATCTTGTCAAAAACGATGAGAAGCAGTTCGAGGATGCTCCAGGGCTGTTTGAAAAATACTTTACAGTTGTTCAAAATATTCTAAAGCTGTTGAGAAATGTTGCGAGGCCGTTCGACCACTGGTGTGAAACTGTATAAAGCAGTGTTCACACGTCATTCACATCACCGCGTTTGGTCGTCCACCCGTCCGCATGCGTTACTGTTTCCTAGAAATAGCAGACACATGCCTAGTTTTCTAATTTTTCTTGTTCTCAGAATTTGAACAGGTGTTCGTAACTTTCCTAGTGAGACTTGCAGAGGAAGCTGATATGACGGTTACCATTTTATTTACTTTTGGGGCGTACACAAAGTTGTGCTGACAATGACGCCACACAACATTCGGACGAGCGGATGAGCGAACGCGTTGAGGTGAATGACGTGTGAACTCGGCTGAAATACTTTTTGAGAAATGGTATAGAATTGTTCGAGAAATGCTGTAAAACTATCCGAGAAATGCTGCATGTATGCAGAGAATTGCAACACACAAGCAAGTTTTATACCGCGCTGTATATATAGGGAGAATGTATAGGTGGCAGAATAGCTTACGTCTGCGTTCAGGAGATACCGTCTATTGCGGAGTCCTCAATGTCTGTCGGAGAGTTTTCGCGTGGGGTTGTGCTAAACAGCGGGCTGAAGGTGTGCACGAGAACTCTAGAAGACACATGGTTTACTGCGAGAGTTAACTGTATAAAGTAAAATTTCTATCGTGGTAGTTAAATCCGACGATTAATCAGGAAAACAAAATCAGATTCCTAATGAAGGGAGATTAGAGAAAAAGCTTCCTACCACATGGCTTATTGATCATTAGATGCTCCACAAACTCTCTCGCTTTTTCTTTCAGTAATCCCTCACCATGTGAAGCATAGAAATTTATGCAACATACAAGGATGTACGTGTGGTCCAGTTAAAAAAGTGGCTCGTGCGAGGATGAATGAGCCGAATTGATATCTATTTGTACACGGTACAATATACTGTGTCTTTGGGATACGGTCATGTAGCGTAGGGCTGACTGGACTACAGTGCCTCGCAAAACGATAGTAGAGCGTAACAGGGAGGCAAGTAAAAACTGACTCACAGGTTCGGAAGAGCGTGGTGCAGAGAGCGTCGGCCTGCAGCAGCCTGCGGGGCACGGGGCCTGTGGCGTACCTGCACTCCAGCTGCCCCTGAGCTGCCTCCTGCACCGAGTAACTGGTGC
>LQNS02277097.1:16767970-16790527 GCA_001587735.2 Parhyale hawaiensis
TTATCCCATCTCTACGATCATCACCAAACCAGCCAGCAATTTTTATGCAGGACAATGCCCCGTGCCATACTGCAAAGAAAGTGAAGGAATATTTTGCGGAAGAGAATATCGAAGTCATGAAGTTGCCTGCCCAAGGTCCGGACCTTATTCCTATTGAAAATTTATGGAAAATTATAGGTGACAATCTAAGAGAACGACAACCATCAACAGTTAAGGATCTGTGGACTAAAATTGAAGAGGAATGAAAAAAAAACAAAAAACTCCAGAGTTTTGTAAGAATCTTGTGATGTCGTGTAATCGTCGCTGTGCTAAAGTTATTGAAAATAAAGATTTTAGTACTCCATACTAATTGTTCTAACCCTTATATTGACCATTGTTCCATGTTATTTGTTTGCAAAATTGTATTTAGAGACGATTGTTCTCTTATTTTGCACTGTTCATTTTTGTTATTGTTTGTTAGATTGCTCTAATGTATTAAATATAGTTATGTTTGTCCTGATATTTTGTAGAAATATGTTAAATACATTCCTTAGGGCCCCATAAAAAGATTCATTAACCTACTCTACATGGTTAACTTTATTTTAAAAAAATGAAAATCGTTTTCTTATTCTGCCCGCTAGTGTATGTTCAAGCGAGACCTCTCGGCAGCAACGCAGCAACAAAATTCACGGAGAATTGAGCGCGATGTGATTTGCTATTGTTTCGCAAGTAATTCTTCTATTATCAATACTCGACTACTCTCTAGTTTAGAAATTATGTATTACCCTACACTTCTGCGATTATAGTGAGCAAAGTGTACACTGCATGCCTGTCAAAGATCAAACAAACTCAAAGTGTACCTTGTGATATTATTTTGGGCTTGTAGTCGTTTTTCTTTAAAAAATCTGCTTTGCCGTTATCTTGACGGTGAAGCGAACTAGTTTGTAGAACGAGAATATGGCAATGAAGAACAACCCATGTCAATGTAATACCGAAGAAATCGTAGCTATGTTGCTGTACTTGACTTCTTTGCCGATAAGCCCACCTATTTGATATTCTATTCCTCTGTTTCTCAAAAACTGCTTTTTGCGCAGGGCAGTTAACATCTGTGACTGCGCGAAACTTAATACCATTGTACCTTCATCATGAAAGCCCTGGCTCACTGTAGGTATAAAACAAGTGACAAGAAGGAACGAATTAACACTGACTATCATCTATCGCTCCACGTGACGTCACAGCTGAGATGGAGTTGGCGGGACTTGCAACCCTATACCTGCGCGTGAATTAACCTACTGTATTTCGTAGTTCCGCCACGACCACACTTGTGTCAAAATTTAGTGTGTATGAGATCATGGGCAACCGTAACCCGTGGCAGGCTTTCAACTTCAGTTTACCGGCATCTTTGTAGCAATAATTTTGCTATATTACCTGTTGTAATGGTGAAATATTGATAGTAAATTCGTGCAATTGCCTACATGCATCAGTTGGTCAGGTTAATCGTGTTTGTGCACTGTTCTTATCGTCGATTATTCCGATACAGGAGCGTGTTTCATGTTTTCACTTTTGAGCGTACTAGCATGTTCTTTCGAAGAACTTGAAACGTGTATATCATTTCATTTGGATTGTAATTCCATAGAACAAATTGGACTGTTTCTTGGTGCCGGTATTACGATTTCACCAGGCGGGGTTTCTGGGTTTCTAACGTTATTAGGAATATGTATTTGTACAGTATAAGTAGAATACGAGAAAAATTTGTGGCTGCTAGAATAGGATAGTGGCTTACGTTAGTCCATAAACTTCTCGGTCAAGTTTTTGTTATCCTTACTTACCACTGCTCCCAGCGCCCTTTATCGTTACAGTGTCCTATAAAGACTTCAGTGAATGCGACAGCATGAATCGTCTGAGCCTTTATGGACATCATTTGGCTACGTTGTAAGCAGCGCACATGGCATATGTATAATATTTCTTTATTACATGCCCTAATGCAAAGAATGCAGAAGCAATACTGGATCTGCACATTATAATTGTAAGCCTACTTTTCAGCCTAATGGGAGTTATGCATATATTGGTATTCCTCTATCTTAATGCACCGAATCAAAACTTGTTTTATCCTATGTATAACATGCATGTTTCTGAGAGGTCAAACACATCTGTACTATACTGCAATTTGCAGAAATGTGCATTTTTATTCCAGGTTCGGAGCTGGAAGACTCGTCCGTCACCGGAAGCCTTGGCAGCACGAGCTCTTGCTTCAGTTTCGACGCCACTTCGTCTGCTCCGGTGAATAACCTGCAGGAGTGCTCGGCTGAACTGCCCGTGGTGTGTCAGCGAGATTATTAGGACCTCTGCCTTATACCTAGCGTTTATGAAAAAAAGGACTGAAACTCCTTGGCTGCTGCTTGCCGTACCAACAAAATGAATATAGAAAGACTGAACACTGAACCACTAACTTTACCGACCTCTCGTATTCTTCTGTATTCTGCACCGGTGAAAATACTTTGTCATCATTGTAACAAAATGAAACTAGACCTGCAGTTATAAAATTGTACGGAAGCTCGCTGCGTTTCATTAGTCCCTCCTACATTGAGTTCCCTTCCCCTGCTACGCTCATGGCTGTGAGCTCTCATGTAAAGGATACTTCGCCTGGCTACTTTATTCCAATTCAAAGTATGCAGAGGCTATAGTGTGGCTAATTGTCTTGTTTTGTGCTGTTTGCACAGACTGTACGTAGAACCCAGCGGAACACCGACACTAGGTACTTCTCTGTTAAAACCTAAAGAAAAAGAATACTCTGAGACCGTATAGCTCCGTCTAGCAATGAAACGTCAACACAAATTGAAATTGAACTTGAATCTTAGATTCTTTTTTGAGCACAACCTAAAGTGGGTCATTTATTCCTCGTAATATTCTTAGAAGTTCCTGCAATTTTCTTGAAGATCCGTCCGTAACTTTATGACTAAAAGGCAAACGTAGAGACAAAAACGTAATCGCATGGTCAACTTTTCACCAAAAGTTTGTCAGTTGTGCCTCTTATCCATCATAACTGTTCCTCCAAATATTCATCAAGATCCGTTCATGACTTTTGGGTTATGTTGCTGACAGTTACCCGTAACATTTCCCGGTAATTTGATGAAAATCTTGTTGCAACTTACTGAGTTACAGTGCCAAGATAAAACAGGCAGACAAACACTCGGTTGAACGGATATGAATTTTACCAAAATCACTTGTATCTCTTTCACCTAACTTACCTAATATCCCTGTACATTTCATAACTATCCGTCTGTAACTTTTGGGTTATCCTGGTGACAGACGGGCAACTATCATAGCTGGACATACAGACAGAGAATTCGATAAAAACATAACCGATTTGGCAGAGGTAATTAACACAAGGCGATTAACGCTGTTACACTGCAGATTTTAGGCACCGTTTTGCGAAGAATGTATTCAGACGACGTCTGCACACTTTCTACATGAGTTTCTCCAGGGAAGCAATTGTAACGCGATCGTGGCGTAAGACCATCACTCGTGGTGGGAGCAAACTTCATTGCTATAATTTTTAATAGCAGCTAGTCCTATTTTTTTCGGCGTGGGTCAAAGTGAGGACAGCCCACCAGACTCTGTGCAAAAAATTATGAACATAGCTCAAACTCCTACCACTATTTGGTTAGACAGCCTTTTAAGGCGACATTATCATGTGCCCGCTATCTTGTACATAGCTGAAATTGCCTCCCATAGACTAAAGGACATAAAATAATTCTACGCACCAGTTCCGCTGTCTTCTCGATAGTAAACGCGCGCTTAGATGCGGACCTACCACCACTGACTGAAAGCTAACGTTTCAATGGGCGTTTATCACTTCGTGTTATTTTCTGATTGGCCAAAAAATGAGCTTTCGTTACTTAGCGTCAATCACTGATTTGCCCAGCAATGAGTTCCCGTTACCTAGCGTCAATATTTGATTGGCATTACAGTTGTTTGTGACGTCATTAGCACGCTAGCAGAACCAGTTTTGACCTATACCTAACCTTTCACAGGCCAATTCATTGTTGGTTAACTTCCTCGTGTCGCCCTAGTTAGCGAAGGTTAGCTATTGTCGCCCTAATACCGAACTACATTATATATATATATATATATATTGTAAATTCGGTAGCAGTTTTCCTTTTATGCAAGTTTTGTTAAAGGCGACTTTATCAAAACTTTCATAAAACAAATATACGATAGTCGACAAATTTGATAAAAATCTTGACGTTTCGGGAAAGATCAGATTCCCATCTTCAGAAATTCGAATAAAATGCTAGGATATAAAGGAATGATTAAAACGAAATTTTACTACGTATGAGTTAACGACAGTGTTTGCCTGGAGAGAACCAAAGGCAAATGACAGCAGCGCGCAACGGGGGTCCCTATATAAGTGACGGACGGCATGGGAAGCGGAGGGAAACGGGCAAGCACAGTCGGAGGCAAAAGTGTCAATCATGGATCGTGACGANCACGGCTGAAGACATTATGTTGAGGCTAGGTTTGACTTTATGAATATATAGTGATTCCAGAGTTCTGAGTTCTATTGGATTAGAATGAGCTATTATAGAGAAGTCTTTCCTACTAATGGGATGGTTGTTTTGCTCTGCATGGAGACGAGGAGCTGAATTAGCAGGTTTTGCTACCGGTAAACCAGTTCTGCTTGATATACCTAAATGTTGGTCAACGCGGGCTTTGAAATGCTGTCCAGTGCTGCCGTAGTACATAGCTGAGCAGCTCGTGCAAGAAAAGGCGTAAACAACACTGGACCGGAGGTTTGTGGGAGGTTTATCTTTGAATTGAAAATAGGATCCTAACGTAAACGTATTTTTGTAAGAAAACCTAAAGTTTATGTGCGGGTAGGCCTACTATCGATAAAATCAATTCCATGAAAGTTTTCCTCTCCGAGGCCTACCAGCACATAAACTTCTCTCTTCTCTTACAAAAATACGTTCACGTTAGGATACTATTTTAAATTCAAAGGTTAACCTCCGGTCCAGTGCCATTTGCCATTATCCTCACCGTATTTTTGTGACATTAAAAAAAACTGCTTTTGCGGCGAAATCACCCCGTCTTACCCTTTACAAAGATACTATGCTGCGGTTTGTGAAGTGTATAGGTGATAAAATTTGCATTTAGAACATCATTGCTTTGTTTCCGTTTTTTTTTTTTTATTTTCGCAGGAAAACTCCTACAGTACGATCTTGTGACATTTTGGAATTATGCACATGAGACTTTGCCCGTCTGTTCTAGAAGTAGCTTAAGTGGATTCCTGCAGTTGCAAAACCTAAATTTAGAATTATACAACACTCATTTAACACTCTCAGAAGGAACGATAGGCAATTTTATATCAAAATGGCGGCCACATTGAATTTATGCATAAGAAGGATTTACCGTACTGTACTGGAAGTTGTTTCAGTGGATTCCTTGAGTCGAAAACCCCTAATTTGGAATTTTATATCACTCAATAGTCACTTCTAGAAAGAGAGATATGGCTTCTTGTTGAATATCGGCGGCCATTTTGGATTAATGTCAACATATCAAAATGCCCAAGGGTGCCAGGCCGGCTTCACTTAGATTATTCAAATATAGGGTCTGAACGTCATGAATCCATAAAAAACATCGTATGAAGAAAAAAAATCCAGGTTCAGCCCACTGGCTGCTGGACTATATTGTGTTCGTCAAATTACCACTTCTGACTGATGATTTATCGGGAGTGCGTCGAATTACCACAAGCGAGTGTCGATTTAACCTAAGCCCGCTTAATTCATAATAAACCCACAATTCGACAGGACCAATCCCCGAACGTGTCGAACTATCCGGGGCCTACTGTATGTCTGATTTTTTCGTTGTGTTTCCATAAACTTATTATTATTCTTGAGTTCCAGTTAACTTACAAGGCTGCTTTTCATCGTTATGACCGCTAAATCTGATCTTGTGTTCATCAAACTGTTAAATTTGTTGCAAGATTTAATTCAGAAGGTCATTGTTACCTTCTCACGTTGTTTGCAGCAAGTTACAATTTTACTACTTCTATTGCCAGTGCGTACTCCTCAGTTGTGGCTTGTATGAGCCCGTAAATCGAATACAGCGGAAATCTCTAAGCGATGCTAGACATTTTAATTGTCACTGTTTCGGGAGGAATCCCACTAGGAAGATGACCAGTTCTACTACAGGCTTATTGCCACTACACGCCTAAGACATTTATTTTTTTGCAAACAACATAGTATTACGATATTGTGAAGATGTACAGTTGAATGGACAACAAATTTTGTTTTGCTACACATTTCTCTGGGCAATTTAATATGGCGTCGGCAGTCGTTACAATTCATCACAACTGCCACTCTATTATAGTCTCCTTTTCAGAGGTTTTCCCAGTTTCGGAAGTCTCATGCCATTCTCTATTTGAGGAGTTCTACTGTAGCTATCGATGAAGTTCCTTTCGTACTCTTGTTTTTCACACCTCTGTTAAACTCGACTAAGGCCTTCTGAAATTCATTTCCAGAGACAAACGATTGCCCTTAACCAGGGATTTGGAATGTAGATAGCAATAAAATGGATATTTTCGTTAACTCTCATTCGGATACTCGTTTGTCCCTTGCATCAAGAGTCGATGGAAATTGGTGTATTTTAGTTGGAGTGAACTTGAAGGTTTGGAGAGGCTAAAAAAAATCGGATTCGAACAATGGCAGGACCGACAAGCCAGCGTCGGAGACGAGCTTGCCATTCGAAATCGCAACTCCGCTTTTAACATGCAACTGATTAAATGTTTCTCGAATCTGTCGCAGTGCCCCAGATTTTCGAACATTTTCCATGATCGCAACTCAATACAATGAGAACTATACATTGCCGACGGGATCTATTTCTCTCTTTAAAGAGTTCTGACGGCTATTAGCGGCAGTGTGTGGAGAAGTTATTAGATGCTACAGATCTTTTCGTTGCACTCTTTGCATAGATATCTTGATGGGTTCTATAAGATCGAGTGGTGTGCTATCTAATTTTAAGAATGACCGTCGTGTGTTTATAAATATATTTATATGTTCGGTGTAACGCTCTTAACGAAATAGATAGGCGGAATTTAGCCCAGGTTGGAGGCTCTGGTTGTCCTCTCAAGCTCCATTGAAAGTGATGGGCAGAAAACACACCGGGTTGCAGAAGATGGCAAACGTATCTTAAGCAGGGACAGTTGAAATTAAAACAATGAAGACATCGCAGGCTTAAGTCTGATTTGCACGAGTATTAGCTTCTCCATACATCGAATCTACGGCAAAGTATAGGGCGACCTTATGTCTGAATGCATTTCTTGCACTGCCAAAGTTGAAATCGTAGCACTGAAGATGTCTGAAGCTTCCGTTGGCACTCTCATGCTTCTTGATTCGTAGTTTCTTCCCACAGATGATTTCATTGCATGAGCTATTCTTCCCACTTTGATGCAATTGTCAACGGAACCGACGAAACATTGGTTTTCACGGGCAGTAGACAATTATTTCTTCTAGCTTACTGACGAAGCAGTTTTCTCTTCATAGGTCAAAATTTGAGCAGCTCAAATGAAACAGATATTTGAGGTGGAAAGACGGTATCAACGATGTCTTTGCTACGGAATGAACACGTTCTGTATAAGATGCTATTTTGTTTAAGTTTGTTGAAGTGTTTTACTCAAGATGTTACTTCTGCCTGTCTATATAGAAGACCTAAGGATGACAGCACGACAAAGGATCAATGAAGAAAAGAATAAAGTTAAGAAGCAAATAAGAGAAGAGGAGATTCCGCACCGGCCTAGAGGCATTAGGCAAACGTATAGGTAATTGCGTGAATTCTTCACGCACGGGTCCACTAGTTAATTTATGATTGCCGCACAAATCAACAGATCGCCTGGCATCTAATGCTCTCTGTGTCATCTGGTAAGGGCTGAAACATTGTAAAATCAATAGCACTGAAAGCTACAAAATGAAGGGTAACAAAGGAACGTCCTCATGCTCTTTTCTCCATATTTTGGTTGAACATTTTTTTATGCTGTTCTTCAAAAATGTATAGCTTATTTCACTTAAGAAATTCTAATTTCTATGAAAAACATAGGATATATAACTTATGAAAATGTGCAAAATTGTAAGCACATGTACACAACTTATGAGAATTACTATAATTCACATTAAAGTTGCCGTTACACTATAAACTAGAGCACTCTGAGAGCGCATACCTCCGCCAAGTGAGGCAACGGTAGCAAAAAATTCAAATTGGTTCTGAAACCATAATTTTCTTTCTATTAACTCCAAAATCTAATCATTTGTGCCTTTTTATATTAATAACAGCTTGTTCAATTTTCTTGAAGATCCGTTCTCGACTTTTTGAGTTATAGTGTTAACAAACGTTATGACAAACAGGTCAAACATACAAACGAACAAACCGATCTGCACCAAAATTTGATCATTTATGTCTTTTAACACTACTAACAACCCTTATAAATTTCATAAAGATCCATTAATTATTTTTTTGAGTTATTGTGCTAACAAGCATAAAATCAAAAACAGTGACAAACGAACGAACAAACGGATCATTACAAAAATTTGGTCATATACTCTTTGTTATATACCTAACAACTCATGTTAGTTTCATCAAAATCGATCCACAATTTTTTGAGTTATGGCATCGAGAAAAATGAGGCAGACAAACAAACAAACAAACAGATGGACATACCTTCACCAAAAGTTAATCATCTGTTCCTTCTAACATACCTAACAATCCCTATAAATTTCATCCAGATCGATTCATAACTTTTTGAGTTATCCTGGTGACAGACAGACAAATGCACAAACAGACAGACAGACAAACACGACGAAAACATAACCTCCTTGGCGGAGGTAAAAATGAATGCAAGTAAGATATCGTTCGTTGGATAATACGAAAGTCGAAACCTACCTGAATATGAAGCAGAGTTTCAAACGAGGAGGGAATAGTTCCGCCTTGTCGGCACTGTATTCAACTCACGCCGAAACACTAATGAAACAGTTGTTACTCGGTTATTAGGGTAACATAATTATAATACAACTGTACAGGGAGAACAGCCTACTGCTGCCGTAATACGTAACTGCAAGTGTGTCAAGAAATAATTGGCTCAATAGCTAAAAAGAAATGAAATGCTTGGTAAGACAGCAAAAATAAGTTGTGCGACTCACGAGAATAACACATAGGAGCTGCTTAGTGCCTTTGGTTGTCAGCGGCTGATAAGGTTTTATTACCCGTATTTTGAAACTCCAGCGAAGATTTTTGAGAATAATACGGTGGACTCAGAAAACGTTGATAGGTATGCAGTCTCAGTTTCAGGAAGAGTTCCGGTTTCGAGATAACAAATTCTACAGCACGCCTTTATACCACATTTTCTTAGGCTAATGCGCAGGAAATCGTACAGTTGAATATATTACCAAAAATGTTTTAGTTCCATTTTTTACTGGCCACTCAATAAGGCGTCGGCTGCTGCTACAACTCACGACAGGTGGCGCTGTACACAATCTACGTTTTTCAGGAACTTTTTAATTTGGGGGTGTCGCATTCAGGAGTCTCCTCTCTTTGGGAGTCTCTGTGTGCTGAGATCTACGATATAGAATAAACCAAGTACGCTGTATTGCACACTTGTTTTTTCTTTTTGGAGCCGTCTCCAGGCCTTAGTCAAAGCAAAATGAGGGCACATTGAATAGATCGATAGCCAGCAAATTATGAGACAATTACAGTTTCTAAATGAATGCAAAAGGACTATAATTTTTCCTGCGGTAAAATATAGTCCTCGCTCTGAATACCAAGAACACCACTAATGTAGGTAATTAACACATCGCCACCGCTTGTATCGAAAATATTTTGGGAGTAGAGAACACCCCGTGTAAAGAAATCACTGCGAGGGGAGAGTACGGCATATATCGTGAGGAAATTGGATACAGAGACCGCCTAGAGCGCAAATAACCCCGAGTGCTCTTCGAATTTGCCCTATACATGAAAGTCGCCGTACAGGGTACGCGGTGCATATCGACGGCCTCAACTTCTTCCATTACTGCAGCCATTGCTGTCTGCTTCTTTCTTGAACCGATCAACACTTAAAGTAATGGTAGATAATGCGCGTGCCAAGCTCCTATTAGTTGCTCTAGTCTTTCCTAATTACTGGCAGGGCATATACGGCGGCTCTGTACCAGGTGCCACTATTCCAGTGTATACCTCGTCAATAAGCCAAACTACAGAGACGACTGGAGACATTTGGACGTTTAGTGCTTAGAGCGGTAACCCATTAAGTCCCCCAATAAATTATACATTGCGAGGGTCGCTGCTGCAGACATTCTGTCCCCGTTTCAGAATATCCAATACAAGAGAACTAGTGCACTCTGAGAGCGCATACTTCCGCCCAGCGAGGCAACATTAACGAAAAATTTAAATTGACTCTGAAGCCATAATTTTCTTTGTATCAATTTCAAAATGTAATCATTGGGGCCTTTTGATAGCATTAACAGTTCATGCAATTTTCTTGAAAAACCGTTCCTAACTTTTTGAGTTATGGTGCTAACAAACACTATGGCAAAAATAAGTCAAACGCGCAAACGGACTCTCCGACCGTCATCAAGATTCAATCATTCATGCCTTGAAATTACTAGTTACTCCTATAAATTTCATAAACATCCATTCATAATTTTCAAGTTGTTGTGATAACAAGCATAAAATTAGAAACAGTGACAAACGATCGAACCAACAGATCATGACAAAAATGTGGTCATTTACTCTTCGTGATATACCTAATAACTCATGTAAATTTCATAAAAATTCTTTTTATTACTTTTTGAGTGATTGAATTGAGAAAAATGAGGCTGACAAACAATCAGATAGATGGATCATCACCAGCAGTTAATCATCTATTTCTCGTAACATACCTACCTAACAATCCCTGCAAATTATGTCCAAATCTGTCCATAACTTTTCGAGTTATATTGGTTACAGACAGAAAGACAAATAGAACTAGAACACTCTGAGAGCGCATACCTCCGCCAAGTAAGGCAACGGTAATGAAAAATTCAAATTGGGTCTCAACCCATGTTTTTTTTGCATCAACTCCAAAATCTAATCATTTCTCTTTTTGATAGTATTAACAGTTTCGGTAATTTATTTTGAAGATCCGTACATAACTTTTTGAGTTGAGCGGCTAACAAAAATTATGACAAACATAAGTCAAACATACAAACAAGCAAACCAACCAACCGATTTGCACCAAAATTTAATCGTTTACCTATATCTTTTGACAATACTAACAACTCCTGCATAGTTATTGCGCCAACAAATATAAAATTAAACACTGCGTGAAACATACGAACAAACAAGCAGATCATTACAAAAATTTGTTCATTTACTCTCTGTGATATACCTAACAACTCATGTAAATTTCATAAAAATTCGTCCATAGCTTTTTTGAGTTGTGGCATTGAGAAAAATAAGGCACACAAACAGACAAACAAACAAACAAACAAACGGATGGACGATTCTTCACCATAAGTTATTCATCTGTTCCTCCTAACATACCTAACAATGCTTGTAAATTTCGTGGAAATCCGTCCATAACTTTTTGAGTTATCTTAGTGACAGAAAGTCAGACAGACATACCCGATGAAAATATAACCTGCTTGGCGGAGGTAATAACCGACAAAGAGAGAGACAAACCCGACGAAAACATAACCTCCTTTGCCGAGGTAAATATTCTGTGTGTAAAGACCGTGCTGGCGCATTTTAATATTTTTAACTGAATAACAAACAGGCCGATGTAATGTAGCCGCCACAGCTCGCTGGCGAGCATGACAAGGAACAGTGGAGCAATCGCAACTGAAATAATTCTTCTCGTTAACTTTCTTGGCCTGCCACGCTAACTTTTACGAGAGAATTAGCATTTAGCAACTGGTATATGGTTTTATATAAATCACAAGCGACCATTTATGATTTTTCATCGTTATCAATTATCTATATTACTAGAGGGAGGGCCCAGCCGTAAAAATGACCGCTGTAAGTTTGTGATTAGGCTTTTTATTTTTCCGGTTCCACTATAGGTTTTGCTGCTTAACAAGTGAAAAATTGAGCGAATCTGTTTTTCTTTCATTATAAAGCTATCGCATTAAACAGAACAGAAAAATGATGGGCTACTGATCAGTATCCATTGGTCCCGAGATAGTGAGCAAAATTTAGATACGCCGAAAAAATTGAAATCTCTAACCTTACGGAGGGTTAAATTATCGGTAAACTGTGGGAAACAGAGCTTAGGAAAGGCATACAAACGCATAAGGGAACATTGCACAATGTAATGTCGTATTTCCATGTCTTTATCAAGGCACTAGTGCAAATTCCCTCCTGAGAAAACAAATGCATGATTCAGAGGTGAAATCAAAAGACAAGGAAAGGTAAGACGAGGTGTAAGGTAGACGGACTGCTTAACGATAGGCTGGGTTAAGCGGCGGACGTTATGTCAGCGGGGTAAGATATGAGCGCTAGCTCAGCCTCTCATGCTAAATAAGGTAAGTGAACACATTCACTTGCCGTGGAATTTCCGCAGGTGCAGCTAGTTCAATTTAAAAAGGCGTGTGCTCAGCGTGAAATTTTAACTGCATCGAAGAGATTTAGCTAAAGAAAGCATAAGTGAAAGTGATTATGCACTAAAAGAAACGAAAACTCGAACCAAGACTGAACGTCTCGAAATGCTAAGAAGAAATGCAGCTAAAGATATGCGACAAATGTTATGCCCGACAGGATCAAAAACTCTATCAAAGATACCGCTTATCATCTACCCCGCTCAGAAGAATCACTCGGGAAGAATCATCATCGTCATATCAGAAAGTACCAAGCTAGTTTCGAAAGCGAAGCGAGATTCAAAAAATGCAGTATTTTCACTTTAGACCGTATATTTCAGAAGCTATATTCGTCACCGTTACTCCAAGCGCTGAAATTGTAGGAATCTCAACTTGTTTTTCAGTACATGAATTTTCTCCTATTAATCTTTAACAGCGTGACGGAGAGAAGGACCAACATTGGAGCAAGCCAGCGACCAACAACTGTTTTATTATATAGTGGATAATTTTGCATGTGGCACGGCCGTACGTCCCTGTGTCTGTACGTGACGCTTTTCAGTATAATGTAATTGTAGGGGAACTTAAATTTGCAAGAAGCTCTGCTTTACTCTGGAAGAAAGCTCTAAGCAACGATGATCCAAGACGTCCAATGTTCAGGGAAACGAGGAAGCTCAATAATATCTGTCCTTTTTCGCTTGCTCTTGAAAAAATATTCAGTTAGTTTCGAAGCAAAGACTAACGTTAATTTTGCACGTATCATACCTACATACCGCACCGATTTTGATATCTTGAAAATGAAATATTCACATTGCTGAGGTCGCATAACGATCCAAGTATGAGTGAGCTGTTCTGAACTGCTTCATTCTGAAGCATTTTCGATGTGAAAACGTGATGTTTAAAGAAATCACTTAAGCTGACAGAAAAAGTGCTTTCAGCGACACAAATCAATCATTGAAAAAAAAGGGCTGCATCTATTGTATTTTATTATGTGGGAAAGCTATCGCACATATAAAGTACAACGTAGTCACGAGTCCCGATTTTGAATTGAAAATTTGAAATCATCCGATTCATCGATAAAAAATGGAAATATTAAAAATATGAAAGCCCAAATAATAATATCTTCAGACGATGAGAAACAAAGGTTAGCAAATTCGTATAAAAAATATAGAAGAAAGCAATGAGAAAAGTACTTCCGCAGAATGAGATTGCTATTTTGGTTTTTATGCTGTCTTTATGTCCAGCTATATTGTGAAATACTAGGGTGAAAATTGGTGGTAAAACGTCTGCGAGGTACACCGGTGTTATAGTGTCAGGCATGCACTGGCTACGGTAGGCCTCCTGCGTATGAGTCGAAATGCGGAAGCGGTCCACGGTCTTGGAATGCAATTTTTTTTCTGCGGATGACAACGGCTGAATCTATAAGAATACATCGATTCGAAATATGACTGTATAATTGCAAATTGAAACTTGATAGACATTCTCAGAGAGATTCGAAACTAAGCAAGTGGCCCTCGCTGTAGCGGAATAGCTGCCGCGGCTAGCTAGCTAGCAGTTTTTAAACACAATAATATTAGAAAAGCTGAAATTGCATACACAGCAGCGTAATGGATAGGATAAGGAGAAATGTTCCCACGTTTCGACTCCCGTATGCAGCAAACGAGGTTAGACGGAGTTCGTAAGAATTAGGGGACAGGCGCTATATGTGGGGTAAGTTAGGTTGTGGTTCTGTATTAGGTCGAATTAAAATGAATTACAGTAGCGTAGGTTGGAATTGCTTCATTTTACAAAGTGAGAACATTGACCAACCGTGGAATTTCCACGGATCCGGATAGTTCTAATGAACACGCGTATTTTAACAAGCCCCATTTAGTTGATAATTTTATTGGGAAGAAATTAATTTTTGAGAACGTTTTACTGCGGTGACTGTTAATTGGGTTTGGGTGTATGAAGACGTAAAAGTTGCTGAAGTATATTTCTAAAGGAGATACTTAAAAAATGAGTTATTTCCAAACCGGCGCACACCCTTTAAAACTAATATAATAACTTTAAACGTTGTCGTTGATATATGAAATGAACAATGGTTAAGGTGCCTAAATATCTCAACAGTGCATGTTCCTATCAAGAGTAAAAATGAAAAGAAGCAGTAAACCACAGAGATAATAGTTCCTGGAGAAAGCACCAGTATATCATACAACACTTCTTTTCACGGCTCAGCCTTTCCAACGAGCTTATTTAGAATAGATCTCCCGCACTAATGCAGGGCTTGCTGTATTTAATCACAGTCAAATTGATGCACTTTTGTACCGCCGTCAAGTTCTGTGCATTTAGACGAGCTGTACTTGAGATGACAGGGGGCAATATCACTCATGGGACGCAGTGAATTCCAAGGTAATTAAGATTCTCCAGTGCCGGTGCCGAGATGGATTTCCGATAACTTTTACTGCACTGAACTTAAACGTTATATCGCCAATTACAGTACTAGTTTCATTTTGATAATGACGCGTAGTGAACCCAGTTCCGATGCATCAACTATTGATGGGATGGTTCACTCACGGTAAGAATTTACTGACTGTCTGTTGGAACATAATACGCCTCTGCTTCCCGGGCACTTAACTCGTCGGAAGAATTCACGGGAAAGTAAGATTAAAATATTGGTTAGCAACCAATGTTGGACTGGTGTCATCGCTTGGGTGTGAAAGAATTTCTATTGATTTCTTCATGACTCGCCGCGAGCCCATGGCAGTTGAGATTAAGCATTTTGACTGGAGAGGTGGTGAGTCCCGTTGCTCTCGGAGTTTGCTATTGCAGTGCAAGAACAAGGCTTAAGACACCCTACATGAAATTTTGCAACGATTTGAAACGCTGAGAACGAAGTTTACGGCGGTATTTCTCAAATTTAATAACCAATATGGAGGGTTGAAGACAAGACTTTCAAAATTGAAAGTATGGGAATTACCTACTTGCCGAACTAACTCTATTTCGAACAAACACAGTTATTTGACAGGTCAAAAATAATAATCCCATCAAATAATACATGTTTGTTCGGAAATAGAGTTAGTTCGGCAATTGGGTAATTCCCCTACCTATACGAGTAATTGAGGTAACCATTTGATTGACACCACGGGATGCAAGCTTCCCTTCATAAAGTTGAAACCTTGGTAGAGAAATTATATTGGTTATAGTGTCCAATAATAATATATCTACATATATATGCATATCAAGCACAAATTATTTTATTATTGGAGGCTTAGCCGCTGATCCAAATTTCAAAACCAAGTTCATCCAGTGAGCCTGGGCTGCTGGGCGTACAATGTATCTTCCATGCTCACTATCTCTTCTCTAACTATGGTCAACGACCGGCTCCTACCTTGCAATTAATTAATTTATTATGCGTCACATATATGTGAATCACGGGAAAGTTTAGCAGTTATCCCAAATAGGAAGAGAGAGAGAGACTAAGTCCTCACCATAACTTCGTCAATGCTAGTTCGATACTAAGTTGTGTGAACTCTAAGTCTATTAAGTAGTTTCTAGTAGCTTCAACTCGTTGGATTATGGGATTTCAATTTTTTCGTTAGAGACTCTGATATTTTTGACGTAGTATTTGGCTCATTGCATGACCAACGTCAACTAAAGATCTTTCATCCCTCACAGGTGGGTCGACTTTCGATTTTAGCGAAGAGTGATACAAAGCACAAGTGAGAAATATTTGCTATTGCTTTAATGATCTCCATTGCTTGCTTGTCTTTTTCTTGTTTCTCTTCGTCTTGCGATCTTTTATTAGTTGAAGTTCTGTTTCATGTAGCCTCTTTTTGAACTCAGCCTGCCTCTGCAGTAGCTTTGTTGACTGCGGGCATTTGATGCATTTTGCTCGTTTCTTAAACAGTCCTGGCAAAATTTGTTGTGTCGATTTTTACAAATCAATTTCGCCGGGCAAAGATATTCCATGCACGTTTCCAACAGAACGTATTCGAATATCTCATTGGCAATTTCAATTTCGACTGAAATATTAGAACTGTGTCCTACTTTACTATCTGTAGCTCCGAATTCAAGCCATCCCAGTTTATTCCTTTATCGCACACACTTGAATCACGAAGACTGGTGATGGAGTTTTTTCGTGCATTGCTTTGCGGTCTATATCGCATTTGTCTGAGTTGTTATTTCAACAGGTCTATGATCAGACAATGTTATGTAACGGATGTCGATATCATGAATCAATTATGTATGTGCGTTATCTACAAAGTGAAGATATAGAATATATTGTTTCCTCGTTGGAGAGTAAATCATGTGCACCAGTGAAAAGTTATCCATTACTTGCAATATAGAGAAGGCCTGAGCCCTTTCATCAGTAGAGGCCGATGATGCTCCAGATAGTACAAAGCTACCTGCTTCATCTGGCAAGTCTGGCGTTAGCCAACCTAAACAAGGATGCTGAAATCACCACTAGTAAACAATTTACACTTATTCTGAATTTCTTTGCAATGTGTCTTGATTACTTAAGCAACATTTCGGTAAATCGCTCGTTGGTACATTTTGGCGGTCGGTAGTTTACCATGCACATCAATTTAAGCTTTTTGCTATTGACGAGAATTACAGTCACACGCATACACCGTACTGCTGGGGCCACACTATAGGCATTTACACAGACAACTTGATGCAAAGATGCAAGACTCTGAAGTCATTTATGGCACGGTATCCATGCTACCGATTTTAAATATATGTTGAAATGGCCCGCCAGGTGCTAATCCCAGCAACCAGTTGGGTGTAGAAATGCATATGTGGCCCCGGCATCAGAGAATATGGGTTTGTGGGAAGCAAGGTGATATTTTACGTATAAAACAAAACCACCACTCTTCCTATCTTCTTGGTCACATCTGTGTAATGCGTAGTTTTACGTCGTTACTTCTGCATCATTGACAGCATCATTTAAGTGAGTTTCTGTAAACAGGAAGTAGTACTGAGCTTGCCTTATTGATTATATCGCGTAATACCATATGTTTTTTGTATACAGTCCTCGCATGTTTATAAAGTGGATTTTGCTAAGGTTTGGTCCTCACTTGGTTCCAGTGTTTGATACTCATTTTGTACAGCTGTGTAGTAGCTATGGCTCTTTGGTTATTGTGTTGGAGTATTCCAAGATCTTACCTCCACATATGGGAGGAATTTTCCCCTTTAGGTCAAATTCCAAAACACCTTCGGCGCTCCATGCTGCATATTTACCAGATAACGTGTTACAGACGAAATATCTCTTCGTACTCTATATTTTTATAGATTTTCCAAATCCAACTTGATTTGTTTTTGTAAGCAGTGATGTCAAGGTCATTTGTAGGAGTATCTTTTTCTCTATCGTACTGGCAGTTATTTTCTTTGTACTTTGTTGTATGTTATTTGGGTTATGCCACGGTATTCCCGCAAGTTCTCCTGGTTCCACTAATCCGTGCATTACATAATTGACTAGAGCCTTTCGAATGGTTCCCTCCACATGCATTGTTGAATATGTGGGATCAAAACATGGGCCATTTCTGAACGGTTGCTGACACAACCAATGGTGCCACGAACAGCAAAAGATTCTGAAACGGAGACGTCCTATAGCCTAAAATATATAGTATCGAAAACAGTAGCTAAACAGCTCCAGCTGTCGGGATTCTGGGCGAAAACAGACGCCATATTGAGTAAAAAACGGTTTGGTGTAGTAAAGCACAATTTGTACTGTATACTACGATACAGCCTCACGATTTGCTCTGGTGTTAGTAAAAGCAACGCTTTACGAATATATGCATGCAGTCATGCTGTGCAACTTAGGCTATCCTCTCAAAGCCAAGATACCTCCCGAAATGGAGATATTTTTGTTCAAGTTTTTGGAGTTCTACTGCATTTGTTGATGGCACTCTATGCGTTGACTGGTTGACCCAGGAATACTGATATACTCGTTATTCTGGGAAAGTGACTAACTTCAAAGACGCTGTCTATATGAATATTATGTTGATTTTATTTACACCGCCTACGACTTGCTCGTAATTCGTAGTTACTTGCTCCAAGCCAAGAAAAAGTCAGATATGTCTAATACGAAGCTCGCTTTTCTTCTGTAAATCAGAACTGCTTCCGTGAATTTAAACACATTAATGAAGTTTTATTTTTTCCTGCATTGCAAGGTATCACCCAACTTGTTCGCTGTATTAACAACGACCTGCACTTAGCAGCTGAACCCGTTTCATCCACTAACCAACCCGCCGTGTCATTGTCAATTGATTGTGAATTGGAGCTCAAATCCCAGCCGCAATGCGACTGCTGTTGGAACTTTGCCTGCTGACGATGTCGTTGGAGTTCGTGGCGAGCCAAACGACGGCCTACGGGTTTGCTGGAGAATGTCTGCCGCCGGAGTACGTGAACGAGACTCTGGCTGTTGACAAGTGTAAGTACGTTGCTACTGAACCTCTCAAAGAGCATTAATTTCATTTCCTTTTCAGGAAAAATCGTTCTTTTTGTGAGTGCTTTTAAAGTTCACTATGCACTAATTTTGCGGAGGTGATTTCCCATGATGCCAACTGCCGCCTATACATTAATATAATGGACACCTAAGAAGACACGCAAGAAAGCGATAGGGAAGCACATGGAACCGTAAGTTTGAAAGAATTAACTAATGGGAAAATGGCTCAAGTCATGACAGCGTCGCTGCTCCAAATATTCAATCAGTCTTTAACCACGGAAGATGTTCTACAGATCGAAAACACGCCACTGTACTGTAGCTCCAATGCATAAAAAATGGGTGAAGAAAAGCTTCAGTAGTTATCGACCACTCAGTTCTAGCTCAGTCGCAAGCAAGACCTTGGAACGCCCCTCGGAAGCGCATCAGTGACCACCCAAGGATGCACAATCTCATTCCCGACACTCAGCTGCTTAATAAATAATTGGACTTCTTTTCGAAAGTTACGGAAGTCAGAGAAGCAGCAAACGAGGGGTGCTTCATTCATAAAAAATTGGAAGCCCATGGCAACCAGGGAGACTATTCACGCTGGATTCGAGCATTGCTCAGTGACAAGCAGCAGCTAGGGAAACTACTAAGAATATTAAGCGACTGGACGCCAACTATATTTGGGGTTTCACAAGGTAGCGTTACTTGACCCACTTCTCTTCATGATTTAATCTGGATCCCTTAATATCCGCAGTGAAATCAGGAGACTTGCAGATGTGACCAGACTCAGTTACAGTGCCATGTCGGCCAGAGATAGAACTGAGCCCCGACAAGACCTTGATCACTTCATGAAATGGACCATAACTAGATAGACGAGCCTCGATGTCTATGTATCTTCGGTAATACATATTGGACCAAATAACAGATTCGCAAAGAACGGGGTGGAATTAACAGCTGTTACCCAACGTAGTGAACTGCGTATACCTTACACGAACAATCTGCAACACAGCAAGTCGAAAAGTGTCAAAACTGCAAGCAGAGTACTGGGATTTTTACCAGGAATTTTGAGTAGATATCCAAGAGCATCATCTCTTTTTTTTAGCACTAGTACGCCAGTACTAGAAGTTTGTGGTTCTGTTCTGGTCGCCACATCTGTACAAGGATATCGATAAAATGGAAAGAGTCCGACGCAGAGCAACGAAACTAAAACGGTACCTCAGCAGCCTACGAGAAGTAGGACTCGTCTCTCTCCAGCTAAGATGACTAGAAACAGTCTAGTACTTAAATGGCTTCGATGACCTGTCTACAACGGGATTATTTTAGAGAGACATTGATGGTTTCCACAGGAACCACAGCCACAAACTCAAGCCGAAAGATCGAACTCTACTACTACTATTCAGAGCCCGTACCATATGTTGCTCGTTAAGAATGGCCTCCCCTCCAAAGTTGTCGGTGCAGAAACAGTCAGTACGTTCAAAAATCATATAGACAAAGACTGGGAACAATACCAGCACAGCGGCAAGCTCCTCCTTCAGGACTTGTTAACTATTAACGGTCAGATCTATCGATGCCACGATAGTCCATCATCTTTCATGCCCCAAATAACTTAACGTCTCCGAGTCTCTCTGTGGACTGCTGTAACTAATCGTTCTTGTGCGATCACCTGATTGGCTAGGTTTTTAATTTTCTTTTCCCTCTCTTCTTCCTTACATGTCTACGTAAATGCGGCTGACTTTATGACAATAGCTCATAGATGGCCGGGGCATTACATCCGGCTGCAATCTGGGAATTGGCCTGTTGGTCCAACTACGGCCAGCTAGTCAACCTAATATACTGTGAAGTATAAGCCGTTCGTTCATTGCAGGACAAGATTTTTGTAGTTTCTCAAGCGATATAAATCTCACATTATGAGAGTTTGAGCCCTGCAACTCAAAACTATGTATGTACGTAAACTAATCAAATTTCGCTTTATTTTATTCAACATTTTAAATGTAATGAGTTTTCCTGTAGTTTGAACAAATTTTAACTGTCAATCGTTTTATTGAAGAGCGCTGAAAATCTACATTTAGGTAATAAAACAGTGTTTCAGTATCCTAATTTACAGTATAATTCTGCTTGAGGCTCCATCTGCACGTTATGCTTTTTCAATATTAGATATAGGGAACTTCAACTTGCAAGAAGCTCTGAATTTCGCTGAAACGAAGTTCAACCATAGCTTTTTCTTTAGCGCTTCTTGAAAAATTTTCAGTCATTTTCAAAGCAAAGACATGAAGATCATTTCACTCGTATCACATCTACCGCTTTTCATTATTTTTTCCCAACATATATTCGCTTTGCTTGTGGCACACGACGTTCTTAATAAGGCCAGATACGTAGTTAGGATACGCTGCAGGAGAACAGAGCGGGCTATAGTGTTGGATATATCGGCTCTAAGATATTCTTTCAAGCGAATGTGCGATATCTAAGGAAATACATACAATGACAGCTTGAGAACAGAGGGCTAGCTTGCTGTGACTGAAGAAATTGGCCGAATCTGTTTGCTGTACAGCTATCACAGCAAAGAGAGCAGGAAAATTATAGGCTACTGATCAATATCCATGGCTTCCGCAGTCATGGAAAAAATCGGACACGCTGACAAAAAAATTAAAACGCTTAAGATTATGATCGGCTAAGTTATCTGTAAACCGTGGAAAATTGAGCTTAGAAAAGCATCTACAATATAATAAAGAACATTGTGTATTTATCTGTTTGTTTGTTGATTTACTTGTTTGTTTTTCTGTCCATTTTCTGTCACATTTTAGGAAAAACGATTAGCGAAAATTAGCGTACATCATCCTGTCAAGCTTCATTGAAAACTGATAGGTGGAAAATAGGCCACGTAGTAGACGATTGCAAGCGTATATCTGAATGCAGTTCTTTCTTTACCAGCGTTGAACTCCACTCAATGCCGATACATACATGTACAGCTTCTCTAAGCACTCTCTTGCATCGTGATTTATACTCTCTTCTGAGCTTTCCTTCATCCAAACTTCAGCTGCACTGAGTTAACATTGATGCTCTTATTGACTGCATAATCATCGAAGCAAATCAGGAGATATTCTTCAGCGGTCAACAGGCAGGAAAAGAACACGAAAATTTCTTGGCAACAAAGAAATTTTCTCCAATTTAGGTTCTTCTTCCAACAGGACAATTTTAAACTTAATGAAAAATCTATCGAGTTGTATGACACCAACTAGTATCCTGGATATACAGCTCTGTTTATAAGAAGCATTAGCAACTGCGGGCAAAAAAATAAGAATAAATAAATGCTTTTCAGAGTATCAACGAAGAATGCTAGGTATTGTTCAGCCTTGCGTGTTTATCTTGTATTCCATACTTTAAGTTGGCAGTGACCATGCATTTTACATAAGGAAGTTAATAGTACATAAGAAGGGGGATGAAAAGAACCCAAGCAACTATCGACCAATCAGTCTTACTTCGGTCGTCAGCAAAATCATCGAACGCCTTTTGAAAAAGCGCATCACTGATCACCTGAAGATGCAGCAGCTCATATCAGACACTCAACATGGC
>LQNS02277097.1:16791651-16809156 GCA_001587735.2 Parhyale hawaiensis
TCTCCCCCTTCTTTTTTATTTCTCCTTTCTTTTTTCTCTTTCGTCTTCCATTTTTTCTCCTCTCGTTTCTCCATTCCTCTACATCCTACTAACATAATGGCAATAGCTCATAGAGGGCCGTGGTGTAAGTCCCGGTGATTCTTTGGGAATGGGCCTTTTGGTTCGTCTACTGCTGCCTATCTAATCTAATAACAAAATTATGGTTAATGAAGACGGGTCGTCACAAAGTCTTCGATGTCATTTTTGACAGAGCGGGCACTCCAGTGCATAAATATAGGAGAACAATGCCAGAAGCACCGTTGTATGCGAGATTCACAGATGAGAGAGGCTAGACGAGCTGTGTTAAGGTAGACTGGGTTTGTCAGGCGGACTTTAGATTAGACGGGGTAGGTTAAATTACAGGAGCACTACCTTACGTCAAACACAAATAAGTGAAAACATTAACCGTGTAATGTCCACGTATCAAGCTAGTTGTATTTAATTTGAAGAACGTACCCCTCAGCAACAGTATAAACAAAACATACTGAATGAATTTAAAAGCTATGCGTTGGAGAAGCAAGTAATTTATAAACATAATTTCCTTTCTCTGAAATTACAACAAACAGTTATCTACTGAGGAAGTCAGTGGGGGAATTTGAGGTGATGATACAAAACTAACATACATCAGTAATTTTAAGCTGGGGGTTGTCTTTCGCTATAAATTGCACCCCTCCTTCATAAACCCCGCCGTCTCAAAAGTGACTAGAGCTGTGCAATTAGACTAAAACTGCCTAAGTTGAAGCGAATGCTTCGCGCGGAATAAAATGATTCGCATGAGTTTAAAAAGACAAAAGTAGACGATTTTCGTTTTCGAAGAAAACTTTGCATAACAACAAGTTGAAAAAGAGAATGTTAGTAGTTAAGCCAGTGTTTCACCTTGCTTGCAATCGTAGTAGGAATAATTCTCCACAATTTTGCAGTTTCCGCGACCCCCAACGAGCTTGTTAAAGCTAGTCTAATGCTATGCCTAATTTCCAATCCGATGAGTTGAAGTTACCATTATCCAAGGCCACTTTTAGTAATCCTTCGCAATACTTCGCAGAGGCAGTGCGACCCCACAAGGGGCTTACGACCTGTCGAGTGAAGCCTGTTGGGTAATTATCTCTGTGCCCTGGCTACTCAACCTCGCAGCAAAAGCATTTTCTGCCGGTAGAATTAATGGTAAAGGTAACGTCAACTTGACCGTACCCCCAACTGGGAAACCCGCATGCACTGGTTTGTGCTGCAGCTATACACCAACAGACCCCAGAGGAGTATATGGCTGCAGTTGACCACAGCTGTCTTGAGCTATAGCACCAGTGGCGGAAGACTCTATGCGACAATATCTGCGACCCCCAAACCTTCCCCATTGCTGGGGAAGGCCAGTGAACCAGCAGCAGTATACAATTAATGAACAAGTAACTCCTCTAGCGAAATAGCACAGTCTGGTGATAGTAATGTTACACCACAAGCTTTCCAGCCAGCAAGGAAGTACAAATTTTAGGCCAGTGTAAGTCCCACTGCTTCGTCAACTGCACTATTTACCTACACCAAGGAGGTTATATTTTCGTCCGAGTTTGTCTGTCTTTCCCTTTGTCTCTTCGTCATTTCATCTCTCTGTCACCAAGTTAACTCAAACCGTTATGAATAGAGCTTCATGGGAAGTGCAAGAATCGTTAGGTATGTAATGAGGAACAGATGGTACCTGGTAAAAATATTTTTAACCGTTGGTTAACCTATTTTTTGACAATATAACTAAGAAAAGAAAAAACGGGTTTTATGAAATTTGCATGAACTGTCAGGATTGTTAAAAGGCTCGAATTTTACTGATGATTATCACCCGCGAATAAAGTGAGAGAGATGATAATGTTAGTTTGAATATTTAAGTGTATATATATATGTATATATACCTTTTTTTTAAACCGACAAATTTCAACCATATGTAGAAAAACTCAAAATAAATAGATTTTCTTGAATGATAAAATGCCCGAAACTCCTTAGCTTTCGCGTTATAATGACGCAACGAAGTTTAAAGCTTCAAGTATTTTGCTACGTGCGTGCCAATGTTAGCACTAGTTCTGGTAGTTCAGCACGTTACTGACCCCACCAAAGCAGTTTATATAATTTTTATTAAAATAATCTGAAAATATTTCATGGTTCGGAAAAAATATCTGCAGTTTCAAACTTCGCATTTAACGTAATCACACTTCTGCCGGCAGTTATTAAAACCATACTCCGGGAGTTGAAGTTTATTGACACGTCGATAGTCACTGGCAATGAAAAAAGGAATTGTAAATCGTATATCAACTCAAACCTAAAGAAACTTAAATTCGAATAGTTAATATGAGACTACAGACTAATACGGAGCAGCCTGTATGAGCAACTGCAAGGAACGTGGCACAAATAAGTAACAATTGTACACCGTGTGTAGCTCAGGTAAATCATGAGACTGCCCTAGCTTTCATTGAAAGGAATATTACAGCAACACATTAAATTTTAGAAGTCCAAATCTCTGCTATCAGAACTAAGGCGACGTCACAGAGGAAGATAGAGGGGACCCACAGCAAGACTACAGACACATGGAAACCGCGTTTATACGCAAGGCTAACGCGCACGGGAGCAGCAAGTCGGAAAGGGAGAGTAAGAGCACTGGAAGAAAGAACAGTAGATGCGCGAGACGGGAACAACGCAAGAATTGTACAATAACCGACGTCCCGAAAGCCTAACTGAGGTATGAGTAGTAGTATACAGTTTTTTAGCCTCGGTAAACACCACGATCTCTTGAAAAAGGGAAGGGATATAGTAAGCCGACAGTCATGGGAAAACTCACGCTCGAAGGCGCTCCTACACCGGGCCAACGGCGAGGGAATAGTAATAGTAATAGTAAGTAGGGAATGAACAGACAAATGTAATATCAGGAGTACAAAATCGGAAGCTGGGTACGAAAGTCAAAATCCCGAAGGCCTAGCTAATGGCTAAGCTTATCTACAGGGTCTCTACGGGGCGCTGTTTCCCATAACGTAGGATGGGAGGCGAACCCCAAAACTGACCTAAACACAGAACTTCAGCAAAATGATAAACATGGCGGTTGGAAAAGAAATGGTGAGCTAGGAACAAGATATCGACAGAAAACAAAGGCTGAAACGTTAGGTGATAACGCACGATCGCCAAGCTAAATGCACAGACTAAACACAAAATTTTATCACAAGTATAAGCACGAAAATACAGGAGCACGGTCAACGAACGGTGAAAGTAGCCTGAAGTTACCTACGTAGCCGAAAACTTACCGAATTGTTCGGGCCGTTAGGTCTTGGCCAGTAGCACAATTACATGTCTATAGTTAAGATGGGATCACTCTAGAATAGAAAATGCAACATTGTTTTAATAAAAGGAAAACTCTTTCACCATAGTAATTGGTAAACAGAGTAGGAATAGCCCATCGCTGTTAACCCTTGCCCCCACAGCAGATGTCCCGACATTAATATAACGTTTCGTGAATCTATATTCCCTAGAAGGAAAAGGTCCCGGAACTGGGTTGCCTAGCTCTATACAAAAGGACACACTTAATCTCATCTCCTAAGCCAATTTTCTAATTAATCTATTAACCTCCACCGGCCGAGTGACTTTATATGATCGCTTCTAGAATGCAGTTACTGGTAAATCTCTCAGCTGCTCGTTTCAAGAATCACTAGATGCAGAGTATACATGAAGTTTTAAGTCTGGAAAACTGAAATTAAAGAAAACTAAAACTTCTGTTCAATGGAACACCAAAATTGAAGTTAGGAAGTAGCGAACGGCTTTCCAATCCCTGGAGTTAGTCGAAGGCAGCTCGAAAGCGGGCGCTATTTTGGCAACGTTCCAGTTAAATCTACCATTTCAACCTATCAACTTAGTTTGATGAATTACTAGTCAGTTGCATAGTTTCACTTGTATATTAGACCATTTTTCTCCCACATTAAAAAGAACTTCTAATAAATCTATCAGACGGCGTGCAACCACCATCTCCGGCACCAAGAACAAAGAAAAGGGAGGGGGGGGGGTTGCTGGTCACCAAAGATGCTTGCTTGAAGAAAAAAAATACGGTCAAGAAAGACCGGGCGCTACAAAATTAAGAAATGAAGGAAAAGCTTCGTAATCAGCACAGCACTACTGTATACGAACACTACGCCGTATGAGTTTACATCCGTGTCGTTAAAACAAATGCAAGGGTTGCTGCCACCAGATTTTGAACCTTGTGTACAATTTCCAGAGTGGCTCATGCAACAGAGAACAAGAGATCCCAGTTACTCCAAGCTGATTCTTCTCCACAGATGAAGTGTATTTTACTCGCAAGGGGTTTTTAACATTCACAATAATCATCATTGGGCTCAAGCTTAATAATCCTCATGCCATTCGCCCAAATAATCATCAATATCGATACAGTGTAAACGCGTGGGCAGGAATGTGGTCGGAAAATGTGCTGAAAGATCAAATTTAGCGCTAACTTTGGCGCGCGCGTAGTAAAATACTTAAAGCTTTAAATTTCTTTAAGTCATTATAACTCGAAAACTAAGGCGTTTTGGGCATTTTATCATTGGTGAAAATCGATTTATTTTGAGTTTTCCTACCCATGGTTGAAATTTATAGGCCTAAAAAATAACACCCGGTATATATTTGTTTTTACATATATATTTGTCTGTATACCCAGTAATTGGTCGAAGCAGTTGAGCTATCTTCATGATTTTTTGCAGGGAGTTTGGTGGGCTGTCCTCGATGTGACCCAGGCTAGAAAACTAGGATTAGCTAGCCATAAAAAATGACGGCAATAAAATTTGCTCCCTACCCAAAAATAGGTGGAAGGCGTCGAGCTGTCTTCATGATTTTTTTTTTTTTTTTGCAGGGAGTCTGGTGGGCTGTCCTCGATGTGACCCAGGCCAGAAAAATAGGATTAGCTGACCATAAAAAAAAATGACGGCGATGAAATTTTCTCCCACCGCGCGTGATGGTCTTACGCCACCGAGGAGTTCTAGTTTATTCTTTCTTTTGTCTATCTTGCTGTGTTTTTTAGAACAAAACTCTATAAGCTATGAACGGACCTTCAAGAAATTTACAGGAAGGGTTCCGATAAACACGTGGTGATGATCAAAAAGAAATCCTACATGCAGGACCAAATAAAAATTTTCTTTATCATTGCATGGCTTGGTGGAAGTACTAGCTCTTAAAGTGTTCCTCTAGTTATATATACAATTTCAGGCCAGTGCAAGTACCACTGCTTCGTCAACAACTGCACCAGTTATTCGGTGCAGGAGGCAGCTCAGGGGCAGCTGGAGTGCAGGTACGCCACAGGCCCCGTAGGCTGCTGCAGGCCGACGCTCTCTGCACCACGCTCTTCCGAACCTGTGAGTCAGTTTTCACTTGTCTCCCTGTTACGCTCTGCTATCGTTTTGTAAGGCCCTGTAGTCCAGTCAGCTCTACGCAACATGACCGTATCCCAAAGACACAGTATATTGTACCGTGTACAAATAGATATCAATTCGGCTCATTCATCCTAGCACGAGCCACATTTTTAACTGGACCACACGTACATCCTTGTATGTTGCATAAATTTCTATACTTCACATGGTGGGGGATTACTGAAAGAAAAGGCGAGAGAGTTTGTGGAGCATCTAATGATCAATAAGCCACGTGGCAGGCAGCCTTTTTCTCTAATCTCCCTTCATTAGGTATCTGATTTTGTCTTCCTGATTAATAGTCGGATTTAACTACCACTATAGAAATTTTCACTCCATACAATTAACTCTCGCAGTAAACCATGTGTCTTCTAGAGTTCTCGTGCAAACCTTCAGCCCGCTGTTTAGCACAACCCCACACGAAAACTCTCCGACAAACATTGAGGAACCCAACTTACGATCGCGGCCGTTAGCGCGGCCCTCTGAGCGGCTCTTTTTGGCAGTGACCGCTGCTGTAGCCAAAATTATGCCAAACTCTTCGCATTTCCACATTTTTGAACCGATTTGGACCATTCAAGCGCCAAAATGCGTCTCTATAAATCGGCCTTCCTATCTCCTGAAACCAGACGTAAGCTATTCTGCCACCTATACATTCTCCCTATATATACAGCGCGGTGTAAAATTTGCTTGTGTGTTGCAAGTCTCTGCATACATACAGCATTTCTCGGGTAGTTTTACAGCATTTCTCGAACAATTCTATAACATTTCTCATAAAGTATTTCAGCTAAGTTCACACGTCATTCACCTGAACGCGTTCACTCATCCACTCGTCTGAATGTTTTGTGGCGTCATTCTCAGCACAACTTTGTGTGCGCCACAAAAGAAAATAAAATGGTAACCGTCATATCAGCTTCCTCTGCAAATCTCACTAGGAAAGTTACGAACACCTCTTGAAATTCTGGGAAGAGGAAAAATTAGAAAACTAGGCATATGTCTGCTGCTATTTCTAGGGAACAGTAACGCATGCGGACGGGTAGACGACCAAACGCGGTGATTTGAATGAGGTGTGAACACGGGCTTTGCACAGTTTCGCACTAGTGGTCGAACGGCCTCGCAACATATTTGAACAGTTTTAATAATTTTGAACATTTGTAAAGTATTTTTCAAACAGCCGTGGAGCATCCTCGAACTGCTTTTCGTCGGGCCTTGACAAGATTTATAACAACCTGGAGCGGTAGTACGTCATTTCTTGAACAATTTTAAAGCATTTGTGGAACAGCTCGTTACGTCGGCTCAGTCGTAGCACGTAGCAGCATTCAACACTCCTCTAGCGCATTCCTCCGCGAAAAAAAGACAACGTTAACAAACAAACACTTAGGTTCTGAAAATATAATTTCCTTTTTTATCAACGCAAAAATCTCATCATTTGTGCCTTTAGACAGTAAGAAGATCCGTTCGTAACTTCTCGAGCTATGTTGATGACAAGCATTAGGGAAACACACAAACAGACCAACCGCTTGTCAGAAAAATTTAGCATTTATGTCTTTTAATATTTCTCATAATTCCTGAAAATTTCATGAAGATCCGTTTCTAACTTTTTGTGTTATTTTACTAAGAAATATAAAATGGAAGGCAGACACAAACGAACGAACAGATCATCGCAAAAGCTTTTGCCATTTCCTCTGCTTGATATGTAATTTTCATAAAAATCCGTCCATAACATTAGGAGTTATGGAGCTAAAAAAAAGAGGTAGTTAAACAAACGGTTGAGCGGATCTGCACGGAAAGTTAATCATTCGTTGCTCTTAACGTGCCTAACTATCTCGGCCAATTTCTCAAAAATCCATTATGACTTTTTAAGTTATCTTGGTGACAGACAAACAGTCACACATACAGACCGATAAACTCGGCAAAACCATAACCTCCTTGGCGGAGGTAACTAGCCAGCGTAATAAGCAATTAAACAAATATTGGACAAAGTCACATACGACGGAGTGTAAAACATCTTACTGATTCATGGGCAAAACAAGACAGGTACCGCCCACATCCAACATTTACAACGATGGTGTTTGTTTTTGCTACTAAAGCTAAAGATTCTACTACAGTGAAACCGCGATTCTCCAACAACTCCGAGTTCGAGAAATTCGGAATTCGACCAAAAATTTATAGGAAAATTTACCTCAGAACTCTGCCAAAGTTGCGTAACTCGACCATATGAGTCGGGAAGGAAGGATATTTCGAATGACTTAATTAAAAAAAAAACTGTTAAATGAGGGTGAAATATCAGTTGATTCCAAACTCAACCAATTAGGAACTTGTCCAAAGTTTCGACACAGTTTATGGTCAAGAACAGAGATTTTACTGTAGGTAAAATAAGTTGTCCCAGCGAAAAAGCACTACTACTGGTGCATATTGGAGCGAAAAAAAAAATTATCCTAAACTGAGAGGAGAATTGAAAGTACTCATAAGTAGCTAATTTAATTACTTTTTAATGTGCCTATAGTTTTTAATAGTTCGTGTTATGGTAGTTACATCTACTTCTAAAAAAAAAAAAAACTAGCGCAATATGAATTTTACGTATTTTGTTCTTATTATTTACAAGACGTGGAATATTACACTTCATATGGGCAAAGTTCTGAACGGGCATGCATAAAATATGATAACTGTAATACGCAAACTAAATGATGGTTTTGCACTGTTTTAGTGTATAATTTTTCAATGTGACATTACATTAACCATGAGTCAAGAAAAGAATCTTCGATGTTGCTGGTAATTCCCATCTTTCTGTAAGTTTCTCGATATTTCTGCAATAAAAGTTTCCTGTTTTTAGCAAAAGAATTCATCTAAAAGCCAAATCCTCATCGTCGTTAAACGATAAATTGGGCAGTGCAGTCAAAAGTGATTGAAAAAAATGAAAATCTAGGATTGCCAAGTCCGTCGAGCAACAGGGTAAACGATAACTTGGGCAGTGCAGTCAAAAGTGATTGAAAAAAATGAAAATCTGGGAGTGCCAAGTCCGTCGAGCAACAGGGTAAACGATAACTTGGGCAGTGCAGTCAAAAGTGATTGAAAAAATGAAAATCTGGGAGTGCCAAATCCGGCGAGCTTCAGGGTAAACGATAACTTGGGCAGTGCAGTCAAAAGTGATTGAAAAAATTAAAATCTGGGAGTGCCAAGTCCGGCGAGCAACAGGGTAAACGATAACTTGGGCAGTGCAGTCAAAAGTGATTGAAAAAATGAAAATCTGGGAGTGCCAAGTCCGGCGAGCTTCAGGGTTAACGATAAGTTGGGCAGTGCAGTCAAAAGTGATTGAAAAAATGAAAATCTCGGAGTGCCAAGTCCGGCGAGCAACAGGGTAAACGATAAGTTGGGCAGTGCAGTCAAAAGTGATTGAAAAAATGAAAATCTGGGAGTGCCAAGTCCGGCGAGCAACAGGGTAAACAATAACTTGGGCAGTGCAGTCAAAAGTGATTGAAAAAATGAAAATCTGGGAGTGCCAAGTCCGGCGAGCTTCAGGGTAAACGATAACTTGGGCAGTGCAGTCAAAAGTGATTGAAAAAATGAAAATCTGGGAGTGCCATGTCTGCGAGCTACAGGGTAGCCGGACTAGGTTGCAAATCACCGAATAGTGTTACATGTAAGGCTACACGCTGCTTATAGGACTGCTTTTCTAACGGTTTGACCTACAATACGATGTATTTCCTGTCGTTTGCAAATGGAAGACATTGATATGATCTCAAGTAATGAAATTCTATAACCAGGCGACGTCGTTGAAAATTATTCGACTCATTCTTTACCAATTTATTGGACAAACTTTGCATACAAGGTCACATGTCTGGATAAACTAGACTCTTTGTTGGGTATTTTGGCGTTTGCTCGCCCTATGAATGTATCGGCCCAAGATTCAACAGCTTCAAGGCAGCTAATTACCTCCGCCAAGGAGGTTATGTTTTCGTCGGGTTTGTCTGTCGATTTGTCTCTTATTCTGTCTGTCATCAAGATAACTCAAAAAGTTATTGACGGATTTGACATAACTTACATAGATTGTTAGGTATGTTAGGAGTAACAGATGATTAACTTTTTGGTGAAGATCTGTTCATCCGTTTGTTTATTTGCCTGTATTGTTTTGTTAGTAAATGATCAAATTTTTGTGATGTTCTGTTTGTTCGTTCGTTTGTCGCTGTCTTTGATGTTATGATTGTTAGCGGAATAAGTCAGGAAATTATGGATGAAACTTTATAATATTTTCATGAATTGTTACTAATTTTAAATTATATAACTGATTAAATTTTGGTGGTGATTGGTGAGTCCGTTTGTGTGTTTGAGTTATGTTTGTTAAAATGTTTGTTAGCACAATAACTCAAAAATTATGCTTGGATCTTTATGAACTTTTCAGGAATTGTTAGTAATGTTGAAAGACAATTGATTATATTTAAGTGATTATCGGTTGGTCCGTTCGTTTGTGTGTTTGATTTTTGTTTGTGAAAATTTTTGTTAGCACAACTAAAAAATTACGAACGGATCTCCAAGAAAATTACAGACACCATTAATACTGTCAAAAGACACAAGTCATTAGATTTTGGTGTTGATACGAACAAAATCATAGAATTTTTCGTTACCGCTGTCTTGCTTGGCGGAAGTATGCACTGTCAGAGTGCTCTAGTTAACACTGTAGCGCAAATTCTACAATCGTAGGGCTTTCAGTCCGTTCACAAGTTCGGCGTCCTTGAATATCATACACTCAAATATTTCTTGCAATTTCTCGTTTTTTGTTAATGCCTTCCGTTTGCGGAAAATCCCCAAAACAAGCTTTTCATCAATGATTATATTTTAGTTACGATTGGTTGGTTTGCTTGTGTTTGTATAATGTTTGTTAACAGCATAACTCAAAAAGTTTGAACTTATCTTCAACAAAATACAGAAGCTGTTATTGTCTTGAAAGACACAAATGATTATATTCCGATGCTGATACGTAGTAAATCATAGCTTAAGAACCAGTTTGAATTTTTCATTGTTGCCTTGCTTGGCGGAAGTATGCGCTCTTAGAGTGTTCTATTGAAATACTGCAAAGGTTATTTCGCAGGTGCTATGAAAAAAATATATATATTGAACTAAGGCTAATTTCATAAAATATACCGTAGGTGTGAACAAATTTCATTATAAGCTTAACGTTTCGGGCAGTTAATTCCCATCATCAGAAATTCAGAAATTATAAACTACAAAGGATGACTAAAAAAGATTTTTTTTTATTCTACATGAACTGAATTTGGACATGTGTTAAAAGGGAGGGACCTAAAAGGCAAATGACTACAGTGCGCTATGAGGACCCTTATATAAGCGTCGGACGATATGGGAAGCGGAGGGAAATGAGGAAGTACAGTCGGAGGCAAAAGCGTCAGTCATGGATCGTGACGAGTGGTACGGCTTAAGTCACTATATTGCGACTAGGTTTTGTTTTATGGATATATAGTGATTCTAGGGTTGTGAGTTCTATTGGATTAGAATAAGCTATGATAAAGAAGTCTTTCCTGTTAATTGGATGGTTGTTTTCCTCTGTATGAAGACGGGGAGCTGAATGTGCTGGTTTTGCTAGTGGTAAACCTGTCCTGCTTGATATACCTAAATGTTGGTCAACGCGGGCTTTGAAATGCTGTCCAGTGCTGCCGATGCACAAAGCTGAGCAGCTCGTGCAAGAAAAGGAGTAAACAACGCTGGACCGATTGTTTGTGGGAGGTTTATTTTCAAATTTAAAATAGGATCCTAAGGTAAATGTGTTTTTGTAAGAGAACCTAGAGTTTATGTGCGGGTAGGCCTCGGAGAGGAAAACTTTCAGGGGATTGACTTTATCGACGGTGGTGGAAAAGGAGTGGAAAAGGTCTAATATACGAACAATAGGTTTAGTTATACCGGGATCGAATAGTTTGTCAAGAAAAAGTTTGCAGAAGTGATCTAGAAGGTGGTGTGGGCAACCGTTATTCTTGAAAAAAGTTCGGAGAAAATCTATTTTACTGGAGGATGCTAGATACGAAGAGGATAAATGATATGACGTAAATAGTAGAGTTATTATAGCATTTATTTTAAATTGATCGTAGCAGTGACTAAAGAAGTTCCAAGGCCTAAAAATGACGACTTTCTGTAAACTTTGGTGGTTACTGTTGAGTCATGTTTTGTGACAAGGGTATCTAAGAAAGCAATAGAATCGTTGACTGATTTTCGGCAGTGAACTTTATCTTGGGATGCTTACTATTTAAATATTGTAGAAATAAGTCTGAATCAGCTGGGTCTCTGAAATTAAGGAAAGTATCATCTAAATAGCGTTCATAGTAGATAGGTTTAAAACTACTCGGGCAATCGTTGAGCCATATTGATTTTTAATGTCATAAAAAGATGTTCGCTAAGGTGGAGGGGGGAGGGGGGTGAGCGGGGAGCCCATGAAAACTCCGTCGATTTGTTTTTATAACCTGTTATTATAAATAAAAACAAGAATCTTTGATGGCCAAACTAAGGAATTTTCTGAATGTAGGTTGGTCCATATTGTGGAGCAGGTCATTGTTATCAGAACTTTTATTGCATATGATGTTTATGGTTTCGTCAATGGGTATATGAGTAAACAGGGAAGTGATGTCAAAATTCTTTTTAGTCATCCTTTGTAGCTTATAATTTCTGAATTTCTGATGATGGGAATTAATTTCCCGAAACTTTAAGTTTTTAATGAAATTTGTCGACACCTACGGTATATTTTATGAAATACATATATACATATACAAATATATTAGATGCAATAAATGTAAGCAATGATGAGTATTGAGCTGTAGTTAATGAAGAAGAAATTTATTGCGCTTACTCTTTACACAATTTTACGGGAAATGAAATCATTTTGCTTGTGAAATGCACACATGTAAAGTACGCCTTTTAAGTTACGCACAATAAAGTGGCTGCGTGTGAATGCAGCGCTATTGGTAATTTCGAGCTATAGCTACTGGTAAAATTTTATTACTGTGATATTTCTGCTCCGAATCCGTTACTGTTGAGGTATTTTGCGTCACTTTCTGCGGCACCGATCTGGCAGTCCTGACGAAAATGAAGAATTGGCCAACAAATCCCTCCCAAGTTTGGGAATTTCCCTTTTAAGTCATTTTGTTTATGATGGCTATGCCAGGACGGACGTTGTCTTTTGCAACGGAACACGATGATGCCGATTCAAGTTTTTTTATACTGGATTACTTCGTTAACTATGTACAGTTGTTCACCATGTTGATCCGTAATTCCCATCTGGTTACACTGTGCACTCTAGACTGTGGACTGTGCCTGGCCAGTCCCACCATTAACACGACATGGTCCACTGGTCATGCGAAGCAGTGGCTCAAGGAGCTACCTGTCTTCCGGGGTTCAGCCATTCCATATTCTGCTTCATTTTGATGTAGAGACACCAGTTTTTTTTTATCGCAGCGACAATGTACTGGAGATATCGCTGCTTTTAACCATGACATTGTGTTAATTGATGTCGATCGAACAAACTGGCAAAAATCATGTGGCGTTAATTTTTGTTGTTATCGTTGAAAGCGGGCGGCACCACTAGGCGAAGTACCTATGTAGTTTAAAAGTTTTTTTTTTGTCAAAATGCATCTGTACCGCCGATTCTCGTGTCGTCTGACGTTGCTGTTCGCGAAAAAAGTTGTTTTCATCGCTCCTCATCAAAACACAATTGGTAGACGGGAGCATGACTCATTCTCAGAGTTAAAATTCCTTTTAAGGAAAAAAAATCGTGAATTGGGGTACTGCTTCTTTTCAATGCACGTTACAAAGTTCAATATCATGAAATGCCGATGGCGTCGTCGTAAGTGCTCAATTTCGTTCTCTTCGGGTCTCAGCTTAGTCCTATAGTAAGTGAACAAGGAGTACAGAAACGATGTTAGAAAAGCGAATAGGTTTTTATTAGATAAGAAAATTTCTTCAAGAGCCACAAAAGCTGACTATGGAAATTACAGAAGTACCTGATGTCGTTTGCACACAGTTGACGGCTACAAGCTGTTCGGGCAGCACGCGTATAAGAAGCTGGACCAGCCCGCAACCCTGCAAGGTTCCTACTTCGCCTGTCCCGGTGGTGAACACCCCAGAGAAGGTGGAAGAATTCAGGCGCGCGGTGGAAGCCTCAGGTCGGAGTAAATGTTAACTTACAGTAGGTGTCCGGATAGTCTACTGGAATACAGTAAGCCCTTTAATCCCGCGTGGTGCATTATAATTGCCTTAGCCTTAAGTTTGTTCAGATATAAACTAGTGCCGCAGTGCCTCGTTCCACCTAGAAATAAAAACTGTTTACTGCAATGGAACACAATTACTTCGAGTAGTATATTTAAAAAAAAAAATCGGCAAATGATCCCCTCTCGAGGTAGTGCAGACCCCAATGATGTAACACGTAAGAGGCAAAAATCAATAAACAAAAAATGAAGTTAGAACACTGCCAGACGATGGATAAGTTCGAGGTATGGAAAGTACAGCAGCATTTTGTTTTTTAGTTAATAATTCCATTAGATGTTTTACTCGGCATTCCATTACAAATCGAGCATACCATGAATTTCAGAAGCTTCTGTTCTGCATGAAACTTTACTAAATTTTGGGAAATAATTTTACGCTACTGCAGATATCGAAGGATGTCATAAACAGTTGCTCGACGTGCTTACACTTCAAACCTTAATATTTTTGTGAATTTTTCGAGTATAGATGTTTTAAAAGTATGTACAGTTTTGCCAGTCATTACTGAATATTATAGAATTAAGTCATATAACCTAAACAAAGTATGAAAAAGGACTAGACGAACATATAAAAATGCGTATGCGGCACCGTGCAGTCAGGCCCAATTGCGGAACCGAAATCTGCCTTAGGGGCCAGTGTCCAGTCAATGTATGGTGTGATCTATGACTGACCCACTAGCGTACTATTTGTTCTATAATGTTGCCTGTCTAACAGACGAAGTGATCTTTTCCGTTTATAGCAGAATATACCATACAACGTTAGATTCCACACAAATAATCACACTAACTGCTAAATGTGACGGCATAATCTCGACTACTCCTACTACTACTACCTACTACTATAGCAGGGGTTCCAAGCCCTCGATGTGCAATATGACCGTTTATGGGGCACAAAATCTTAGATTATTTGCATAGAAGTCAACTATTAACTTAAAATTTGTTGCAAAAAATCAGACTAAATTTCTTTCTTTATCATCATATGAGTTAATCATTTTGTAGTGCGTGCGAGGAAATATCAAGAGTTTCTTGGAGTGTCGGGCATAGAAAACTTGGGTCCCACTGAGATATCATGCGGGGCAGTCCAGACGTGATACATATAGCATTTATGTCCTACAGGCCGATGCACACGAAATATAAAAGTTGCAATAACTCGCGACAAATGTTCGACAAGACTGTAGGGAACAGCAGCTATAATGAATGAAATTTCCATCGATGGATGAAGATAAATCATGCTCCTAGTGTACGAGCAAATAACCCTATACCCTGTCAGAAGTCTTCGTCGGTATCATCGGTAATTATCGACACCACTTGAAGGCCAAAAGATGAAAATCTCCATTAATTATAGTCTCTCTTTCATCGCGACATGTCCGCTTTTCTCACCAATAATATGGCTCCGCAGTACGCCGAACTCCGTCGGCACTTCACGGCTCTAACCTGTATTTTCCTATTCCATATGATAAGGACATTAAAAAATAGTCGGTTAGAACTTTCGCTCCTGGTACATGTTAGAGGGGAGGACATGGGGACCGAAAATTATAAATTGTGAACCGATCGTTCTGAAATTTGCACAGAATATCTATTTTTTGAAACAGAAACTTATTTTGCCCCCACAACTTTTTTGTTTTAGGCCTTAGTTTTTCAGATGATGGGATATAAAGATGAATATATATGCATATTTTAGAAATTTCAAACGAATAGAACTCAATGAATTTCCATGCTGGGATAAAAGCAATGATATTTTTGGAATCCTTGAAACATTCCTAGCAAAACTTTTGAAGCGGATTTTCCTTTTTTGCCTTCATAATTTTGTTTTCATCGCAACTGGATTGTACATTTTCTATTTCGTTGCGATCGCTAGCTAAAATATAGAGAAAAAACAATTAAGGGATTCGGTTTTGAGCTGTGATAAAAAAATATTATGAGGCCGAAAATGGAAAAATTGCCTCTATAATTTTGTTAGGAATGTTTTAAGGATTCCAAAACTGTCATTGTTTTTATTCTAGCATGAAAATTTATTGAGTTTTATTCGTTTGGAATTTTCAAACTATACACATTTATTTATATTTAAACAGAATTATCTAAAAAATTAGGCCTAAGTCGAAAAAATTATCCAAGCAAAATGTGTTTCTTTTCCAAAAATACATATTCTGAGCAAGTTTCAGAACAATCGGTTTACAATTGATAAATTCGGGCCCCCAACACCCTCCCCTCTCAAAAATGTACCAAGTACGGAAGTTCAACCAAATTTTTTTAATGTCCTCATGCATCACATCGAAAAGGAAAATAAATGGTAGAGCCGTGAAAGAGAAATGTACACAGACACCCCCCTCCCAGAGCCTGGACTACCCATCTCGTCTGGCAAATGAAATCAATATTTTTCTTTCGTTCTGGTGTGGTGTATTGTCTTCGATGTGATTTTCGAGGATGTTCAATTGTTCATATGGTTTGGAGAACGATTAGCAAACAAAATTAGATTTTTTATCATTCTCATAACGTTCTTGATACTGTGAACTGAACACGCACTGCCTAAAGCTAAACTATAGGACAATAATGACTTGCGCAGTAGGTGTACAATGCCAATGGTTGCCCTCGCGTTTTATGATATTGATGGCTTCAAGGAAAGGCACACTCGGCCGGACGCGGTGTTATAATGAATCCATGGAACAGATATATATAACAGTCTCTGCCTGTGGTAGTATGGTGAGCCAAGACTTTGTCCCGCGCATTGGATGATTTTTTTTTTTTTGTTCTTTCTATCAGTGTGTGTACGGCACCCGGACATTCCTGTTTTTTTTTTTTTTTTTTTTTGCTGGAGACCGTAATAAGAAGCTTTGCGATTGTACTCTGTAGACCTCTGCCTAATAACCGAGCAGGACTTGAGTCGAAATAATTATGCACTGTTCAGTGCGTGACGTGAGATGTACATAAGTCAAAGTTACAAATTCACATTCGTGTAGCCAAGACAACTACGTTAGTGTTTAATTACCACTCTCTAAAGGGAAAATATGCGCAAAACTTCCATTACAATCATATATATATCACTTATTTTTGGCATCTATAGCATATTATTACTGCTAATTTGATCTATACTGGTACTTTTCCTGACATTTCTAGCATCATTATATGTTGAGCCGTTCTTGCCTAAGGAGACGGGGGCGACACGTACGTGCCCCCTGTGCCCCCTAGCATACGCCAGTGTACAGCACCTTTGTTTTATTCTTAACTTTACTCGCTCTAGTAGAGATGTTTGAGTGCTATGCTTGTCGTGTATGTAGTTCTGAGTTCATTTTCTAGCCAGGGAGAGGAAGTCGTCCTATACTCAGCCCGGGTTATTGTAGTCGTTAAGTATTCTGTTAATTGCACCACAGCTCAAACAATATGCAGTCGACTGCAGCTGCGATCACCTCTGCAGCATGGCCGGTGCATAGTTTTCTAAGTTAGGGTTGACGGTCCAGGAGACTTTTCCCAATATGTCTTCGCTTTTCTATAACACATGGGCGTAGTTACCGGAAACAGAACAACCATATTCAGTAAAGTACGACAAGTCGCAGACAACACTATAGGCGAAAGTATTATTATTCGGATACAAACATTGCATGCCGGCTGAATAATTAAGCGTAAAGGTAAAAAATTTAAATTTCTACTTCATTCTGTTCAGCTGGTATATCATCTATCTATCTATGTATCTATATTATACTAAAAGTCTGTGAACCGGTCTTGCTTGTGTCTTGCTTGTGTCTTGCTTGTGATCTTGCTTGTGTCTTGCTTGTGTCTTGCTTGTGTCTTGTGATCTTGTTTGACACATC
>LQNS02277097.1:16813620-16831407 GCA_001587735.2 Parhyale hawaiensis
AGCTCTGTACTACGGCAGCACTGGACAGCATTTCAAAGCCCGCGTTGACCAACATTTAGGTATATCAAGCAGAACTGGTTTACCGGTAGCAAAACCTGCTCATTCAGCTCCCCGTCTTCATGCAGAGCAAAACAACCATCCAATTAGTAGGAAAGACTTCTCTATAATAGCTTATTCTAATCCAATAGAACTCTGGAATCACTATATATTAATAAAGTCAAACCTAGCCTCAACATAATGTCTTCAGCCGTGCCTCTCGTCACGATCCTTGATTGACACTTTTGCCTCCGACTGTGCTTGCCCGCTTCCCATGCCATCCGTCACTTATATAGGGACCCCCGTTACGCGCTGCTCTCATTTGCCTTTGGTTCTCTCCAGGCAAACACTGTCCTTAGTTCATACGTAGTAAACTTTCGTTTTAATCATTCCTTTACATCCTAGCATTTTATTCGAATTTCTGATGATGGGAATCTAATCTTTCCCGAAACGTCAAGATTTTTATCAAATTTGTCGACTACCGTATATTTGTTTTATAATATTAGCTCTAGTTAAATACAGTAAAGGTTACTTTTCAATCGAACTGGCATAAAACATTAATTAATAAAACATATGTACTAGATTTTTCATGCCTCCATTTCAATAGTTGCGCCAGCAAGTTCGTCCCGCCATTGAAAGAGAACTGACAGTACTGCGCGAAACAATTCTGGCAGGCACAAGGTTGGATGCAACTCTGCCGTTATTTATATCAGGATTTTCTTATTCTCAACTTCAGTACGAAGCAAGTATTTCTGAGGCAAACTTGAGATTAAGAAAGATTCCATCGAACAATTTATGAGACGGGAGCCGACAACACATTGTGAACAGGGCATGTCTGGCGATAGAATGTATCTGGTTCCATTATTGCTATAGTAAGCACTGGGGCAAGAAACGAAACCCATACACAAAGAACACTCTGTTATGGACATTTATGAATGATTTCCATATCCCATTTCAGTGATGTACTGTTACCTTTTGTTCTAATATGGAAGTCCACAACCGTAGGCCTAAATAGAGATAAAATAATCGGTTGATAAATTTTCTAGTGTCCGAATAATAAGAGAAAATAAACCAAAGCAACGTTGAGTTGCTCTGTCGCAGAAAATCTTATACATCTTTAGTGCTCTATCTTTGCAGTCCTTGATTCGGAAGTTCGATAGGCATTCGCTAAACGTCACTCGAGTGTCACAAATGCGGGCGTGTCTGGATGCCCGAGGGCGGAGCTTACCGCCGTGACTCTGAGTCATGTTACTCTTAGTCTGAGGTCGCCTTAACTGAGCATGTGAGCTAAAGTAAGCACGATGCTCCAAAAGACGCACTCATCATCAACACCCATCTTCAATCATTGCACCCTGAGCACTGATCGACAGGAACGCTTCACCCGGGCAGATCCAAGATTCGTGTAATCACTCTAAGTATGAAAGCTCTTAAGTGACAAGACTCGCGAATCTACCTTGTGGGTGGACCCACGCTACAGGGATTCTTGTGACTCCCAAGTCAAAGAAGTCCCCGTCTGAAACAGCCTATTTATGGATAACACCTTAGAGTTAGTTTTTAAACTAATAACGGTTCAGTGGTCTGACCCAATTATATGCATTCTAGCGAACTACTCTTTCAATCCTCACTATTATCGTATAAATTATTTTTTAGCTAGCTTAGCTTGACTACTGGGTCGTAAAATTCTATTAAATATCTTAGAATTTATGTATTTTCGCCATGTTAACTAGAAAAGGTGTAGCCCAGGCTGCTAAAAATATTCGATGCTAGGCCGGGTAAATCCGTTGGAAAGCACCTCACCGTAGATTTTCTAAAATGGGTTTGTCGGGCCACAACACTGCAAGATAGGTACTCTAATAGGCCGCGAAAAGCGCCGTAGAGGCCGCGAAAAGCGCCCTATTAAGAACGTTCTTGTGCAGGGCTGCAGTACGTTTGGCTCCCCTGTATGCGAGGGATTGTGGATGGATCGACTTCAGTATACAGTGATCTCTTCCCTGGAAAGTGGATTTTTGCTAACGGTAAGTTTTGCCTGCTGGCCCTGGACCCTCGTTTTGCAACAATTTTATATTATTTAATTGATGTAGGTTGATTGCTAGGGAATCTAACACGAAGTATAAAAATAAAAACCAACGTCGTAACTAAAAGCATATTTTGCAACAAACAATTTAAAAATGTATATATTAGTTCATTTTCTATGAAAGCCACAAAAGAATAGAAGAAAACTTTTTTCATGGCTAATTTAAGTATATTGCTCTGCGCGTGTTGCAATGCCAAAGAGGTTATATGGGGCTCAGAATGACATCCATTAGGCATTAAAAATACATCTCTTATCTGCTTCTCATCAAAAATAGCCAATAGGAGCTGCGCCTTAACCAGGGGATCAACAGAGATAACACAACCGCTCTTTGCTTCCTGGTCCATACTAAGCAGAGCTTCCCTGGAACGATGCCTCTACAATGCTGTGCCCTTCCTTACACCCGCTTAGCCTCAGCTCTACGATCTACATAGGTCTAATACAACGTGCGGTTATGCGAACGCCTCTAAGCGCGAAGAGCTACTTGTTTAGCTTCGAAACCAATCGTCGTCAAACCCCAGTTTATCCCGATATCTCACAAGTATAGTCTTCTTCGGGTTTGCATATAGTCCTCTAATATTACAATTAGCCAGAGCACTCTGAGAGTGCATACCTCAGCCAATCGAGTCAACGGTAACGAAATGTTCAAATTGGCTCTGAAACCATGATTTTCTTTGTATCACCTTCAAAATCTATTCATTTGTGCCTTTGTGCCTTTTGATAGTAATAACAGTTTATGCAATTTTCTTGAAGATCCATTCGTAACTTATTGAGTTATGCTGCTAACAAACATAACGAGAAACATCAGTCAAACATACAAGCGAACCAACCGATCTGCATAAAAATTTAATCATTGTCTTTTAACATTACTAACAACTCCTATAAATTTCATAGTGATACATTCATTATTTTTGAGTTATTGTGCTAACAAACATAAGTTTTAAAAAGACAGTTACAAACGAACGAACCAACGGATCATTACAAAAATTTGGTCATTTACTTTTCGTGATATACCTAACGACTCCTGTAAATTTCATAAAAATCCGTTGATAACTTTTTGGGTTATGGCATTGAGAAAAATGAGGCAGACAAACAAACAAACAAACGGATGAACGGATCTTCACCAAAAGTTAATCATCTGTTCCTCCTAACATACCTAACAATCTCTGTGAATTTTGTCCAAATCCGTCCATATTTTTTGAGCTATTTTGATAACAGACACAGAATAACAGACAAAAGACAGACAGACCTGACGAAAACATAACCTCCTTGGCAGAGGTAATTACACGACGCTCCCGACCCCGAACAGGTCCCGGTGTTACCTTCAACATCCCCAGACAGAAGAAGGAGAGAAATTAAACTGAGAATAGTAAAGATGTAACAGGTATTAGCGAAAACCCGATGAACATATGAGTAACAGTAGCAAAAGTAAACGGTCCACTTGGCAGAGCTACCGTGCCGAACTAGGATTATAAACCCCAGATCCGCCTGACTGGGGGGGGGGGGAGGGCAGCCGTCGCGGTGGCCAAATGGGTGCCTCAACCAACTTCCCACGGCCCTGCCGCTCACGACACGGGATTAGCAAAAAAAAAAAAAATGAAACAAAGTGGAAAAAATTCTCGATTGTGCCTTTGAGGGGTAGGTGGAATGTCGAGCACATGGCTATGACAGCAGCCCGGTGATCTCTTCTCTGGTTGCCGTTGGTTCCTTTGAGCTCGTCCACTTTTCGTACGCATTTCGTCGCGTGAAGGTTTCTACAAACCTACCTTCTCCTGGCTCATATGCATCTGTAATCGGCACCCGGTGGCCAATGAGAAGAGATACAAATTTAGTCCTTTGACATTGACCTTGCGTTGGTCGCCTCTTACGCCATGTGCAAGACGGGAGTGGAATTCCAAAGCCCCACTCCTGAGCCTCCTTAACATTACAAAGTTGCTGAAAGTACTTACAACAGAGAAATTGTCCTAATATAAAACCTATCTCATTGCCTATTTACCTACACATCGTTAGTTTGATTTCTGGAGAATGTTTTCTTTACTGACCAGTTTTATACTGGGACACGACTGGCTGCTGCAGCTGGCCCAATTTGTTACTAATGTGCGTTGTAGTTTGTTCTGAAGGCGGCACGCACTACTTCATTATGAGTTAAAGTGTCTGTTCTCTGCACTTATGCAAGTAATTGTTAATTAGTTTACTTTTATTGGAACATACTATAGCTGTCGGTGACACGCTTTTCTATACGCTTCACCAAAGCTTTCGAAATTCATGTTAACTCGGATGTTACGTGCGTCCTGCTGCTATCATGATACAATGATACAATGTCTTAGCCAGGAATCTTAGCACCGAAGGTGCAAAATCCCAGAGGGGGAAGTAGGGTATCTGGGGCATAAACGGCTAATATATCAACTAAAACAGGTAATAGATATTACTTTTTACATGCAGCAAGCCTAGATTCGGCACGTGTGAAATTTAGGTCACATTCTTGAAAATGCATTACGCCACCAAAATAGGGAAAGGAGATACACCATCCACAACCCCCTCCTCTTCTCTCTTTGAAACCAACGCCTTTTTGCAACGTCACAACAACATCGTAATATGTCAAGCAGAATGCGGAGTGAATTATAGAGGCATCAAATACGTAGTTGAAACTGGAGTTTCGTCTCAAAGCACCAGCGTCATTTCGAAATTTAATTAGCATTCTGTGGTAATTCGGAACCTGCCCGCCTTTCAACTTGAACCCTTCACAACCCGAATCAAACCTGCCCCAGAAGCCGAAATTGGCATCAGATCCCGAAGTCACGGGACCAAAAGCGTGCCGTAAATGTGCGTGAGAGCGCACATTCATGGAATAACCTACGTACATCAGTCGGTTATGTCAGTTAAATTTATGCTCTACCCACGGTAGCGGCGGGCCTCTTGCGTGCTGCACAGTTGTGCTGAGGGTTCCGGGAACGATCTCCGATTCAGGTGGGCGATCTTTGTACAAGGCGCTCTGCGCTGAATCAGCAAATTTGCTTGGTGCGCATAACTGCTTTGGGGTACCGTACTTACCATAGGATAGGAGGCTCGGGTCATTGAACCTTATGCTAAAAGCGCCGTACTTCTTAGCGACCCTGGATCGGCTGCAGCTGTACTTACTCTTCTAGGGCCAGTTGGCCTATATTAGCTGCACGAACCAGTGCGTGTGAGTTTCCCAAAGAAGAGTGCAGTCAAAGTTGGGCTACCTTGGATTTACATCTACTATTCTGATAGTCGTTCCTGTGCAGGAGCGGGCTTTATTTTTTATTTTTGAGTTTAATAATATACGTATGATTCTGAAGAACATGACACTTATAACTCCTTTCGTTTGGATTGTAATCTATAGAAGAAACTGGACTGTCTCTTGTTGTCGCTACAACGCTTACGCCAGGCTGTGTATGATTTCAATGTTGGGTTATCATGAATGTGTATTCGTATAGCATTAGTGGAATCTGAAAGAACTTTGGGGGCCTGCTTTATAAGGATAGCAGCAGACATTAATCCACAAACTTCTCAATGAAGTTAACGTTTTCTTTGCGTACCACTGTTCCTAGTGGCCCTTATCCTTACAGTGTACTCTAAAGACTACAGCGAATATGGCAGCGTAAATCGTCAGAGCCCATGGACGCCCTTTGGCTGCGCGCGTTTCATACAGTGCACAAGTTATTCGCATAATTTTTCTTTATTGCGAACGCTAATGCAAAGTATGCCGTGGCAATACTGGAACTGCAGCTATAATGTAAAGCTTATTGTTCAGCCTGCTGAGAGATATTCAGATGTTGGTAGTCCTCAACCCTAACGTACCGAACCAAAACTTACTTTATCGCATGTGTAGCATACTTCTGGGACGTCAAGCAATGTTGAAATGTACCGCAGTTTGCAGAATTGTACATTCTTGTTTCAGGTACGCAGATCGAAGACCCATCCATCACAGGAAGCGCTGGCAGCATGAGTGCTTGCTTCAGCTTCGACGTCTCCTCGTCTGCTCCGGTGAACAACCTGCAAGCGTGCTCGATTGAACTTCCCGTGGTGTGTCAGCGAGATTATTAGGATATTTACTTCAGCTTCGACATCCTCCTGTCAGTTACATTGAACAACAGCGATAGTGTATGGGTCAACTTTGGAGTGGTGTGTATTAGCGAGACTGTTAGAACGTTGGCGTACCCATCGCTAAAAATGATGGAAATAACACACCCGGGGTGAGTCACAAGTAGTGAACCTCCAAAGCTGCTGCTTGCGGTACCATCAAGTAAAGACGAACTAAATAATTACAAACAAAGTTTACCAACCTCGGTAGTATAGAAGCAGGGTTTATATTTTTTCCGTAGTGAAATATTAATGAAAGTTTATATGCTTAGTAATATTAAAATATTAAATTCAACTACCTTTCACAAACTTTTCAGATTGCACTCCCTTCTACTTACGCTTTATTCATGGTCAACCTCGATTTTTTTATTTTTGTTTTATTTTTCTCGCATATGAGTATTACCTTCGCCAAGGAGGTTATGTTTTCGTCGTGTTTGTCTGTCTGTCACCAACATAACGCAAAAAGTTCTGAGCCGATTTGGACGAAATTTACAGGGATTGTTAAGTATGTTAGGAGGAACAGATGATTAACTTTTGGTGAAGATATGTCCATCCGATTGTTTGTTTATCTGCCTCAATTTTCTCAATGCCATAACTCACAAAGTTATGGATGGATTTTTATGAAATTAAGATGAGGATTTAGGTATACAACAAAGAGTAAATAACTAAATTTTGGTAATAATCCGTTTGTTCGTTCGTCACTGTTTTTAATTTTATGCTTGTTAGCACAATAACTCAAAAAATAATCAATGGATCTTAATGAAATTTATAGGGGTCATTAGTAATGTTAAAAGACATAAATTGTTAAATTTTGGTGCAGATCGGTTGGTTCGTATGTGTGTTTGATTCATGTTTGTCTTAACGTTTGTTAGCAATATAACTCAAAAAGTTATGAACGGGTCTTCAAGAAAATTGCACAAGCTGTTATTACTATCAAAAGGCACAAATAATTAGATTTTAGAGTTTATACAAAGAAAATTCTGGTTTCAGAGCCAATTTGAATTTTTTGCTACCGTTGCCTTGCTTGGCGGAGGTATGTTCTTTCAGAGTACTCTAGTTTTCTTTTGTTGGAGTACGAGATTGAGACGAAACTTTTCTACATTATATAGTTTTTGTGTGTTTATGATAAGCTAGGTTTTATCTCAGGAATTTCTTCCATTGAAAGCACGAGGCAAACCCCATTCCAGTAGAATTGATTCTCCCGTACCATTCACCCCCATACTCATCTCCCGCTTTAACGCTCTTGCATTTTTCACTGATGGTTCCGCCTTTCAGGGAATTCCCCTCTTCAATACAATTCAAATCTTGAGTTGCGATTTTTCTGTACAAATTCTGATTCCATACTCTACCCGATAGAAACTGGTCCAACAACTTGGGTTCTCCCAAAGATCTGGACTCCCAGCTTCGCAACCGCCGTTAAGGAATTCATACCAACGACAGTCTTCACAAGATTGTACAGTACAAGATTTCAAACTAGGCCTAAACCGCCCACGACGCTCCCATGTGCTCCAACGACCCAACCACCACTGCCGCCGTCCCGAAACCTGTTCTTGCAAATGCCAGACAGCGTACTGGAGGGTCTCGACTGGAGCGACACTGGTACCAGTCAGACGTTCCATATCAGCTAGGCTTAGATAACGCTTGCGCAAATTTTAGTCAAGCAGGTTTCTCGTACCATATCCAGTTCTGCCTAGAGTCCTCTCCTAGCATCGTACGATGTAACGCGAGAATTCGTGTTCAATGTTGGCTTTAGTTAGATGAATATATTTCCCAATAGTTATTTGCGAACAAAATGCATATTTTAGAAAATATTTCATGGTAAGTTAAAATTTTCAGAAATTTTAGAATTAATTATTCATTTATATAATTTTGTTCAGTTTTAGGAACAATGTAATATCAACATACCTACCAGAAATATTCTTAGGATTTGCTCCCCTCGCTGTACAAACTTTCCAAAGCTAAGGTGTGAAGAGTGAATTTTCTCATTTTTTCATTCGTATTCAATAGTCATCGAATTTTCATACTTAGCATATTAAGCATCGTAATTTAGCATTCGTTTATGTCAATCTTGATTTTTCACAGCAAATTCCTAAATAAAGTCGGTTTCGTATTGATCATTCGAGCAGAAATTCTCCTCACGAGAGTATGAGACACAGCTATTTCAATACTCTACGAATTTTGGCCTCATCATAGTATGATCCATTCAAGTATCGAGTTCAAAAACATTGAAAATTGTCATTTTTAACGATTTGATTTAATTATGGCTTTCACAGGTTTTCTGTTTCAATTTAAGTTATGTCTTATACGCGCTATTTTTACGATATTGCAATATTTAGAAATTCAGTACCAAAATTTGGCTTAAGTTCATATTTTCAGTCAAAATCCTAATCCAAGTAGGTTTCGTATGGTTCTCATTAAAACTAATTCTTCCCATACAAGAAACGAGTGAGATCGCACCATCTCACACCTCGCAACACCACCCACTGGGAGCTCGACGGAAACCAACATCATCTAGTACACGGACTGGCACGGTGGCACCCCGCCTCTCCGCACTCTTCACCGCACCACGGGCACACGGCACACTCGTCACTTCAGAGGCAACTCTGAAGTGGGTGGGCTCGCACAGCTTGCGTAATCTTACTGCAGCCCGACATTCGCTTTCTCTACGATCCTCTCCCCACACTCTGTCGCACCACGGCGCCCCATGGCACAAAACCTCAGGGACAACTCTAACACGACGAAAACAACTCAAGAGTTCACACTCACGGCATTCGCCACACACCTCAAGCGATAAACCTACCTCACACGGATGGACACACACACAGTTGACTCAATCTCAAGATGCGAGCTCTTAGAGACAATGAGTCTCGTTATCATCAACTTAGCACGAGCCTCAAAGACCACCCCAAACACAGCACAATCTCTTTTCTTTTCAAAATTGTGTTCGTGCCGTAACCATTATTTTATATTTTTTTTCTAGTTTTAGTCAAAAATTTCATCAAATAAGAGAATATTTCATATTTACCTACGATTTTCTAAATTTACCAGTTGAGAAGCTGTGCTATGCGTAATCATACACGTTGCTTAAATCATTTTGTGTTGGTAAACATTAAAATTCAAATTTAACATTGGCTTTTTAGCGAATGAAGTTTGCTAGCACGCGTTGTTTGAAAAAATTTTCGCTGCGCACATTTACCGATTACGAAAAATCGGCTTTCCCCAAAAATTCCCTCATTTTAATTGAACAGTTGTACATTTACGCAACTCCATTATTTCATTGGCTTAAGAAATCAGTTGTAATATTTCGCGCAGCATCATTGTATGCAACACGTGTATCTCTTCAAGTCACTCGGACAGTCACCACTCTGTTTATAAAACCTGTTAGTAGCTCGATGTCATACTAACCCGCATGCCTTTAGTAATTTAGTATATTTCCTACTACGGTTCGTAATACTTGCGTTTTTTTAAAAACTTTAGTTTAGATGGTCGCGATACTATCGACATACAATGTCAAAGTAAGAAAACACAATTTAAACGTAGGCTACAAGTATTGTAGCCAGTATAGACGTATATGTCAAAGTTGGGCATACAAGCTTCAAGATCGAACGAGATACTCAGTCGCTGAGTGTTATACACAGGGAATAAAAACAGTTGATAAAAAGCAAATTTTATCCGAAGGCATTGCAATCGCAAGAACCTTTCCCTCACTACGTGTTCATTAACATGTCGTCTCTAGCTTCATGTTTAAACAAGCTTTTCCAGTCAGAATCAGCGAGGATCTCGCACACGTCTGCGGACGCCTTTAGGCTTCCGTCGATCAACCTTACATTCGTCGCCATTAATTTTCAAAGTGCGATGGCCACTTGTATTAATGTTCTAAACTTTCGGTGTAGGTTCATTCATATCGAATAGCTTTACAACTTCATCCCTCTTCTACTTCGTTAAAATCTTTCCTCTAGTTATTGTTGTCAAGTTTAGAAATGTGTAAGAATTTTTGCACTTCCAGAAGGTGGCTAATTCTAAAAAAAAAAAGTGCGTAATAGTTTCAAGCACAAATTTCAAATGTTCTCAATTGAATCAAGTTGTCTTAACTGACTGTTGCATATATTTCTCAACTTGCGCGCTAAACAGGTATGTAGTATAGAAAAATACCTCCTACAAATACATACTTTGGATCCGAAATGTAGTCTATTATACAAGTCTGATGCTAATACTCTATGTATAAGGCCATTTTAATGTTACTGAATGAGATGCATAATTGCTGAATTGACTTTGAACCCTCTATCCTTACGGCCCAGTGCTGCTCACTTATGTATCAAAGCTCAACGTTAATAGAAGCGTCAATTGGGTACATATTACAGGTTAGCATGTCTACACTAACGCCATCCTGAGCAGAACAAATGCACTAGAAACTTAATGTCTGCTGCAGTTGCAGTGGACTACGGCGTCTGACATTGACTCTCAAGGCCGCAGGTTCGAACCTCGCTCCCAGCTAGGCAAGTTCTTTGCGGCATTTGACGGGCTCAGTCAGCATCCGATCTGCGTACTGCTGTGGGTTTACTGACCTTTGCCTGCAATGGGGAGGGTTGGGGCGCTGATTGTGACATGGAGCCTTCCGCCACTGGCGCCATAGCTCTAGACAGACAATCAGTGATCGACTGGGGCCTCTTGGCCTATATCTGCAGCACAATCCAGGGCATGCGGGTTTTCTATTTGGGGGTATGGTCAAGTTGACTTTACCTTTACCTTTCAAGGAAGTTTGACGATATGTGACAAATATTTTCTGTCGTGTCTTGTGAGTATACACTATACAGCCTCTGTAAGGCTGTCTGCGGACTACCGGCCAGAAGAGAGTATTTGGCACAGTACTGTAATTATGCTGAAGTTCATCGAACTTCATATGCAACTTCAAAGAATCTATGAATAAATGTCGACACGAGATCAAAATATGTCCTCATTGTTCGAAAATTGAATAAGAACAAACCTATTAAAAGATTAGACTTTCTACTCTACTTCAACCAGAAATTTCAGGGCATTTCTCCAATGTTTTCAGATGCTGCTCACTGCATACTCACAACCATCGGTTAATGGCTCCGTTATTCATTGAGAACGCATGTTCGCTGTCCTGACAATCACGGTTAGCTCCTCACGGGCTGCCCCAATAGCACGAGAGCCGACGTGTCACGGCACACTGTCACGTACTCCGCTCTGCACTTTTCACTGTCAAAGTACTCAGTTTTCATTTCCAGCAAGGTTGGGCATTTTAAGTCTTTGACAAGACATACCTGTAGTGTCTCCTGCACTCTGGTAATTGGATGTTGGTGTCGACACGCAAAACCGACCGAGCTCACTTCATATGCATAGCGTTCATGGCCAACATGAGGTGTATGCATGACCTGTAAATCTGACATAGATAGCGCATAGTTTATGGTGACCTGGCTGCTTTACTAATACAGATATCGATAGTACATAGTCACTGCTGACCCGCATATCTTATCGATACGAATCATACCAATAGACTCGTTAAAACATCTAGCCTGTGTACTCATTTATTTTATTTTTTTATCGTGTTCGAATTTCCAGTCGTCCGAATGCTTTGTGATGTGAAGTTGGCATATAAGCTCCCTAGAGTTTGACAGTGAGACTCAAGGTTACGTTACCCAAAATAAGGTAAGGTAAGACTAGGATAGGCAAGGTTAGGTTAGAGTAGCTTGGGTTGAAGCAGTTTAGGTTAGGATGGGCTAGGTGAGGCTAGGTTTGGTTCGATTTCGTTCATCGTGGTTATGTTATGAATTAGGTAGAAAAACTAATTAAATGAAGATTGAATGTCGATTGTTTATACATATTAAAGTAGCGTTTATTGTGTGTTGTTTCGATGACGATTAAGCATCAATAAATACTACTGTCGATACTAATCATACAGCTGGTAGGGGGGGGGGGAGTTGCACGGATACATAAATATTAGATATAACGGTAGCCTGAAATTGCAGGCTGTACTTTGGGCCAAGCGACGACGAACTGACGAGTGTGTGAATCTACCTTAGAGGTATGGTAACGGCGAGGGCTGGGCACCGCAAGCACAAAGGAGCTTTAGTGCTTGGCAGCGCCTCCGGCGTGAAAAGTAAACGATTGGTAGAATGTGATATAGAGTTGACCACGAATCTACCGAGTGCCAGTCAGTGAACTGAGGAGTTTCAAGCTGATTGGATGGCGTTAACTTGAGTTCACTGACAGTGAGATCATTTTCTGCAAATTCGTAAGCAATGGCATATTGATGTAAATTTATCCACTGAAAAACAAATAACTACCTGTTAGAGTAAGGGATTAATGCCCTGTTCTTTCTCATTACTGTCAAGCCCGGCTGTTATGAAGCCCTTTGAAACCCATTGTATTTGTCATCGTTACCTCCGCCAAGGAGGTTATGTTTTCATCGGGTTTGTCTGTCGGTCTCTTTGTCTGTCACCAAGATAACTTAAAAAGTTATTGACGGATCTTGACGAAAATTACAGAGATTGTTAGGTATGTTAGGAGGAACCGATGATTAACTTATGGTGAAGATCCGTCCATACGTTTGTTTGTTTGCTTGCCTCATTTTTCTCAATGCCGTAGCTCATAAAGTGATGGACAGATTTTTATGAAATTTTCATTAGTTTTTAGGTACAGCATCAAGATTAATTGTCAAAATTTTGTGATGATCTCTTTGTTCATTAGTGTGTTTGTCGCGGTGTTCATTTTATGTTTGTTAGAACAATAACTCAAAATATTTGGATGGATCTTTATGAAACTTACAGGGGTTGTTGTCAATGTTGAATGACATAAATGATTGAATTTTGATGCAGATCGATTGGTTCGTTTGTATGTTTGTTTTATATTAGTCATAATATTTGTTAGCAGCATAACTCAAAAAATGTTGAATGGATCTCTATAAAATTTACAGGAATAGTTAGTAAAGTTAAAAGACATAGATGATTAAATTTTAGTGCAGATCACTGGGTTTGTTTGTGTGTTGGACTTATGTTTGTCATGTTTGTTAGCGCAATAACTCAAAAAGTTTTGAATGGATCTTAATGAAATTTAAAGTTGTTAGTGATGTTAGAAAACATAAATGATTAAATTTTGGTGCAGATCGGTTGGTTCGCTTGTATGTTTGACTTATGTTTGTCATTTGGTATAATGTTTGTTAGTAGCACAACTCGAAAAGTTATGAACAGATGTTAAAAAAAAACAGAAACTCTCAAACTATTAAGGGCACAAATTTTGAAGCTGATAGACAGAAAATCATGGCTTCAGAGTTAATTTAAATTTTTCGTTACCGTTGCTTTACTTGGCGGAGGTATGCACTCTCAAAGTGCTCTAGTTCCCCATCTCATTCTGAAGAAAAAAATTCGGTTGAGATTCCTCAACATCTCGATGCCTTACACAGGTAATAGGACACATCTTGAGACGTTTCACACGAATGACATTCCGCTCGCAAACACTCAGCTTCGAGATATATGGCTTCGATACTACTACTGCTTTCCTATGGGAGAAAATACCCGGCGGCTCCACAATAACCAAAAACTGTGTTACCCTAACCTGAAAGCCTGTTGAAAAGGCTTCCTAACCCACTGTGCCATCGCCGGGTATTTTCTCGCTCAGGAAGACAATGGGAACTTCAAAGTCAAACGTCTCGAAAACCAAGCATTTGCGAGTAAAATTTCGTTCGTCTGTAAATTTGTCCTACCACTCATAATATGGCATCAAAACGTTGAAAATTCTCTACCGAATTCTTTTCTTCATTATTAGACAGAGGAAAAATAGAACTTCAGAGTGAAACGTTTTGCAAAGTTAGCATCTCCCCAAAAAATGGTAGAAATTCCTTGATTCACTGTGCGTCAATCCATAAAGAAACACACCTCATATGCATCAACCCTGCTGGACGAAATGGTAAACTATTATCCCTATTTTCACCTGATCGAGACATGTTAACATAAATTAATATTAATTAAAATTTGTAGCGGTGCTACGCCCAACTATTCTGGTATAATTGCACAGTATATGCCATTTTGAAAAAGAAACACATTTTTCTCATGTAGGCCTAGCTTTCGATTTTGGCCTTAATTTTTGAGCAATGGGGAAAAAAGTTTTGTCTGTTTTTAACGGGAAATCAAAAGAACAGAAGTCTACGAGTTTTTATGGTAGAACACAAGCTAAGACAGTTTTAGAATCCTTGTAACAGTCCTAGCAAACTAATAGAGCCGGATATTCCATTTCCAGTTTCATATGATATGCAATTTTCAATCAGTAGCTAAATTTTTCAAAAAATCTGAAATCTTCGGTTTTGAACTGTGATAAAAGAAAATGAAAGTAAAAATTGAAAATATCTCTCGACTAGTATGCCACAGATCTTTCAAGGATTCTCAAACTATTTTTTTTTTCTAGCATGGAAACTCGTTGAATTCAATTCATTTTCTGTTGAAAAAATCGTTTTACTGAAGAAGCTAAAAACGTAAAACATTGTAGTGAAATTTCATATAACGTGCTTTTTTGCACTATGGATAAAGTTTGATTGCTGGGTTCATGTTATGTTACCATCTAGAAAAATAATATGGATGCATAGTTTTTATAATTTTCTACCTGTAAATTACTAAAAAAAAAAAGTCATAATTTTGACCCCTCTGCCCCTTTTGGGGGTGATGGTAACCGTAGCCCTATAAAAACTTGGGACGCAATAGCCCACTACCTGAGGATCCTTTTTCAGAAAAAAAAGATAATTTTGACTGAAATCGTTGATCCCCTTAAGCCCGGAACCCACGTAGTCATTTTCGTTTCAACCGAGAAGCAACTCATCTAATCCAACTTCGTAGTCGTGGCCTTGACTTCAGCATGACATCCATGAACATCATGCACTAATTCTTAGAATATCAATTTTTATGGACTTGAACCGCTCATAATTAGGAATGATCATTGACAGTTCACTATTGGCACTAGCTATGGTGTAAAAATTGCAATAGCGACTAAGATATTCGAGAATTTTTATACGCAAGCTGAAGCCACGCAGTGGCTAAGTAAACGTATTAGTTGAGTTGCTTGTAGGCTGCTAGCGGCAACGAAAGTTTTTACGTGGGCACCGGGTTTCATATCGCACACAGCCAATTCCTTGACTTCTCTGAAGAATGATTTACAAGTGCAAAGGAATAAATCAATGCCTCCAGCGCGAAAGCGCTATTTTTATTTTGATTGTTAAAGTAAAGCGAAAATTCACAAATATATATGATACAAGAGCAAAAAAATCTATTCGCTTTTACATTTTGATGAAGTTACCAAATTATTGATTTAAGGCCAATAAAAGAATGAAAAATTAAAATTGTAGGATTGAAATAGGGCATCGAAACTTGGGTAGACGAAGAAATTACGCAACTAGAATGCCTCGAGGCGTAATACCATCACCCGCGGTGGGGGCAAATTCAACAAAGTCATCTTTGATGGCCAGCTAATCCTAGCTTTTGTCCAACAAGGTTAGGGCAAAGTGCCCCCCACCCCCAAGATCTCAATAACATAGGAAAGAATAGAACGCCTCGCGCCGTAAAACGATCTGCCGCGGTAGAGGCAAATTCGCCCCGGCGGAGGAAAATTCAACGCCGTCATTTTCTATGGCCAGCTAGGTCTGGTTGTTTGGCATGGGTCACATCTAGGTCAAACCATCAAACTCCCTACAAAAAATTATGAAGATTGCTTTACTCCTTCGACCACTGATTGGGTGAACAGAAAAATATATAAGTATAATTTCTAATATATATATGCATGTATGAAGTGAGAAAAATAATAACAGAATGTCATCTACGTGTCAATGAAATATGTTTGATATGTATATATACATACTTAAAACTTCAACGAAAACGTCACCTCTCTCCCTTCGTTCGAGGGTGATAATCATTGAAACGTTTCGCCCTCAATTTAAAAAGGTGCATGCAGATTTACTGCTGGCGGCGTTCTCTCCTATCACGAAATGCAGATTTAGGATTAAACGAAATCCGCGGGTGCCGGTTTAGTATGTGGCCTACCCAAGATTGAAGAACATTGTGCGTGCCTACAAATTTGGTTAAGCACTTACTCTGGATGAACCAAGCGTCTCCTAACCTAATCTATCCTGAACTCACTTAACTTAGCCGTATCTAACCCTAACCAAATTTCGTTATTCACACTGCATTTTCCAACCTTTTATCTTTCCTGTTCAAACTTAATTCAACGTGACCTAACACGCACCCGGTGTAAACGAAAAATTGGGACTGTTTTTGAGTTATAATTTCTTTTTTCCATATGAGGCCTGTGACTTTTTCTCTTTAAAATGAAAAAATAGCATTTGAAGTATATGAATCAACAGTGATTAGCCGATAAAAATGATTAGAGGCATGAAACTTAAATGTAGAACTGTAATTGCTGAAAATGGACCGCGCTGATAACTATGCATCAGAAATTATAAAACTGACTGGAAATGCAAGAATTACCGTTTTCCATATACTGTAGTTGCAAGCTTAAAGGCGGGACCAGGAGTCGAACAATTATTCCTAGTCCAAGAAGTGATTTAAAACCGTACAGGAGTTGCTCGTTTCTACGTTGGTGACAAAAATTTGTTATTGATTTGGTAGATGATCGAAAAAAAAATTAAAACTATTGTTCCACAATGAAGTTCCACCCACCTATCATGCAGAGGGATAATCAAGCTCATTAAAATATATCTTAATAATCTCTTATGCACAGATACTAGTGAGTGTAATTCAGCAGTAAAACATCTACCATAAAATTCCTCGTCTTTAGCCATTTTAAACGATTAAAAACCGTTTATTCATATACAGAAAATGCTGAATTTTTAATTTTAAACAGAAAAAGTTACATACCTCCCATGTAAAAAAGAAACGTAAAGTTTAGAGAGTTACAATCTTTTTACACCCGGTACTCTCTCCTATGTCACTTAATTACTACATCTGAACCGATCCGGGGTTAAGACTACAGAATTAAGTGATAGAGCTATTAGCTTGTGCGAAAAATTGTGGTTTTAGAACGATACACATTCAAACTTGAAAATCTAACTTACTTGAAGCAAACAACTATTTGACGGCTTGTGCCCAACTCAGCGGTTTGCATGCGCCACATTCTTCGATCGTGGTGTGTCGTCCTCGACAGCTTAGATGACCTCCACTGGGTAGCTTGGTGTGACCCGTTAGGTAGCTGAGATATGCACGGCACACATGGCAATGCCGTCCCTGTACAAATGAGCTTTGTACTGATGTGTGCTTTAATATAGGCAATGTGGTGGTTAATGGGCCATATATATATATATATATATATATATATATATATATATATATATAAAACTCTAAGACCACTTGTAAATGTAAAAAAATAACGTTTTAGTGATAAATAAATAAACTCCTTCGACTAGAGATTAGATTAGATTAGATTAGATAGGCGGCAGTAGACGAACCAAAAGGCCCATTCCTAAAGAGACACCGGGACTTACACCCCGGCCCTCTATGAGCTATTGCCATTATGTTAGTAGGATGTAGAGGAATGGAGAACCGAGAGGAGAAAAAATG
>LQNS02277097.1:16831843-16854534 GCA_001587735.2 Parhyale hawaiensis
AGGTATCAGTTTCGTCGCTCTGCGTTGGACTCTTTCCATCTTATTGATATCTTTACAGAGATGAGGCGACCAGAATTGAACAGCAAACTCTAAGTGTGGCCTCACTAATGCCTTGTGCAAGGGAACAATGATGTCCTTGGACTTGTATTCGAAGTTTCTGGTGATGAATCCGAGTACTCTGCTTGCCATTTTCACACACTTGTCAACTTGCTGACTGTGTTGTTGTTTGTTTGTCATAGTGATTCCTAAGTCACGTTGTTGGGTGACAGTAGCCAATTCCGTCCCATTCATTTTCAATGGGGTGGAAGAGTTCACCAGCCCTACGTGCTTTACTGAGCATTTGTCGACATTAAAGTTCAACTGCCACGTTGCGCTCCATTCCATGATTTGGTCAAGGTCTTGTTGGGGCTCAGCTCTTTTCATTGTAGGATGACATAGTTTTGTATCATCCGCAAATTTACTGATTTTACTACGGATGTTAAGCTCGAGATCATCGATGTAAATTGAGAACAGAAGTGGGCCAAGCACGCTACCTTGTGGAACCCCTGATGGAACCTGCGTCCAGTCGCTTCACTCTCCTTGAAGCTTCAGAGAGAGATCACTAGTTCTTGAAGGTAAAAGGTGAGAAAGACAAAAAATACCTGCTGTAACAATTTATTGGGAAAGGTACATTTTTTGTCAAGTAATGAGTTTTTCAGTTGATCAAAACTATGTAAGACCACAAACAGAAATTGTACGTAACCTATCGACAAGGACGTTGACGTGAGCAAAGTTAAATTCGGTAATGAATGCTGCCTCCATCTTTGTCGATAACCTTAAAAATTCTTTGTGGCATACTAGAAATGAAGGTTTCCATAAGGACTGCAGGGATGTTGTCCCAGCTCCTAAACATGGCATCACGCAATTTGCTTTCTGTCGCAAATAATTGCTTACGATTTCCGTAAACATCTCTTGCCATCCATCCTCAAAAATTTTCTGTAGGATTTAAGTCTGGCGAACATGCTGGATGACGTAGAACAGGGACCCCATTTTCTTGAAAGAAGGTGATAAATTGGCGTGCAGTGTGGGCTGCTTTATTATCCTGCTGAGAAAAAAATTTCACAGCATGTAAACGAGGGCCCTCCGTCGACAAAAATTATCTTTGTAACATGTTGACATAACCAGCAGCTGTTTGACGACCCAGACGCTTTTTGTTCAAGCCCTTTTGTCGTAAGTGTCGCCAGATAATTCTCGACTCCAATCAGCATCTGTGAGTGCCTTGATTTGTCTGGAAAACCGTCCTCTGTCTTGATAAACAACCCGTTTCATTCTGTTACTCAATGCAGCGGAATTTTTTGTCGGTCTACCACTAGATTGTTGCTATTTCATAACTCTCAGAGTCTTTTAGGAAGTTGCAAATCACAGTTTTACCTCGACGAATGTCATCTGCTATTGCACGCTACGACAAACATTACATATGCAGTTCAACATATTACTACCTAACAAACTTCGTGTTTTTGCATTTCCTGCATTATAGTAATATTAGAGCGTTGTGAACGCGCCCACAGCACAGCTTCACATCTGCGGATAGTTGTTTTCCTTCTGTACCACACCACACTCACAATCGTGCCAAGATTTTTCATAAACTAAATTACCACAGTCTGTATATTAATAAAATATAATCATCCTATGCTTACATCCTTTCACTCCATTTCAGATCAATTTCGCTGTATGGAGCGTCGTGATATTCGTGCTTACTATAATCAAAGGTCGTTTCAAATATGCTCATTCCATTCTCGTGTCGCCTGGTAGCGTGCGTTCCCTGTCGTACCGTCGCGTCGCTGCATTGCAGGTGTAGAGTCGAAATGGCTTTGGGGAGGTGCGGTGCTGCGGCTCGTGGTGCTGCGTCCCTTCCTGCCCTGTCGACACGGCGCCTTCTTGGTGTCTACGACTTGTCAAGCTCTCTGCACTCGAGAGTTGGAATATGGGAACGTTTCAGTTTTTTTAAGAAGTAATTTCTATTAGGTACTGTGACTACCATTTAAAGCGTTTTATCAACGTGTGAAAATATGCAACTTTGCGAATTGAAATTTAATACAAAATTGAGGGTAAACGGTGCAATTGACACCTGCCGCTGTGGAATAATTGCATTGGCGGCTCACATTTTGAGCATTTTTTTAGACAGCATATAATCGGGCAAAGCGAGCATGCCCTCAACGGCGAAATTGAGAAAGCAGCCAGAAACGTACCCGTGTTTAGGCTCTTTTGTGCAGCTGGCATCAGGGTGGTGGACCAGTCTGTTGAGTAATCAGTGCCTCTAGATACACATGGAAGTTGTGAAATATTGAAGTATTCGAACCTATAGAAAACACGTATATGTGAACTAGTAACTGATTGGTGCTATCATAATGTTTTCTTATTAAATTTACCCGCCCTCCCCACTGACGTAATGACAGTGGTGCACGTGCTGAGCGTCGCCGACCAGAACAACAGCTGCCGGTAAAAATATCCTTTTTCCTTAATTCAAACACAGTGACCGTTGCAGCTAATCGACGTACCTGTTCTCGCCTCTCTCCTTCTTCCTCTAACGACGAAAACGATGGAGATTTAAGGCGCTACATTTCACACATATTCAATATATTTTTCCCAGCTGTCTTTTTTTCTTTTTGCAATCTGCACTTTTGTAAACACCCATGCAACAGTGTACATGGTTGTCCATTTTCATTAACCTAGATAGCAATTTTTTCAGAGTTGTAATATACTACAAGTATAGCTGCTACAATTTGAAGAATAATATGATGAAATGCTTACAAAAGTTTTAAACACTGCATAGTGTAGATCTGAAGTTGCTAGACAGGCGCTCTCTTGTTCATATTCTCATACAACGTTTGATTTCGCTGCGTTCGTGGTGTGCTTTACTTTCGTGTAAGTATACACTAGAACGGAATTAATAGCTTTATCGCAGAATTGACCACATCTCGACTATTTGGCTATAAATTTCAGTGAAAAGTTCACAGAAAGTTTAAATTGTGATGCTTATATTGTCTGTCAATTTTCAAACGACCAATCGTGCTGGTTCTAGAAAAATTATGTTTTTTGTCAATTTTACTAATTTCACTGAGCGGCGGTAACAGCTTTTTGACTAAAAAACAAAATATTCACAGCATGGTATTGCCAAAGGAGATAAAATGCACAACACAAATGAAAAACATATGTATTAAACATGAAATTATTAATCAAAAGTTTACAATGACCGAAAAAAGTCTTACGTGCCAACATGACCCCCATGACGTTTAATAACTTCAATAATCCTTGAATCCATGCAGCCATTTAGTTTCTTTATTACGGAAGGTGGAACTGCCCTTGCTGCTACAGCAACAGCATCCCACAAGACAGCTTTTGATTTGTACTGCTTTCCATCTACGTATTTTTTTTTTCTTTTCAGAAGCGCTCAGAAGTTTCGATTGGGTTTAGATCGGGTGAGTACGGTGGCCAAACCACCAGCCTCTCTCCATGGAACCCCAAAGAGTCCAGAATGCTATGTTAGTACGGGCAGAGTGAGAAGGCGCATTATCATGCATGAAAATCAAGTTTCGAAGTAACGAAAGGGGTACGTCATCCAGCCATATGACCAAGGCGTCCTTTAACCCTTCAACATGTCACAATATGATGCAGATGTAATTTTCACGCCATCAGAAACTCTAACCGTACCTACAAGTCGATTCCCTATGATACCAGCCCATATCATAACACCACCTTCCTGTTGTTGACGTTTTGCGTGTTGATGACACTCACCGCCAGGTAGCACCAAACCCTTATTCCACCCATCAGGTCCATCAAGGATTGCCCGGGTTTCGTCGGAGAAAAGAACGTGATTCATGTTGATCTTCATGCATTTGTAATTTTTGGTGATTTTAGGCACTTCAGGAAGTCCAGCAGCCGTAAAAATCGATTTACTTGTTTGCCCGGGTCTTTTACGCAACTGACGAGCCACATTTCTCATGTCTCAGTTACAGTTACAGTCCTTGAATGCCTAGTATCTGATCGTTTTTTCCGTGGTGAAGGGCCCTGCAAGAATCTTGTCACTGTGTCAACATGGCGTCGTATTTTCCGGCAATAACATCAGGAGAGGTGCCTTTAGCAGTTTCTTTGATGATAATTTCTTTCTCCTCGTTAGTTAGAGCTTTTCCACGTCCCATTTTAGCAGATATATTTAAGTAAAATAATTAACAGTAGGTATGAAGAAATGGAAAAGATACCTAGTGTTCTTTTGCAAAAAGTTTCATATGAACAAATGGTTTTCTACCCCTTCCAGTAGGGATTTACGGAAAGGTTGGCAGATTCTGACGAGGCAGCATTTTCCATGGACGGCAGAGTTAATACTCAAAACACTAGGTTTTGGAGTAATAATCCACCAGAAGGAAATTTCTTCGAAAGAAGCATAAGAAGAGAGAAGCTGTCAGTTTGGGCAGGCCTTTGCGGAAAGGGAAACATTATTGGATCCTTCTTTAATGATGGAAATCTAATAGGAGAAATTTATTTAGAAATGTTGAACGGATTGATTATTCCGTCATTGGAAATTGCTTATCCCGGCCATCAACTTGAACACCTTTGGTTTCAACAGGACGGCGCTCCAGCCCATCGATGAATCATAGTCAAAGCCTGATTGCAAGAGGGTTTTGGGCAGCGTATTATTTCTCTTGGAAATGCAGTTGAATGGCCACCAAAAAGTCCCGACCTTACCCTAGGTAATTTCTTCCTTTGGGAATACGTGAAGGAATGCGTCTACAAAACAATGCATCCATCATTGATGATTCTTCGTCAACGAATTGAAGAAGTGTTTGAGGAACTGAAGGAAAACCGTGAAATTATCCCCAAAGCTCTTCACTCAATGACGGAGAGATGTAACACTTGCCTTGAGAGGAACGGAGGGCATGCCGAAGGATACTAAATTACCTTGTTTGATTTAAATGTTTTTTTCAGGAATTGCTGCCCTTTTAAATTTTTGTTCGTTTATTTTCTTGAAGTACATGATAAGGAAGAATATTAATATGGGTTTTCATAAAATTTCTCTGAACAAAAAGTTTTTCTAGCCTTTCAGTAAATCGATCACTGTGAATTAGTTATTCAAACAATTTCAAATAACTTAAAATATTCGAAAAGAAAACAAAATTTGCTATATTTTGGAAAAACATAAACTTCAAATATGTTGATTGAAAGCCGAGATATAATCAATTAAAAACCGGGTGCATTTTTGTGGGACACCCGGTAAGTCTACGATGACTGCCCCAGTGGTCGCCAACTTATAGCGAAAGCAGAATGATATTTTGGATGACCAACCAAGTTTCGCAAGATCTTTACAATCTCATACAGCTTCCATATGGAGCGTCGACGAAATGTCAGAGCCCTTGGCAAATCCTCAGAGTGCTGTGGGCTCTCCTGGTGGAAATTTGCGTGTGACGCTAAACTCCCCGAGGTCTCCCTTTGTTTGACGAGTCATGTGTGTGTTATTTGTTTCTCAGTATACCGAAACCGAGGCATTTATCACGTGAAACTGTTGCTTAGATCATAGGACAAAACGCTGCTAGTCAAGGAATTGTGTGCAGGACGAACGGCCGGATGGGAAGAAGTTTGCGCCCCGATTCAGGCAGGTAAAGAGTTGTCTGTTTCCAAAAGTGTCAAAGTTCTACTCCTTCAACATTGGAGCAGAGATCGAATCAGTATTCTCATTTGTGTGCCATTAAAGTCCCCTGCAGACGCTGCGTTTGTCCTGTGTTTTAACTTCACAGCGTACGAATGCGTTGCTGTGTCCGAGTAAATAACTAAAAGGGCACTACTTTCTTAGACGATATTCGGTAAAAATTTGAAACGACACAAGACACGGTACTGGTGATACTTGCTGACCCGACGGATGTGACGGTAAGAATTTCATCGAAACTTTTGCTAGACCCACAGGCGTGTTGGCGAGGACAGTACGAAGTATTCAAACGTGATGAAGTGAAAACACAGTTCAAAAGACTATTGTCTGCAGCGCGTTTAAATATGTTTTTTACGTCTTCGCTTTTCAGAAAGATATTTGGTAACAGGTAACTCTTTATATCCACTCTGCCTCAATGATGCATGGTTGAGTTTTGCAGAAGACGAGAAGCAAATTAATTAATTCGACAAGTGCTCTACTCATCATTAGGAGAATCAGCACCCCAGTGCACTTTGAAAAAACTACTCAGTTTGTGAACCCTCGTCCTCTCCTATCGTTATATAAAGGCAGAATGTAAGACAATCAACGGAACGCCGTTGTCTTCGCTGTTACCAGCTCATCAAGAGACTTCTCACAATAAAGTTTTCTATTCTACCAGTAAGCTTCTCCGAAGCGCTGAGGACGTTATTTACAATATAATAAAGATCACTGTGTCATATGTTTGTTTATCTGTCGATTTGCTTCTTATTTATTTATCTGTCCATTTTCCGTCACGCTTTAAGAAAACACATAGCCGAATATTAAGTCTGGTTGAAAATTGTGGTCATCCTGTCATGCTTCACTGGGTACTTGATTTGTAGAAAATAAACCAGGTTGCTGATGAATGATATGATAGCAAACGTATTGTAGTATATTTGCTTGCACTTGCCTAGCCAACGTTAAAATCCAAATACTGATGATATCTATTGCTTCTCTTTCCTCTGCCATGGAGGCTGAATATTATTATTTTCTCAATATACTGATACTGCAGCAGCTCTCAATTTACGACCTACAAATTGAGAAGAAGAGGAGTGAAGCTCAGGAAAAGCGTTTTTTTTTCTCGGTGAACAGACGCCGCAGTTATTTTTTCCAGCTTGCTCTCTTCCTCTGAAGACGCAGTTTGCGCCTGAAAGCAAAAATTTCGACGTGTGTGATACCGCTTATAAGATACGCGACGGAGGATTTAATTAGTGAATTCAGTGATACTCCGCTACTTGATTATATATACTGAGTAATTTCGCACGCCATCTAAAGGGAAGGAAGACGAGTACTGCTCAGAAAGTACACATATAATCTTATGACAATTTGAGTTTGCCTACATGTCGTATCCTTCAGAAGCATATTATTAACGAAGATATGATCAAGAAGGAAGAGTCATCACAAATTCTTCACTGTCATATTTAGTAGCGCTAGCACTCTAGTTTTGTACATTTGCCTGTCACACTCTGCGGGTATGAGAGAGAAAGGAATGGATATCCGAGTCTTGAAAAAGGTATAGGTAACATATCCATGAGATGGAGTGGCAATATTGAGCAAACTTTAGCTCGTCTACATGAACCTGTTCGAACATGTTAAGCGTTAGGATGCTCAGAGGTGGATTATAAACCCTGAAATTTGCCCGGGTCCTAATGAATGAGACCAGCAGCAAAGAAAACAAAGGCTTCAAAGAAGTATTGTACTGTATAGGTATTGTACTTATTTTCTGATGCATTCAATGACGGCACAACCACTAGAATGAGAACTGTTGATTGCAAATTTTTCGCCGTTATTTGATGATGGCTCGGGCCACTAGCTTAACCCTAGAGAGTATGCCCTAAATGCCATAGAGAGTATACTACAATTTCTGGAATACCATTACTCCAGTGCTGATACTCTACATCGTCTTCGTGTTCCGAATGAACAAACCGTCTTTTTTAAATTTTGACTTAAATTCATTGCAGAAATTTCTTATAAATCAAAAACAGCGCCGCGTATGCCATGCGTCTAGCAATGTTGCTGGACCTGTTGCTGCTGCTGCTGGCCGTGGGAAGGATGACGTGCCGTGCAGAGCCCGTGTCTGCTGCTGTGGATGTCGCCCTCGTCAGCCCCATTGCAAACACCATCGAGGACACCACAGCGTGTGAGTATCGAGTTAACCAGTGCAATGAAAGCAGCTGTGTGTGTACTGATTTGTTCAACCGTATATTAGTCTGTTTTATCTATTATTGGGTTTCTGTCACGGTTGAAACATTTGTGCCGACTGTACCCATAACTGGTCTGCTTTCATGTTGGATGTTGCTGAACGCGCTCAATTTATTGGTGGCAGTGCCTAACATTTTCACCATTTCTAGTGCCGCTTTAATTAGTTTGTTTAATTCGTTATACTGGGTAATACGGCGCAACTGATCTCCAATAGGACCATCCGAGCCTCAGGACAGCGACCGACATTCGGTAGACTCACGAGCTCCGATAACAAAAATGTTGGGACGTTCGACTGGCCGGAGAAATGAAGACGTTCAGGCGTAACTTGTGCCACATTCGAGACTGAAGTGTAGTCTTGACCTCTTTAAGGGTGCGTTCGATTAGGCAGTGAAATAATGCCTAGGAGGCTTGACTTGACTGAATCTTCAGGTAGGTGCCCTGGCTTCGACTTTTTGATTCAAGTGTCAGGTGCTGACTATTAATCAACTACCTGTGAGTCAGCCATAATCTTAGTCTTAAACCGCGTCCACACGATCAATCACTACAACAATCACAAACACAATAATCGAGAAGTAAAAACACAAACAGTTTTCTCTTCTTTGTCCAGACGGGATCAAACAGGAACCGCGAACACTTCAATGCCACGACCAGCGAGTTTTGCATTCCATAGCTATTAATCGACATTCCACCGTCACTTTATTGTCGCAGATATTTATTTTAGTTGTAGAAGCTAACTGGCGCGTAAAAGTTCATTTATGGTGACGAATAAAAGAGCTAATAATTCACTCACAGGCACTTCTCACATGCGGAGATGCAGATGACAGAAACAATAATATCTCGTTTTTCTTCATTAATTTCTTGACTTTCTAATGCAGTTCACAGTGTCTACATCCTTTGCTTCCTTTAAAACGTAAATCGTGCTCTATTGTAGCTTTTAATATAAAAAACACGGAAGAAACAGACGTAACTACATGAATATGCTACAGTAATTACTAGACACCGGATTTATTGCAGTTTACGGCGTTAGAGCAATAAAAGCTATAAGTGCAATAACAGCAATGAGAGCTATAAATGCAATACATTAGACCCTGCTCACACATCCCTCATCGTAACGCGTTCAATCCAATTGATGGACGCGGCGCGATGATTTGATAGAAGCCCAACTGATTGCTCTACACTAATATCTCTTCTTTCGGTTTATCAGGCTATAAATTTTGGAAATAGGCTGTTCTTATCAAAATCAGGCTATAAGAATATGGAATGCGAATGTGCTGCAAACCGACGTGAAATACAAATGTAAAAAAACAACGAGATCATAACTGAACGCGCGGCATCATTCATTTGAATGAAGGACACTTCTACGAGTGGACAGAGACAGAAAAAGTTGACGCACAGCTCGTATTCATTTTTGGTATTGAACGCGTTACGATGATGGACGTGTTAACTCGCCCTTAGATAACATAAAATATTACATTTATAGCTTGTATTGTAGTATGAAGTCATGTGATAATAAATGCCACGTGTCACAAGATTTCATACGCTATGACAAGTGATTCCCTTATAAATTATCGTTCAATGTTTTTGTTGGAGTAAAAATATAATTGAGTTGTAAAATTTCAAAATCTTACTATTAAATTTTTGCAACCTTTTTCGTTCGGGGGATACATCGTGAGGACAGGTAAAGTGAAATATTAGCAAGAATCATTCCCGCTATTGGGAAGAATTAGCGATTAGCATAAGCGCAATGTAAGCTAACAATTGGTATTTGGAACTGATTTAAGTGTCCATTGATCCACTGACGTGCTATTTCCGCTTGGTATCCGACCTTTTCGGGACCTGTCAATTTTTTGCTTTATTTGTCATTTCTTTGTTCCCTATTTCTTCCACCCCTACTGCTTAGGTGCAAGAAGAGTAATTTTTAGGTGCAATGAGAGCAATTTTTAGGAACTAAAACTGCAATATTTTAAGCGCAATAAATCAGGGCTCTAGTTATTGAAAACATATAGTTGCCAAATGCTTCCCGCTATCCAGAAGTTGGAATCAAATATAGACAAAATTCACTAGGCTACGCAGGTTAATTTTCAATAAAAAATATGCTTCTCTTACTAATTACGAGAATGAAGCCACATACAAACAATTATATTATTCACACAGCGAAAAATAATTTTCGAATTTTGTGTTTGTCAAACTCCCGCGAGTTTGTGCTGAAAGTTTTCCAACAGGTTCGATGTGCGTCAGTCACAAAAATCGAGGCCTCGCCGCGTGTGATTGTCTATCAAAATCGTTTGGCAAACACAAACTTCGACGAAAAGATTGATCGTCTGGACGCGGCTTTACTCAGAAACATGGAGAAAACAGTAGGTTCACAGTAGTTCGGCCGATTCTAGCACGAGCAACACGATTGCATATGACGAAGCTTAAGTTCCCATCTGCATTTCCGGACAAGTGAGTCACGTGGGTTGGGCTTAGGTCGAGTTTGACGACCCAAGCGAACATGCCCTTGGCCGTATTGCATGTATTAAAAGGAACTCAGCGTCGATGAAGCTTTTGAAGCCTCTGTCATACCGAGTAAGTTTAAATTTATAGAAGTTTCTAGAGTAATCACTCAAGGGCCAATGCTTACAACTCGACGTAACAGGTCGACACCAGCGCACCTGTCGGTGGTTTTCGGTAATATCAGGCCTCGAGGGCTTAACTCGAATGACAACAGCAGAGTAATTTTACGTTAACCAGCAATGGTATTTACAATTTTGTGCAACAGCCAGATTTTGAACTGATGGGGCCACATCCTACATCCGAGATGAAACTCTGAACGCTTCCGAGGGTTTCGGTTGATTGGCTTTATTCGGGTGGACACAAAACTCTGGTGAATTATATTAAATTCACCATAATTCAAATTGGAAACTACAGTCACAGTGCAACTGTTGAAGCAAATCAGTACCAAAGTAAAATTTATGTAGAGGTGCCATGACGTCATTTATATGGGCGGCTACACTAGTTCCAAAATAAAACCAACCCGAAATTATTTTGTTACTTAGGTCATTTTTGTTATGAAATTGTACTCCATAAATTTAGCTTTACTCTATGTAATATGCAGAAATAAATGGCTTTGAAAATTATTTTGACTAAAAGAGAAAGTTCGACCAATTTTTAACTTTGCAGCTCAAATTAGATTAAATTTAGTTTCGTTGATTGTTATGTCTTATTAGCGACAGTAAAATGTAGATAAATTTTTATAGATTTTTCAAACAGGTTTTGTTGAAGACCAGGGAAGATTGGCATTTTGCGATTTTCTTGTTGTTCTTTTCAATATTGCGAATCAGTTTTTATATTCGTACTGGTAGGTTAAAAATTAGAGCTCCTAAAGTTATTTTATTTTCAAAACAAATATTCAAGTACCAAAGTACAAATATTCTAGAAGTTAAAGTTTATTTGACCTTTCGAATGCTCAACATTCATCTTCAAGAGTCTGAATTTCAACAAAAGTTTGAATTTTACTTAGGTTGGTGTCATTGATACTGAAAATAAGTTACTGTTAAAAACTTCAAAACAAGTTTATCGTTTTTGTGATGTTTTCGCACTATAAGTTGATGGCAGGTGTTTGTTCCATGATACACTGTAGATGGATTCCCCGATAACAAGTCTAGTGGAATCGGGGAAGTTCTTCAAATCAGTTGTGATATCAGTCAGGATTTTTCGTGTGATTGTAAGATTGTGAGCTTCTTAGCAATGTAGACTACATTGGTCTTCTTACTACGACAACCTTGAGCAGACGGCTTACCTCCCATATGAGGGCCGAGACAACATATGAAGAAATTTCACATGAGATCATCACACGAAAAATCCTCACTGACAACACAGCTGTTTTGAAGAAGTTCCTCGATAACACGAAACTTGCTATTGGTGAAGCCCAAGGATGAGTAACGGAAACAGGTTAGCGCACTGCCGAGCGAGCGGCGGACGTACGAAATGATGACGTCATAAAAACTTAGCACGTTTATTAGGAGCTGCTTGCATTGTTTCTTCATAATTTCATTTGGGCCTCCAGAGTGCCCTACATATCCTACAATCATTAAAGTTGCACAAAAACATGTATCAAGGTATCTGCGATTTTTTTTAGCTCTCTGAAGGATAAAATTTTGAAAGAACGTTTGTTAAAAGGCTTGTAAAAGAGCAAATGAATTCAACTGGCAAATGCTCGCATGTATCAGAAGCACTTTTAGAACCAAATTTATCGTCTTTAAACTGCAATAAATCAAGCGAGTTTTATCGAGAGTAATATGGCATTCTAAAAATGGATTTGTATGAGTGAAAATCACAATGTTTTCGATTCATTTTCGTCTCCTGCCAGTGATTTGCTATCCTCTATAATTTAAAACGGCTGCAACGAAAATTGGCTCAGATGCGAACGACTGAACGCCGAGATAGAAGAACTTTTTAACAAGATTGGTAAGAGAAACCTTTAAAGGAAAAAATTACTTCTCTTCCGGAGAAGTAAACTTAATGCAAAAGTCAATATAGAATACACAGATGGCATACAATCGCTGGGTAAAATTAGAAAAAAAAGTATCAGCTGCTATAGGCTGCGTGCGTTACAGTAGTTGAACAGTAGGATAGCGTCCGGCTCACGTTAGCTAACTTGCAAAAAAAAAAAAAAAACCTAACCGTATTTCACATAACTAAACTGTCTCACGGAATGATTTTGTTGAAACTGGCGAATATTAAATTCATATTTTTTCGAATGATGCTGTGGCTTTCACGGTGAGGAAAGGCGGATATGTCCCAAAACTCTCCGACCGGGTACGTGCCTCTTACGAAAAAACAACCTAAATAGTAATAAACTGTTATCCTTCAGAGAGCTAAAATAGCTCGTAAATGCTTTGATACATGTTTTGGGCAACTATTTATAATGATTGTAGGACATGTAGGGCACTTGGGAGGCAAGAATAAAATGATGGGAGAAACAATGTGAAAGAGCTGCAAATAGCCGTACTTGAACATTATGACTTCACACGCCACATTACCCATGATGCACCACAGCTTGGCTCCGCCCCCTGTGTTAACCTGTTAGTCTCATAATCCTCGGGTGAAGCCATCTATATCATGAAAAAAACACCTGCCATCTAGTCACAGAGCGAAAACTTGCCAAAAACGCTAAAATTGCTTTGAACTTTTAACAATAACTTATTTTCAGTATCAATGATACCAACCTAACTAACTAAAATCAAAATTTTTGCTACAAATACAGACCTATGAAAATGAATGTTGAGCATTTGAAACGTCGAATAAACTTTAACTTCTAGAATATCTGTACAGTAGTACTTGAATATTTGTCTTGTAAATAAAATGACTTTGGCAGCTCTAATTTACCAGAACGAACCAAAAAACAGATTCGCAATAATGAAAAGTATATCAAGAAATTCACAAAATGCCAATCTTCCTGGTCTTTAACAAAACCTGGTTGAAATAAAATACATTGCCAACCTGTACCAATGTTTATATCTTGTACATGTCTTTGGTACGTTTGGTGACGCACCATTGATCGTTAACGTGCATGTCTCCCCGCGGTCCCACCTAGTTGTTCTCATATCCAATCAGCATGTACTGTGACTCGATCGTGTAGATAATTAGATTCATACGAACGTGAATAGAGAGCACGCTATCGAAGGTATGTAGCTATCAGAATCTGCAGGAATCCGTAAATGCAGATTAGCGACATTGCACCTTGAAATAGGCATAGAAGAGATGCGTGAGACCGTTTTATTCCATTTAAATCAGGGAGCAGGCTTGCACGATGGACATGGTTCTGGCTAATGACGTCAGTAGGCAGACGGAGCAACAGCTGTGCTTCGTCTACGCCATGAAAGTTTGAACGAAGTTCACACGACCTTTGGTCAGCACGCGGAAAATTGAAACAGAGGCCCGTATGGCCTTAGTAAGAAGAAGTTTGATGTTGTTGAAAGTAAAGCAGTGTAATTAAACAAGGGCACTCTGAGAGCGCGTACCTCCGTTCAGTAAGCAATGTTATCCAAAAATTGAAATTGCTCCTGAAACTAAGATTTATTTTTTATCCTCGTCAAACTTTGGTCGTTTATGCCTCATGGCACTTCTAACAGATCCTCTAATTTTTTTGTCTTGAATATCCGTCCCTAACTTTGGAGTTCTGTGCTGGCAAGCACTAAGACAAACGTTTGCTCAAACATAAAAATGCACCAACGGATCATACATAAAATACTGTCGTTTGTGACTTTTAATATTTCTAACAAGAGCATTTGGAGAGCGGATACCCCCGCCAAGCAAGGCAACTTGAACAAAAAATTCAAATCGGTTCTGTAACTATGATTTCCTTTGTATCAGCACCAAAATCTAGCATTTGTGCCTATTGATACTAGTAACAACTTCTGTAATGTTTGTTGCACATCCGTTCATAACTTCTTGAGCTGTGCTGCTAACAAACATTTGGACAAACATTAGCCCAGCACACAGCAGACCAACCGAACCATTAGTATGCTGCAACAGCGGGTCTAAAGGTGTTGAAATTACTAAGAAGACATACTGCTGGTTTCTGGAAGAGCATTTATGTCTATGGTTGAGAGACCTGCCACGTGCACGGCGACGTCAGCTGACATTCATGCGTGATAATGCGATGCCGCATTCCGCCAATGCCACTACGTCGTTCTGAATAGTCGAGGCCTCAAAGAGGCACATCGTATGACATGGCCCGGTTTCTCCTAACTTCAACATCTGTGGTCCATTTTGAAAAGAGGTGTTCAGAATGCATCGAAGGAGACCGTGGCAGAAGATTGAAGGTGCCGCTGTGTTGATAACTTCTACCGAGATTAAAGGGCTAACTGATCGACACTATATGATAGATTGTTCAATGTAATTTCAGAAGCAAGACCACACGTCGACAATTAAAGTAGACAATTTTTACGTATGTATATCATGTTTCAATTGTTCTCTGTTTCACTGTTTGAATGGTTCAAAGAGTGTAGCTCATTTTCTTCACCTAAGGTGAACATTTTACCCATCTGCAATGAAATGTGAGTTATGTGACACGTCAAAAATTGGGTCATGTACAAAAAAGCACTTAACTCGGCGTTCACTGCATCAATCTTCTTGATAATGTACCACTACACTGACTTCTGTAGAAACCTTCCTTGTATTGAATATTAGCTTGGTACTGCGTCTTTAAGCTTAAATTATTATTATTTTTTAAATCAAGTGTATTACGTACATACTTCACTGCCGAAAGACAGCACCAACAAAGGTATGTTCCTGGACCTCGAGACAAATGTTCCAGCACCCTCAACTACAACTTTAGGTTGGTTGCTCCTTACAGCAACTCTTGTCGGCACTACCAGCATAGAGCCAACTCAAGGGGCCATCTGAGTCACCCGGTGGGGTTCCTGAGCCACCTGGTGCATGGTAGCACGAACGGTCTCAAAGCTATGGGTGCTCGACACCTCAATAGCACACATGGAAAAGGCACCTGTGCACAAATGGGCGCTACGCTAATGTGTTTTGTACGAATGAGCATCGTTCAAAAATTATGAGCCCTGTTCACTCACAAAAATGGGTCTTTCCTCTCACGGGCCACAGTTTTCGTCTGCTTCGATTGAACCATGTCATGATACGCATCTGTTCTGAAAATAGTTTTATATCTAAAATGGGTCCCTGCCGAGGCTCAAAAGGGTACCTACGGATCCCCAGGGTTGCCTCTTGGACACGCCTATTGTACAGGTTGACACAAAACAGGTCCAGCAAATATTGTGTCGCGAATTACGGGGACAAGGCTGCTAACGCTCGCCAGCGTCGGCCAACTTTCACGTGGCTCCTCATGCCAGCTTGCAATGACACTTATGCTGCCGTGTATGACATCGCGAATTGAAAAAGAATATTCTTCAGAATTGGCAAAGAATATTCTTCAGAATTGGCAAAGAAATTTAGATTGACTCACACAAAAATTGACGCGGTATCTCGTACTTGATATTGTATTCTGGAGATTACGAATCCAAACTAAACTTTATACAGCATTGTTGAATGAGATTGTAAAAATTACTGTGATCCGCACGTAATGCAGTGGTAAATTTATGTCGTAGAGAGATAAACTGAACATCGTAATGTCTGATTACTGGAATTTAGTTTACTTAGCATTCCTGCTCTAATGAGAACAGCATGTATAAACAAAATGTATGAAAGACTTTATTGTAAGGCTAGGAAATTGGTCACGAAAATTCACTATTAGTTTGGTACTGTTGCAGTTAATAATGGAAACCAGTGTTGCGAACAAATATATGAAACTGCTGAAAGGGAACGTAAAACAGAATGTGGAGGCATAATCTCTTTTCACTCCATGAGACATAACAATTTACCTATAATTAAAACGCCATTCAAGTTTTGCATTGTAAGAGGACTTAATATGTCTAACTTAAAACAATCACTATAGAAGTTCCAGGTACCACAGAAGTCTAAGCAAAACCAACAAACAATTTAATACTAAGAATGACCGTCGTGTGTTTATATATTTATATCCGAGTTATATGCCACCCTTGAGTATTTGGATACAGAGGTCCGTATTTATTCGAAGCAATATCGACTGCGGGCAAAAACGTCGATTTTTTGTGTATCACCGAGAGAAGCTGTGTGTTGTTAAGCCTTGCACGCTTATCTGTATAGTTTCCTTATGCAAGTTGGCAGTTGCGCGGCATCCAACACAAGGGAGTTAATAAAAACCTTACATGTATATAGAAGGGAGCTCAACCGTCTACCCTAAATAGGTAATAACCTGTGAAATCATAAAGTACATGTCCCATCAACCCGCGGTACTACCCTGAAAAAGAGATCCTTTATAAAGGTGTGGGGCTCTGCCTCAATATATTTGCGATGGTGCTACAGGCAACACAAGACGGGTCCTCACAAATTCTTCGTTGTCATTATTGAAAGCGCGGGAACTCTAGTCAGAAAATAAAACTACAAGTGGTTGCGAACCTCAGATAATCTTCCATGCAGCGGACTGCGGTTGGCCCACGGACCTGTAGTTCAACAGCTCTTTAACCACGACAATAATGACGCTCGACAAAGCAATCAAGTAATGTAAGATTGAAGTTTCTCTTGTTCTATTTTCCACCCTGAAATTCATACATATCTATCATGGATATGATATTAACGTTCTAGGGCACTGTGGAACAGACATCGACGCGTACATGTCAGGACATGTACCACTGCTGGTGTACACAAAAATTTTCATCAATGTGTTTCAACGATACGATAAATCTTCCAGTAACGAAGAGTAGAAAAAAGTTAAGTTGGTGAAACACTCGGCTTAGCTCATTCCTGTCACAGGTCGTTGCAAAGTGGAGTGTGTGTTTTCTGGCTGTACTGGACTGACCTTCGATCACAACACGACTACTTGCTACCTGACCAAGGGCACTGAGAGCGAGGTGGAGCTCGAGCCCAGACCTGGAACCATCACACTCGTCAGGCAAGGTGAGTCTGCCTTTGAGATGCTGGGTAGGTAGTCATGGCTTTAACTGAAAATGATAACAGAAACTAGACCATTCTGAGAGCGCACACCTTAGCTAAGCAAGGCAATCCCAGTCAGAAATTTTTGGTGGAGGCACTGGTAATTATAGGCTTACCCAGGATTTTATAGGGTATTATCGATGGGTGAACGATTAAAATGTTTTTCAATGGCATGCCATCTGAAATTTCCTAAAAGACGCCTCTTTATGGAAATGGTTGATTTAGTGGTGTATAATAGCCCATAATGATAGGCGATTATCGCTGCTTTTCCACCAATTAAGTTATCAGTTTTCAGTATATGTATAACTGTATTACATGTATGTTCACACATCGGATGCCAGAAGGGTGGGGTTATAAGCCCTTGCCGCGTTTTAATAATAAGATAAGCCCTCTCTTAGCGCCCTCCTAGGATTTCATAATGCAGGTATTACGTTAATTTTAAGAAGAGATGAGGCTAACAAGCAATATATTCAGATCATAGCGATAAATTCAACTTAAAATTATTGTTTTTTGCAGTAGTAAACAATTGCCTTTTGATTTGCGAAAAAAGTTTTGCTTGACTTTAATTGGCTTCGTAGAGACATTGTAACAATTAACGTAATAAATACGTTTTCTAACGTGCCCATATGTATATGTGTGATAAGCCTGCCCAATGAGTATAGAGATGTGTTTTCCATTTCATTTGTACTAGCAAAATAGGGTACCAGTTTATATGGTAGGTTACCTAATACACATATAACAACAACAACAACGGAACCTGTTGTAATTCCAGAAACAAAAGCGTAGTTGTTATGTGAATTTCAGATATGCATCATGTATACGAAGTGTGAATATATGCTACAAATCAGACTGCACATTTTCTATTATTTTATGACTTGCGAGCAGTAGCAACTTATAAATAAAAATTTGCCTCGTGTTGTTCCTTCCCGAGAAGGTGTCTAGGGCACGCAATTTTTTCATGTATTTCTAAAAAAAGTGTGAAAATTTCACAGAAATAAAGCATTAAACCTCAGTTATGATGCACTTAGACCCGTACCATGAAGTGTGAAAAATGTTCCAAGCCATGTATTGAATCTCCTACAAAATAACTTTGGCAGTTTAAATTTTATTTCTATTTTTGTCGTATTGATGCCTCTTTAAATCAGGCAACACCTTAATTTTCCCAATCTTTTACTAATTAAAGCGTCACGGCCGTATTAAGTGAAGCACGAAGAAGCAGAATTATACTATAGAAGAAAAAAGTAAGTACATAAAATGTGACAATAAACTTTATTAAGCACTGATACAAACATTACCCGAAATGTTACAGGGTACACAAGAGAACGGACCCTATTTGTAGCTTGAAAACAAACAACGGACATGTTGTAGTGGTCTCACATTCTTTAGGCAGCTTAAACCTCACTAAGATAGAGCTGGCGGTGGCGCCGTGGTAAAGTGATGGACTTCACAGGCGGGGAACGGAATGATTATAAGTGCTTATAATTACCGGTGCTTCCCCCAAAAATTTCTGACTGGGATGTTTGCGAAATATTCAAATTGGTCCTGAATCTCGAAGCTAGGATTCTCATTTCACCTGTCGTAATCATAAGAATTCCTACAGAAAATCCTGATAATTACGACCCTCCTAATAAGAATCATGTTTTTAGTGGTGGTCAGGAATCTGCAATCTGTATCGGTATATTTTAGGAAAACATTGGAAGCTAATATTGTGATGCACATGTACGTAGTTATAGGTCATTTAATAATTTACGCGTCATAACAAAATAATTGGATGGTTCCCTACTAAAAGCAGTTCAATCTCAAATAACTACTCGCCAAGCCATAAGCATGCTTATATTTTTACGAACTGTAGAACCCTCGACTCAGCCTAGGGATAGTGCGGTGATCAACGGGAGGTCCGAAGCAGAGGGCAGCTGCGAGAGTGTCAGGTTCGAAAAAGGGTCATGCAGGTCCATGTCTGTGCCAACCGGCGGTCGGTAAATTAATGGGTTGTTGGAGGAAAAGATAAACGTGAGCAAGCTTGAGTGTCGCCGTTCGCGAGTCAAATGATGCGTGGAAAGCAGCTGGTAACCGATATTTCGTAAGGAGTCTACCGTTTTACTTATTTTCTTGGTTAGGATCAAGGGACAGCTAATGAGGGGCCTCCTCAGCAGGGGAAGCCACCAATGAAGGTTGTCTACACCCCGTGGGAAGTTCTCTGAGGAAATTCGCGGTGACGTTATCAGAGCAGTGACGAATAAGCTTACGTAGGAGGGGATGTTTTTACGACAGAAATGTTTGCATTGGACGATGCGGGTTGAGGGGGTTAAACCCGACCTGTCGAGGGTTTAACCCGTTGGAACAGAATTAGTGAGTTTTGAGGTTGGAGGGCCGACAGGCAGTCGCCCTCTAGCTTGCCCCGTTCGCCTCTATTTTATTCACTTAGTAGAGTGCATTAGCGCTGCCATGGCCTCATTTGTCATGACCATTAATCACCCTGTAATGAATTGTAACTGAGTCATCTTGTGTGTCTACAACTATCACTGTGATTACAAAAATACAAAAGATGAACAACCAATAATGAGTCGTCAATGAAGCCTTTTTACGTAATTTTAAGAAGCTATATTTCGGAACAAAATAACTCTTCATTAGATCTTCCAAAAAGTCATCAACAGCAGCAACAAACAACACGACACACCATCGTTAAAATTAAGTTCTTTGTTTATCTCGACAGTAATAATGGTTTCTCTAAATTATTTTAAAATCTGTGTAGTTTTTGAGTTACGTTCTGATAAACACTAAGACAAACGTTAGTCACACAAAATGTTACTAATATTCCTGAACCTGCACCGATGCACGTTGCTCCTATAAACACATGTGTTTTCTCAAAGATCGAGATCCTTCAAGCACTGACCCCCTCCTCCCTGAATGTGTACAAATCCACTGGCCCAGATAATCTTACTCCCCGTGTACTGCGAGAAATGGCTCCAGTCATCGTAAAGCCACTGCTCGAAATATTTATTTGGTCGCTGAGCACGGGAGAAGTTCCATAGGATTGGAGGCTAGCTAACGCGATACCGATACATAAGAAGGGGGACAAGAAAAGCCCCAGCAACTATCGACCAATCAGTCATACATCGGTCGTCAGCAAAACTATCGTACGCCTTCTGAAAAAGCGCATCACTGACCACCTGAGGGTGCATCAGCTCATATCCGACTCTCAGCATGGCTTCCAAAATGGAAGAAGCTGCTTAACAAACTTTTTGGACTTTTTCTCAACAGTCACGGATATTAAAGAGGAAGAAGCCCATGGTATCCAGGGAGACTACTTACGATGAATCGGGGCATGGCTCACAGGTCGGCAGCAGCGAGTGAAGCTCGGAGAAGAAACGAGCGACTGGACGCAGGTATCTTCAGGGGTTCTATAAGGTAGCGCGCTTGGCCTGATCTTAACATCCGTAGTAAAATCAGTAAACTTGCGGATGATACAAAACTATGTCATCCTGCCACGAAAAGAGCCGAGCTCCAACAAGACCATGACTACCTCATGGAATGGAGCACAACGTGGCAGATGAGCTTTAATGTCGACAAATGCTCAGTAATGCATGTAGGGCTTGTGAACCTTTCAACCCCATTGAAAATAAGTGGGATGGAATTGGCTCCTGTTATTCAACAACGTGACTTGGGAATCACAATTACAAACAAACTACAGCACAGTCAGCAAGTTGACATGAGTGTGAAAATGACAAGCAGAGTACTCGGATTCATTACCAGAAATTTTGAATACAAGTTCAAGGACATCATCGTTCCCCAGTACAAGGCATTAGTGCGGTCACACTTAGAGTTTGCTGTTCAGTTCTGGTCGCCACATCTGTGCAAAGATATTGATGACATGGAAAGAGTCCAACGCAGAGCAACGAAATTGATACCTCAGCTGCGAAACATGCCGTATGAATGTCGCCTGAAGGAACTGGGTCTGATCTCTCTCGAGCAAAGACGATTCAGGGAGCAACTAATAGATACATTTAAGTATTAGAATGGCTCCAACGACGTACCTACAACGGGACTCTTTGAGAGAGACCTCAATGATCGCTTGAGAAACAGTGGTCAAAAACTCAAGCACAAAGCTCGAAGAGCGACCTTAAGCCAGCAGTTCTTTCCGTATTTCATAGTCAGTATTTGGAATAGACTTCCTTCCGACGTTGTTAGTGCGGAATCAGTCAACGCGTTTAAAAATCGTCTTGACATACAATGGGAGAGACACCCTCCACAGCTAAGGATTCCTCCCCCAGAAGTAGCACACTCTTAGCGGCCAAAGCCTCCGAGGCTTCCTAAATCCGTCTTCTTCTCTCTCCGTTCCAACTGCACTGTCTAACATCTTTAACTAGATGTTAAAGACGAACCAACAGGCCCATTCTTAATTAAAGAGACACCGAAACTTGCCCGGCCCTCTATGAGCTATTGCCATTATGGAGGATATAAAAGACTGGGGAAAAGAGAAGAAAAAAAAAAGAAACAGGAAGGAGAAGAAGGTTAACGTCCCCGAGTTCCGCGAATCTGCAGCAATTGATTGAGCTTGCACGATCAATTCTTTGGCAGAGTATACTCTCTTCATCTTTCTCTTTTCCTCAGATATTTCTATTACTCTAACGTAATGGCAACACCTCATAGTGGGCCGGAGCGTAAGTCCCCAATGCTCTGTGAGAATTGGCTTGTTGGTCCGCCTATTGTCCACTATCTCATTTAATATATTTGTGCAATTTAACATTAACTATTCCACTAAATTTTGTAAAGATCCGTGCAACAGAACAATTTTTCACTTGAGGAAAAACTCCCGAGTTATATGATGCCATCGGGTATTCTGGATACAGAGCTTAATATTCATTAAGAGCGATATCGACTGCGGGCACAAAAAAAAATATTTTTCAGCGTATCACCGAAAGAAAGCTTGGCGTTGTTTAACAAGGCATGCTCCTCTGTTTCCTTCCATAATTCAAGTAGGCAGTTGTAGTGCATCCTACATGTAGAAGTTAATAAGAAAATTATGATCAATGAAGACGGGTCATTGTTATATATTGTGGTTCTGGCGTGGTGGCGTTTTAATTGGAGTTCGTGTTGAGTTCGTGTTGAGTTCGTCTCTGTACTTGGTTGTGGGAGTACACTTCAAGGCCGAGTATAGTTATCAGGCTACAGGTTGGATGGTGAAGGAATGCCGTCAAGATCTTCTTGTTTATTTACATCTTATTATACAAAACTTAGAAGATATGATCCAATGATAGTAGCAACATGC
>LQNS02277097.1:16884608-16895086 GCA_001587735.2 Parhyale hawaiensis
GAATAGTTGCCTGTCAGTGACTAATTGGATTTATTTAGCAAAGATATGTTTATTTAGCAAAGATATGTATACATACTGTTAATTAGCTTGTACTCATTGTTTCCTAAATTAGCTTGTACGCATTATTTCCTAACATCAGCGGCTCTTGATCGTGCTTGCGTGCATTCAAGATCGTTTCTTGAGCATCGACTCTTCATCCCCCCCCCTACCCTTTTTTTTCTCTCTCTCTTTTCTCCTGCCCCATATATCATACTAACATACTGGCAATAGCTCATAGAGTGCCGGGGCGTATGTTCTGGTGTCTCTATTAGAATGGGCCTCTTGATTCGTCTACTGCCGCCTATCTAATTCAATCTATTATCTGATCTTAGTATCTAATGTAACTTGTCTCCTAATGTCTCCTGTGTATCATGTCCCTGTGTGTGACTAATAAAGCATTTTATTATTATTATTATTATAATGCCATTGCTTTGACTGCGAGAAATTCCTACTGACGTTAAGTTTGTTTTCCACAAATCTCTGGAATCTTTTATTGTCGCTCGTAACATAGCTCAGCACTGTGATACTGTCACTCCAGAAATATTCGACATCTAGTGAATAAGTGACTTCAGCATTTACCTGACGTGATAACTCCATACCCAGCTTTGCAGCGCAGAGCTCTATGCGTCGAACAGTTTTTAGGGTTGAGTTGCTTAGGGTGTCAGGCGAGCCCTACTAGTCACTAGAGCGACCGACGCCGCTCGCTAGTAAACAAATCTAAAAAAAAAAAATTGTCCCGTGGGAAGTAAGACTCCGATCTGTTAACGTATTCAATGACTATGCATTTCAATTCTGGATCAAGAGAGGTTGAGCCGTAAACACCTAGGTATGTTATGTTGTAACCAGTTAGATATTGAATATTCGTGTTCCATTCATGCCAAGCATGCTGAAGCTTATATGGGAGGACATCGTCCCATCCTACTTTTAACCTACAAGCCTCTTGGAACAGTTTCTTGCCAGGAATAAAAGCAGGCGATGCCAACCCCATAGGGTCATAAATAGAGGCTTCTATTTTTAGTAAGTTACGTTTGGTGACCGTCTCATAAGGTAGAGATTTGAGCCTAAAACCGAGCATGTCGGTATCTGTGTTCCAAGTCACCCCAAGTGCACTATCACTATCACTGAGAATTTTCGTCAACACTCTGCACATGACTGGTGCCGAGCGACTCGAGAACAGTTTGGGAATTACTCAAGTAACAGATTCAACCCAGCGTCATTATGTGCTGAAGACTTGTGTGAGCTGTTATGGCACTTACGGTGCCCATCTATTTGTTTTTTCAACCTGGCTGAATGCAAGCCGAAATGACAGTGATGGACTGTGTTTCATGACGAAATACAAGTATCGAAATTTTCGTAACATTGACTTTACACAATTTTTTATTGGCACTGTGTACAAAGGAATGGCAGCAGCTGTCGGTAAGTACAATCCACTATAAAATAAAACACAGTTGAAGATTGCTTGCTCCAATGTTGGTCCGTCTCTCCGTAACGCTCTATGGGAATAAGATAGGAATAAATTCAAGGGCGTAGCGATCCGATGAATGGGAATAGGGTAGTAAGAAATTAAAGGGCGGAGCGATCCGATGAATGAGAATAAGGTAGTTGGAAATTTGAGGGCCCTGGTTCTGAATCTCCGGCCTCTGAATCCCCGGCAGTTAGAGCAGTTAGAAAAGCTCAGTTTACCTCCTCAGCCTTGGAGTTTTCGTTCCTTTCGTGCATAATCCATTCAGCTTATGCTTTCATTAGCTGAATCATAACGTAGCAGTTCAATCTTCACGCTGAGAAGACGCCTTTTTATATTGAACTATAGTGCACCAAACGCAACATTTTTGCTGAATAAATAATGAAAATATTTATTGGAAAACCTCTTACCACCCCATCAAAAAAGTTCACTATACTTCAAAATTCACAAACTCCACGAAGTTCACCAAGTCCACAAAGTCCACTAAGTCCACCAAGTCCACGAAGCTCACCAAGTCCACATTGTCCACCAAGGGCACAAAAACAACCCAGTTCACAAAGGCCCCTGACCAGGCCTTCACTAATAACCCGGGAATTCCCGGGTTCGTATCATGGATACGGTTTGGCAAAAAAGAAAATTTGGGTGCCTTGAATTTTTATTCTTCAGTATTAGATAGGGAAAAAATAAGGCTTCGGACAGACGGAAGGACGGACTGACAGACAGCAGCTCTCTTATTATAGTACTAGTGGCCCGTGCCGCCATTATAAATGACGGAAAAAAATTAACACTTCACCAAAACCTCCGCCATCTTTTGGGCTTCCTCATTTTCCCCTATCTAATACTGAAGAAAAATATTCCAAGGTATCCAACTTTTTTTTTTTTCGCCTTTTGAAATATGAATTTTCTCCTATCTTATTAGTTCTATTTTTCCCCTATCTATATGACTTCTTTTTCTAAGGTTCCATGGGGTGAAAAAAAATGTAAAACTTTAGACTTAAAACTCCTATGTTATTAGTTTTATTTTTCCCCTATCTAATACTGAAGAAAAAGATTCCAAGGTACCCCACTTTTTTTTACATTTTGAAATCTGAATTTTCTCCTATGTTATTCATATAAAGCGTGACAGGAAATAAATAAATAAATAAATAAATAAATAAATAAATAAAAACACGACGTGAATTATTATATAGTAGATAGATAGATAGATTTGCATCGCAGCCAAATTTTGACGCTTGAAGTTTAACAACCAGTTGGTATCCACGATTCGGTGTGTCCAGGGCATTTTCAGTGAATTATTTTGATTGAACTGTATTTTCTTGGTGCAGCTTAACGCTTGATCAATTCCATGCTGATATTCACGCCTTAGCTTGCAGGGGGGGGGATATTTTACTATCGCAAAACTCATAGTTGAACAGCTTGCGTTTCTTTAATGGAAGATCAGGCCTAAGGGGATGAGATCTATAATACAGCAAAACTTATAGTGAGAACAGGAATGATAATAAGAAGATTAATTACAAAATTTTTGCCGTTATTTTTGACTGTCTAGCTCCCTAACAAAATTTGGGCGCGGATCAGCAGCTAATTAGGTGTTTTAGCTTCTGCGGCGGCCCTAATTTTTGGTAGAGAGTGTAGGTTGAAATGTCAGTTATTTTCCGTGGTGAAGAAAACGAATATTCACATAGAGCTCAATTTCTCTTGTGTTTGTATAGAGAGAAAAGCAGAACTTGCCGTTTCTGCAGAGAAAAGTCAATAAAAGTTAGGCCTCATAGAGTCGGACTTTTTTGTTGGTAAGAGGCCAAAGAGATCCAGGAACACATTTCACCAGGATCTGCTAAGATTCCGATTTTAAAACTCAAAGTTGCTTGAGTATTGGTGCCATAACATTCTGTCAGCAAACGATTCTTGTTGTTCATACGAATGTCTGAATATGTAGATGATATTTCCGATTGCAAGGCTTTGAGTTCATCCATGAAAAATGATAAATTATGAGAGAAAGGCTGTACTATTAAATTCAAATTTGCCGTATCAAGCATATCAATAAAGCCTTATGCAATTATCCGCCGAAAATGATAGTTTGAGAACATTAAGTACTAGATCGACTGCCCGTGCCCCGTTGGGTCATCATCACCATCATCTTTGATATTTGCTGGTCATAGACTACACGCGATTTGACCGTCCACTCCTGCCCGTACGGGTTACCATCTCCAGCTACTTTGCTTTTCAAGGGAACATACAACACTCTGCCTGGAAACAAGGGGATAGATATATATAAATATATGTATCACACTCGATTCTTTGTGTTTATTCTATTTAAACACATGGGCGGACGGAGAGCCCTTTGTCTGGATAATACCAGGTGTTGACGGGACGAGAAACTGTGAGATCTTTCAGGTTATTAACTATTCAGGGTAGACGGATGAGCTCCCTCATACACGTACGGCTCTGCCTTAATATCCTTGCACTGATGCAGCGGGCAACACAAGTACCTTGCGTGCTTGGGTTGCTTTTAGTTGTTTGTGGCTTGGTGGTATGAGTGGCGGCATGGTAATCTCTAGGTCCCCGGATCGAATCCTGACTCGATTCTTTGTATTTAAATATATGTATGTATATACATAACGTAGTTCAGTTGTTTTTCCCTGTCACTTCTTAACTTAAAGCTGCTATTTGCGGATGCGAAGACCATAAATGAAACACATCCTACACGGGGCGGTAGCTGCCGTTTTTAGTTTGAGACTTTAAGTTATAACCGGGAAGTAGAGTAACGGCAGGACTCTGCTGGGCTAAAATGAAACTTGTCCGAGACAGCATGTCAGGGTATGACTTCAAAGCAACGAATCGGATTATTTGAGGGTGGAACCCCAGGCTTTCGTTGGTTGGGCTCTTAATACTAACCAAACTATCAGTAGTGATATATTCTTGACACTTAGGAAATCATATGAACATGTATTCCCGTACACAAACTTCCTGTAATTGACAACAACCGTGTTATGCATGTGTATGGGCGTAGCTAGAGTAGCTGGCCAGTCAGGAGCGGGAAGTTGGGTGGAGTAGGCCAAAAATTACGGCGATATATCAACAACGTTTTGTAAAGAGCAAAATGAATTGAATATGAAATGTGAATACGGCGTCTCGTCAAAGAAGGCATAATAGGACTCTATTCCTGCCCAAATTTTACCTCTGATGCTCTGATGCTGCAAACACCTTCACCTGCTTCCACTGCAATATTCTATAAGAAATTCTGTTTATTGTTGGATTAGTATATGTTTATTTATTTGTGTGATTAAACGCTTCGAGTTTTCAAATGTCAAATTTTTGAGTTGTTTTCTAAAGTGCTCGTAGTCTGTTCAGCTGTACCGTTCGTCGATGCGGTGGCATTGATGGCGTTCATAGCAAATAAAGGTAAAGGTAAAGTCAACATAGACCACACCCTCACCTGGGAAACCCACATGCACTGGTTTGTGCTGCGGGTATAGGCCCACTGGCCCCAGATGAGCAAGTGTAGTTGCAGTCGCCCTCGGGTCACGAACTATGGCGCCAATTTGACGGAAGGAACAAANCCCTCACCTGGGAAACCCACATGCACTGGTTTGTGCTGCGGGTATAGGCCCACTGGCCCCAGATGAGCAAGTGTAGTTGCAGTCGCCCTCGGGTCACGAACTATGGCGCCAATTTGACGGAAGGAACAAATGACCCGAGACCCCCTTCCCCCCTCATCTCTGAGGAAGGCAGTTCCGCCACGGCGCCGTGCGTGCACACACAAGCATGCAGCTACCGTGATCACGGTGATCAAACGCTACGGTCTCTCATCAACTTAAATGTCGTTTTGGTAATTTGCAATTTCTTATCTTCACCAGCAAAGGGCTTCAAGGAAAGTTGGTGGAACATAGAATACGCGTGGCTCGCCGCCAAGGACTTCGATGGAGACAACACACCAGAGTGGGCGGACGGCTGCCGTCTTACTGAGAAAGTCTTCACGTCCGGAGTCGGGCAGTGTCAGCACACAATGTTGCAAGGCAATGGTGGCCTTCATTGCGCTCCATTATCCACTCAGAATCAGTATCCCATGCTCTGTTCCCGCCTCGCTTAGCCATTGCATGGACGCATGCTTTCTTTTCTCGAGGTAGGGGTCAACCTAGGGGCAAGGAACGAAGCTGAGGTAGGGGTCAAAGGTCACGAGCACCATCTGGGCAGGTAATATACTACTCTTTTTCCCGCTAGTAGTAGCGCGCTGGGCCAACCGAAATTTTTCAGTAGGAATGCCGAGATAAAATATTCCTACCGAGCTATGTAGAACGATGCGTGTGCACTGTACGGGCCACCCATCAAGTGGATACGGTGGTAAAACTGTGACTACAATACTACTAATAATAACGCAAGTCTGCAAAAGAAATCTGGAACAGAACGAAACATTATCACCTCTCTCACTCCGTTCGCGGGTGATAAAAACTCCCCCAACTCACAGCCGCTAGAGGGCAGCAATATACAGAACTCATCCATAATTGTAGTAAACAGAGACTCCGGAATCACAGCTCCACCAATGACTGGTTTGACAATGCCCAGAAAGGGCATTACTTGAGTCGAGCACGCTGAGCAGCAAACAACTACCAGAACAGGAGGTTCGACCATGCCGCAACTGGCCACAATTCAAACAAGGAAATGGAAAGAGCGACAAACTGGCAAAGGGTTGAGAAGATGCGAAACATGCAGTTACAGTGTCGCCACCACATGCACATATCTAATAGCTGTTGTTAAAGTTAATGTGTTAGCAACATTACTGACAACACATGCCCTGCTCACAACACTAGATGTTCCCAAACTTTAGCACAGGAAAGGTCCAGCTACGTACACAGCTGAATATTATTGGCCGGGAGCGGCCTCAGACACTGCCCGGCTTGCTTTGTCCTGCTCTTCAGCTGCAAACTTCCTAGGTAGTTTAATTCTGCTTGACAAAATTTGATACAAGTGCGCATTTCCATTTGATAAACAGACAGTTATTTCTACAGGCCCGTTCACATGCTCGTCGTTTGCATGACTTCCGTATGCCAAATCATATGAATGACTCATCATACTGTCATAGATGGTAGCCCATCTCCTACTTCTCAACCCTGTTTGGAATGATCTCTGGGACGTACGTGGCTGCGCCTTATCGTGAGGTGGCAGATCGCAGTTGAGGTAAACCGGTGCCGCATTAGCAGTGTTTTAAATAAACGATTGAGTTGCGAAAGTGCTAGTGTGACGTGGTGAAAGAATTACATATTTTTTCAGAAGGGTTCGTTTTTATCAGCCGTGAACGAAGAGAAAGAGGTGATAATGTTTTCGTTGAAGATTAAAGTATATATACTGTATTTATTTGTCCGTCCATCGAAAAAGTGGTAGAAGGGGTTGAGCAATGTTCATACCTAACTAGCGGGACCTGTCGAAATTCCTCGGTTGAAGAAAGTCTATACCTTCTAAAACGAATTAGACCACGCCACACGCACGTTACGCTATTGCAATTTACCCGAGTTTAACTTAATGCAGCTCTTCTAACGTAACACACAACATCTCAGTTAACGCCCGTCACTTAACCCTGACGAACTCTTTCCAACTCAATAATGTCTGTCTACCATAGTATAATAATCATATTGTCTACGCTAACGTAACCCGTGCATGGGTAACCCATGAGAATTCCACGATTAGTTGAACACTGAACAGGTTAGCTGAAACCTGTTCAAATTTCACAGAACAGAAGCAATGTTCTTCAGTGATATCTCAGACCCGTATCATCGTAATTGCCGCTATCTAACATTGACGAAACTTGTGCAAATTCAACAGAAAAGAAGAATTGTTCTTCAATTATGACGCCCTCGGAGCCGTATTATGCACACAAAAAGGCTGAAAAAAGTCAGGCAGTGAATCTTCTACCGAAGACCTACTAGAAGTAGAAGCAAAAATTTACTTTACTCCTTCTCCTATTCTCGTGCAGCATATTCGAACTACATATCTGGCTGGCCTATTAGGAACGTCAGGCGCCACAAGCAAAGCGAACATAATATATTGTGAAAGAAATTAAAAACTTTAGATAAGATACAAGTGAAATGATCTTCATGTCTTTACTTTGAAAGTGAGTGAAGTTTTTTCAAGACAATTGGAGAAGGCAGCTATTGCTCAACTTCGTTCCAGCAAACATCCTAGCTTCTTTCAAGTTAAATTTCCCCCTATTTTATATTGAAGAGCGTAATGTGCAGACACATGGACGGAAGTACGGACGGATGGAGCCTCAAGCAGACTTATATTATAGATTTTTTTTTTGCGGGGAGTCTGGTGGGTTGCCCTCGATGTGACCCGTGCAAAAAAAAAAAAAAAAAAGGATCAACTGGATATAAAAAATGACGGCGATGAAATTTGTTCCCACCGCTGGTGATGGTCTTATGCCAAGAGGCGTTCTAGTTATATGTATATGTATTCATTGTATGCGATGGAATGCAGAGCAACCATGGTTGGTTGTAGCCTCTCTTATGAAGCCCCGTATCAGGACTGTTTCTGTATTTGGTACTATTTCCTCCATTTCTACCTCCGCCGATAGTTCTTTTGTGATTTCTGTGCCAGACTATGTTGATCGAAGATGGGGTTGCAATGGTGCAGATATTTTCTCAACGTCTTTATATAGCTGCAGACCTCTTCAACTCTGTGAACATGCCAGCCGAACGGTCTTTGTGGCATCCGGCGTACTGAATCGGCAATTGCTTTGTAAGCAGAATTGCGTGGGGGCACTTACATGACCAGGTAACGGGCAGTTGAGCCTTCCGTTTCGGCGCCATAGTTCTTAACGACCCATGGTCGTCTGCAACTGTGTTTACTCCTCTGGGGCCAGTTGGCCTATATCTGCAGCACTAACGAGTGCCTGCGAGTTTCCCAGTTGAAGATACAGTCAAAGTTGATTTTACTTTATTTTTCGTGGATTTAACAATGCTTGAAAAGTAGGCTCGTTTAGGCGACTTGCTTCCAAGAGATCTTATATTTAAGAATTTGATAAGTTTAGTGTACCTACAATTTAATTTGCATTTTCTCATGCTCCACTGGTACTTTCATTTAGCCCATTCACCGGACCTCTTAACGAGCCCTTTTGCAGACCTTGGAAATGACCTCTTGACCTGCACCTTACATATATGACCTGTTAATGACCCTCATGTAGTGCTCTTTACGGTTCTGATATGGCGATCTCTTGAGCGCTAAATCTGTATAGCGGTTCACTGGAGCTTTTCAAGGATCTTTTCGTGTGGATCCCTAGTGAATATTTATGAGGATTTCAATTCGATCATATGTAACTTCTGGGAGACCTGGACTGTGATTGTAAAGGATTTTTATTGAGATGAGGAAAAAGTTTTGTTCAGAAATTGAAGTCATCTGAGAGCACAAATGAATAAACGAATGTGAATGACTTGGTTGTATCAGTGAATCCTTCTGGTCTTGAAATTTACAGCTCCATATATTTCGTAGACAGTGAACTTCAACAACGCATATTGCAAACAACCGCGTGTATGCACTAAGGCCAGGGTTACACAAGCGCAACAGACAATGCAGTGCGATTTTTACGAGAGACCGACACCAGTGTACGGTGTGTCGTTCGGTCCGAGTTGCGTCCGTGGGGGCAGTAGATTGCTGTATTCGGGGCTACGTTTTTTTCGTGTTACAAATTTATTGCGTCGCACGTCACTTGAAGCACTGGTGTGGCTGGGGCCTAAACGATATACCTACAGTGTCTGCTGTAAGTCAGTTTCCTCAGCTTTTGTTAGCGTAGTTTCGAATGTCTCATCTAATCTGGGGTACCAAACTGCTGTACACATTTCCACTGTTTAAACAGACACAGCAACGCATGTGAATGCTTTGAAGCAGGAATCTAGGGCAAACCAAGTGTAAAAAGGCCTTAATGTGGTGGGATCAGAGAAATTTTAAGCAGTTGAATACAGAGACAATGAATTTTCTTTCGTAAAAATAACCGACTGGAGTGGATAAGGAAAGTTGATCGAAGTCTCACGTTTTATATTAAGAATTTAAATAGCAACATGACAGGGTTACAGACTATATTTTGTAAAATTGCATCTCTTATCATCTAATATCCGAAGTGTGCCGAACTTAATTTCCGTTATCTGGTAAGTCTGCTGCTCAATAAACACTGCATAGCCATTAGATTGGTTGTGAAGGAGTAAATGAAAATGTTATACCATAGACTACACCATACATTGACTGGACATTGAAATCGAGCTTCTCGCAATTGGACCTGGTGGCCGATTTACGTAAGTGTTAATAAAATGAATTCTAATAATCATAGAGACCTTAAACAAAGATTAGTTTCTTCGTCGTACCATAAGGAATGCTTAGCAGAACAAGGAATCTAAATTCACTATCATACATCATCAGTAGGCGAAATACATCATAGCTTCGGACATCAAGAAAAATTGAAAATTCACCATAATTTTTAGGAATAGAAAAATTTTATAAAAAATGTGCTCACACATACTACACATAACGTACTTTAATGTCAGATACAATTGAGTTATTTCCAATGACGGATTTGAAGCACTAACTTCAGAAATTGATGTACCGTATGTAGAGCTTTCGGTTGACCTCATCCCAATAGCCGCAACAAAAGTAAAGAAAACCCAGTATTGTTGAAAAAATGAATTAAAACCACAGTAAGCTCCATTTTATGTAGCAACACAAACATTTCGAAAGTCTCAGTTAAAATCAGATGAGAGTTAATGCATTGAAACTCAGCAGAAAGCGTATTAAGCAGCTGACTCATTTGAATTTCAGTACAAGTTTAGCCTATTGGGCTTAAATTCGCCACCCAATCGACGGAATCTTGGCCTCAACTTTGTTGAAAATTAAATGGATAGGGTAACAAATCCACAATTGACGGTTAGCTGCCTACAGGCAGACTTTAATTTATTTCTCAAACGAAGCAACAAGTCCTAAATGGCGATAAAACTACAGG
>LQNS02277097.1:16911966-16926387 GCA_001587735.2 Parhyale hawaiensis
GTGTAAAACGTAGATTCAGTGAGGGAGAGGTTTTTTCCGTACCGTAATAGTTCAAATTTTGATTCGTTGAAGGTCATGTTGTTAACCGATGTCCAGTGAAAGATGTTGGTTAGGTCAAGTTGCACATTCCGTACGTCCGCCGTTGATTGAAAACATTCCCTAACCATGTGTGTCACGCTCATCGTCAACAGATAGAAGGAAATTAGAGTGTCCCGAGGTACTCTTGGATACGACCCGGGAAGGGATCAAAGGAAGAAATAGTCAAGTTCATATTTCAGCTTCTATACGGTCTAAGGTAGACGCTTCACGGCCAGACTCGGGACATTTTCAACCTTGGTATGCGTGATACTGGTCAGAGGGTATCATAATTAATGAACAATTCTTTAGTTTGTAGAATATCCACTGGTTCATTCAGTATTAGATAGGGGAAAATTTGGATGATACGGAACTGAGATATCACTGAAGAACATTGCTCTGTTTTGTGGAATTTCTGAGGGGTTCCAGCTGCACCCACAGCAGCGTAATCAGAAGGGCAGGAAGTAACGTTCCCATTTTTCGCTAGACTGAATTCGTCAGGATTAAGTGACTGGCGTTATTTATGTGGTTGGTAATGTTAGAGGAGCTGTGTAAGGTTAGGTGCGTTGTAGTAGCGTATTGCTTAGATTGCTATATCGTAGAAAGTGGGAGCATCAACTAATCGGTGAATTCCCACCGGTCACGTTAGCTTATACGACTTAATTAGGCTTGGATAGACAGACATTGTTTAGTTAGAATGAGCTACGGACGTTCACTCAGATGGGGTGGGCTACGTTATATAAGAGCTGCATTAGGTTAAACTGAGGTAAATTACAAGAGTGTAGGATGGTTTGGTTCATTTTAGAAAGTATAGTCTTAATTCAACCGTGGAATTCCACGGGTCCCGCTAGTAAACAATGAAAGGCGGTAGGTATGATACGGGTAAGATGATGTTCATGTCGGCTTCGAAAGTGACTAAGAATATTTTCTAGAATATACAGTGTGTCCCAGAATTCTTTGAACAAAATTTAACCAAATGTTCCTTACAATTATATAAGCATATTTAACTCCATAAAGGCATGTCTGAAAATGTTTAGTTTAAAAGTTACGTAGGGTTGAAATGAAAAATGATATGAATGTCTGAATGTTTATTTCTATGAATACAGTGGTTGAATTAAGTTACAGAATTACAATAGTTGCTCAAATGTCCGTCCCTCAACTGTGATGCATGCGTTGAGGCGCCGGTGGAGGGATTGCCGAACCCTTTCGAAGATACCTGGCGCTTCCGTAATACGCGCGTAGCCTTCAACAATCCTACCGATGAGTTCTTGTTCAGATGCAACTGGTGTTTCGTACACGACACTCTTCAGGTGTCCCCAAAAATAGAAGTCAAGGGGCGTCATGTCCGGAGAACGTGCCGGCCAGGAGATTGGTCCGCCCCGACCAATCCCAACGGTTTGGATGCAGCTCATCCACTAAGTGCATATCTGCAAGTTCACTATTTGGTAGTTGGTCCATTGACGTCTGCAAGTGGTGTGCTTCACGTAAACTGCTGGATGTAAACAAAGGGCTGGAGTGGATCTTTTTCTTTGCTGTAAAGTACAGTAGTCTGCCTGTGAAGCAGATCGCACTTCTTGAATTTCAACCCTACGTAACTTTTAAACTAAACACTTTCGGACATGCCTTTATGGAGCTAAATATGCTTATATAATTGTAGGGAACATTTGGTTAAATTTTGTTCAAAGAATTCTGGGACACCCTGTATATATGTATTAGTAGGGCTGTGACAATATGCTCTTAAAGACAGAGAAGTCAGTGATAACTCCAAAATAACGACAAAACGACAGTAACACTACCTGCAAAAGTAGTTCACTGTATCAGCCTATGCATATTGTAATTTGTTGTTTTGGAGTTATCATCGATCTATCTGTCTATAAGAGCATGTTGTCACAGCCTTATATATTAGAAATTGATCAGAGGTAGAATTTGCATCGGCATAAACAGTTAATAGGTATTGGTAAAGGTGGCGGCAGCAGTAACTACGGGCAAATTGGAAACGGCATCAGTAAAAAATTTGGCTTCGCCACACCCCCAAACAGTGCCATGACTGTCATAATCACAAAACGTCCATCCGATTGAGTACATATAATTATAGCCTGTGTATCGTTCGCAATACTACTATCCCCACCTAAAATACTGCAATTGCAACTCTCTGATATCCCAATTGCAGCGCTACCATCTCCACTTGATCTATCAAAAATTTCCACTAGTCTGTATGCTCTGATTCCCGATTCGAGTTGTATGAAAACAAAAAATGCCATACATTTCGATGATTCAGTATCTCCGGTCGCATGCCTCACTTAGGGTAGCTGACAAATTGAGCGTCGCGTCGTTCACACTTCCACGATAAGTGTCCACGTAAAAAATTCACGAAATAGAAACAGCAATATCACACGAATCGCTCGGCCACATATTTTCTTGCCTTCACCATATTCTTTCGATTTCCCGTATTGCCATGTAATCGGTACACCAGGTGTTGACATCGACTTACTCGATTACCAGAAGTTCAAACTTACTCCTTAAAATGGAAATTCCACTGGTCTTATCAGAATCGGATTACTTCTGACACCTGTATCCCTAATCAAAGTGGCAAGGCCAAAGTTGCTGTGGGCATTTCTGTTAATGTTAAGTAGAATAGGCCTGGCTTAGATCAAATGTGAAGAGCCCATCAGACGAGCTGTAACTACACTGCGCGCGAAAGTCGTTGTCGAGTTCTTCACTTTCCATCGTAAATAATGGAGTTATTGTTTCCTGGTTTGTTCCTATACCGTATGTTCTTTTAAGAAAACACTTCACAGCTACTACAGAGTTCTTTTTCATCGTATATTCTGTTATTGTTTTCTTCGCACGCAGGAGGTGATCAGAAAAGAAAAACGTTGAAAATATTCGACAAGCGCACTTTGGGGCTTTGAAAAAGAAGAAAAAAAAATCTCTTCTCTTTTTCCAAACACCAGAATTTGCGGCATCATTTATATAAAGAACTTTATTTATCCACTAAATCCGTTGAAATAACGACCAGTAATGCTCAAACGAAATTCAAGCATCGAAAAAAAAAGAATGCCGATGAAGTCCCTTCTCCTCTCAATATAACAAGATGGTAAGTAGAATATACAGTAACAGTAATGAACTAAAAAGTAAGAGACAGGCATCTAGCAGTTGTTCGTATCAATTATTATAGAAGAGAAATGAGTAAAGCGATTCTGTTGCACATCTTAGATTGCAGTTTAATATATCCGTATTATCTTTCAATCCGAAAATGCAATTATTGCCAAATCACTACCGTAGAAAAATTAGAAATTGATATCTTGAACCGAAACTCTCAGGTGTTATTACTTCAACCAAGGAGGTTATGTTTTCGTAGGGGTCTGTTGGTCTGTCATCAAGATAACTCGAGCAGTTATGGAAAGATTTGGACGAAATTTACAAAGATTATTAGGTATGTTAGGAGGAACTGATGATCAACTTTTGGTGAAGATCTGTCCATCCGTTTGTTTGTTTGTCTGCCTCATTTTTCTCAGTGTCATAACTCAAAACTTAAGGACGGATGTTTATGAAATTTACATGAGTTGTTAGGTATATTACGAAGAGTTAATGACCTAATTTTTGTGTTGATCTGTTTGTTCGCTCGTTAGTTTGTTACTGTTTTTAACTTTATGCTTGTTAGCACATTAACTAAGAAAATTGGAGTGGAGTGGAATGGAATGGATCTGTCTAAAAATTATAGGAGTTGTTAGTAAACTTAAGAGATATAAATGATTAAATTTTGGTACTGATCGCTTGGTTCGTTTTTGAGTTTGACTAATGTTTGTCAGTATGTTTGTTAGCAGCAGAACTAAAAAAAATGGGAACGGATCTTCAAAAAATTGCTGAAGCTGTAAACGCTGTTGAAGGGCACAAAAGATTAGATTTTGGTTTTGATACTAAGAAAATCGTGGTCAGAACAAAGTTTTAATTTTTCGTAACCGTTGCCAGCTTGACGGAGGTATACGCTCTTCAGAGTGCTCTACAGTTGATGTTTGTATTTCAGTTGTCTCCTACCGCGGGGGAGGGGGTGGGGATATGCGGACTTTCTTTTTAGCAGCGCCATGGGGTGGCCTTATGTTTCATACCACGGTGCTAAGTCTTAATGATAATACGAGCAATAAAACACTCTGAGAACGCATATCTCCGCCATGCAAAACAACGTTAATGAACAATTCAAAATAGTTCTGAAAATAGGACTTCTTTTTATGAGCGTCAAAAGCTTATCGTTCGTGATTCTTGACATTAATAGAATTCAACAATTTTCTTGAAGATCCATTTATAATTTTTCGAGTTATGCTACTGACAAACATTAGTCAAATTTACAAACATACCAACCGATCACCACCAAGTTATGATCATGTATGCCATTCAACATTTATAACTATTCCACAAAAGTTCACAGCGATCCACTCCAAACTTTTGAGTTATTTTGCTGACAAGCATAAAATTGAACACGTGAACTGGCCATGCATAGAAACGAACATACCGATCAGCACAGAAATTTGTCATTATACTCTTCGTGATATACCTAACAACTCATGTATATAACATAAAAATCTCTCCCTAACTAGACAAACAAACCAACAAACGATTGTACAGATCTTCACCTAAAGTTAACCATCTGTTTCTCTTTTCATGTCTGACAATCTCTGTAAATTTAGTGAAGATTTACCAATATGTTTTTGAGTTATCTTTGTGTCAGATAGATGAAAAGACATACAAACTCGATTAAAACATAACCTCCTTAATGGAGATAATAATATACCTTTTGTACCGAGCTTAGTACCCTGCCGTATGTTTTGAAAAAGTGTTGAAACACTTGCAAATGTTTAGAAACAGTTCACATGGTGCAGACCTGCCACTGCTGTGCTTTTGATATTCAATAAAATACTTTCAACATTTTGCATTTATACGCGGCATGTGCATTAAATAAAAATAAATAATATAGTAGAAACGACTCACTCGCATTAAAGTTTTCATACTTTGACCAGCTGGAATATCGGATATTGCTGGACAGTTCAAGTTTGTAATTTGAGTGACAGGGACAAATCACTGCTGGCAGAAATGTACTTGTTATTTATTTGCAAAGAAATTTTTACGAGAAGTATATCAGTGGGAACAATTTTTCCCTGAAAAGCTTTCTCGTGATTGATACTAACACAGCACTCGGGCACATAAGTATTTGATATTTGCTCCACTCGTACGAACAGCTCTATTGGGTACATGGTTCAGTAATTGTGCAAATTTCATGAGCTGGGATTCAATAGAAGTTCACAAATTCGATCAATGTGTTGAGATTTGGCTGGCTTACCGTCTTGCCGACATATCCAGCATGGCAATCGTGGGTAGCGGAGCGTCGAGTTAATGTCTTGCAGTTGGTTATCGGGCGCTTTTTTACAAGTTGAGTCACACCAGCGCCATGCTAAGTGGAAGTAAACCGTTTTCGAATCGTAGTGTTCATTATCATCCGCTAGAGCGGTGATGATTAGACCCCGGATTTCTAGTTCTTAAAAAAAAGTGGTCAAAATAGTGCGCAAAATAACACTTTAAAAAAGTCTGTGTTGCTGAACTAACTCTATTTCCGAACAAACAGTTATTATTTGATGGGATTATTATTTTCACCCATTAAATATAACTGTTTGTTCGGAAATGGAGTTAGTTCGGTACTTGGGTAATTCCCATATCATAGCAAAATTGTTATTTGAAGAAAATAGTTTTTATTTCTTGCAAAATAGCAAGCAAAACTTTGCTAGTTTTGGCTTAAATTCAGTAGTTGTCTTTCATTTGTAGCGATAAAAAAGTGAGAGGAAATTATAATTTCAATCGGAAACCATGTCACATTTTTTTTTTATCATTCAATCTACTGTATGAGTATATTGCATGTAGAGGAGCTCTTTTTATAGAGCTCAGTTTTGTACTAAAGATATATGGGAATTAATTAAAATATTAGTTGCATTTTACAAATTTCATTTCAATATTCAAGAAAAATTCACAAGTTAACAGGAAACGGAAACTGACAATTTTCTCCATCTACGTATAATATTATTATTACGTATAGTAAGTATATACCTACCTACCTGCCTTGAGTACCTTAAGGGTCTTCGGAAGAAGTCCAGGTGACGTTGTTCACGCCATCTCACGTGTATGGAGTCACTCTGCTGGGTGTCTTCTGTGGGACCGCAGTTAGCGACCAATGAGAGCCAGCAGCGAATTATCTCCACAGTGCTCGTAACCGCTGACCGCTGGTCTATCTGGTATTCTTTTTAAATGAGAATCCAGCAATTTTTTTAACTCTACAATTTTGATATCAGTGGCGTTTCGAATATGCCGATTCATTTTGTTAAACAAGCTTGCTCTCCGTACGGTGGAGCTATTGGAATATTTTGTAGCTACGGCTTTTCTACCTTCTCTGCTTGGTATGCGTATATCACAAGTCCTTCCAGTTCTTTCTGAGTGCCTGGCGACAATGCGTTCATTCACATTCATACGGTACAGAATTTTTCAAACATATGTGATTGTGAATCGCTCGAATCTTCGTTGTACTGAATACAAGTGGAGACAGCTAAGTCGTTTGTGGCAATCGTACTCCCGCATGCCTCGAATTCTGGCCGTGAACGATCGTTGGATAGCTTCAAGTTGTTCTAGCTTTTTTCTTGTACTCGGTATCCAAAGTGGACAACAGTGTTCTATTCTCGGAATAATTAATTGTTTTCATAGTGTGAGTATTACAACCACTTCGCGTGACGAGAAAGTTTGTAAAATCCATCCACTTCATCTTTTTCCTACAGTGATAAATCTAGCAATATGTTCTTCAAAGGTAGCATTATCTTACATTCTCACTCCGAGGTCTTTCTCTCAATTGATATGGATTGATTGCTATGAAACGCACACGAACTATAAAAAGTAAAACCAAAGTCGTTACTAAAAACATGTTTCGCAAACGTTTCGGATTACAGAGAATCTATCCTCAGTGCACTGAAAAACACAAATGAACGTATAGTAATTAACACAAATACTCCAGGAAAAGAAAAACAGACAAATGAATTGTAAACCTAGCCAACCAAAAATACTATACAGNCGGAAATCCCAAGTGGGTGATCGGCTTCCTGACTATGGTTCCTGATGGAGGATTGAACTGGTTTAGAAAGCACCACTCCCGTACGGCCTGAGATCCCCCTATGCTGTGCACATCGCATGAACATCTGCAAAACGGTGCTGCCGATGTAAGAGAGCTGGCAGCTCCCACATACGTACTTATAAACAACTGACGACTGCAACAGAATCTTGGGAGACTCAGTACGCCGGTAGAAGGATCCTATCGTCTTGCTATTACGGTAGAAAAAAATGGGATTTACGTGAAATAGGTTCTGACAAATTGCAGATGATATGCATTTCTCTAATTTACGTGAATTATACCCTAAAAATGGCAATTGCTGATATAACTTATATTTAGGGACATTAGCCACAACAGGGTGAGGAGAGTTCCTATGCTGAAAATTTCTGAAAATAATATTAAAGAGTTTTGTAGGATTATAATTAGTAAGGAAAAAGTTTTTGAGCTTTTGAACTTCTAGTTGAAACAAAACATTAGTTGAACAAATGCGATACGCCCTGTGTAGCAACCAAGGTGTAAACGCTGGTAATTTTGTACTTATGAGGTATTGCATTGAAGTATTTTCAGAAATTTTCAGCATAGGAACTCTCCTCACCCTGTTGTCGCTAATGTCCCTAAATATAAGTTATATCTGCAATTGCCATTTTTAGTGTATAATTCACGTAAATTAGAGAAATGCATATCATCTGCAACTTGTCAGAAGCTATTTCACGTAAATCCCATTTTTTCTACCGTAATAGCAAGCCAATAGGATCCTTCTACCGGCGTACTGAGTCTCCCAAGGTGCTGTTGCAGTCGTCAGTTGTTTATAAGTACGTATGTGGGAGCTGCCAGCTCTTTTACATCGACAGCACCGTTCTGTAGATGTTCGTGCGATATGCACAGCATAGGGGGATCTCAGGCCGTACGGGAGTGGTGCTTTCTAAACCAGTTCAATCCTCCATCAGGAGCCATAGTCAGGAAGCCGATCACCCACTTAGGATTTCCGACTTTTCCGTTATAGACAACATAAATAATTGCAAAGAACTTTAGGTGCTGGAATCAATATACATACACCATGAAAAACCGTCTCTAAATGCTCAAATATTTGCAGTTCCGCTACACATTCTGCCTTAGGTTAACAATGCATTTGGTCTGATTTTAATCTTCTGTAGTATTTTTGTTTAGCTAGGTTTACAATTCATTTGTCTGTTTGTCTTTTCCTGCAGTATTTGTGTTAATTACTATACGTTCATTTGTGTTTTTCAGTGCACTGAGGATGGATTCTCTGTAATCCGAAACGTTTGCGAAACATGTTTTTAGTAACAACGTTGGTTTTTCTTTTTATCTTTCTCTCAATTTCAGGCCCATCGCTGGTGATATATTGCATGGATTCAAAGAGTGTTTGGTTTTTCCTGTATCTTAGCAGTTCGAATTTTGTTTCATTAAAGGTCACATTATTTTTTACCGACCATTGGCGGATACTTTTCAGTTCTCGCTGCACAGACAGCACGTCTTCCATAGATTGCACAGCAGCTAGTGTCCGTGTATCGTCAGCAAATGACAAAGGGACCGCATAGTTACATCCGTAACCAATGTCATTGATCATCATGAGAAAGAGAGTAGATGCCTTCTGGTACTCCACTGAGTACCGGCTGTCTGGATGACACTCTGTTGTTGATTATTACACTTTGCGTTCTATTTGACAGGAATGCTTCTAGCCACCGAAGATACTTTCCACGGATACCCATGCGGGAAGTTTCAACATTAGGATTGCGTGATCAAACTTTGTCAAAAGCTTTAGCAAAATCTAAGTAGATTACGGCCACATTCTTTCTTTGGCACAATGTCTCTACGATGGAATCATAATGCTCCAACAATTGTGATGTAGTGCAACGTTTATGTCGAAATCCATATTGTTTTGATGTGAGTAGGTCATTATTCTCTAGATGGTGCACTAGGTGTTTACGGAACACCCTCTCAAACATTTTCACTACGTGGTTCATTAGTGAAACAGGTCTATAGTTAGCTGGATCTGTACTATTTCCGGCTTTGGGGATTAGGGTAATGATTGCGTATTTATAGGTCTTGGCATAACACCCTCGTCCAATGATTTGCGCCACATGAGGCAGAGCGGGTAGGAAATGCTTACCTTGCACATTTTGAGGACTTTTGCAGGAACATCATCTGGTCCTGAAGCACTGTTTCCGCTAATTTCATCGATGGCTAATTCAATGCTTAATTGTGTGAATTCAAAATCCATTAGGTAGTTACTAGTTACTTCTAATACCTGAACATTAGGGTTACTGGTCTTTTTGCTGAAAAATTTTGGTATTGATGGCTCAGTATTTCACTCAGCTCCTGATCATTATCAGTCATTGATCCATTTTCGTCCAATAATGATCCTATTTTTGTTTTCAGAGACTCGTAATTTGATGCATATGAGAAGAAGTACTTGCTGTTTTCTTTTATATGCTTGATGGCTTGCAGTTCTTTTTCCTGTTTTTCTTCATCATGAGATTTGGCAAGTTTATGTTCAATCTCTTCCAGTTTTTGCCGGCATTCAATTTGTTGTTGTAATACACACGATGACTTATGTCAGTTGATCAAGCTTGCTTTTTTCTTAAGTAAGCTTTTGCGGAATTTATGGTGGTGATTTTTAGGACATTCACGCACTTTTCCAACAGAACGTTTTTGAAGCTTTCATTCATTGTTTCACTGTAAGTAGAGTCATTTAGAACAGCGTCCCAGTTCACCGACCGCAGCTCATCGTTCAAACTTTCCCAATTTATTTGATTATTGAAAGCATTTAAATCTCGAAGACTCTTTATGCTATTATGCCTAACATTCATGTGTAATAGAAATAGAAAAATGTCTAACAAAGATGGTATTACATACGAATAATAACTACCATATAGTTAAAAAACAAAAAATTAAATCGTAAAACAAAGTAATACTGAAGGGGCGCGTCCAACTAAAAATGTTGACATTTTGAGCTTTTTTTTCTACTCAGTATAGCTATACATCAGACAGACACGCAGGCAAAGTTTTAGGCAACCAGTGCAACAGTATATTAAAAGAACAGGGGGCTGGGGAGGAGGCAGCTTTTTTCAAATGTCCATTTTGATTTCAAAAAAGTGTTTTTATAATATTGAGCGGATCTTTATGAAACTTGGGTAGAGATATGTAAGCTTAGAGAAAACTGGGAGTTAGACTCACGGGCTTTTGCTATTTTCGTGTAGAAAACGAGTTATTCAAAGAAAACGGGAAAATCGTTTTCCGTTCTTTTTTCTATCTCTATTTACGCTACATTCACACATTTCTAATCCATGTTACTTCTAAAGTTTTGCCATATTTTCGTCATTCAAGTGTCAGAGTAAGAGGAAATGTATAACCGTAACGTATGCAGAATTTAAACATTTTTTCTGAGTTTTGAATAACGCAGAAAAATTCGAAGAAACGCTTATATTTTTAAAACTAGAAGGAAATAAGACAATAAAACTAGAAGGAAATAAGACAATTTATACGTTTGTGTCATCATTTTGCATTAGTAACGTTTAGAACCAAATACCAAGCAAAAATCTAACGATGACTTTAGAAAAAATCGAAAAAAGAAAGAAAAAAAACTAAAAATTGTTATGTAACTTTCAAAATATAAAAAATTCAAAACGTCAGTTGAACCAGATAGTCATAGAATACCGTTTTACATACAGTACCAAAGTTACAGCCAAATCGGACCTTAATTAAAGAAAATGGCTCAAAACTGAGACGCTCCCCTCAACAATAAAAAATTATTATATGTTTAACGGTGCAGATACGTACTACTACTTTGTGCAGGTTTTATAGTAATTTATTGCATAATGACTATTTGTTGCCTTCTTGTCTGCCTTAGGGGCCAGTGTCTTGTCAGCGTATGGTGTTGTCTATGGTATGCATTAAATAATTCGATTTTTGTTAATTCCTTTCTATTGATTCAATAGTTTCCTTTGTGTAAAATGTTGAACGCGTCGACATGCTTTCCAAATTGAATCTTGTTCCTTGCTTCTTTTTTCAGATATCTGGAACATGGTTCAGTAAGATAACAGGTATATATGGCTGAAAGATAACTCAAGGGAATTGGCAGTCTCACTTCAAACATATTTACTCTATAAGTTTCCAGAGCTAACTAGCCAGCAGTGTCATCATTACTGTCCTGCAGTTTAAAAACTGGGCCAGTTTCCGCCATTATCGAGCTGGCTGATTCATCATAAAGTACATTTTGAAATCTGACAGTTCCGTTGCCATGCGGCTGCTGTGTGGAGTCTGCCTGCTCGCCCTGTCGCTGCAGGTCGTGGCGAGCCAGACCACAGCCTACGGGTTTGCTGGAGAATGTCTGCCGCCGGAGTACGTGAACGAGACTCTGACTGTTGACAACAAATGTAAGTTGGGCAGAGCATTTCATGAAAACATTTTTCTCGAATAACTCTCATGATACTAGCAGAATTAGTCTGGAATTCACACCATGGCTCCAAGAAATTAAAAATGGAAACTAAATGATTACTTTGTTTGTAAAATAAAAAGGTGGAAAAGAACTACATTATTTAGATAAGTATGATACTGTAAAGTTGAATGTCAGAAGCGATCGAAGGTCTCACTAAAAGCGCACTTCTTTTAACGCTATAGTAGAACTATTTCATTTACTGGCGCTATGGCTATTCATAGAATTATTATTAGCCCCACTTTCATCATTTAAACTTCATATTTCAAACGAAGGAAAATAAACTTTAGCATATTCTTCAATACATAATCAGTGTTAATTCTCAATTATGCTTGCACGTATTTATTTGAAGCGTGAAGCGAAGAGAGGTGATAATGTTTTCGTTGAAGAATTGAGTAAATATATTTGTATATTTATCTGTCCACCGAAGAGAGGGAGAGAAGGAATTGAGCAAGTACATAATTTTTTTTTGCAGGGAGTTAAGTTGGTTGACCGAGATGCGAACAATGAAAAAAAAGAGATAGCTTTTCATAAAAAATGACGGTGCTGAATTTTGAATGTCCACCCAAAAAGAGGTAGAGGGAGTTCACTTATAATAATAATTGTTCAGGCAGTCAGATGGGCTGACTGAGATTTGAAAAATGCCGAAAATCTGGAGTTTGCTGACCACCAAAAATGACGGCGTTGAATTTGCTATCTGTCCACCCAAAGGAGGGGCACAAGGAGTTCAGTCATCAAAATAATTTTTTTCAACAGACAGTTAGGTGGGTTGACTGAGATGTTAAAAATGCCAAAAATCATGAGTTAACTGGTCATCAAAACGATGGCGTTGAATTTGTCCCTACCGCGGGTGATGGTTTTGCGCCACGAGGAGTTTTAGTCTTGCATGAAACGGAGCTGACTGAATGCGGTAGGTATAGAATTGAACACATTTGAAACTCTTCACGATTAGGTTCGATCCAAACAGAGAAGCTATGCGAAACTATTTGAAATGATTCGGATTATTGTCATTTCTTTTTATAATTTCTCGTCATCGATCAGAAAACTATTAACGCCCCTTATTTCAAGTACGGTGCAAAGAATATAAGGAAGATATACAAAAATGGCGAGGTCCAAAAAAGTAGAAAACAACGATAAGATTTTCTGCAGAGAAAATAAAAAAAAAAAACGAAACTATAACATTTTTTTGCGTAGTACATCGTTTGCTTGATGAACGATTCCATCCATTATGTGCACAGTTATATCAGACAAGTGCAAGCATCACTGCTTTTATGTAGTTGTTGCCCAGACAAAGCTCGACGAGGTTAAGGTAGAGGGTCCGGTGAAAATGGAAAAGATCGATATTTATTGAGTGTGACCTACAGAAAAAGGAGAATAATCTAAGCTAATAGCCGAAACTATTCGAAATATTTTCTGTTGAAATCCCGAATTCAAATTATTATGGATATCTTCACTACTCCAGTTTATTTAAATTAATCGATTCTTCCGTTAGAAATTATTCTTAATACGTGACTTCTTGCCCAAAAAGGAAAGGCTTCTAAGCTCGTGAAGCAATCAAATTTTATTGTAGTCTAGGGGGACAATTCGACATGGGAACTCTAACTTAAGGGAACAAACAAATGATAAAAGCTCCTGTCCAGCGCTGCTGATCCTGGAGTCGCAGGTCCCAGTCCTAAAAAAGAGAAAGCAAGGACGTTAAATGGTAGATGATCCTATTGACTTTGATATCTGTAGGCTCTCCTCTTACAGACAAGGCAGTATATATGGAGGAGAGGAAGGGACATGTAGTGTGTCGAGACAAAGGATCCCGTAAAAGGGATTAGTAAATCGAGAAAGAAGAGGAAAAACAGTGACAATGATTACAGTAGAAGGATCGAACGGTGAAGGAAGCAAAGTATGCACACAAAGAGAAAATGTCGCACCTACGCAGGGTAAATGTCTCTAGAGCCTAACTAAAGGGTGTTTCAGAAAAAAGATAATACAAGTTCAATAATTCATTATTTGAATTCTGCTCTACTCATACATATTTAGTAGCCACGGTAATGAAATTTAGAACAAGAGCTTTCAAATGAGACTAGTACACGCCTTTTTACCCTACCGGATAGGTGAATAACAGCTGCATAAACTTATGTCATCGAAACTGCATTGGTGCACTTCATTGATATGAACTTCGATGTGATTAATCATTGATAAAAACATTTAATACGAATAATCATTGATACAAACATGATAAAGCTGCAACTGTTCTTAATCTCTAACATTTACCCCCATGCCCCCCTCAAAAATGTACAAGTTGTGAAAGTTCTACCCAATTTTTTTTTTAATGTCCTCATCATATGGAATAGGAAATTACATGGTAGAGCCGTGAAAGAGAAATGTACACAGATACTCCCTAGAGCCTGGACTACCTTCTGTTCTCCGATCGAGTGTGGGCCGGTGGAGGTACGACCATGACGAAGACGCTGCCAATTCCGGGTCACCTCTGCTTTGTTAACGACAACATCAATTAAATGTATGCTTTAACCCAGTGTAATTACCACTGCTTCGTAACACTACATCTATTAAATATACAATTTCAGGCCAGTGCAAGTACCGCTGCTTCGTCAGCAACTGCACCAGTTACTCGGTGCAGGAGGCAGCTCAGGGGCAGCTGATGGAGTGCAGGTACGCCACAGGCCCCGTGCCCCGCAGGCTGCTGCAGGCCGACGCTCTCTGCACCACGCTCTTCCGTACCTGTGAGTTACTCTAACGT
>LQNS02277097.1:16942404-16957755 GCA_001587735.2 Parhyale hawaiensis
GGCCTGCAGGCTTTTAAGTCTGCTGTTAATGGTTTTTTGCTGGATTTCCTTTAGCAGCGTTTTGGGCTTCCCGGTGTTGCAAATGCTTCATTTGGGTTGTATTACCTGTCCGTGGGAGCTCTAGCGTGAAGTTTTAATAATAATAATAATAATAAAAAAAAAGCACAAATAAAGCTTGCAAGTTGCAATCAATGAATTTGCGAGCTGTAGTCACAGACCTGTCGCCTTTTGAGTTGGGAGTATCATAATTACTGTAAATTGAGACAATGAGAAACAAGGGGTGACATTTTGCTTGAGATCCAAAATAGAATTTCGGCATTTTAGGGTACACAATTAAACGCATTTTGCAGGAGTGGCATTTTGCCTGCAAATACACTATGGCAGAAAATACACGCCAACTCCACAGGAACGCAAACTGACCTAAACCGACCTAACCTAGGTTTGGTCGGCTTAGGTCTCTTTGCCTTCCTGTGGAGTCGCCGGGTATTTTCTCGGATAGGAAATCAATGGCAACTTCAAAGTCAAATACAGTATTTCGAAAACTAAGCAATTACGAGCAAAACGGTATTCATGTCAAATGTGTTTAAATGGGTCTGTTTGCCTATAAAACATTAAAATGTCGAAATTCTAGGTTGTATGGTTGTACCTAAAGTAAAAATTGACCAAAAGCGGAGGCAATGTAGAACACTATAGGGCAATGGCCCACAGAGTCCCAGACGTTTGTACTGCAACTTGGAGTGCCAGAAACAGTGATGCAACGTCTGGGACTAGGTATGTGGGCCATTGCCCCGTAGTGTTCCACATTGTCACCTTCTGTCCACATTGCCCCATTTCTTGGTATGTAGCACCAGCAGCTGATACTTGCATGGTTCAGATGTAAAATACTAATGTGTGAAATACCACCTTACGCCTCAAACACTTCAACTCCACAGCACTGCTAATTACCGTATATCTCTGTGATGACAGACAAAGAAAAGTCATAATTTTAGGGTTGCACGTAGCACACACACTACACGCAGCTCTAAGTAGTTAAGTTTTAAAACAAATATTTATTGAAGACATGTAGTTTCTTTCGGATCTCCTACAAAAGTTTCACCCCAGAATCGTTCGGACCTTGGGGTGACAATAAAGTACTTGTGGAAAACATTGAGGTGACAATTTACAGATGGAAAACTCAAGGGAAAGACTGTGGTGACATTTATTGTACAGGGGGAAAGACTGGAGTAACAATTGAACAGATGGTCTAATCAAATTACTAATGAACCGAACTTAGCCTTACCTAACCTAGCCTTGCCTAACCTAACCATACCTGACCTAACCTTCACCATACATAACCTAACCTGACCTAGCCAACTAAAACTAGCCTAACTTAAGTAACCTAACATCTATATCTAACGTTGCCTAACCCTGCCAAACTTAGCTGACTTAATTAAGTAACCTAACATCTATATCTAACGTTACCTAACCCTGCCAAACTTAGCTGACTTAATTAAGTAACCTACCGTTAATCTATATCTAACGTTACCTAACCCTGCCTAACTTAGGTACCGTAACTTAACTTGAGTAACCTAACATCTATGTTTAACCTTACCTAACCTATCCTTATGGTAGCCTATACTGGGATGACAAATGTACTGATTGAAACACTAGGGTGATAATTGTACAGGTGGGATTTTTTGGGTGACAACTGCACAGGTGAGATTTTTGGTTAACAATTGTACCGGAGATCGTCCTTTCTTATTCAATCTCTCCTGTACAATTGTCACCCCAAAATCCCACCTGTACAGTTGTCACTCTAACAAATACCGCCTGCACAATTCTCTCCCCAACAAATCCCACCTGTACAATTGTCATTTGTCACCCTAGTGTATCCACTTGAACGATTGTATTCCCAATACCTTTTACTCTACCTAGTGGCTAAAAGAATTCTATTGCAGATATCCTGGCTTTTTCTCGAGCTTAATGATGGTTTTTACTTGTGAGTTATGACATTCAGACATGATTCACTGCTTATCAGTTTTCATATAGTTCTAAGCAGTCTGGCTGAATGATAATTATTACTGATGACTGATAAGAAAATTTGAAATCCTCATAGTTCCTGCTAATGGTGCTAAAAATTGTAAAGGTGAATACTTGCGTATATTTTGGTAAAAAAAAAAATAGTTTGTCAAAATTCCTGATGATACTGAACAGCTACTAATTATTTCAAGGACTGGAAAAATTATGGAGCCATCCTACTCTGCAACACAATCCTGGAATAAGGCCTTCAGAACATTTACATGTAGGCTAGCCTACACATTTCAGTTGGAGTATAGTTTTTTTCTTATCTTTTCGTATTTGTTTTTCCAGAGCAGCATGCTCTTCGAGTTTTTAGAGCACAGCAGAGGAGCTGGGACACTTGCTCTTTTGCTTTCTTTGACTTGGGCAATGTTTAGACTCAAGAACTTATACCTCCTATTAGGCCTAAACTAAAACGACAAATTTTCAAATCAGCACCAATTTTGGCTCAAGAACCTATTACGATATGCAAAACAACTGATTTAGCTAGGTACCTACAAAATTTGAATGTTGGTTTTCTGCATGCAGCACACTTTTCATCAGTTTGATAAACTTGCAACTGAGTTTGTAGACTTTGGCATTGTCCCGTCAGCCTCGAAAAAGTTAATTCTACACCTGCAAAAATGTTCCATGTCACCAAAGTTCCGGGCATTTGCAAAAGTTCTGCTACGCTTCATGTTACCTACCTTACCTATGTACTTATGGTCAGTTTGAAATTGCAAATGTAGCTAATTACACATGACACAAACTTTAAATTTGTCCTTTTTACTTTATAGGCAATAGGTATTCCATAGCAATAAATTGTGATCAGGGCATGTGTGCATCAATCGAAGCAAATCGAATTGAGACATCTGCTCTCGTCCACGCGGGGCCATAACAAGCTCGACATCACCCTGCAGCTGAAGGTCAGGTGGATGACCGTCCACAGAGTCGTAGATAGAGGAAGGAGACTACCTCGTGTAGGTTAGCTGCGTCTCTACAACCGAGCAACCCACCTCCATAATGCCTCAATGAGACCTCTGTGCCTGAGCCTGCCACGACCCGCGTGGAGGAGAGCAGACATGTGTTGTATTTGCTATCATCGAGGCATACATAGTACACCTCACCGGTAGTAGGCGCCAGTGACAATTACCTATACAATAGGGATAAATTTTAGGTTTGAGTCACGGAGAACTACATTATTACGGTATTTTATAGATGACCACCAACCTGTAAATTGAAGTGTAACAGGACTTTTGCAAAACCAGGTTAACTATATAGATACTGTATTGCCAATAATGTCACAAAAATATCCAAAAGAAATGCACTCTAAGAAAGTCTAAATAAAGTAAAGTGAGTGGTGGGGGACTGTTTGAGCTACTATAAGTGCTAAAACATGCCATTGAAATCTAAGAAGCTCTATGGGTACTTTTCCATGTACTTTTGGGCTTTGTTAGCCATAGTTGCTGACATTCATTATTTTTTTATTGTGCAGGCTTTTCACAAAAATAAGTAGATATTTGGCCTTTGCAATTGCCAATCGCGAATGAGACAATTGGAGTGTCGGCCAGCAGAGGAGCCGCTCATACTTCCATTTTCAATTTGTGTCTACATGATTATTATTATTGTTTTAGTAATGAGCTTGATCACAGGAACGACTAAAGTACACTAAACATTCATATAATAGCACATTACGGACCTCAAATGGGCTATATCGACCCGCGATGTGAGGTTATTCTGCGACATGCGGACGCTCTCATGTACAGCGACCTTTACGGTAATCGCTGATACATCTCCTTTTAATCATTTGCTCTAGGATAGTGATTCCTCACTTTTATTCTTTTGGATTGAGTTTCTGTCGATAATGCGAGCCAATTACATTCTAGAAGGCGCATCTGCAGCACAGGATGATTTACAGATGAACTAGATTTGGGATTAATGCATGAAGCTTCTACTAAAGTATCAAAACCTACCTTCACCTATGAAATTCCATGGACGATAGTTTATTAGATTAAATTATCTCGTATATAGATGCGTCTCTATCATTTACATGCATATTGTTGACTTCGCCAACCTTATAACTGTTTTCAGTGCCCAAGTGAAGATTTTACTTTGTGGATCGTAGTACAGCTGTTATTGGTTCAATATTTTTTCAAGTAACATTGCGATAAGTGCGAGAACGTTAGCTTTAAGTTGTACATGTTGCTCAATGTGCTCCTCACAGTACCTACAGGCTGCCGTATCTAGGGAGTTTTCCCTATATCTAAGGAACTTGACTACGGGGGAGAAAGGATCTGGGGATAGCGAGTGGAAAAAGGGAATTTTACTAAGTCTAACACTGAAATTGTAGCTATAAATTAATTAGTTATTGAAAACATGCATGTAGCATATTACGTACCATCTATAATCTATCTATTCATCACCAGAAATTTTGAATAAAAGTCAAAGGACATCATCGTTCCCTTGTGCAAGGCATTAGTTCGGCCACACTTAGAATTTGTTGTTCAATTCTGGTCGCCACATCTGTGTAAAGATATCAATGAATGGAAAGACTCCAACGCAGAGCAACAAAATTTATGCCTGATCTGCGAAACAAGCCGTATTAATGTCTCCTAAAAGAACTGGGTCTGATCTCTCTCGAGCAAAGACGACTCGGGGGGCAACTAATCGGGACTCTTTGAAAGAGACCTTAATGATCGCTTGCGAAACAACGGTCAAAAACTCAAGCATAAAACTCGAAGAACGACCTTAAGTCAGCAGTTGTTTCCGTATTTCATAGGCAGCATTTGGAAAAGACTCTCTTCCGATGTTATTAGTGCGGAGTCAAGTCTATTTTAAAATTCGTCTTGACATAGGTACATTGAGAGAGACATCCTCCACAGCTAAGAACTCCTCCTCCAGGAGTCGCAAACTCTTAACAGCCAAAGCTTCCAAGGCCACCTTAATCCGTTTGCTTCTCTCTCCCGCTCCAACTTATCAGTTTGACATCTCTAAGCTCCGCATATCAGCGGCTCTTGATCGTGCTTGCGTGCATTCATGATCGTCTCTTTGATTGGGATTCTTCCCCCTTTTTTCTCTCCCATTTCTCCAGTCCTCTATATCCTACCAACATAATGGCAATAGCTCATAGAGGGCGGCCGGGGCGTAAGTTCCGGTGTCTCTTTGAGAATCGGCCTATTGGTTCGTCTACTGCCGCCTATCTAGTCTATTTAAACATCCCGTGGAGCAACAATAGTTGAAACTGGTGTATTTTAATAAAGGCGTTAGCATACTTTGTTCTGTCAGGTAGTCTGATCCAGGATACGTCGATTAGGAGCCAAAATTAAGCCTTCGAGGCTGAATTTGTCTAAACACTGAAACAGGAGCATTGCTGTATCAGTTTTAGGCCCACGTGTTGCAAGTGTAAGCATCTACTCGCCAGCGCACAGCTCTATTTTACGGAACACAGTTGAGTTCTAGCAAGACACTAAGGTAACCAATTTGGGAATTGGGGTTCTATAAATAAAACAACTCAATTTAACGGATCGAAGCCAGCGCACTTGCCTGAAGTTCCGAACAAGTCATGCCGCGAAGGCTTAAGAGCATGCAGCCTCAGTAGAAAGCGTCCTTAGGCTCTTCAAGTTTAGTTGGCCACAACTTCGTTCATGAGCGTTTATTTCGCTGCTTTGGATCGTGCCTTTGGCTATACATACTCCACACTATTTACTTTAAAGGAAACTTTTTGCAGAACACGTTTGGTTTATTGGCCATTATTATGACGGGCAACACGGTCACGCAAAAGCTGCTCCTCCACATGATTCCACATTGATGATGTTGCGGTAAACGTGGCTTCGGCTTGCACATTGCTTTGCCACTTTGCTAGATATCTAAAACACGAGTAGTGTCTTGCAATTTCCATGCTATGACAAGCGGCAGTGGTCAGTCAATTACAAAGGAATACCCTTGTTTTCAGCGTCCCATTTAGTCTCGGCAACATTACTGCCAAAGTGAATAGTTGAGTTGGGCATCTTTAGCGTTTGTGTGCAGCCGCCAAAATGGCAGACAATTCGATTTACGCGTGTAGCCTGAAACATGGTTCGAACTTTCGAAGCCTACGCTCACAGTTAAGTGGAAGATAAATGTGATGACATTATGCCGACGCCACACGCTAGTCAAAAGAACGGGAAACGTCATCTTTTCGTCCGAATGTATTGATGTGCCCATTTAAATAGCACACACTTGCGAAAAATTTGGAGTTATAGATCTCTCCAGATATAATGATACGTCCGAAAGTTATCTAACGGCTCTTGCTGAGTAAAGTGAACTGACGATAAACATTTATACACCATCTCTTGGCAATCTCAAAGTTGTGTTTACAGGAGTTCAACATATTGTTCGGATGATAAGATGACTATACTCATTCTTTTGACAAGCGTGTGGCATCTGCATAATTATTTATGGCTGTGACACACGTTAGCCAAAAGCTGAGGAAACTCTCGCAAACGCGCAAAATTTTTTGCACACAAAAGCACCTCTCTATTCGCGCTTGAGAATGGTCCGTTTGTAAAAAAAAAAAATTCGAGTACGTTCCGTTCATCTGAACGACGTTGTCATGGCTACAGGCAGAACACTATGTCAAAAATACATCTTACAAGCAGAACAACACAATAGATGCTACCCAATGCTTTCAAAAGTAATATTAAATCCAATTCTGTGATAAAAATGTCTTGAAAATAGTAAGCCCGTTGCGGCTCTGAAAGCGAACTGAACGCCCTACTCGCCGATAGATGTCTCTGGGCGGTTTGTTGACATATTTTCGCGCTTTTGACCAGTGTATCGAGCGCATAAATGCTGCGTGCTCCATCCCAAAATTTTGCGCAAAAGCGGGAGTGTGTAGGTTTTTAGACGTAGATTTCGCGCGCAAAACTCGGATACTCGTTCTTTTGGATAGCGCGTGGCATCGGCATTAGATGTGTCTTTTTGTGGCCACCGTGCGGATGATTGCGCCTGATCGGTGCGTTTTGTGACCACTTTTTGACACGAGTCTGATAGCGATCAACTGTGATCATTGACGAAAATTGATCGTTCCATGATATTTTCCCTACCGCGCTGATCATTTATGATCATAGTGATTCCAGCCGTTACTCAAAGAAAAAATTTCAAAATTTGAAATCCATGTTTGTGCTCCTTTCTTGTATTTAAGGATAAATTAAATAATATTATTACGATCGTTTGTAATACGTATGGCCTTGCAGGCTTGTACTTTCGTTATTTTTATTCCTGTACATGCTTGAGACGCGTCAGATACTGCATGCTAGCTCCGCTGTGCATTGACTCCAAAATGAATGAAAATTCCTCAGATATCCCTTTTCCACCATCTTTCACGTAAATACGATAGAAATATATTTTTTTAAACAAGACATATCGTCTCTGGTTTGTTTATAAAATCATTGACCGTTCTTGTATTTTCAGTGATCAAGATGATTATGAACACGGTGATTTTGATCACGAATGGCCGTTTATAAGCCAAAGAATGGGCAGTGTCTGCCTTGTTTTGCTGGTTTAATTGTCAGGGTATTCAAGCCGGTAATTATTATTTTGTTAGTTGAGAACGCCATGGAAGCTAAATTTAGTTAGCACTTATTACATGTAATATCTATAACCTAGTACGATACGGAAATAATGTGAAACTCGTTTATTTCTCTTTGGATACAAAAAAAAATGAAAGGCAAGGATTAAGCATAACTTCTTATTAATGTAGAGTATGAAATGCTCAATCGATGCCATCCAAACAAAGTGTTTGAAATGTCAACATTCATTTCTATTAGCTAGCCTATCCATCTATAAAGCACGCTGACGACGATAGTTTTCTGTCCTGTGTTTTCACTTCACAGTGTTCGAATGCGTTGCTGTGTCTGAGTGAACAAATAGAGCCTTGCCTTCTGAGACAGCATTCGCTAAAAATTTATAGACTCAAGACACTGCACTACTGACACGGGCTAAGTCAGAGAATACGACGGTAAACATTTTATCGAAAATTTTGGTAGACACGCAGTCGTGTTAGCAAGGACAACGAATCAGTTAAAACACAGGACAAAAAACTAACGTCTGCAGCGGGCTTATGAGGAACGTTCTACTTGAGTTTCACAAATGGAATCGACAGGCAATCTGTTAGCTATATAGTAGTGTTAAAAGACATGTGAATAAATTTTGGAGACAATCGGTTGGTCATTTTATGTGTTTGACTTATGTTTGTTATAATGTTTAAGAGTAGCATAACTCAAAACGTTATGAACCGAACTTCACGAAAATTACAGAAACTGTTGATACTAATGAAATGCGTAGATGGTTAGATTTTGGCGTTGATATAAATAAAATCATGGTTTCAGAACAAATTTAAATTTTTCGTTACCGTTGCCTTGCTTGGCGGAGGTATGTGCTCTCTGAGTGTTGGTATTGTAAACATATTCTTTAACATTTAAAAGCACGGAAAGTTCAAGCAATGGAAAATCACGCTAATATAGAATTTTTGGACCTGGGATTTGACGAAGACAAGGAAAACATTCTAGCAACACGCCTATCAACAGACTCTGCCCAGTGATACTACAAAAACAATGCACTAATCTATGTCATAACATAGAACGTAATATTGCTTCTGTGAACAAAGGTACAGGCTTTCCAGCGAAACAGCGAACACGTTAGGCTCCTTTTCAGAGCGGAGAAAACAACAGACACTTCTGTAGTTTCTACCTGCGCAAACGCTGATGAAATTTTGGTCATTGTGCAGAATTTACACTTCTGGAATTTTGTTATTTCTAGCAAATTTTCTGGTTGAATTAGTATTTAAGAATACTGAAATGCACATTTTGGGAGGGGAAAAGATTTTTCTAGCAACAATGGGGCTCTTACATATAAGGTTAGGTAGGCAAGAACTGGTTCTGCTAATACCTACCTACCTAAAACACAGAAATATTGCACTGACTGAGGCTATAGACTAGTTTCATTGCGGTGCAGTGATACTTTTCCTTAGAAGCTCATCAATAATGGCCGGCTTAATACTAGGGTAATGTCTCAATTGCCGAATGCCCATCTATTACCGAATATAGGTAGGAATCTTATTGCGTTCGGTAATAGAAACGCATTCGGTAATTGAGACATTACCCTATACAATTCCACTGTCTCGCATGTCAAATCAGTCACATCCTTTAGAACATTATTAAAGATTACTGTAGGAGCTAAGACAGAGATTTCGAAAATGATACTTGAAAGCTTGGTGTGCCATTGGTTGAACTAATTCCTGTGGTAGTTGGTTATACGCAGTGACAGCTTCGAATATTGTAAAACGCTTTTCTATTTCAAGGCGGACAGCTGGCACGTTGAAACGAGTATTTCTTGTGTCATATTGATTATTTGGAAGTAAATGGTTAAAATGAGTAAAAAAATAGGGGTTTTCACCGGATATTGCCCTATGTACAAACTTTAGAAAAAATAGCGGTATACATCTTTAAATTTTAACAATCTCAGCTGGCAGTACATACTATTCCTTGACATAAGCGGTACATTATTTTCGTCGCTCTTCACGTTCACTATAATTCGTAGCGTGTCATTCATCAACGTGTTGATACGCCTCACTACATTGTCAGTAGCACCGCCCCAAATAACTAACTATACCATGCGTTAATTGAGAGTACAACAATGCATAATATAACAATAATAAAGTCTCTCTTTATAAATATTTAGCGACAGCATAAATTGCATCTTTGCATTTCCAAGTTTATTACAGAGGGAAGTTATATGTTCAGAGAAGGTAAGATTTTTATCAGCAGATATAGCTTCATATTTGTAAACAAAGTTGCTGCTACATGGATATTGGTTGAACCAGTCCTTGCCTTCCTAACCTTATGGGTAAGAGCCCCGTTGTTGATAAACAAATGTTTTCCCCTCTCAAAATGTTCATTTCAGTATTCCTTAAAACTACTTCTACTGCAAAATTTGCCAGAAATAACAAAAGTCCAGAAGTGTATTTTTTTCATTATGATTGCTATTACCTATCCTATGAGATATATATGTAACCAGTGTAGAGGAGCCCCGTTGTAGCTGAAAAAAATCTTTCCCCCACCCAAAATTTTCATTTCAGTATTCCTAGATACTAATTCAACTGCAAAATTTGTCAGAAATAACAAAAATCCAGTAGTGTAAATTCTGCACTATGACCGAAATTTTTACAGTGTAGTTAATCCTGATGTCAGTGGCACTCACGGTACTTTGTAGCACGACGCAATTGCTAATGTAGTTACCTTAATGTAACTAGGTTCTCGGCCTCATCTTCAAAGGCAACATAAACTAGAGAGCATTCTGAGAGCGCATACCTCTGCCAAGCAAGGTCACGGGAACAGAAAATTTTAATTGGTCGCGAAACTACGATTTTCTTCGTATCTATAGCAATTTCGAATCATTTGTGCCTATTTATAGTATTAAAATGTTCTTTATTTATTTATTTTTTATGATCCGTTCATTATCTTTTGAGTTACGCTGCTAACAAACATTAGGTAAGACAAACATCAACCACACAAGCGGACCAACTGATCATCACGGTAATTTAATAATTTATGCCTTTCAACATTGTTCACAATTCCTGTAAAGTTCACAAAAATCCAACCATAATATTCTTAGTTATTATGCTAACAAGCCTAAAATGGGTATTACTGTCGAAAAATTGCATCAAACTTTTTGACCCGTTTTTCTAATTGACTTATTTTTTTATGCACATTACGCATTTGAAAACGAGCTTTGGTGGTCGGACCTAGAAATCCAAATTTTTTCTCCATTTTGTCTCCCATTTATTCATATATTAAATAGCTTACGATAATAGGAACCACATGGAAACCGGAATTTTTGGGTAGGGGGAATAGGTTAGGTTAGCAAATTGCATTGTACTTTCAGTACTTGGGTTTAGAAATCGAGAAATAAAAAAACAGTTCGCATTGGTTACGTTGCACTGAGATGCTACGTTTCGACACCACCCAGGAGGTAGTAACATGGCGCGTCAAGGCTGTAATTTATGTACCGTGTGCCTTCGCCAGGAGCCCTATGCATCTACGGTTAGTCTTTCATTTTCTGATCATCGTCCATATATCTTAAGCAATTTAATGTATATGAATAAATGGTGAAAAATTGGATTTCTGGGTCAGACCGTGAAAAACTGTTTTAAGATTCGTAATCTGCATCGAAAAACAAGTGGGTTAAAAACGGGGTAAAATATTGGATGCAATTTTTCGACAGTTTTACCATAAAATGAAACGTAGCGACAAACGAACGAAGAGATCATCACAAAAATTTGGTCATTTGCTCTTCGTATTATGCCTAACAACTTGTGTAAATTTTATCAAAATCCGTCTGTAGTTTGAGTTATACTATTAAGAAAATATTGGTAGACACACACAAAAAAACTGATTTTCCCCAACAACCGCTGCTGGGCGACGGGAAACTGTGGGGCAGAGAGGGCTGCGAAAACCGCCTCGTTTGTAAGTTCGGTGAGGATGTTGACCTATTTTGGTTTCCAACTAGCTGTGTGCCTGTGTCATCTTAAGTTGTAATAACTAACTTAGAAGTGGAGTAAATAAAGAAGATAATACAATTGTTTATAACATTTTCATATGGTAGCTATTAATTAGCGTTGATGAAGCAATGATGTTTTTATTTAGGATAGGGCTATAAGATGAAATATCTATAGCGTTTGAATGTATATAAATATTATAATATGAATAATCTAAGATCAGCATATTGTACTATAAAGAAAGTAAAGTTTTTCATTCGAACTTCTTGCCCTAACTGGGCGTTATTCATCTGTTTTAGGGAAATTTTGGCGCTTCGTCTGGGGTATTGGAAAAAAAACTTACTGGCAGCTCAGAGCGTAATTCGCTAAATGCCTTCAACGAAGTGTTCCATTGACTATGTATACAAAAGAAATGAAACTACTTATTTGTATTTCTTATCTACAAGCATTAAGTTGCTTTCGTGTCATTAGATTGTTAAGTGTTTGGCCGACGAATCCCATTTATGTAGTATGCCGAGCGGTATTTCAGACCAGCCGAAGAATGCAGGTTTTGATTGTATTACTTTTAGCGCTCGTAATTTCATTACACTTATTTGTTTTTCTTGCCGAACACATTAAACCACAATCTGCAGTAATTGAGTATGGTTTTGGGGTGTGGCTCGTTTCAATCCTTCAGGTAACTAATTTTCCACAGCGATTTGAAGGCGCCAATTCCTTAAGAGGCCGATCGGTGTTGCTTTTACCCTAACAGGGTGCTAAAATTACCTTCTCTATGGATGAAGCAATAATATAATTGACAGTAAACCTTCAAACTTCACAAGAATCTAACAGTAAAGTTGCTATGAAGTTACCCCACTTTTGTGGTAAAATAAATTTTCACAGATTTTCACTGCACACGACAGCCGTCAGCCGGCCGATAGAAACCTACGCAACCCTCACACAGCTACTGAGGCTCTCCAACTGCATGATAAGATATCTCTGCAGCTCGACACGCACTTGTCACCGACACACTTTGGCGAAAACTTTGTTTTACACAGAAAAATCCACCTTGCAAATCACACGCTGGTCGTCGTATTTGTGCCACCGCGATCTAGTATTCCGTCAGTGAACGTTCTTTCCAATGAATTATGACTAGAAATCTCAGATAAGGAGCGGATAAAGAAAATTGCTTTCTGATGGAAAACGCGAGCAGAAGCCAAATACTGCAGCGACATGCGAGCCGTGCGGTGGCGTCTGTAACCGTTTCTTGGGATTGTTCGATTGGGTCGCAAGATTAAGGGAATTGATGTTCGATTCGGCGCAGATTAAAGCCTTTGAGGCCTGACTTGCTCGAAACTTGAGGCAGGTGCGCTGGCATTGGCACGTTGAAATGAGTTTCAAGCATTGATCCTCATTCGGTTACCTTTCAGTATTCCAGTAACTCAATCTCGCTCTGTGAAATGGAGCTTTGACCAGGCTGAAAATTATCGTGTTGCTTCTGAAGCCTGCAACGCATTTCCAAGGGACGAATCCAAAGCTTCATTCTGAAATTTCGGATAAATCAAGCCTCGGAGGCTCAATTTCGGTGCCCAGTCGAACGAACACCAATGAATGAATATATATTGCATAATTAAGCCTTGGAGGTTTGATTCGACTAACAGTGCAGACAAGTGCGCACGCCTTTTACCGGCTTATTCGTGATTGAGGCGTTGGTCTTCAATCGATCACCCGAGACATTTCCATGGACTCAATAGTTTTTAGTTGGCTCAACTAATCGGGTTACTTGAAGTACCTACTATTCAAAGTGATGAAGCGAAAGCTTTAGTTTGCAGCTCGAAGCAAGTCGAGTGAGCCTGACTTAGAGCAACTATGAACACACATTGAGCAGCAGCTATGTATAGTCTGACCATTTTATGAAGGCGGTTCGGTCGTGGTCAAATTCCTCTAGTCTATATCGTTGCCAATTCCATCAGTATATCTGAGATGTTGTTCGGCCCATATCTTAGCCTCGCCCACTAACTGCACATAGAGAAATCTCAGAAATATTCATAGGGTTGGCGCCGCTGTAGAGGAATTTGACCACGACCGAAACGCCTTCATAAAATGGTCAGACTATAATTGAACTACTCCTTAATGCTGTATACTTTTCGGTTTTATGTGCAGCAGAAAAAGCGCTAACGTGGTCAATCTCAGAAAAAAAATAATGAAGTTTTATGCATATAGTGCGCATTGTGTCAATTGTCTATGGTGACCGGTTATGCAGGTAAAAGAAAGACAATATAGCGACGAGACACCCGTTTATTGAGAGCTGATTGTCTGGCGTGTTTGCTTTATTATTACATTACCAGATGAACTATAATACTAGAAAATTGATGTTTTAACACGAACATAGCTGTTTGGCCTGAGAGCTGTTTCACTGAGCTAAAACAACTCGATAACAAAATAGCTTTTCATGCATGGAAACCCAGAAACAGCTGTATGACTGACTTCACAATCACTTAGTCAAAAGGAAAAAAATGCAACGTAACTAGCAACCTTTTTTTTTTTATTTTATTTTGAAGCACAAAAGTGGCTCCAGGCTCTGATAGTTGTACCGCCAAAATAAAAGAAATCATCGTAGCGTGAAAGTTAGTTACCGGAGTTATTATCGCTACTGGAGAGCAATGGAAGCTACAGTGAATCTCATAATTGAAAAAAGTATATATGTAAGACTCTACCTTACATTGTCGTAGTTAGGCCTGTATCGTATCGTGCGGGTGCGGTAGTGAATGACATATTTTATATTGATGATCTTTTCACAAACCTGTCGAGTTGCTAGCCTGAATTCTTCCTGCGTGATCTCGTTGATTTCACATTCTATCACTATCAGTGTACACGCTATGTGTCTGGCCAAATTACTACCACTCTTTTTTTTTAGAGCTCCTTCCAAGGAATAAGTTATTGGATATACATCGGCTTCCTGACTATCACTGTGTGCTAATGAGAATATTTGCTCTCAGTTCTCAAGGCTTGGAGGAGCGGCATAGTTGAAATAATTCATGGAGAATCTTATAAGCAAAAATCGAGCTCTTCACCGACAGTTCAAGCTGATAAACAGCTCTCAGTAAATGGTATGACTCTATCTTTTGTGTACTATTATTCTGTGAACTTTACTTTTTTGTTTATTAATTGATGCATTTGCCTGCTCTCACACAATCTATCGTTAAGTGACTGGAAGAAATTAGAAGTAAATGAGGGGGGGGGGGAGGAGGAGGTCACTGGAGTACATCTGATCTCGGCTGCGTGAACGTGCTCGTTATATGTGAAAGTGATATGGAAAATTGAACTGGACTGTGTCATATATACATACTAGATGGCCCAGCCGTCAAAATGATAGCAAAACTTTTTTGATTGAGCTTTTTGTTCCGGTTCCCAGAGGTTTTGCTGCATTATATATATAGGTCTCATCCCTGCAGGCCTGATCTTCCATTAGTGAAACGCAAGCTGTACAACCATGAGTTTTGCGATAGCAAAATATCCCCGCTGCAAGATAAGGAATGAATATCAGCTTGGAATTGATCAAGCTTCAAGTGGAACTAACAAAATAATAGTTCAGTCAAAAGAATTCCCTGGAAATGTCCAGGGCTCACCGTATTGTGGATACCAACCGATTGTTGAACCTCCAGCGTCGAACTTTGGCTGCGATGTAAATCTATCTATCTATCTATATTATACTAAAAGTCTGTGAACCGGTCTTGCTTGTGTCTTGCTTGTGTCTTGCTTGTGATCTTGCTTGTGTCTTGCTTGTGTCTTGTGATCTT
>LQNS02277097.1:16973027-16985342 GCA_001587735.2 Parhyale hawaiensis
CTAGTCTACCGAGCTTTACCTAGCCTACCGTACTTTATCTAGCCTACCGTGCTTTACCTAGCCTCCCGTGCTTTACCTAGCCTCCCGTGCGTTACCTTGCCTATTGTGCGTTACCTTGCCTATTGTGCGTTGCCTGACCTATTGTGCGTTGCCTGGCCTATTGTGCGTTGCCTGGCCTATTGTGCGTTGCCTGGCCTATTGTGCGTTGCCTGGCCTATTGTGCGTTGCCTGGCCTATTGTGCGTTGCCTGGCCTATTGTGCGTTTCCTGGCCTATTGTGCGTTACCTGGCCTATTGTGCGTTACCTGGCCTATTGTGCGTTACCTGGCCTATTGTGCGTTACCTGGCCTATTGTTCGTTACCTGGCCTATTGTGCGTTACCTGGCCTATTGTGCGTTACCTGGCCTATTGCGCGTACCTTGCCTTTTGCGCGTACCTTGCCTATTTGTGTAACTTAGGCCTATATATTGAGTTACCTTGTCAATTTTTGCTCTTCCGGATCGACTCTTGAATGTACTTGCTCTCTATCGATGACTGAAGGTGCTTCAATTACGACAGCCACGCTTACTTAAGTAATATACCTAACTTTTGTTTGCTACTGTTCTGTTGATCCCGGGCTTTGGTGCCGCCTGTAGTGTCACTGAGTCTTTATAAACTAGCTGTGTATGATCTTTTCTTTACGTATTGCGTAGTTGTCTCGCCTGTTCTTCAGGACTCTTTCGAAGTGCCGTCCTTGTCCATGGCGCAGACGCTGTGCCGCCTGCCCTACGGGCAGCGCTTGCTAAGTAAGCCTAGCTAACGTTGAGTTCGGAACCAGCGGGTGTCCGAACTGGGACATTACTGGTATCGTTACACGCTTCTTAACGTTCTTTTCATTTTTCCATGTTGAATAGAAAAATCACGTACGATGTTTATTACTTTCCTCGTCTTTGCGCATGGGAACTGTCGCCGCCCGGGGACAGAGCTGTCGCGGCAAAACAGCGAAATAAATTAATATATGTAGGGGTTCTCCCGCTACTTGGTTGCCTACCGCTCCAAATATGGGAAAATCCTATCGTAGCCATAGTACGGTTCAAACGAAGCTGTTCTCGACTGCTTCATTCTAAACTCCATTTTTCAAGTGCGATGTTTAGATAAATGACGTAAACTAACAGAAACTGTACTTTCAGCAACATAAATCATTTTTTCATATAGTGCTCGAGTGTTGTATTATATTGGCAGGCTATCGCACATCAAGTGTAAAGCAGCCTCGGGTCCCGTAGTAGAATTGAAATCATCATGATAAAGGATAGCGAAGGGTGTAAATATCAAAGAAAAGCAATGAGAAAAGTACATACCTCCTAAAAGCGAGATTGCTATATTTGCTTTTGCTGTCTTTATATCTTTATCATGATATACAGGGGCGAAAATTTTGCTGGTAAAATAGGTGCGAGATCCACCAGTAAGAGTGTCTAGATATGTTGTGCATGCACAGGGTGACTTAGGGCGCGGGCACGCCTACGTAAATGTTGCATGACCACGCAATTCTGTATCTGGTTGGACATTGCTACGGCACTAAAAAGAATATCTAAGGTATGAGTCGTTTCTGGCAGTTTGTACGTTATAACAAGCAGCAATGGCCAAACTTTGGGAATATGTGCCTCCTACTTTTGAGTTAGGTTAAAGTTGCAATAACGCACAGTTTTAGCGTAACTTTTAAGCGCTATTAGTTGTAGTCACGACAGCGTGACGGCCAAAGCGAAAAGTTAAGTGGCTGAGCAATTATTACGATAGTGGGCCCACACTATTAGGAATGGACTTGCTACAAGTTGGAACACGGGAGCGCTTCACGTTCTTGGAATAGATGTTTCTGTGCGCATGATAACTGTTGAATCTATTGAGAGGCATCGGTTGCAAAACATATGTACAGTCGTGAATTGAAACTCAATAGTAATTCAAAGACAGAGTCTAAAGTGAGCACGTGGCCCTCGCTGTAGTGGAATAGCTGCCGCGGCTCGGAGTTTAAGCAGTTTTTGAATATAATAATATTAGATAAGTCGAAGCTGTACTCACACAGCAGCGCAAGGGGAAGGATAGAGAGCAACGTTGCCATGTTTCGATTCTCGAGTGCAGCGCACTTGAGGTTTGACGCAGTTCGTAAGGATCAAGGAACAGGTGCTATTTATCGGTAGGTTAGGTTGAGAAGCTGCATTAGGTCGAACTAAAGTGAGCTCTAATAGCGTGGTTAGGATTGGTTCATTATAAAAAGTGAGAACATCCACTAACCGACCGTGGAATTTCTACGGGTCCCGCTAGTACGCATAAAGAAATGATTTTATTTGTCAATTTTTACAAAGCATGTAATGCACATAACAAATTTTTCTGGTCACTTCAAATAACATCAAATATTGAAAAACTAACTTGGCCACACAGAGCAAATGAGATTTACTATGCGCCTACCCAGACAACACAATGGGGATAGAACCTTGAAATAAGTGGAAGGGTCATCTAGCTGCTAGCAGATTTATTTATAATTTCATGCAAATTTGCGGAAACTCTTTGGAGCCTCATTTACATATTGTTAAAAAAAACCTGCTAGGCTCTCGACGTGTTAGTTCTCCCACATTCAATTCTTAGCATCTAAAATTCCTCGTTTCTCATGCCCTTGCCATTCACCAACTGAATTTCTTCTGTCTTTTTTCCGGTTCGGATCCACCAAGCAAATGACCAACAACTGTGTATTATGTAACGGATGCTATATGTTTCTGTCTTTATTTATACTAGCGGGACCAGTGGAAATTCTAGAATTATTGTTTTCACTTTGTATCAATTTCACCTGAAGCAGGGCTTCTAACTATTTCTCCTTTCGATTTATCCTATGCTGTCGATCAAATATTATACATTATTTGCGAAGCTGTTACTGCTGCCACAAGAGTCACGCAACTTTGTATATGGGCAACTTTAACGCAAGCCCCGGTGCAACTATGCACAGTATATGGCGCGACATGTTACTGGAGTATACTATCGCCTAAGCAGACGTCTCTCCGCTTCCTAATACCACGAATACCCACATCAATGTCTAAGACGAGGTCAGGTGGCCAGATCCATAGCCGTATCCATGAATTTATTGCTGAGCATCACAAACTGCATCACAGGAGAGTACTCGCCTCTCTCTGACCATTTACATCTCTCTTGTAATTTTAGAGTAACTGAAATTCCAATAGAGTTAAAACATGAACGCATGAATATGACAATAGTGAAAGTGTCAAGTGATGATTCCGTGAAAAGAATCATGTGTGTGCATATCAAATTTACTTAATAATTTTTTGGAGGCAACTGTCACTGAAATTGATACAATTACTGAAGTGGAACAGTTCAAGCTGTTTGGGACAAACAAATTGCCATTCTTGCAACTATAGGTGTAGTGTATCTGGCATTGTACGACAAAAAAGCAAATCAACAAAGGAATATTATCCTAAGATATAATGACCGTGTCCGCGAGCTACATGCAGCCAACAGACTGGCATAATAACTCTTGGAGAGACGGAGGTAGCCACGCACAGGTCATATACTTACTGTACTTGATGATCCTTCGGACGAAGTCCAGGTTGTGTGGTGCACCCCACCCATCTTGTGCAGAGGTGATGCTGCAGCGGGATGGCTAATAGCTAGTTATCCACACAATTATTCACGTAGCCGCTTACAGCAGGTTTGTCTGGTACTTTCAGTAGTAAAATGCATTTAGTAAATTTTTAAATTTTGCAATCTCTGTACTATCGAATGTAACGTGGCATTTCGTTCAATAACCTCACCCCCCTTTTCCCCGGATTGCAAAACTATTAGAATATTTCGTGGCTATTGATTGCATCACGATCATTTTGGTCAGAATTCGCATTTCACAAGTGCGACCAATACGGTCTGAGTGTCTGGCCTGGATTCGCGGCCCATTGACGCGGACAGTCATTCTTTCTAGAATTTTCCAAACATGTATCATCGTAAAGCGCTCGAATCTCCGTTGAAAAATTGAGTACATTTGAAGTTGAGGACGATTTTCGAGATTGATTAATTCTTGCATGCCCTGGATTTTATCCGTGAACGATCTCTGGATTGCCTCGAGGCGATCTAAGGCTTTCCGTTAGCTTGGCATCCAAAGAGGTGATAGTACCCTACCCTCGGCAGTATCAGTTGTTTCTCGTAAGTTGAGCTTTGTGTCTTCCTGTCGGGAAGAGAAAGGTCCAAGCACCCATCTATTAACTCCATTACTTGCCTATGGTAACAACTCGAGCCATGTTATCTTCGATTACGTTCTCATCTCTCGTCGTTTAGGACGTAGATTGAGTAAAGAAAGAGTTTTTCTCTTAACGTAACAGTTCAAATTGTTTTGTTCAAAGTCATGTTGTTTAAATGTTAAGCAAGGTCCAGTGAATAATGTTGGTTAGATCTAATAATTCTAATTGCACAGTCCTCACGTCCACCACTGACTGTGTCACTGCTAATGTATTCGTGTGTCATCAGCGAACGGTGAGAGAACGGCAAACTGGCAGGAAAAGAAAAGGCTGCATAATCTGTGTCGCATTTAATGGAAACGCAGTAAATGCACTCGCTAATGCTGACAACATGGCCCTTGCCTTTCCCTATTCCGGTGGGCAGCAAACACAGCTGTCAAATTGCGAGAACGAAGCTAGCAAACTGTGTATTAAGTAAGATACTGTTAAAACTGTCTGCATGTACTACTAGAACGCCTCGCGGCGTAAAATCACCCGCAGTGCGGGCAAATTCATCGAAATCATATTTGATGGCCAGCTAAGCTAATCCTATATAGTTTTTTCATATGGATGCTGTATCCAACAAGGTTAGCGGAATAGGTATGCCCCTAGTATTGTATCCTTCATAACATAGGAAAACTAGAACTCCTCCTGCGTGAGACGACCTGCCGCTGGGAGGCAAATTCGCCCCGGTAGAGGAAATTCTACGCTATCATTTTTTTTATGGCCAGCTAAGCCTAGTTTTTGGCAGAGGCTACATCTAGGTCAACCCACCAAACTCCCTGCAAAAAATTATGAAGATTGGTCGACTCCTTCTACCTGTTTTCGGGTGGACAGACAAATATACTTAAATCTTCAACGAAAACCTTATTCACTCTCTCACTTCGTTCGCGGCTGATAATGAATCTAAGAGATGTGAGCTGCCCATCGTTGAAGTTACTCGTCTCAATGGTGTCGACCTCACGTGCGTGGACAGCTTCTCTAACCTGGGTCATGAAACCACCAATAGCTATCGTGATATCCAGAGTATGGAGAAAGTAACATGAAAGCTCCACGCAGTATAGTCAACATGTTAATCATAAAGTTTGGATCACTCCTCGGAGGAGGTCAAATGCCAGCTTTTTCGAAACCATAGCCGTCCCCTGTACTGTAACTTGCTTTGATTGATGTTCAGCAGTAGACTATTGGACGCCTACGTGTGGCCTATAAGGATTTATTTCGGCGACTGGTGAATTTGCCGAGGTCAACCAGTGCAAGCATGATATTTACTCAAAAGTATAAGGATTGCCTCAAAATCAAGACAAAAATAGGCGCTCTCAGTGCCCAGTTCAAGATAGAAAATATCTGGTAACACCTTGCTCAATGTAATCCGTCAAGGCCCTGGCTACAAACTATCTAACTTGTACAACGGACGGCGGAGTATACTATCACCAGGCAGGGGCCAAACAATGGGCCGCTATGCAGTTAGTTTATAATGATAGTGTTACCTGTTCTTTGTATCAAATGTAACTCTACTAGTAAGCTGTACCCTGCGCTCGTGTATCGTGTCCTTATCTGTACTTAATAATTGTATTTATATTTTATTCATTTATGCCCAAGATAGCAGCTGACGATTCGTGCTGCACAGTGGTGCTGAAGGCCGCGGCGCGCTGAATCAGCAAATCTGCTTGTGCGCATAGCTATCGTGGAGGTACCTGCCTTAGGGTAGGAGGGGGCGGGTCGTTGAACCTTCCGTTTCGCTGTTCATAGTTCATAGCGAGCCGTCGTCTGCAGCAATTGCACTTACTCCTCTGGGGCCTGTTGGCCTATGTCTGTCACACGAACCAGTGCGTGTGGATTTCCCAGGGGAGGGTGCAGTCAAAGTTGGCTTTACCTTTACTCTATGCAGGTTCAGGTCCAGACATTCGATTACTCTCCCACTATAACCTAATATTTACAACCAGCAATGAGGGTATGTTCTGTCGGCGTTTGTTTGATTGTATGTCTTTCAGTCGGCAAGATCACTCAAAATGACATGAATAGCACTTCATAAAAGTTTACAGGGACTTTCGACATACTTGGAGGAAGAATTGAATAATTTCCTGTGAAGATCCACTCAACCCTATGTAATTTTCTCCATTGTATTTCTTTGCTAGATTACTAAAAAAGTTACAAATGGATATTCGTGGAAATTAAGAAAGTACTAGGAATGTTACGAAGAACAAAAGAATGACACATTCTAACATTGTTCAAAAAGTTGTCGGCGAGTCTTCAGAAATTTTGCAGGTTTTGTTAGATATGCTACGAGGCAAAACAACCTAATTTTGATGATCATCTACTGGCCCATTTGTCTTTCTTTGCCCTTCTGTTTGGCAGAACGTAACTTGAAATGTTATGGACGGATCTTCATGAAAGTTAGACAGGAGTTATTAGGGATGTCACAAGAACAAGGTTAATGAATTTTGGAATGATCAAGCGTAACTTAAAAAGTTATGGACGGATCTTCATGAAAGTTAGACAGGAGTTATTAGGGATGTCACAAGAAAAAGGGTAATGAATTTTGGAATGATCAAAAAGAAATTTTGGATTCAGCACCAATTTGAATTTTTTGTTATCACTGTGCCTCCTGTTGGAGGTCTGCACTCTCAAATACTTCTCTTGCTCAACATGTTCCGTCCAATCTTTGCTAGAAACGAAAAATACGCTATCCGATGAGCCCAGTTCCTATTTCCTGTACTGTCGACTTTTCCCAAATATGATTACTCCGTTGATAGTACTAATAGATTTCTTGAGATTTATTCTTCTGGAGACCCGTGTAGGTAAGTCATGTTTTTTTTTTGTATTGAAGTTTATGACTAATATTTGCTTTCGTGAGACCATAATATACAGTATACCAGGAACTTTTATTTTGCAGAATTTGCAGATCCTTCAGCGACTTGCCGACTTATGAATTTGGGTCATCGTCATTCATTCAGAAATTCTCTAGATCATTATGTTTTAAATAAGTTTCTTTTTCCTTTGCAGCAGACTTTTGTATAAGCGAAAACTTGGTTCAGCTGTGATATCTATAACCGTGACAGTCAGTATAATGAATGATTTTTACCACTGAGCCCAAAATTTATTAATATTTTAATGTGCTATCATGAGAACATCCACGAAATTACCCAGTCCTCTACAAGGAAGGTTACGTCGATGATATCCGCCTTCGTTTTAGTCACGAATCTCACCCCTGGCAGTGCACATATCGGATGCTGTGCCTTTTTAGAAACGTTGTGGTAAGTTCGATTGGGTCGCCAAAGTCGATCAAAGCCAAGCCCACTTGATTTCCCAGGAAAAGTAGACAGAAACTTTAGCGCCATCACTTTGCATCGTGTTGGAGGTGCGAGAATACGCGATTACATTGAAATCGCTGAAATTAAATTTTACGGAGTAAGACTAAGTTCATGAAAGTCTCACATGTAACTGATTAAGAGTCAAAGCCTGAAACTTGAATCAACAACTCTAAGTCAGTGCACCTGTCTAAGGTTTCAGATAAGTCAATCCTCGAAAGCTTAATTTTGGCACCCCTTTGAACATTCCTTCCGTCTTCAAAGTAAATGGGATATTCGAATCTTCTGTCGAAAAGAAAAGTACTTTTACTTGACTACTTGGTATTTTTAGCATTAACCCACGAGTTTTAAAGTAGACGGTATCATACTTACTGTTTCGCATAAACACTAACGAGCATAATATTTTTATTAAGTTTAGGGAGCTTTGAACCCGTCTACTAGACTTCAAGTGCGTCAGGCCACACGTGGTCTCCTCACTTCGAAGTAGAAAAGTCACCCCTAACGACGCTCAGTAGGCCTACCGCCTGCTATGTGTACGGAGCTTCAAGTCGCGCCGTGCGCGCCTGTAGTTTAGTTGAGGAACCGCTTCAATTTCACGCTTCTGTTACTCTCTGATGTGGTCAACTGTATACGAAAGAGATAAATGTTCGTATATGTAACTGTAACTAGTATTACATGAAATTTACATCTGTATGTGTGCAAGCCTATTGCAGCGTATAGAATTAAGTAGGTAGACATCAACCATTTTGCAAATAGAGCCCGAGATAAACTAGCCAAAGACTTGCTTTGTTTTTGCTTAGCCTCGCTAGCTACGTTTTTCTCGAAGGGTTGGTTACGCCTGAGTGGGTAACCTGTCAGGAAGACCGTTCTTGCAGTCTGGCAAATGATCAGGATGACGAACTGGTTAGCCTTAGTGGAGTAAACACGGCGCAGGGATCACTCTCAGGTCCTCCTAGGATCCTTTTGCTAAACCATTAGCGGAACCACACGGCGACGGCTGCACCGTCGATCTTTCCAGGGTCTGCCATAGTCTGACGCGTAAGGAGGGATCCCCACGCTAGTCAAAGCAGCTAGTCGCTACGGCCAACAGATACAGGCCGATAAGCACAGGTCTAATGGTCCATGAGTGATACTGGACCGTCCGTAGTTGCATCATATTGCTCTGGCCAGTCAATAGAGGCCGATTCACGCAAGCCGGACGGCCCGCGAGAGCCACAGAGATGAACCCTGGCAATGTGGAATGCAAAATGAAAGCTCCTTGATCTAATGCCTCACTAATAAATAATTACGTGATTAATAGAAAACTTGAGTAAAATGGGCGTAAAAATCGGAACGTTTAACGAAATCATCGTATTTATTCAGAAAATATATTACAGAATTTAGCAACTTTTGAGGCAAAACTGTAAATAAGGTTCACTGCTAAAATTTAATCGATTCCTTAACGGCTCTTACTATTTGAACTTGGCTAAAAACTTAGCATCAATGGAAGTTGGAGAACTGATAGTGAAATCATGTAATGTTTAATTGTAGACATTGCTAAGATTTTAAGAAGTTTAAGCGTGCTATTCACAGTATTTTGAAACAATTTAAAAACAAACTGGGGCATGTGACGCCGAGAAACCACCTGGCGCAGCCTAGGAAAACTACGGGAACAGAAGACAAATGGATGGGTAAGGAATCCAAGAAAGAACAGATTTGCCACCGCAACCGCCATTTTAAAAAATGCGAATGATAAATTCGGCACTAATGTTTCAAGACACAACCTCTCCGTAAGATTTAGTGAAATAGGTTTGTGTAGAAGAGTGTCTTGTACGAATCCCTACGTAGCTGCATTTCTAAAAAGAACCAAGTGGCCCGAAAGATATATGCTACTGAACACTTCACATGGACTGAAGAACAATGGGGATTGCGTTCATTTCAGTGATGAGTCGAAGTTCAAATTGTTCGGCTCTGATGAGAGAAGAATCGTTCGACGCACTCCATAGGAACGATATTCTCCTCAATGCACTAGAAGTAGAGTTAAGTTCGGAGGAAGAAGTGTGATGGTGTTCGGCGCTTCAGCTACTGGTATTGGACCTCAATTGTTAGGCTACACGGCGAAATTAACGCATCGGTGTACGAGGAGTATTAAAGGACCGTGTTTTTTTTAAGTATAGCAGTTACCCAACCGGCTGTATTTGTGCAAAATAACGCTCCATATCACACAACAAAATCTGAGTAAACATTTTTCAGAGGAGAATGCAACAGTGATGGAGGGGCCCGCTCACAGCTTCGACAGTAATCTCGTAGAGGAGTTATTAACAGAAAGAGCGACGAAAAAGTATCTAAGTAATGGCGATAAATTTAAAATAGTTTGAAAGAAAATATCATATGAGGAGTCCCATGCTTTGCTTCGCTGGTGTAGCAACAGATTGCAAGCTCTTATTGATAGCAAATGCCCAGGGCTAATAAATGTGTACTCTGGTTCTATTTAAATGTAATGTATCTGTTATAATTCTATGATTCCGCTAAACGTTTTGATCTTTCTAATCCCCCAATTTACTTAATTTATCTGTCAATCATGTCATCATTTGTTAGTCAGGCATTAATTTTAATTTGATAATTAGCTTTCATTTTTCATTCCACATGAAGTGTACATAGTAGATATGTTCAAAGTTTTAGCTTTGCCTGTTCCCCATAGAAAAATTATGCATGTTTTCCTTACTTCATATGCAACGTTACTGTACATGATTTGCTCTATGCTGTACAGTAAATAAAAAGAGAGGCAAGCGTTTCAACGGGAAGCACCAACTAAGCCGAGGTCAGTGGTGGATATCTTTAACCGTTCAAGTCAGTAGATATAAAAAATGAGTGAATTTTATTCACATGGATTTGAGTTTTTCGGCAACGTGTCGGGCGTATAAAGTTTTGCTCGATAGTTTTGAGTTTTTCTGTCCCGCTACGCCCGGGAAAAATGTTTTCGTATCAGTAAAAGAATTAAGTTTTACCATAAATACGGAATAACAGTAAAATGATAGTCAAATATATTGAAATAAATATATTGAAAAAAGATGGAACTAAACGCATACTAGCTTGTAAGAACGATTTAGCTTTTCTCTAAACTCTCATTTAGCAAATACAACCTTCAGTAAGAAAAAGGATGCGCCCACGTGACGTATATGACGACTATGGAAAACATGGCGAATATGGATTAAAGAAAATTTGAAAGGAATAAGACTGGAAGTAAGTTATGAAAATTAGATTAGAAAACGACACATAATAGTAATCTCATAAAGACTGAGCAAATAAATATATGTGCCGGTTTAAAATATACTGCTTTCTGAAACTTCAACATAGAAAATAAAATTCTGAAAATATTGATCTCAAAAGTGCAGTTTTCGAATGAACTGTCCCTGCAAATATGTTAGACAAAGCGAGTCTCCAATATGTATACAAGTCAAAGGTACACGAAGTGGAAAGTAACAAAAGACAAAGGATCAAATAACCGAAAGAACAGCTCGTGTGGACCGCCACAGATGCCGAACAGAGGCGCAGGTGGCCGGCATTGACGACCTGACATTTTCTTATTACGACTTATCGTTTAATTGCATGCGGGCCTGACATGCGAAATTTTAAATAAAGCGCACAAGTCAGACGCAGCTCAGGGTAATTGTTTTGCTTATGAATTCAATAGCAATTTCATGCAGCAAATGTGTACCAGCTATTTGATTGACAGTAAGCCCAGAAACATCATATTTTACTAGCGAAATGCTGGCTAGGTAAAAAAATTAAATTCGAACAACAAGTCCGTTGTGTGTTCCAGCTGACAGGAATATCAGATTGGCCCAGTTTCGTCCCACGCACGCTTGGAATTATAGAAGAAGAATAAAGAATCTCACAGCGTCCCTTTTTTTTCGAGCCAGATCAGTGGTTTCCTAAGTGGGCGCCAGCGCCCCTGCATGAGACGCTGGAAAAGTCTTTAATCGACGGTGAGGCAAAGAACTTTCGTAGAGGGCTACGAAACGCGGCGATGGACCGGCATAGTAGTTGTTGCAAACCATCGATAATTAGGTAAAGAAATGCATACACATTTTGTCAGCAATGAATTTGGTTTGATAATACCAGACGAAAGAAAGTGTAGAGATTCTACTCATCCGAAAGTCTGATTCAGAAGCCCGCAGTTTTATTTGATGCCTGAACACAACATGCAGCGAGAGGCTCCAGCGACCGCGCGTCTCTCACGATACGACAACACCAGCTGGGGTTGGTATCCAAAATCCCACACAGTATAACCCCACAAAACAGTTGATGATATTTTTCCTTTTTATAAAAAGGTATTTTTTAATAAATAGAAGATAAATTAATGAAAACAAAAGTTTCGACGAGAAACACACTCTATACCTCACTCTTCAATGCCAAATCTTATATTGCATCATCTATGCCATCCACCTACAAGCACTACAACGTATTTTAATTCACTATGTGAGCTCAAATGAAAAAGTAAAGTTTTGCAGTATTCTAAGTACCTATTTTATTATCAGTAATAACTCAATTTTGTTACAATATCTCGCTGGTTTACAATCCTGTTAAATAACTACTTGATTAATTACTACTTACATCTTTTATTAGTTTCGGTATTCAAAACTTCTACTCCTGTCTACAATATAATAATAATAATAATCTTTATTAAGTACTCATAGACATTACAAAATTGGAATGAAATATGGTACACAGGAGAATGTTTCTTATTTCTAGGTTACACACAGAGCATGTCGCAGTGATCTT
>LQNS02277097.1:17039711-17049981 GCA_001587735.2 Parhyale hawaiensis
ATTCACTTATTGGCTAGGCATTGCGCGCAATATGCTTGGTGACATTTACTCCCTATAACATGTACATAAAATACACACAGACTCAATATAAACTGCTAACACACGATCAATTTTCGCATGCTGCTCTCATTTAAACGAAGTTCAAGTACATCACACACCTTAATTGATGCCTATTAATTATTAGAATAAACTTCACGGCACGTACATTGTGAATTTACACAGTTTTTTCAAGGAATGCTTTTGAGTGCAACACCATCACAAACCATCACCCTTCGCCCCTCCCATTGTGGCCGTTGACCTGCCACGCCATTGGCTGCCGCGAGACTGTACTTGCTGAAAGGTCCAGGAAAAAAAATTCGCAGTCCGGTCCAGAGAATTATCTATCATTACTTTTCGTGAGGCGAGAGGCCCACCGTACGTGAGCTATTAGTTCTAAGCGAGCTTAGATGTTATTCTCACTACTGCAGCTATTAACACGGCGTTTACCGCTCGCGTGGACTCGTTTTTACAAGGCTGTCTTTAATGTGTGAGCTAGCGAGCCTTCGCAACTTTTCCGGACGCAGGTGTGAAGGCCGTAGCAACTTGCTTCGCGGCCTGCGAACGTTCTGGGTCTACGATTCTGCGAACGTTCTGGGCTTACGCTTCTGCGAACGTTCTGGGCTTACGCTTCTGTGAACGTTCTGGGCTTACGCTTTTACTCACGTATGTGTGTATTCTGGTGGTGGCTTGCATCATCTTATATCTTACGAATATTACTGGTATAAACTCATCGAACATAGAGAATAGTATGAAAGGGAGTCTAGTAGTAGTTAAGACACGAAATTTTTCTTAATGTGCAGGAAAGAACACAATGTAGAAAGGTTAAATATATATGAAACGAAATAAACTTAATTAACGCATTGGGCATCACGATGGATACAGACATGGTCAATACATTGGGTATCAACTTAGATACCGACATAATTAATACATTGGGTATCACAATAGATACCGAGATAAACAATATATTTCTTCCTAACCTAGTGGTCATGTATTTACTTTGAACTGCTTGTTATTTTGTACTAACAAATTTGAACTGCATTGTAAACGCAATTATTGGTGTCCTTGCGTATTTGCACGCCAAAAAGCAGATGCGTGCACATTTAATTCAAATGCCTCTCAGACTTAAAAAGTTATGCAAAACGTTTAAACTGTCAAATTTCTTTCCGTAATTGTTTTAAGTAACTTAAAATGTTTAAGTTTGAGGTGATTGTTTAGAGCAATTAGAGCATTGGTAAAACGCAAACGGGAAAAAGCAGTTCGTTGAACTCGCTGACGACTCATTTTTTTATGAAGCACTATAGAGTTTCTGGAAGCTTGAATCTTTCTTAGATGGGGTGTTGTGTTTCAGTTTACGATTAGGTAAGCCATATATCCTATATTCATGATAACGGGGAGTCTACCCACAAACACTGCGCAAGCCGCAGTCGGGAAGAAAGATGAATAGAACAAGGATTACTATCTGAAGTATGTAAAACTAAACGAGGCAGACACAAAATGAGTATAAACACCAACATGTCGCAGAGCCCTAGCAAGTTAAAGGTTACAGTAACTTACAGCAGGCTGAGCTATGGCGCGAAATGGAGAAATCTAACGGACTTACAGCTAGAGCTGAGCTAATGGTTTTGTTGTTGGGTAGCCTCCACGAAGAGGGCGGGGCTTCAGTGCCACCTTCGTTGACCGCATGAAGTAGTTAGGTAGATACGTTTTGATCTTACTCTACAGCCAAAAGCTACGGACTAGATCAACGTTTCCGCCGCGGTTAAACAGACAGGTCGCACCTCAATTAGACCAAAATTCCTGGTGATCAACGTTTCCGCCGCGGTTAAACAGACAGGTAGCACCTCAATTAGACCAAAATTCCTAGTGGGCCCAAGTATTGGAGCTCATGCAAGAGGTATAGCGGGTTATAATGCAATACTCCATGTTGCATCTGAGTGAATTTTACTACTACATTCTGGCAGTCAACGCAGCAAGTTAGGTATTAGTGCTGGTAAATTCTCTAGGAAACTGACCGTTACAAGCATCAAGTACTGAATGTTTTAAGTTTTCGGAAGTGAGGTTCTAATATTGCACACAATATCATGAAGCTGCTGGGTATGACTAATGACTTTCTTCGATACTTTCTTAGTAAAGGCATCTCTGATTGCTGCGAGCTGAGCTTTCTTCAAACCTTAGGGCTACTGATGAGAAGAGAAAAGGAAAAAAACTGTTGACACAGAACCAAATTACAAGGTTGAAATAAACAGAAATGTTCACCGTAGCTGCCAGCAGCCGCAGCCATCTTCAGCCAGCTCATGGCTGTGCGTGTACACCACAGCTGTGCTTGCCCCGGTGGCGCTATCGTCTCTCACGACGATTTGTGTGCGTATTTGTGTACGCAGATCGTGTGCCCGTGAGCGGCGTTCAAGTTGATGCGCCGCGCGCTGCATCGATGATTAAGTTGGGTTAGGTAATGTTGGGTAACGTTAGGTAACATTAGGTAACGTTAGCCAAGGTTAGGTAAGGTTAGAAAGGTTAGATTGGGTTAGGTTAGGTGAGGTTAGGTAAGGGTAGTTTAGGTAAGGGAAGGTTAGGTTTGCCTAGGTAGTGTTTATTTTAGTGGTGGCGCGCGCAGGAAAGCTTACGTGGACGCAAAATCGTCGTGAGAGACGATAGTGCGCCCCGGTGTTGAACGCACACAGTTTGGCATACAGTAGCAGCATCTATCAATTTGAGTTCACGACTCTGTCTTGTAACCACTACAAGTGGTCAGAAATGACTTCTTTTCGCAACTAGAAGCCACTAAAACGTTAATTTGTTGGCCCGCTGACGACCTCCTATTATGCTCTGACTTTAAAGTGTCAGTATATTCTTTGGCAGTATGGGGATATCTTATCTCTAAATATTTTGATCTATTGATTTCATTAATAGTAGTCAAAGGGGGGTCAATTTAGGATTCATTACGCAGTAATTTAAGGTGTATCAAGGATTTCCACTCCTAGACATGCAGGTAAGACTGCTTTTACATTTTTAAAAATATTTCAAACAGTTTCAATTGTTCAGTTGCGGTCGTGGTATTCATACCATGGATAATTTCAGCTTTTAAGCAGACTTTAGCCACGTCATCAGAAGGAAAAATTGCACCAACTTTTGATTTAAGATTAATGAATTTTGCAAACTGACTGATATAATGCATTTCCGAAATCATTGCAGCGATGCAAGTTACGCACTGCACGGCTGCCCGCAATTTTTTCACAACAAATCCTGCTATATAAGCTACTGTGTTCGCAAATAAAACGGATGCGTTAAAATCAAATTCCGTGTCCAAGTCGTCTTCTATATCAATGTTATCGGTGCTTTCAGATTCTGCTTCTACATCTATATAATGCCAATTTATTTTTAGAGCATCAACGATTTAATTTTTGAACATAATGACTATGAAGTTGATTGCTTTTGGTGTAAATGTTTGTGCACGTTAATATTGGAATTTCTTCTAAAGGCAAACAACTACCCCGCATAATGTCTTGTACTTCATTGTGAACTGAAAGTTCAATATCGTGCATGACGGCGGTACGAGTTTCTCATTTTGCACTACATAATACATATAGCACCATGCGTAAATGTAATTAATGTGGAATTAAGAAATAATGGTGCACACTATTATGTAAATGACATCAATACAAATTATGCATTAACTTAGTGATGCTTATACAGTATAAAACCACCTTCAGCCGACACGTTTTTGTGAAAATAAAAACTGACAAACATGCATGACACCAGCCAACAAATCCCGTACAAAAAACATTGAAATCAAATGCGTATACAAGAGTAGTAGATCAATAGTGTAATGCTGTTACGGATTAGTTTGCAAATATATGAAAATATTAGTTACTTTCATTCAACAATTTCTACTGACGTTGCCGAAGGAAGGTAGGCTAAAATAATTTATTTTCAATCGAACCGAGTACATATTAATTAACAAAAGCAATTCTCTACATCTATTTCGCTTATTTATTTTTCATTAAATTTTTAGAAAATAAAATAAAATCCACAAATGATAGTGTTGATAATAAACACTGGTGAAAGGTAATTCAACTTCCTTTGCTGAATCTCTGGGAACATCCGTAAACGCTGCAAGCTACTGGCATCTCGCCGGCGGTCACGCCACAACCGCAAGCGGTCAAGGTCAATCCAAAACTACCCACCCACGCACGAACTAACATGGATGTACCCAGTTACTCCTAACCGCCAACGGGCTGGAGCGGAGACAGTCAGCTACTAAGGCAAGCAATGGCTACGAACCCTTAGTCCCACTGCCATTTTTACCTCACAGGGGAACGGGGCTGCTCTGAGCCAGCACAAACACAAAGGGGGGGGGGGGCGACTTGGAAGGAGTTGCCTTGTAGTTAAATTTTTCACATTTTAATTATTTAGTACGGCAAAGGAGAATAAAATCTTAGGTATAGATGGTAAAATTCATGGTGTTAATTAGCTTTACAAAAACTTTACACAGTAGGAACATATTGATCTACAATATAATAAAGACCGATGTGTGTTTATGGTTGTTTATTTATCGGTTTATCCATTTTCTGCCACGCCTTAACAAAACAGGCGGAAATTATTCCAGGTTGGAGGCTCGGGTCGTCTTCTCAAGTTCCATTGAAAACTGTAAGATAAAAAATAGGCCGGGATGCAGAAGATGGCAAACGTATCATAATCAGGGACAGTTGAAAATCAAACAATGCAGACATCGCAGGCTTAGTCTGATTTGTGCGAGTATTAGCTTCTCCATACATTGAATCTATGGGTAAGTATCGGGCGACTTCAAGTCCAAATGCACTTCTTCCATTGCCGAAGTTGAAATCTCAACCCTGAAGCCTGTTGCATTCAGCGTGCTGGGTAACCCCGGGTTTCCCAGTGTTACCTCGAGGGTAACCCCGCCTCCAAAATCCGTGTCGCATTCAGCCATTTTCCGTCAATGAGACGCCAGGGTTACCCGGAGTTACGGAAACTCGTTACCCTGCGAAATAGGTGGGTCGCGCGCGAATTAACACAGAGTTGATGACAATTCTCGCCACATATGCATCGAAAGAATATGCGTATAGTTATGTTTTGTGTCCAGTGACAAGTATTTTTCCTAGATATTTGCTACAAGTTTTATTATTTTGTTGCTTGGTTATATTCGTCACAAATAAAACCAAATATTTATTTAGCTGAGTGTTTAGATATTTCGATTGCGCTTGTTGGTTTGTGTACGTTTTGAGCTCTCACGAAGTCGGTCTTTTGAGTTTATGGAAAAAAACCTTCAATTGGTGTAATTGATCAATTCCTTACGGTAGAAAGATCTGCAGGGACGAAATTTTTAAAAGGCTTTTTCATCAATATTACCAATAATTACGAATAAACGTCTGTGTTTACATTGGGTTTGTTTTTGTTTTTGGTTGCTTGGGGGTTACGCTTTGAGAAATCCTGTCTCATTCACCTCGATAATAGAGTAACACTGAGTAACTCTGAGGCAATCTGATTACAACAGGCCTCTGAAGTTATCTGAAGCTTCCATTGGCTCTCTTATGCATCCTGATTTGAAGTATCTTCCCACAGATGATTTCGTTGCTTCAACTAATCTTCCAAATTTATTTCAATGGCTGATGAAACAGCTTTCGCTTAGCAAAAACCATTGGACAGCAGCCAACCGCATCCGCAATACCGAAGCGGAGCTATTACATTGAGCATTGCCGATCTGCCTACAATAAGCACTGATTTTTTCCTTTTCAGAGAGAGAAAAAAAGTTTCGATACTGAGCGGCTGTGAAGCCGTAAAAGCTCTTACTGTGGGCCATTAGGTTAACAGTAGCAATAACGAAAGCATGATCAATGAAAAAGTAATCACATATTCTTTGCTGTCATTTTATAACAGCGCGGGTTCTCTAGTTGTAAAATAATTAGCCTAACTCCCCAGCGCTCTACGTCTGTACTATGTACAGAGTTCAGACCGCACTTCGGCAGTTGTAGACAGTGCATCTGTGAGTGTAGACGTACAGCTATAACGTCCGCCCGTTCCTAAGTGAAATATGTGACCAATGAGAAGACCCAGCGACATTTAAGGAGTCTTTTGCCGAGTTTTAATATCGGGTCTGGCTGGGCGATAGTGGGGTGCTGAGGGATTCTTTAATTTTGGGCGATGGCTTTGTTGAAAAATGTCATATCAGACTCTCAGCATTGCTTCCGAAATAGAAGAATCTGCTTAACAAACCTTCTGAACTTTTTCTCAAAAGTTACGGATATTAAAGATGAAGAGAAGGTTGTAAACCTTGTATCTAGACTTCTAAAAGACTTTTGATAGAGTCCCCATCAACGGCTTATGAAAAAAAATTGGGAGCCCATGGCATCCAGGGAGACTATTTACGATGGTACGATGGATCGGGGCAGGACTTACGGGTCGGCAGCAGCGAGTGAAGCTTGAAGGAGAAACGAGTGACTGGACGCAGGTATCATCAGGGGTTCCACAAGATGGCGTGCTTGGCTCACTTCTGTTCTTAATTTACATCAATGATCTGGATCTTAACATCCGTAGTAAAATCAGTAAATTTACCGATGCTACCATACTATGTCATCCTGCCACGAAGAACTGAGCTCCAACAAGACCTTGATCACCTCATGGAATGGAGCAGACGTGGCAGATGCGCTTTAACGTCATCTAATGCTCAGTAATGCATATAGGGCTCGTGAAACCTTCAAGAAGGCTCCATTGAAAATAAATGGGACGGAAGTGGCTCCTGTCGCCCAACAACGCGACTTGGGAATCACTATTACAAACTACAACATAGTCAGCAAGTTGACAAAAGTGTGAAAATGGCAAGCAGAGTACTGGGATTCATCACCAAAAATTTCGAACAAAAGTCCAAGGACATCATCATTCCCTTGAACAAGGCGTTAGTGCGGCCACACTTAGAATTTGCTGTTCAATTAAGGTCGCCACATGTGTGTAAAGATATCGATAACATGGAGAAAGAGTCCAACGCAGAGCAACGAAATTGATACCTCAGCTAAGAAACAAGCTGAATGAATGTAACCTAAAAGAACTGGGTCTGGTCTCTTTCGAGCAAAGACGACTCGTGAGGCAACTAACAGAAACATTCAAGTACTTGAATGGCTTCAACGACGTACCTACAACGGGACTCTTTGAAACAAACCTTAATGATGGCTTGCGAAACAATGGTCAAAAACTCAAGCGTAAAGTTCGAACAACAACCTTAAGTCCGCAGTTCTTTCCGTATTTCATAGTCAACATTTGGAATAGACCCTCTTCCGACGTCGTTAGTGCGGAATTGGTCAACGCGTTTTAAAAGTCTTTCACTACATTGGGAGAGAATCCCCCACAGCTAAGAATTCCTCCTCCAGGAGTCGCACACTCCTGACGGCCAAAGCTTCCAAGTCTACCTTAATCCGTCTACTTCTCTCTTCCGCTCCAATTACACAGTCTGACATCTTCAACTCCGCATATTAGCGGCTATCGATCGTGCATTCATGAACGTCTCTTTTGCAGATTCTTCTCCCCCTTTTCTTCTTTTCTTTTTTTCTAGTCCTTTATATCCTACTAATAAAATGGCAATAGCTCATAGAGGGCTGGGTTGTATGTTTCGGTGTTTCTTTGAGAATGGGCCTCTTGGTTCGTCTACTGCCGCCAATCTAATCTAATATAGGTCAAGTATTATTCTATATTCCAGTGTGCCACACTCACAGTGATGTTTTTCTTTCATTACCCTTGATTTCTGCTAAAGTAAACTTTTTGCGAAAGGGTCGTTGTGATTTGAATACAAGATTAGCCCCACAATAGTAAAATTCCTATAATCCCAATTAGCACAGTATGAACGCGCCTGGACCTAGAAATGGCGGAACTACAGGGTTCGAGACCGGTTTGCTAAAAGAAGTTTCCAACTGCCTCACGTTACGGCAACTTTTGCTAACGACACGCAAGACATTAGCTGGTACCTCGTCCCATCAACTACAAATGAGATACTTGCTCATTAAGTCATCCAAAACTTTAGTCACCTCTGTGCCACCCAAACCAGGCTTTCTCATTATGGCGATAAAGTTATGAAGATTAGGGTCACGCCGAGAGCGCATAAATGACACAAGTATAACAAAGAAAAGGCATCATCTGATCAGACAGCGAAATTCCGCTCCTTTCGACATAAGGAAGATGATCGCGGATCACCAAAAGCAACCAACAAAATACCACCGAAAGGAATAGGGTTGTCACGAGCTCGGCCACGGCTCGGCGCAAAACAATGTTGATTGTCTCGAACAAATTTACAAGCAATTGCCCGAGCTCTTCAAAAACAATGACACAGTCGCTTTAAAAAAAAAGCAAACTGAAAAGGGTTCTGCGCAAGAGCAAGGAGGCCCTTTTCCGCAGTGATGCTCGACGATTTCAAAATGCATTTTGTTACCGGAATACCATATAACCGATGAATATACTCTCCTCCTAACATATGAGCACGCTCCGACGTCAGAGCCACAACTGTCTTCAAGCCTCAAGAATACCCATAGGCAATGGCAATCATCAGGATATGAGTTTTGCAAGCACCAGGTCAAACCAGCTGAAGGAAACTCACAAAAAACACATGGATAGACGAATTTGTCCACTCCATTACCAGGGTGATATGCAAAAGGGCGTGGGCAAACCCGCAACATCATATCTTTGGATTCAGTGCTCCGGTGCTGCCTCCTGTTCTCGAGAAGGATTCTTCACTCTGGCCAGCTAAGCGTGTCAATATCGATCGGGTTGTACTGGACACGTGTTCCATCACGCAAAGCAGCTGTATCAGGCAAAGCAGGTAAACCAGCATTCAACAGAGAATCGACCAAACTGCTACAAATAGTGCTCTCCATCTCTTCAAGTAGAGTCTTTGCTAATAGTTTTCTAGCACGGTAAGTAGCCAATGACCTCGCATCGTGCCCAACATTGACAGACTGAATGGACTCCGCTGTTTTGGCACGAAAACAGCCAACATGCGGCAGAACGCGCATGCACTTAACGAATGCCACATGGGCTGCTCTTTGCTGTTCCGTCTACCTAACAAGCCATTGTTTTCGGTAGGGTTCTGAGCGTTCGGAATTAGGCCTACGTGTAGCAAGGCATGTTAGAAGACTAGGGCACGAATAAATCTCAAGCTCAGTAGAGAAAGAGCCTTAAGTCAATATTATGTGAACTAATAAGCGGTCAAACTGTCGAGGACTTGAAGAAGAAAACGACAATCATACCGTTTTTGCAATCCACAGCCACAAAGCGCAGGAAAAAAGCAGACTGACTTCGCAACACTACTTCGCCTGAGAATATCTCGACGAGATGGAACGTCTCTTGTGTTGGCCCCCTCACGTCGTCAAGCAACTGATCTTGTAACTCGTGAAAATGTTTTTTCAAGCGGCAGCCGCATTTTTCTCCTCACTTTTTCCCAACATGCTCCTATGAGGAACACCCGATACCACCCGGGTAACTGCTCTGCAGTACCAGTCTAGGACAACTTTCTGCTCCTTTTTTGAGAGGAAATCACTGATCATGCGAAGCGAACAAGGCTGCATTAAAGGGGATCAACCCAGCGATTTTGGCCAATATGCTTATTTTTTTGCTGAAAAAGAATCCTAGGTAATGGGAAACAGTGTCCCAAACTTGAAGTAATTAAAGTAGGAGGGAACATAACGGATACGAAGTGTAGCCACTGCATGCCTGTCTAGCAAGCTGTCACAGCACCAGCCAGTTGGCGGTTGGGACATCCATGTTTGTGAGTACGTGATTGCGTGGATTTTTGATTGACCTTGGTCGATTGTGGTTATCGCGTGCCCGCTGGCGAGATGCCTGCAGCGTTTACGCATGCTGGGAGAAGTTCTGCAAAGGAAGTGGCATTACCTTTCACCAGTAAGTGTTTGTTATCGACGCTATCAGTTGTGGATTTTATCTTTTTTTCTAGAAATATAATGAAAAATAAATTAATAAGCGAAATAGATATGGAGAGTTGCTTCTGTTCATTAAAATGTACTCGGTTCGATTAAAAATAAATTATTTTAGCCTACCTTTCTGCGGCAACGTCAGTTAAAAATTGTTGAATGAAAAAACTAATATTTTCATATTGCTCTCCTACTCTTGTATACGCATTTGATTTCAATGCTATTTGTACGGGATTTGTTGGCTGGTGTCATGCATGTTTGTCAGTTATTTTCACGAAAACGGGTCGGCTGAAGGTGGTTTT
>LQNS02277097.1:17098514-17110066 GCA_001587735.2 Parhyale hawaiensis
GGGCCCGCTGGTTACTCACAATCACACTTCTACCTGCAGCAATAACAACCTAGTACACTGTTATAGACGTATGTTCATTGCACTAATTATAATCAAGAAATATGTTCATGGATATAATCTTTATGACCCAATAAAAAATGGTCACAGTATAGTAGCGTCTAAAATTATTTTTTTTTTTTGTTTGAACTGAAATTTAAGAGATAATAGATTGAGAGCGTTACATAAAGATTCTTTTCATTTATTGAACTGAATAAAATACTAATTTTATTCTAAGGTTGACAATATAGGCACTGTATATCTGCATTCCCTAGCGTCCGGCTGACCGTAAAAATTAACTATTGCTTAACCAATAGGGAACTTGCTTAATTCTTTCTTTCGACTGTCACCCTGTTTCATGGTGTTCTTTTAATATTATTCATGTAATAAAGTTAGAGGGTTACGGGATGCATATTCAATCAACTGCTGATCACGGAAACTATATAAATGAACTTATTAAAAGGAAAGGCTATGCATATTTTTCCTTATATACCGTCGAACTGCGAATAAAGCTCGAAAACACGGTTGCCATGCGCCGCTGCTCGCAGCCTTACCGCTTCACAGTTTGGAACAGTCCACTGTAGGCGGTAGGGGAGCAACGAACTCCACTTTGCAATGCAACGGTAATTTTTGTTTCCATTATAAAGTTCCTGTGTTTACATAGTAAACCAATTATTTTTGTCATTACTGTTTTGGTATTCAGATGTTAATTCCGTGTCGAGTGATGTGCGTGTATTTTTATTAAAACATTTGCTTCATGCAGGCTCAAGAAGGTTGCTGCTATTAACTTAGATAAGTCTAATATTAGGTAGGAATCATACCATGCTATTTTCGATGTTATGGCAGTACAACTGGGCGTAAGGCCGGCCATACATTATCCGGTATACCGGACAGGTATACCTGATAGTGTGTGGCGGAAAAAACTGACCAGTCAGGTGACTTTCAGGCGACCGGACAACGTATGAAAATTTAATTCTTTCGACCGGACAGGCGAGTAAACCTGATGTGTGTATGGCGGTTCCATCCGGTATACTTGAACAGGTCTCAGTTATTAACATCACTTTTTTGTGGTAGGTTCGAGTTTTTTTGGTTAAACGCTGTAATTTTAATTTCTTAACAGATGAAACTTTACTGTTATTCAGAACAACACTAGCTATAGTTAAAATGTCTAAAAACATTAGTGAAATCGTCGTTAAATTTATTGACATCTACAAAAGTGAACCAAGCTAATGGAAAGTCAAATTTGATGATTACCACGACAAAGACAAGAGAAATGCAGCTTACAAAAAATTATTAGCGAAATTACAGGAAATAGAGCCTGAGGCCTCGCCTCGAAAATCCATGTTTAACTGATACCCTTGTCAGGTATACCTGAAGAGTGTGTGTGCTCATCAGGTCTCAGGTATACCTGTCCGGCATGACTGTTCAGGCGTACCTGTCCGGTATACCGGATAGTGTATGGCCGGCCTTACCCTACTTCCAACCAGAGACAAAATCTATACACTTTTCTCTACCCACCCAATACTTAAGTACATGCACTCTCATTCACCCCCCTAATGATATGAGTACACATTTCCATGTGTCGGTCTTTGGTGGACATTTTTTATTGTTTCGTTTGTTAATGATAGTTTCATGCATAAATTGAATGGCATATAGTGTAGGTAAGGTATTTACAGCTACTTTCACTCTATTAGCCCGCGCTCATTCTCTCAGCTAGATTCTAGTTTTAATACTAGCTACCATCCATAAATACTGAAAAGAATTAACGCACAAAGTTATTTGCGCGGGTTTTATAGGAAGGTCGCCATTTTGGGCTTGCGACGTCCATTTCCTGGCGCTGGGAGGTCCGCGCAAAGTAATTTTGTTCATATACTTTGGCGAACCTAATTTATCATGGACAAAACTCATGGTGCTCATCTGAATCCAATTTCATGAGAAAAACCCATAATTCACCCCATCATGACCTATTCAAAACAGGCCACAGAGCACTGCGGCCCAAAAACCCAGCCCAATCGGTCTCTAATGGGAGCCTAACTCCCATATGCTAAGTGCATGTACAACTCGGGGTGCGACGGAACGTCCCCAAGGGGTTCTTTGAACCCCGGGAGACGTTTCGTCCCACCCCGAGTTGCACAGGCACTTAGCATATCCAAACTTTGCGTATTTCCACTTTCCGCATACTCGGTGTACGTACACTTATGACGTGATAGCGAGAGCCACAAGCAAGATATTGAAAAGGCCATAGGACCCCAGAAGGGAATTTTGACGTTCTTTCGAATACACCAAGTCTCGTTTCTGTAGCTCTTACCGTTTTCTCGCAGTGGAAGAAAACGTGTGCAATTTTTCGAAATTTGGTCCATTTTGGGGGGTCGATAATTTTCCATCGGGCCAGCTGCAGTCCGGAAACGAGCATTGGGCCGGGACTTGGAACAACAAAAATAAAGCTAAAGAGCCCAGGAATCCTCTCGCATTCTCAAAAGTGACTTGTTTTACATGAAAAGTTGGTCAAATGAGTGTCCAAAGTTGAAGAAAAAAATCGGTCCCAAGCCATTTTGTCGAAAATTTCAGAAAACTGCCATTTTGATCCCTAAGGAGGGGTTTTTTGGGGGGGGTGACTCTTCTATACATTTTTGTAGCTTATGAAATTTGAGACAGACTAGCTTTGTTTCTTTGCCGTTTTCGAACTATGGCGGGCGCAATTTTCAAATGCATTTCTTCGTTTTTAAACCAGCGAGGGGCGGAGCCTATGGAAGCGAGGAGGCTGAAACTGAGATACATGATGCCCACACCATCTGAGAAGAGGCCTGCAAAATCTGGGCCGGATCGGCCAGTAACTTTGGCGTCCAGAGCCGTCCAAGTGAAAGTTTCGACCACCCAGCTTCGGGCCCGTTTTCTACGCACTAAAAACGCTCANTTGGCGGCTCTGCGTTGCGCCGTTAGTTCAGGCACCGCCAACGCTACCAAATCGGTATACATATACTTGTTAGAAGAATCGCCTGCAGCGCACCGGAGCCCGAGTAGAACAAACTAATTGTCCGAGCGGCGCGATTGAACTAGAAGGGAAAAAGATTGCATACCAAATAATTACATGGAAGATGGTCTTGAGTGAAGAAATGGTCTCGGGGAATAATAGACTGTAAATATAATATACTCTGTATCTAAAATATAGGTTGGTGGGTTATCAGAATCTTACTTTCAGAGTATTACTAAACGAGCTACATTATTCTACTGCCCATGGATACTAACTTGTGCTAAGCAAGCGTGTAATTGCAAAGAGCCTTCTGCATCACACGACCTAAATTTCCTCTCTTATGATAGGATTAGGGAATTTCATTATTAGATTAAGATGTAATGTCTCGTCCTAGAATTAAGATAAGTTTATGAAAAAAATCCCGTACGTTAACATCCTGAGAATGTGAATGTTGCGGTGCCACCCAATTCTTAATATAACTAGAGAAAATATTAGACCTTTACCAGTGGTGATTTGCAAATGGAAAATTTAGTCACTGAAGTAAACGAATCCAACCCAGTATGTATCAAAATGGCGTCGGCTGGCTGTACAGTCGGCAGCCGTTGAGATGCCACGCGCCGAGAGCGGCCAGGGAACGCGGCGGGGGGGGGGGCACTATCGTCTTTCACGACGATTTTGCGTTCACGTAAGCTTTCCTGCGCGCGCCGCCACCACTAAAACACTACCTAGGCTAACCTAACCTACCCTTACCTAACCCAACCTAACTTTACCTTACCTAACCTTGTATAACGTTACCTAATGTTACCTTACGTTACCTAATATTACCTAACGTAACCCAACCAACTTAATCAGCAATACAGCGAGCAGCGCGGCGCTCCAACTTGAACGCCGCTCACGCGCACACTATCTGCGTACACAAACACACAAAATCGTCGTGAGAGACTATAGTCCGCCCGGGGCCGCTCGGGTATATAAGAAGGAGGCTTCGCCACGGACACGGGAGTCAGTCGTTGAGCGCAGTGCTGCCAACTTAGATATTTTATATCTAAATCTAGATAGTTTTGGCCTCGCCTAGAATCCCTAGATAGGAAAAATGGGGTCTTAGATATAGACTTGAAATCTAGATAGTTTCAAAAATAGTCTGGATATATCACGAAATTGAAACTTAACATGGTATTTCTTCGACTAAACATGCTTTTTACATCAGAAATGGGCCCTCTGTGTTCGTGCTTACAGTCAATCTATCAATACCTCAAAGCATCGCTGCGCTACGCAGGAAGAAACTAAGGAATGCACTACTGAAACCTACCTATGTTAAAATTGGGTGACTCACGATTGATTTAACAAAAAACAGGGGCTGAAACTGAAAGTTGAGTTCTTGAATGCTAGAAATATAAAATGTCATACTGCCAAACCTCTGCACGAAATTCTATATATATTAATAAAAGTTCGCATCTTTACATAATCTTTGAAATTTTGAAAAATCGGTAAAGAGGGCCCAGCAAAGTCTGTAGCTAAAAATTAATCTTTCTAGACAAGCTCTCCTTTATGCTCAAAACTTTTGTCCGATATTAATTCTGTCAACCTGCTAAGCTAATCTGTTATCCTGCAATAGCTTAGAATATTTATATCTCAAGATTTATTTCAGCCAATGTCTTGTAGCATAAGTTGTGGAATGAAAACACAGGTGGGCCAACAATTGAAAAACGTCTAAAAAAAAGTGGATTTTTATTTTTCTGCTCATCAAGAATCATTGCGTCTCTGAACTGTAAATCGATTTAAAGCGGTAAAAGCAACGCTCCTGTCTGACGTTTGGTAAAGCTAAGCTTAGTCAATTGGTTAGTTAATCAAGTACAAAGACGTCTACGTTTGGCCACATCGAGAGGCGTCAGCAAACTTATTTCAGTCTTCAACTTCTGTGGTAATGAGGGAGGTGGAGCGGGGGAAAATGTTTTTGAAGTAGAAAATTAATGAGACGGACGTTTCATTCCAAGAGTCGCCAGCAGGAGTATTCACCAGTAGTATAATCAGTACTCGTAGAGAAAATTTGGGTGATTTACTTTAGTTTCAGATTTCTTTCCACTATTGCGCTTCTACAAAATAATCAAATATTCACTTCACGGCGGCTATCTCCATTTTCAATCAGTCTCCAAAATCCAATCCATTTCAGTGCATGGAAGTCAATCTGCTGCTCTTCAAGATCGAAATTTCCGCCAAATTTTTATTCCCAGAACTAGTTTCTAAAATCTATCAAAACGAATGCTCGTCGAAGCACAAGCGGAAATATGTTAAAGATTATTATTTTGACTTAGCCAAACGATGATGCCATTTGCGACTTTCCTACCCCAAGAGAAAACGCGTTAGTTCTTCAGTAAGGGTATTTGTTAAAACTTCAGTGGTATATTGTGAAGATCTCTATAACTCCAGTATTTTATAGGCATGGTTAGATAAACTAATAGTCCTAGATATAAATCTAGATATTTTTTACAAATCAGTTAGATAATTCTAGATAGTTTTATTCACCGAACTAGATATTCCCAGTCGAGAGTTGACAGCACCTGTTGAGCGACTGCTGCCCCGTAAACTACATTCTCGCCTATCTCACGATTGGTCGAAACAGTCTCGAGCCGCTTCTCTCCTGAGTTGCCTATGAGTCTGGTGGAGACAACTTTTTGCATTTCTTAGTCTGAACGGTCTCGAGCCGCTTCTCTCCAGGAGAAGCCTATGAGTCTTGGTGAAGGTAATACTTTACTGTTTCTTAGTTTTGTTAGTCGGAACCGTCTAGAGCAGTTTCTCCGAGGAGAAGCCTATGTATGAGTCTTGGTGAAGACAATACTTTTTCAGGATCGAAACCGTCTCGTGTCGCTTCTCTCTTGAGTAGCCTATGAGTCTTAGTGGAGACAATTCTCTTTTTCCTCTTATTTTCTTTTTTCAGCGCTTTACTCTGAGACTGCTGTGACAAGAGGCGGCGCCAGATGAAGATTCGTGGATAAAAAATTATCGAATCCTGTTCTATTATTTGCGTAATAGTTTGGGTGTACGGGACACCTTAGTAGCGAGGCTGGTCTTTGCAGGCGTTAGTAAAAATGAGAACTTATCTGAAAGCAGGCTCGGAGAAAGTTGTAGTGTCTTAGAAATCCGTGTAAACAATTACCGAATGAGGAGAAATTCTAAGGTAGCTTGGCAGTTACCTTATGATGTCTCGTGTAAGAGTTTAAAATAAAAAGACCATAACTCTATTATTATTTTTCCTTTTCCCTTCCATTTTCGTATATTGAGCACCAACAAATAATGACCCTCAATGCCACGCTACCAAGATTTTAGAACAGCTGACGGTAAACGAAAGGAAAATCTCAGAGACTTAAGTTTTAATAAACTTGATTTCATATCGAGTAATAAGCGAGGATAAAGAGAAACCAAGTTCAAATTTTCATACAGAACCATAGAATTTAATTCAGTGTTATAGGAATACAATGAAAAAGCTGACTGTATCAAGGCAAGGTTCGCAACGATAGCATAAACGGAGTTTGTAACAAGAAGACTCGCGGGCTCCAAGCAGCGAATGCGACATCCAATGCAGTACGAAGTAGGGACAATGTTATTCCTACGGGTGGAGCGCAGCAAAGCAAGCAACCATTGAGAGCCCCAAACAGCGAAGGCTTTAGCACTATTGCACGAAATACGTAGAAACTAAAACATTTCAACGAAGAGTAACAACCATATGAACTTGCTGCCTAATTTATTGAATAATGTAATTCTAATGAAACTGGTTTCACAATACAACTTACGTCAAGTTTAATAACTTGTTTCCGTTTCCATATATGAATTACGTTGAGAAAGAGTTATGACCAATTGTATAAACTGCTCAAAAGGAAGTAAATTCTGCAACTGATTTTATGCACCTCGAAAAGATTAGAAGAATTCAATTTGTGTAGTTGCTGGGCGAAGAACTAGGTAACCGAAGCGAGGAAGGGAAGAGACGATTGCCAGTACTAGAATAAAGAATTAAACGCTGGTTTTGGCGAAGATCTGTTGTCCATCGATTCATTTATCTGCCTATATATTCGCACCATAGCTTCGAAAGTAATATCGACGGATATTCATGAATTTTACACGAGTTGTTGGGTATATAACGAAGAGTATATGAACACATTATTGTTATTATCTGTTCGTAGCTTTGTTTGATGCTGTTTTTCATTTTAGGTTTGTTAGCGCTACAACTCAGAAAGTTATGTATGGAGATACATGAATTTTACAGGATGTTGAAAATGTTCAAATACATGATGGATTGAATTTTGGTGAAGATCGGTTTGTCAACTTTGTGCGTTTAAACTTGTTTGTTAGTTTGTTAGGCGCATAACTCAAGAAGTTATGAAAGGATATCCGAGAAGCTAATAATACTGTCAATCATTAATTCTAATGATTAAATTTTGGTGTTGATACGGTTCTAGATAGTTTAATGTTCCGACAATTTAGTTAATTTGAGGTTAGTTCATTATTATGTTAGATTTTATATTCTGGGAGTGGAAAGCCTAGACGCCTTCCGATTTTAGAACAATTACTATCGTAAAATTCAAAATAAATTATAAACCAGAACAACTCATTGAAAATTGCAGAACACTAAAAGAATTATAAATTAGCGGGCATACGAACAAAATAAAGGAAGAAAAGGCTAGTAGTGATAAAGTTGACACAACAGAGCTCGGCACATCACGCTGGCTGGCATGGTCTGGTCCGAAAGTTAGTCATCCATACTATACCAGATCTTCAGCGAAATCGTCTAGAATAGAGTCGCCTCAATATCCTGGTATGTTGAAGTAAAGCCTAAATACTAAAATGACATGACCTTCCCCAGTAGGCTACCAGACGTACCACCTCGACTACGAAAACATACCCTTTGGCTACATTCAGCAGCGAACATGGCAACCCAAAGCTAAGTCTTAACAAGCGAGCCGTCCGTATTTTGGAAATTTCCAACGCACTCCCGCCGGCCGACGTGAAATTACGCGAGGTCCTGCAAGCGCGCCTTGCTGCGTTCCGCCTCAACCTTCACAGGCCGCCAACAGCATATACTGCCACTGCCAGGGCTGACGTAATTGCTACGTTCGTAATTTGGAACGATCTGCTCCCGAGATCACTGTTGAACATTTGGTACGACGGTAGCCTATTTGGCAAGTATTAAAAATTTTTGTGATTTATTCAAAACATTACTCCATATCAAGAAATATTAGTCTTATTTTTGTCAGTTAAAATACATTTCATATAAATGAAATGTAAATTAAATGGAATGCGTAATCGTAATCCTTCAATGTTGCGCAATGAGTTTAATACCAGTTAGAAGTTTAGAACTCGCCGTATCGTCGCAAGTGCCACGCTGCACTTGTGCAGTCAAAGTTTCTATGCGTACAGTAGATACAAATATTAGAGAGTTAAATATTTTAACACAACGTTAGTCTTTTTATTTGCTAAAATACCTTGTCTATGATGTCATTTCGTTGACTCAAACTGACGGGCATTTGAGTAATGAATATGCTTGGTTTGCTCGGTAGTCGTCTCATCTTGGTTGTTTCCGTTCGTCACGTGGCAGTCACTCAAATGCAGTTGTCAACAATTGAATAAAAAATATTGATACTCTAAGAAGGAAGAAGAGTAGGAGGAAGCTTCATTCTAACTGAAAAAGTAGGTAAAACTTTTGAATTCTACGTTTTATTAATAGATACCGAGATTTGGTAAGTTTTAATCATGTTTGGTAGGATTTCTTTGGGCATTTGGTACGATCAGCAGAAAAAAATTCGGCAGCCCTGGATATTGCAGGAAACGACACTGCCAGACGTAGGAATAGCACTAGACGAGAGTAACAAGAAGACGCGTCATGCTTGACAAATTTCATAAGGAGTAAGGATACTGCTGATTCGCCTGTCGTAGGATCAGGTTTTGTTATCACAACAGATCAAATTTGGCAGTCATTTGTCTCTTAACAGTTTGATTACCTTGCCTATTACCCACAAGGAACGAGATTTGATTTTCAAACTTAGGTTGATGAAAATTACGATAATTTTACGTATGTTATAGCAAATACTCTTTGGTGTCAGGAAATTATTTAGTAGTTTGAAACTACTTATTTGGCTGAAAAACAGTTATCAAGAAGAAAGCTTACAACTACTTGGTGATAAGGGCCCCGGGTAAAATGTGAATCAGCGTGAGATCTGCTGCAATAGGTACCGACGGGAAGTCAGTTAGCTGAAGTGGCTGAACATTACAGGTAGGTTGGTGTAAAAGTGTAGGTATGCATCTCAACACCTAAACATAGTCATCATGAGATGAAACGGGTTAACATTCATATTACCATGTTGATTTGGAGCTTGGCCAGCATATAGAATAGTCTATTCAGTGTGTCACCTTTCATTATGAACTTTCTAAGAGTAATTCATAAATATGCATAAAGTTAATATATATACTGTTGGGTATGAAAATCAGGAATTACACATCTTGTTCCTTGCTGATCATCAGCATTTCAAAGTTTGTAAACACATATAGCCTATGCCTAGAGTATCCAATTTCAACTACAAGTAATAAGATGCGGTACCTACATGGTACCCTCAAATAACTTCATAATTTTGAACCCTGAGTGAGGCAAAGTACATGATTTACATATAGCTATGTATAATTAATGAGAAATGGCTGTTCGCTATAAAGCTGGTAACCACAGGAGGGTCTTTAAGTTGTTCTTTAGCCCAAACGCTTGACAGATTTAGCCAGTACCTTTTCATATAGTGGTTAGGTTATTTGACAAGAGCAGTTTTTCTTCTGATTTACTGTAATATATAATTAATTGGACATTCAAGTGGTATGTTTCAGGGTCTAATTCTAGCCATTCCGTGGGTTTTTAGGGAGTGCGGTTCTAGAACTAAGAACTTGCCACATACAGAACACATAATTTTGAAAGCTTTGCTCGGTTTTGTTCGTATCTAGATTCTTTGTAAAGTCAATGTGATCGGTACACTGGTATACAACAGCTGAAGCATAGTCCTAAAGCTCTTAGCTGGTGTGGATTCCACTCTGTGAAAGAGGTTGTAGCTGCCCTGCTCCTTTTAGATGGACGTGTATCATTTGGCTGGGCCAGGTTTATCCTTGGTAGGTGTATTCTTGGTAGGTGTATCCTTGGTAGGGTTATCCTTGGTAGGTATTATACCAAAGAACACGTGAAGAAAGTTCTATAGCCTTACCTCAACCATTGCTAGCCTACTGCGACTTTTGAGTCCTGTTTGCTGCCATCCATTCTCACACTCTTGGTATTTTTTCTTCTATGTCTCTCCTGACGTGCTATTCCAATGAAACTTCTCAGAGAGTGACCAACTTCTTACCAAGATCTTGGTGAGAAATGCAATAGCTTCTATGAAACACGTTAGGTATCAAAGCCCACGTAAGCTGATCCTGTGTGAGTACACCATGTACTATTTCCGCATTTCTGTAAGCAATAAGCAATGGCATGTCTTGCACTTTTTTCATGTGTGCTAATGATAGAAATGTTGAAACGAGACATTTATAATGACTTTTTTTTTTAATTTCTAATACAATCTGAACAATTTCTTCGGTTTTTTAGGAGCATCCGCGTGTTGCTGAACAGCTTCCATCGCATAAGAAGGCTGGTGGTTCTAAATTCAAATTCAAAATCATGTATTTCTTTCCGTAGGAAGGTATTCATACAATAGTTCTATTACAATACATGTTCAGTACAGTAGTGTAAAACAATGAGCAAGGAGTTTACTGGCTAGGTTAAGAATTGACTGTTCAATTCTACTTCACAACCTACTGTTCGTACAAGAAAAAAGAGAGAATATTTATTTCTTCCCATAGGAAATTTTTTTTCTTTCATAAAATAGTTTCTACTTCACGACCTCCATTCTGTACAACACTCTCTGATAGCAATAGGTTCACAGTTCACACACAGGTATATTGTGAATCAACTAACACATTATGTTACTTTCGAGGCTAAAAATAGGTGACATTAGGAAAACATGAAATTATAGATATAATGAAGAAAAGAGAAGTCAGTAGAAAGCAGATGCGAACATACAGCTGTAAAAGATTTTTAGGGGTGCCAGGCGTAGATAAGGTGGGGAACCACTGTTGTAAGATCGTGAAGACGATGCTAATATTCGGCATTATAAGTGAAGTTATAACTCATGTAGTGTCAGAATAATTTTTTTTGTTACATCAATGAGAGCTTGCAGGCAATAACAATAAGTTCATTCATCTTTCCGACGCGTGGAGGTAGCCTCTTTCCCAACACTAATGCCAACGTTACAAAACACCGAGGGACAATCAGACAACGCCTTCCAAGCTGCACACGGCAAAACACAGGAAACAGCAAAGTCAATGATTCTTGAGCAGGAGCTCCCAACCGGGAGCGGCCGCATCCCCGCGAGGCGAGCTTTCAAGTCAAGGAGGGCAGTGAAACCTTTGATTATTTCAACGTCATATAGAAATGAACTCGAATTTGCGGCGCAAATTAAGACCATTTAAATCCTTCGTCATCATAAGA
>LQNS02277097.1:17110381-17127627 GCA_001587735.2 Parhyale hawaiensis
CATGGTTTGGGAAGCAATCAGCGCTCATGGTGCAGGGCCTCTGGTTCGTGTAAACATCCGATTTAATTAGCTTGGACATGTTGCATGAAATTTTGTTTCAATCATGATGATAATTCGCCAGTAAATTCCATCTCAGTGTAGGACAATTGGAATTAGAGAATTCGCCATCCAATTCGCCAAAACACACAACCAGGAGATTCCTACAGAGCTAACACGTTGCATGTTTCGAGTGGCCAGCCCTATTGCCAGACTTGGATCCGATGGAGACTATGATATTAAAACGCTAGCCAGATTTCTAAGGAAAACTTTTTAATCTTGATAATATAATAACAAACGCGGTACGCCCATTCACCGGAGTTCGGTAGGAAACTAATCGGGGAGATGCCAGAGGGATCGCGTGCTGTCAAATAACAAAAGGGTTACACTACTAATTTGTTCCAGTTGTACATGGTTGATGTTTTCTTCAAACATTGATTCAAACTTCATTCCAAGAACTTTGTTCAATTATGCGTACTTTCCATTCCTCTCATATATTTTTTTACTGACGAAAAGATACTTTTATTTAGTATTTCATAAAATGGTATAGTAGTTAAAAGTTGATTAATCGTTTGCTATGCAGTTTATTAGGGTTAAATACCTAAAAATCGGTGTAATTTGAAATCTAATGAAAATATCGACGGTGTGGAGTTTTCTTGCGCCACTACATGTACTAAAATTTGTTGTAATTAGCAGATTAAATGTTTCAGCTCCAGAAAAGGGCACATACTGCCCCCCTCCTCCTATTGCCCCCTCTAACCGGCAGGGCAGGGAGAGCAATTGCTCCTGCTGCTCCCCCCGAAGCGTTCCTGGATGCTGAAAGTAAACTTGACATAAGCGTCATGCGAGACTCTGCATTCGAAGAAGCGCTGAGTCGCTAGTTGCTGTACGCTCGGGCGACCAGCACAACCTTTATATCTAGAATATAAGAATGTCCCAGCTTGTTTCCTCTTAGTTGCAAATCTCTAGCTACTTAATTACTAGAAAAATGCCAAAGTTTCCGCTTTATCCTGACAAATTTGACAACTAATAATACAGTAGAATCAGTTTAGCTACTGAAGCAAAAATAGTGGAATAAATTGGACACAAGTTTATAGAAATAAGTTCCTAATGATACTTAAAGTAAATCGATGTGGCGTTGTGTGCACGCTCTTTTTGTAGACTGTTGAAATTATTTGGTTTCTAGACCTTTTCATTTCTTGAAAATAGAGATTGAAAGCATGTATTCCGCCAAAAATGGGGACATGCTTTCACCCTACTAAGGGGCAGCCGCTGCCCCTCCTGTCGCACCCCTACTGAAGGGGCAGGAGGGGCCGTCGCCCCTGCTTCAATACCGTAAAAAAAGAAACTTTGGTGAAGGAGGCAGACAGCTAGTACTACTACTACTACTACATAGAAGCAGATGAAGTCTCCCACGAATGTATCCTATCTCTATTCCCTACCTCAAATAATAGGCCTCGATCAGTAGGAAGAACATAGTACCGTACACTATCCGCACTGTCGTTAGGTAAGATAATACTTTGCTTTTTTGTAGTATGGTGTCCCGCCTGCTGGGGGCCCGGGCACCATAAGATAATACTCAAATAAAGCCTAGTGTAGTAGCGAGAAATGGGCTGGTACTCCTAACCGCCCTGATCACCGCCAACGAGCCACTGGTGAGCACCATTCCCTGACTCAGGCATATCCTGCTCCATATAAAGATGATGCAGATGGTCAAGCCGAGATTTTTCTCAGAGCTTTTGATCCTCCACAGAGAGCTTCCAAGGTTTCATTTGCTATTTTCTTCCTTTATCACGAGCTTTTCTAATGGTAAATGAAGGAGAGCGAGAATGACGCAAACGCTGGATTGATTTCTTATTTGTCGAGGGCATTTGTGAAGCATCACCGTCACTGTCATAGCCAGTGGAAAAATGTACAAATCCCTTTCCTTCAGCATCCTCTTGTTCCCTCGATTCTGACAATGGGATGTCTTCATCATCGTCTTCTTAGACTTTTCCACGAACAACCTTACATTCCCGATCACGGCTGAAAGGTTCCACCACATCGACGTTAAAAATTTGATCTTCCTGATCATCAGTAGCATCAAAATCTAAATCGTCGTGTTCATCAGGTGCAGATACTTCACTTTGGTCATCAAGGGAACCATACCCGTCAGGTTCTTGTTCAATTGCTCGTGATGCATCCCTTGTGGCCCAGAGGTAAACATCGAGAGTTTTCTCAGTGCAGTGAGAAATAAATCGAACGAAGGGTCTCGTGTCACCCACATTTGCAGCTTGCAGAGTGTCGTAGTATTCCAAGCGGTCTTGGTGCCAGATGATGATTGGAGGATAACCAGCCTTCATCAAAAGGAAGATCATGAGAAGCCAGGCAGTGCGGCCGTTGCCGTCAACGAAGGGATGGATGTAGACGAGCTGGTAGTGCGCCAGAGCCGCGGCGTACCTGACAGGATGTAAGGCGAGGGACTCCGGAGTGTTGAGCAAAGTAATGAGGCGATGCACGAGCTCCTCCAACCTGGCAGGCGCAGGAGGCACGCGGGGCCCCTCAAATGCCTGCGTTGTTCGAAGGTGTCCGGCAGTAGGAGGGTCGGCGTGACCGAGTACCATCAGGTGAATTTCCAGCAAATCCTGCAGTGTAATAGAGCCTACCCGGTGCAGCAGAGAGCTGTTGATGTACCGTAGAGCCGAGTCTACTCCAATGACTTCCATATGCTCGGATATGCTCTTGCCTCCAACACTGAGACCAGTCTCAATAATAGATCCGATCTCATTCACTGTCATACTGTTGCCTTCCATAGCGACAGTGTGGTGAATATGATGGAAATAAGCCGCATTCTGTATACGTTTGAGAGAGGGGTAAGTATCGGGAATATGACTAAGTTGAATCTTCTTTACTTCCATTGCATCCAGTTGTTTGAAGTCTCTTGAAGCCACAATAATTTGTTTCCGTTCTTTTCCTGTTCTTGGTAGCTCCGAGGTTACTTGGTGCCAAAATAAGGGCTCGGACATGGAAGAGATCTGCTCTCATATCTAGCTGATGTGCAGAGTGGGAGCAAGGGCAATTGCTCTCTCCAAAAGCTTGCCAGCTTTACTCCAGCGCCCAGCTTTGATCAAGCGCTCGCCTACTCTGATGCAGCTTTCAGCCCCCCGTCAGGTCACTTTTCCTTTCGATGTCTGTGTTATCTTTCCGGGCCAAAGCGTTCATTTCATGAGGCTCCCGCGTCACCAGCATCTGATAGTCTTGATCCATAAGGTGTTCTGACCTCACGCTGCTGAGCCCAGTTTCTTCAGGGCAAACATCTAACCCCTCACATGTTTTCGAACCTTCTGGGTGAGTTCTGTTTCTGGTTCTTTGTCACAAGCAGGGTATCATGTTCATCAACTGCATCATCAGGAATCACAGGTGCCTTCCATTTTTCTATTGTTAGTTAGGTAGGCCTATTGAATAACTGCCCTGTGCAGTTAAATGAACTTAATAAGGCATAGTAGCAAGCTCATTTCTGCCAAATATGTAGCGAAATATGAAATTTAGCATATGGCGCAGTATTCAAGTAACTGTGGAATACTTATGTTGCACTATACAATTCCAGGAAGGCCTTCCAATCAGTTATCTATATACACTGTCTTCACTAATTCTTTTTATTCAGTTAGTTAGCTATCGCTAAGCTGACACGTTCATGTAGCTATTTTTTAAACTTTGTAGCTAGGTGCCTTTTGAAAATTTACGTATGCAGAATTTGTTTTTCATTCTCGATTGCTGTTCTCATGCGCCTTGATCCAATGAAGGACATGCCTTGTGAATGGGTTACAAGTTGCTATCAACATACTATACAGTACATGTCACGATAATAAAGCTCAAACTCATTTTGGAACGTTTACTTGAAACTTTCTCTGCTGAGAAGCTACTATGTTCATGGTATGTTTGGGACCATAAAAGAAGCCCTGTCCGAATTTTCAGCTCATGTTACCGTTTAACTTTCATTTGAAGTTTGACGGTTTTGATCACTTGACAAGCTTGCCACAGTATTAGCTTCTACAGATTTTTATCAAGTGTCATTATAAAAATGTTGATGAAAAATCTGATCACACAAGGCTTCATTTAAGCAAAAAAGTCCAATTATATAATCAAACAATAAAGTACATAGTTAATAGTTTGCATAAGAACATTTCTACTAGAAAACAACTTCAGTCCTTTCGTATATAGATTCTGTCCATTTTTTTTATTTCAGTACGAGGAATAGCGCTTGCAGATGTCTTGATAGCTGTCCGTAAGTCTTCATTTGAAGTGCATTGCCTTCTGTCACGCCACGCTAGGTGGCCACTCGCCATCCTACAATACCACACCTAATGGCACTCGATAGGCTTACTGCGTGCAATGCGTGCTGCTGCTAGAGTCGAGCCGCGCATGCGTGTAGCTACGTTGAGTCACTGCTGTAATTCATATTTCACGCTTATGTTTATTCTCTAATGTTGTCCACTGTATACGAAAGAAATAGATGTTCATCTGTATAACTTCAACTAGTACTAAATTAAATTATATTTGTATATCTTCCAGCCTACTGCAGTATATATAATGAAGTAAATAACTTGTATTTCATCATCTGTAGTAGTTTACCTTAGCCATTAGCTAGGCCTTAGAGACGTTTATCTTTCGTGCCCACGTTGCTTCCTTCCATTTTCATACTTCTACTTGCTCATGCTTTATTCTGATCTTAGTCTTCTTTCCTGACTCGCTGTTCCCATGCGCGTTGATCCTGTGTGGGAACACCTTCGTGCATGGGTTCCCCATATTTCTATAGTCACATTATATGCCGCTTACTTCTTCCTCTGTTAGATCTCCATTATTGGTTGTGGAGAATGAAGCTCAAACTACTCAATATAATTGACAATCATCTGTTGTTTGATGTGTAGGGCGGAGTCCCATCCGATTTTGCAACTATAGTCAGAGATTAAACCAGCTTCTCTCTAACACACTTTGTTTTTCTATCATTGAAGCTACGTTTTATTGGACAGATTACGCCTGGGTGGGTAACCTGTCAGGAAGATCGCTCTCGCTGTCCGGCACATGACCAGGATCACGTACCGTTAGCCTTGGCAGACCGAAAACTGCGTAGAGAACACTCCCAGGTATTCCTAGGATCCCTCCGCTAAACCCGTAGCAGAATCACACGGCGACAGCTGCACCCTCGGTCTTTCGGGGTCTACCATTGTCTAGAACGTAAGGAGAGGTCCCCGCGCTGGCCAAAGCAACTAGGCGGTACGGCCAACAGCTACAGGACGCTTAGGACAAGCCGGACGGCCCGCGACTAATAGCGAGGACTGTCTGCAGAGGTATATTGCCCCGGGCCGTCAGAGGAGGCCGAATCACGCAAACCGGACTGCCCGCGAAAGCTACACGGGAACGGCTGCCCTCAGAGAACCCGGACACCTTCCATCCTAATTAATAGGCTGCTTCAGAATCCCCCAAAAGTTTTCGAAGGGATTCAGATAAAGAGAGCATGCCGGTTAAACCATCAAACGGTCACCTTTTAATCCTAACTATGACGAGAAAACTTGTGTTGCCTTTGCCAGTTGTGTTGAAATGTTAACGTGCGACGCTTCTGCAGTGGAAAGTCATCCAGCCATGGAAGCAAGGCTTACTCGAGCGGCTGACAATAAGCCACAGAAGTTATATTCCCTCCAACTCGCACAGGACCAACAAATTCATCTCCAATAACTCCCGCTCAAATTATAACATCTCCGCCCTGCTGGCGACGGAGAGTAGGACTCAAGGCCGTTTCAAACCCTTCCTTTTCCCCAACCGTCTGATCCGTCAAGAGTTCTCCTGGTTTCATCACTGAAAACTACGATCTTCATTTTTGTCTTCACGCTCTCGCGCCCATTTCAGCCGTGAATAATTGTGTCTGGCCGTCAAATGAAGTCGTTTTTCAGGTGTAACACCTTTCCCCATGTTTCTCAACAACCGGCATCTTGTTTTCGAGACTTCAATGACATTTACTTCGCTCTCAGGGTTATTATATTCTTGCGGGCCCTTTCCCTGCTTCAGTATATTTGGGCCTCACACACCTAAGGGTCCCGAGTGCCTTTTCCGCAGATGTTGCAGCTTGCCGCAGTTCCTGCTGACGAGGATAGTTTTGTAAAGTCACGTAGGCTCTCAAAACTTTCCTTCTGTTTCGGGAGGTGGGCTGCCGATCGAGGTAACAGACCTATTCCCGCTCGACTTCTACTCTCTTGTATTTCGTTTCCTTCCCTTGCGCGGCGTAGCTGAGCGAAAGCGTTCAACCCTGCCTGTGTGTTGGAGATGCACATCTTGGGCCTTTTCCCCGTCAGTAGCGCACTGACCACTCCGAGACCTCCCGGCAGAAATGCCGAGACAATAATCAAACATAAATTAAAACGCATCCTAGTGGCGCACGAGCCTGTGTTGAATCAAAGGAATAGTTCGGCGCGATATAGACATGGTATCCCTAGTTCGCTAGTAAAGTTTGAACTACTTCTATATTCTTCGATGTTCGTCCTGGCCTCTTTAACAACTACCTTTTCACATTACGGACATTCCGGGTATAAATAACTTTCAGGACGCCAGAGTCCAAGCGGGTTTCCTTGGTGAAGGGTCGGCTAAAAAGCGTTTCACCATGACAACAAGGTGGCGTAATGGAACAGCAATGTCCCTAACATGTGTTCCTTTAGTCTTATCTTTCACTATTTTGCTTCTTCCAACTCAGACCTCAAGCCCTTCCCATATCTAAAGATTTCTACGAACTTTAATAGAGTGGCACACCAAATAATAATGCTAATTGCAATAACTTATGAAATCGTGCAGGGATTAAAATGAAGTTCTGGCAAAAGTGTTGCCAAATGTACACTTCTACCCGAAAAGTTTCAAAGCAAATGGAAACGTTGAACCAACTGTGATATTAATAGAATCGGTGAAGGTATTATCGTGGCACGAACTGTAGCGTACTTCCGTCGTTTCTTTCTCCATTAAATCCTTTTTTTTTTATAAAAATAGAGGTTGAACTAGCCACTGTAACTAATACTATTACTATTTTTTCTCCCTTTGGCCTAGCTTTTTGTCTCTTCAGTAGGACTCTGCTTGACTTTGTTACCACTGAGCATATCATCATAATTATTATAGCCTATTCCTTTGAATACTTGTTACAGAGCTCGTCTCTCTCTTGAAGATCTTTTCAGGTAGGAGACAATGAAGGTGATGTAGTGTCTTTTTTTTTTTTAGATCGGCTCACTCGACTGTCAAGAGAGGCAAAAGAAACGGATATCGCAATAACTTCCGAGTCCTTTACATTCAGTGGAGTCCTATATATGACTGGTTTGTTTAAAAAAGAAACATGATTACGGATACTGACAATACATACAACAATTGACCGACACTACACCAGACACCACAAGCTGACCCTGCCAGAGCCAAGGAACTGGAAAAGCAAATAGTAGGTGAATGTAGCTCCTTGTTAAAGAAGCCAGCTAACAAGTAGGCTTTTCTTGTTCGAAAATTCAAAGGAAAAAAGCCGCTGATGCGCGACACACACCGAGGAGATTGAGAAGTCCGAGCTTGTTGGAGCGAATGTCAGCCTGATGAAGGCTATGGGCCCGGGAGCATGTTTCATCTTTTATAAGCAGCTTGCTGGTGTTCTCACCCCTAAGGTTGCAGTGAGCTTCTGATACCGGATACGGTAATAAATTTTCCCCGTTGTTGGCGTTTTTGGAATATTACTACCATTCCCAAGGGTCCTGTGTCGCCCCATGTTTCCAACTACCGACCCATCACGCTGACGCCCATTTTTCGAAGGTGTTCGAGAAATGGGTCTCTCATAAGCACGGTCGTTTCGCCGAGGTTACGGATTTGCTACCTGCTTGTCAGTTTACGTATAGGACTGGTTTGGGTTACTGTGACGCGTTGTTGTCTGTGCCACACAGCTTACAGTCTGCGCTGGATTGAGGGTCTGAAACACGCCTTGTACAGTTGAACTTGAGCGCGGCGTTTAACATGGGCACGGTGGGCAGGTTTCCTCCGTATTATAAGCAGCTTGCTGGGGCCAATTGTAAAAATTGGAGTCGTTTCGTGTGGGTGGTAAGGTTCTGTTAATCATTCTTGATTTTGTTTCTGAGCGTACGCATAGTGTGTCTAGATAGTTTTTTTTTTTTTAGTGCCTCAGTCGCGGTGGAGTCTTGGCACCCTCTGAGTAGCTTACTTGGCCCACTATTGTTCGATCTGAATACTAGTGACATGCTCTATGCCGACGATTCCACTCTGATAGCAGTGATATCTGCCCCCAGCATGCGTAATGATGTCGCCCAATCTCTGAATAGAGATCTGTCGCGCATCAGTGCATGGCGCTCGGTCTGGAGTAAGAAGCTGAGGCCGGAAATTCAATACTCTCGTAACGCATCTCTGAACTATTACCGTACTTTCCTGCGATAACCTAATTTACATGGAGCAGACGCTTGTAAATGCGAAACTCAAAACAGAAGATCGTGATCGTATCGATATTGTAGCGTCTTCTCTTTATTTCTCAACTTTGAACTAGAGAGAACCGCTAGTTCTCTACATGGGCGGAAAAAAGTTCTGCGTCTGCTCAAAACAGGCTATCACAAAGCGCGTTGCTACTGTGATACTCCTTCATCAACTGTCCTAACTTTACTTACTGAGTTTTGAGGCATGACTGAATAAAACGTGACCAAGCTCAGTCGTGGTTTCGGGCCAGTTAGTGTTTTATTTGGAGAATATTCATATTATTATTAGAATATCTAAAATGCGTTCGACGTATTGAGCAAAACCAAGCTCCATTGTTTTCATAGTGACAGTTATTCTCTTGATGAACACTTGGGCCTTATCTTCGTGGCGAAGTTGTAGGCGGGATTTTATAAACCTACATATTAAAATAAAAAAATCTTATTTCGTCAGGTATGAATAAAACTGATGGAAATGTGTGTCAAATCGGAAAAATGTGGGATAGACTTCTGTTGTGTTTTCCATTTTCCTCGTAGAAAAGTTATTCAAAGAAAGCGGGAAAGCAGTTTTCTTGCAATAACTCTGTTAGAAAATGGGGAAAAGTACAGGCATCGAACCCTTTTTTTATTTTACAAATTTGTACTGGTATCGAACCTTTTTTCTTATTTTAGAAATTTGTACTAAGTTTCATTCAAATCAAACAAAAAATTAATGTAAACCATTCGGCGGGAATTTTTCACGGTTAAATTAGAAAACTCAACTAAAAGGTTTTCGTAATCTATGTACCGATTCGAATGAAACTTTGAACAGGTATGTATGTATAATTAAAAAAAGAATAAGAGTTGGACTCCTACTTTTCCTATTTTCCCCACAAAAAGTTACTCGCAGAAAAACAGCCCCCCCTTTTCCCCGGCTGGCGTAACTAGCACAAATAAATTTACTTTTTCGAATATAAAGTCTTCATTTTAGAGCAAGAGTAACGCGGTTTTCGAAATTGGATGCGTGATAACTATTTGGAAAAACACCGATAAAAAAAACAGTCTTCTATAAAGGACTCGTTTTCTATACGTCGGATAAAAATATCTCCTACAAAAATTCAGAAACATAGCTCCAGTAATGAAAATGTTTATACTATTAATAGTAGGTCCCCTCAAACACGTACATTACTTTACCTTGAGTTACCATGAGCTATTTTCAATACAAAAGTCACGGTGGTAGCTGAACACGTTTTACTTCCAGTCTCCTTTTCTTTTGAACTCTCCATACCAACCCGTGTTGTTTAATGTTCATCGTCCTACTGCATCTCTACGGGGAAAATGAACTTTAGTAGCAGGGCAGCATTGCCTAGTACTAATCGGAATGCAGTCAGTGAGGTCGTGAATTATGTATCCTCTTCAGTTATTTCATTTACGGATTGTATTAGTAAATTTATTCCATGTTCGACAAGACGTATTGTAGAGTTAAATTAACATTTGAGCAACAACAATAAATGACGGAGCGACGAGTGTTGTCCAGGTTTGACTGCTTGAGTTGGTCACCAGCAACCTCATGTTTGTATTCACTGTATGTCTGTTCTTCCCAGTACGATTCGCTCCGTGTAAGAGATTCTTGTGTTTCAATTTGAGAGTAAACTTATGTCTTTCAGTAGTTGAAACTGTGGCAATATCGATGAGTGATCTTTTATCTGTTCTTCAGAGATTATTAGTGAAGTTCAAGTAGCTAAAATCAGGGTGAAAATGTAACCTTTGTTAATTAGCCTAAGTTGCTCATCATATTGCGATATTGTGTGGCAATTGTGAAATCTACTTTGGTGTAAAGAGGTGTATGTATATGAATGGATGCTATACTTCTTGTGTGTGAAGTTTTGGGAAGTCGCCTATCCAATGTTACGGCAGAAGAGAACTCCGTGGGTTACTTCGACTATTATGTAGCTGGGCTTTTCATGACGTCTGCCTTTGTGATCTCCCTCCTTTCATCCAGTTTCATACACGTACTGAGGTTACTTTTCTCAGTTTCTTTTAGTTTCCTTACGCCCATGTGCGGTGATCCTGTGTCGAAGCGCCCTCGTGCGTTAGTTCCGCGTTCTGTGGGGGCATTCTACGCATCCTTCCCCTTTGTTCTCCTGTAGAAGCTTTATATTAATTAGGCGAGGTTTGAACTGTAGAAACACGTGTATTATTGAAGGAAATGTCCGTAACACCTCGCAAGGGGAGAACCCAAGGATTTACGATAACCTGATGCCTTCTGGAACGTCTTTCCTGGTCGTTTGCTTACGATTTCGGCTTTATTCTGGGGGTTCTTTCGGCTGTTCCTCTTCTCTCCTGGCTCGCTGTTACCATGCGCGTTGATCTCGTCTCGTGTGGGAACACTCCTGTGCGTGAGTTAAACGTTTCTTATATTATGTGTATTATCTTTCTCCGTGATATCGCCTCTATTGTGGAAACTGAGGTTTTAACTTCTGAATAAATAAAGAATATAATCCTGTACGCGTTTGCTTCAGGTGGGGCGCCAAAGGATAACTTGAAATATTTTCGTGCCGTGCATTTCCTTCACTTTTTGAATGTCAAAAGAATTTCGTTGGGACAGCTTATGCAATCCTATGTAGTATAAACTTCGTAATCTGCCGACCTTTGACAATACCAAAATTTTATTTCAAACACATGAGCGATTTAGATTTTACTTAGTGCGCAATGTTGTCTCAGTGACATTGCATACGTTCATTTTAGTTTTTCTTCAGAAAGCTTTACGGTGCACGGAGTAGTTCCTTAGGGACCCTACCCTTTAGTTGGTTAGATTATCTGAATGGCTCAGTTCACCTCCTTAATTTTCCTGTCTTTCTCATATAAGCTTGATTGCGAAATAGTTAAGCGCCCACGATAATGTGTAAGTAATGTTTAAATCGCTTTCTACTCGTCTTTAATAAAAAGTAAACGTGAAGTCAACTTTGACTCTACCCTCCCCTGGGAAACCCACATGCACTGGTTCGTGGTGCAGATATAGGCAAATTGGCCCCAGAGGAGTAAGTAGAGCCGCAGCCGACCATGGGTCGCTAAGAATTATGGCGCCAAAACGGAAGGTTCAACGTCCCGAGCCCCCACCCTCCCATTCTTGGTCAGGCAGGTGCCCCCACCCAGCTTCCGCACACCAAACAATTGCCAACTTAGCTCGCCGGACGCGACAAACATCCCGTGACAGGCTTATCGATTGAACTCGGCACCTCGAGCTCATAGCCTAAGTCAGGCACGCATGGCATGCTGCTGTTGTGGAGGTAAATCTGAATTGGATATGGGTTCGTGTTGAATGATTGAAAGGCAAGAAATTGTAATTATTCAAGATTTGGTGCCCGACCAGACGCATGTGTCTATAGGAGCTTCTGTTGGCAGGCCAGATCACTGTCTTGTGTTACACTCTGAAAGTTGCCGTTCGGGCTCCGGTATGCTGACTATCCGCAGTGTGTACCTCAAGTCCCGCTGTAATTGGGACCTCGCCAGGAGAGAGGCCGAAGCTCTTTCTTGCGAGCCCTCTTATGGTCGAGGATATGGACCGTGTCTTACTTGACACCATTCATTGGCGCGTTCTGAAGGTGACGATGCGCCGCCGCAGTGGGGACAAGCCTTGGTTCAATGAAACTGCAGGGCGGCTTATGATGCCAAAAGACAGTTGGAGGTGTGGTTAGGCTCCATAGAGAATAGCGAAACTTATTAGTGACTCACAGGAAGCGGCAGATGCGTGTCATGCAGACTGCAGTTCATACTTCGCTGTCGCGAGGAGTTGGCGAAATCTTCTTCTCATCCTTAATGGAGGACATTAAAACAATCTGGAGTAGATTCTGTTATTTCACAGTTGTGCGAGGCTACGGTATGGGTTGTATCACATGCGAGAGGGCAGGCTGAACTACATAAGGCTCACTTTGACTCGAAGCAGGCCAGGAATGGTACCACTCTAGCTGCATCGTGTGGAGGTCGTCCGGTGCTTACAGCGTTTGCCATTAGGTCTAGGGAAGTAAATGTGTTCTTTCTCGTATGAACGGCCATTGTGGAGTGGACCCCATTGGCTTTTCCCTTGTTTTTGAAGGTTTAGCGGGAGCTGTGGCACCAAAGCTCAGTCGTGTGTTTCGGCGTTCAGTGAGGGAGGGCTTTTGCTACTTCTTGAAGGTGTGCTGACGTGGTACGAATCCCCAAATGCCCCTTTTATCTGCACGGACTCCTAATTATCGTCCAATTTCGATTACGCCTGCTATCTCCAGTCTTAGGGAGAACACTAGCGTGCAGACTTGGGCGGTTCCTTGAGAAATGGATGACGTACTACCAAGCAGGCAGTAAGACTAACGCAAGAGTATCAGTACTTTTGATGCCCTTGATAGTGTGTACAGGTGAAACAGGTACGGTCTAGTCCAGATTGACTTTAAAGGGCATCAAGCCAGATCTCAGTAAACTTTTTTCTTATTTGTGAACAGATTGTGCTAAAATTCGCTAAGTACATGCAATTTAAAAAAAAGAACTCATTTTGCTCGTACAACTTTTATGATTTATCCAATAGTTTTTGAGATAATGGGAAATATATGTATATTAATGTGCATATATTTTCGGCTATGGTGTAGAATGTGATATTCCCCTGAAAAAGAATAGTAGTCAGTAAGTTTTCATCCTTCGACAAAAGCAATGTCAGTTTAGGAATCCTTGAAACATTCCAACAAAATAACACAGCCAGATTTTCCATATTGTATTTTGTTTTCTTTTGATATGCAGTTTTCTATCGCTAACTGAAATATTATTATTAAAACTTAACGCCCGGGCCGCCACGGACAGGTAGTACAATCAAAATGAAGCAGTTTGCAACACCGGGAAGCCCGAAACGCTGCTAAAAAGAATACAACAAAAAACCACTGACTGCTGACTTGAACGCCTGCAGACCAACACGACCGAAAGCCGACGCCGGCAACGAATTCCAAACCCCAAAAGACCAGGGCACAAAGCACCGACTGAACTGACTAGTTCTGCATCTAACAGTCTCTAAAGTGAAAGAGTGCGCGTCAACCACAGCACGTGTAATCCTCATTGAGACCTTGAGGGCTGGGACAGATGAATACAACCAATTTCTCTCATTGTTGTAAACTTTATAAAACACACAGAGTCCAGCAACCTCTGTCCTATGAGACCGGTTCACCAGGTCATTTTCGGCACACAGCCCGCTGGCAAAATTTTATATTTTGAGCTGTGATGAAAAAAAATATAACCGCAAAAATACAAAATTCGGCTGTGTAGCTTTGTTTGGAATCTTTCAAGGATTCCAAAACTCTAATTGTTTTGTCGCAGGATTCAAACTTACGGACTTTTTTTAGGGGGAAAATTACATTTTACACCATAGCCGAAAATATATGCACATTAATATACATATATATATATGTGTGTATATACCCAATTTAATCAGCGATTGAGCGAGCAGCGCGGCGCATCAACTTGAACGCCGCTCACGCGCACACGATCTGCGTACACAAATCGTCGTGAGAGACGATAGCGCCACCGGGGCAAGCACAGCTGTGGTGTACGCGCACAGTCATGAGCTGGCTGAAGATGGCTGCAGCTGCTGGCAGCTACGGTGAACATTTCTGTTTATTTCAACCTTGTAATTTGGTTCTGTGTCCACAGTTTTTTTCCCTTTTCTTCTCTTCAGTAGCCTTAAGGTTTGAAGAAAGCTCATCTCGCAGCAATCAGAGATGCCTTTACTAAGAAAGTATCGTCGAAAGTCATTAGCCCTACCCAGCAGCTTCATGATATTGTGTGCAATATTACAACCTCACTTCCGAAAGCATAAAACATTCAGTACTTGAGGCTTGTAACGGTCACTTTCCTAGAGAATTTATAAGCACTAATACCTAACTTACTGCGTTGACTGCCAGAATCGAAGTATGTACTAGTAAAATTCACTCAGATGAAACATGGAGTATTGCATTATAACCCACTATACCTCTTGCATGAGCTCCAATACTTAGGCCAGGATTTTCGGTCTAACTGAGGTGCGACCTGTCTGTTTAACTGCGGCGGAAACGTTGATCTAGTCCGTAGCTTTTGGCTGTGGAGTAAGATCAAAACGCCTCCACCTAATTACTTCATGCGGTCAACGAAGTTGGCACTGAAGCCCCGCCCTCTTCGTGGAGGCTACCCAAAACAACAACAACAAAACCATTAGCTCAGCTGTAGCTGTAAGTCAGTTGGATTTCTCAATCTCGCGCCATAGCTCAGCCTGCTGTAAGTTACTGTAACCTTAACTTGCTAGGGCTCTGCGACATGGTGTTTATACTCATTTTGTGTCTGCCTCGTTTAGCTTTACATACTTCAGATAGTAATCCTTGTTCTATTCTTCATCTTTCTTCCCGACTGCGGCTTGCGCAGTGTTTGTGGGTAGACTCCCAGTTATCATGAAAATAGCATATGTGGCTTGCCTAATCGTAAACTGAAACACAACACCGCATCAAGCTTCCAGAAACTCTATAGTGCTTCATAAATAAAGGAGTTTTCAGTGGGTTCAACGTACTGTTTTTCCCCGTTTGCGTTTTACCAATGCTGTAATTGCTCTAAACAATCACTTCAAACTTAAACATTTTAAGTTACTTAAACAATTACGGAAAGAGAATTGTTTAAACTGTTGACAGTTAAAACGTTTTGCATAACTTTGGGTCTGAGAAGCATTTGAATAAAATGTGCACGCATCTGCTTTTTGGCGTGCAAATACGTAAGGACACCAATAATTCCGTTTACAATCCAGTTCAAATTTGTTAGTACAAAATAACAAGCAGTTCAAAGTAAATACATGACCACTAGGTTAGGAAGAAATATATTGTTTATGTCGGTATCTATTGTGATACCCAATGTATTAATTATGTCGGTATCTAAGTTGATACCCAATGTATTGACCATGTCTGTATCCATCGTGATGCCCAATGCGTTAAATAAGTTTATTTCATATATATTTACCCTTTCTACACTGTGTTCTTTCCTGCACATTAATAAATACTTCGTGTCTTAACTATCACTAGACTCCCTTTCATACTGTTATCTATGTTCGATGAGTTTATACAAGTAATATTCGTAAGATATAAGATGATGCAAGCCACCACCAGAATACACACATACGTGAGTAAAAGCGTAAGCCCAGAACGTTCGCAGAAGCGTAGACCCATAACGTTCGCAGGCCGCGAAAAGAGTTGCTACGGCCTTCACACCTGCGTCCGGAAAAGTTGCGAAGCCTCGCTAAAGACGCGTCCACGCGAGCGGTAAACGCCGAGTTGATAGCTGCAGGAGTAAGAATAACATCTAAGCTCGCTTAGAACTAATAGCTCACGTACCGTGGGCCTCTCGCCTCATGAAAAGTAATGATAGATAATTCTGTGGACCGGACTGCGAATTTTTTTCCCTGAACCTTTCAGCAAATACAGTCTCACGGCAGCCGATGGCGTGGCAGGTCAACGGCCACAGTGGGAGGGGCGAAGGGTGATGGTGTTGCACTCAAAAGCATACCTTGAAAAAACAATGTAAATTCACAATGTACGTGCCGTGAGGTTTATTCTAATAATTAATAGGCATTAATTAAGGTGTGTGATGTACTTGAACTTCGTTTAAATGAGAGCAGCATGCGAAAATTGATCGTGTGTTAGCAGTTTATATTGGGTCTGTGTGTATTTTATGTACATGTTATAGGAAGTAAATGTCACAAAGCATATTACGCGCAATGCCTAGCCAATAAGTGAATTGAATCACTCATACATTAAATGGATAGGCTTGTTTTAAGCTATGTAATTTTGAACAGATGCGTGCATAACTATAAAAGTTTACAACGTTTTCTTTCTGAAGTATTACATAGGTTATGTTCTCAGTTCCGTACTCCCTAACTTGACATAACTCAGCCTAGCCGTACCTAATCTAACCTAGGCTATCGCTATCCTTGCTCAACCCAATTACCATGGCATAACCTACCCTATCTAAGCTAAACATATCTGACATAAGTTAACCCTTTTCTGAAACTGCTGATTCATCTCACTTATTGCCGAAGCAGTACGCTGGGTTCATCTTGTTTGTTGTAACACACACACCTACATTATTTGTAGACACTAGTCATTTGATACCGGAAATTGGTGGCACACTACGCTTACGACGAATTAGGTTAAAAAATGTAAAGGCACTGTGCGTTCAAATAATTCACAAAAAGCGTTCTATATGTTCTCATACCCTGGACGATGCACTTACATAGTACTCACATTGTTCAGATGTACTATAAAGAAATGAATGGTTTCGATGTATGATGAGTGCCCTGCAACTCAACTTAAAGCGCGTTCGAGAAGGGCATCAACTCACTGTGCTTAGCTTAATCAAGCGGGACTAAGGGCGTGTTCGATTTAGAACCTAAAAGTCGAGCTAAGTCAAGCCCACTTGACTCAACTTGTCCGAAACTATTGACAGGAATTTTAGTTTCGTCGTTTTGCATGGTGTTATAGGTGTTTGATACGGCTGAAAATGATGAATGATCTACGCTTTATTGCCTAGTAGTTCTGTCATTTTGAATATTTGGCAGTCAGTCATAGTTCGAAGTTCAAATTAGTTACTTCATAATAGTGTAGGTGCAAAGTAAGTCCATTGTTAAGGGCCGAAAAAAGCAGCATTTTTTCGCTAACCTAGTTTTTCCCCGAGCGGTAATTTGTTGCTCATCTACAGTCTTAACTGAACAATGGACAGAGACACAATGCGCGT
>LQNS02277097.1:17314848-17327715 GCA_001587735.2 Parhyale hawaiensis
TGCATGAGTTTTTCTTCTCACTTTGATGCAATTGTCAACGAAACTGACGAAAAATAAGTTTTCACGGGCAGTAGACAATTATTTCTTCTAGCTTACCGTTTTCCTCTGACGAAGCAGTTTTCTCTTCATAGGTCAAAATTTGTGCACCTCAAATGAAACAGATATTTGAGGTGGGAAGACGGTATCAACGGTATCTTTGCTACCGAGCGAACACATTGTATATAAGCTGCTATTTTGTTCAAGTTTATTGGAGTATTTTACTCAATATGTTACTTCTGACTGTCTATATAGAAGACCTAAGATGCCAGCACGACAAAGGATCAATGAAGAAAAGAAGAAAATTAAGAAGCAAATAAGAGAAGAGGAGACTCCGCACTGGCTTAGAGGCATTAGGCAAACGTATAGGTTATTGCATGAATTCTTCACGCACGTGTCCACTAGTTCATATAATAGTACAGTACACAATGGATTGCGACTGCACTGATGTAGCCTCATTCAGGTACAGTGGTCATATTTATTATAAATAATGTGTATAAAGCTTCGTTGTCCATTAGTAATTATAACCCTGGGATGAAGTTAAATGCAGATGCACAGAATAAAGAGACATTGACACGTACGGGGCTGCCGGCCGTAAGAATGATGCAGGGTGCACTGCACTATCGCGCAGATCTCCCTCTGTATGGACCATTTATCAGAAAATCTATGGTATTTTCACTCATGTATGGTATTTTCACTTCAATTTTTTCACGAAACATGAAAAATACCATTTTATGAAAAGTCACAAGTTTCCAGCAACTCATCTGAAATTTGAAAATAATATATATGCAAGTTTCAGCAGGGCGAGGTGCAATACACCTCGGGTCTCCCTTTGTATGGTTAATGGCCAGCTAACTGAAAATTTTTTACTATTTTTCACATCTCAGACAATCCACCTGACTGCCAAAAAAATCATTATGATGACTCACCTCCTTCTACCTCACTTTGGGTGGACAGAAAATGTCATTCATCACAGTTATTTTTGACAGCTAACTAGCCTAATTTTTGGTATGGATCACATCTACTTGAACCCATCAGACTCTTTGCAAAAAAATTATGAACATTGTTCAACTCCTACGTTTTCTTTTCGGTAGAGACATATATATTGGACTACAACGCCTCGTGGCGTAAAACCATCACCCATAGTAGGGTGCACATTCAACCCACCCATTGTAGATGACTAGCTAATTCTAGTTTTTTGGCATTGTTCATATCAAAGTGACTCGACTGACTCCCGTTAAAATTATGAACATTGCTCATCTCCTTCTGCCTCTTTTCGTGTGGAGTTATAGATTCAACGCCGTTGTTTTTTTATGGCCAACTAACTTGAAATTATTGTTATTTTTCGCATCTCAGTCGACCTACCTGACTGCATAAAAAAGGTGGTATTCTGACTCAACTCCTGCCTCTTTTTTTTTGGAATTGGTGGACAGACAACAAAAATTATCGCCGTCATTGATGGCCAAGTAATGACAAAAGTTTGGTGATGATCAGTTGATCAGTTTCCGTTTTTGCCAATGTTTTTCAAAGTTTTGTCAGAATATAACTTTAAAAGTTACGGATTGATTTCTAAGAAAATTACAGAAGCTGTTATTACAGATAGGAGGCACAATTAATCAAATTTTGACAAACAAGAGATCCTAATCTCAGGATAAATTTGAATTTGAAAACTGCCATGCTAGGGGATGTGGGAGGGGAAGGTAAGAGCTTTTTGAGTATAGTAAAGTGGGGTAAAAAATGCGCTACCCACATTAGAGGTGGTTCATTTATTACCCCACTTTAACATATTCTAGTTGAGAATGTAATGTATAAATTAATAAAAAAAAGTAATGAGTAATGAAAAAATATTGAAGGCAGTGATGAAGAATTATGGGAAGGAAGTAGTGACAGGTGACGAAGGAAGTAATGAAAGATATGATGAAGTGCTACAGAATGACATGAGGTAATGAAATGTAAATGAGCTGCAGAAAATTCTAAGAAAAACGAAGGAGATATCAACAGAAACAGCGATGGAGGTTAGAAAGGAACTAGAGCACTCTTAGAGCGTATACTTCCGCCGAGTGAGGCAACGGTAGCAAAAAATTCTAATTGGCTCTGAAACCATGATTTTCTTTGTATTAACTCCAAAATCAAATCATTTGTGCCTTTTGATAGTAACAACAGCTTGTGCAATTTTCTTGAAGATCCGTTGATAACTTTTTGAGTTATACTGTTAACAAACGTAATGACAAACATGAGTTAAACATACAAACAAACAAACCGATCTGCACTAAAATTTAATCATTTCTGTCTTTTAAGAATACTAACAAAATCTATAAATTTCATAAAGAACCCTTCATTATTTTTGAGTTATTGTGCTAACAACCATAAAAATAAAAACAGTGACAAACGGACGAACAAACGGATCATTATGAAAATTTGGTCATTTACTTTGTTATATACCTAACGACTCGTGTTAATTTCATCAAAATCCATCTATAACTTTTTGAGTTATGGCATTGAGAAAAATGAGGCAGACAAACAAACAAACGAATGGACATATCTTCATCAAAAGTTAATCATCTGTTCCTCCTAACATACCTAACAATCCCTGTAAATTTCATCCGAATCGGTTCATAACTTTTCGAGTTATCTTTGTGACAAACAGACAAACAAACATACAGACAGAGAGACAAACACGACGAAAACATAACCTCCTTGGCGGAGGTAATTACGAATGAAGTAACAATAGAAGTAAGAGAAGTTTTAATGAAGCATATAAAGATGGAATGAGGTATTGGAGTGATTTATTTACTTATTATAACATCTCTACATGCACAATGAAGTTTTAAATTAAACCTTTCCACTTGAAAATGAAGCTAGCTTCATTTCAAATTTTTGCATAAGAGGTTGCCTCATTTCTTATCCAGTGCATCATAATTAATTAAAAACTCAAACATTTTTTGTGGCAGATCTATGTAGGCAACTCCTAAATTTTGGTTTAGTTTATAGAGAGTTTCGTAACATTTCAGTCTGTTGCTTATGACATTTCTTGGGTTATTTGGTATATCAAGAGGAGTAAATGACTAAGTTTTTGAGTGTGTACCTCGGTGTTACCTCTGTGTTTGATCTTACGTTTGTTACCATAATAACTCCAAAAGTTATGTGCACGGATCGTTTTCAAAACACATGAATTATTAGGAGCAATATTAACACTCAATTGATATAATTTTAGTGATGATCGTTTCGGCATTTTCTGTGATTGAATTCTGAAAACAGGTGAACTAATTTTGTGTCGATAATTTTTTTTCCTATTCACTTACAGTTTATTTATGTTTTTTTCTTTGTTTTCCCTTTCTTCCATGGGTATCGATCGGTAGACTCGTTTATTGACTTGCCTGCTTTGCCCCACAAGTTCCTGTGGTCGAGCCCAGTAATTTGAAGCTTGCCCGCGCCGCATGAGGCTCGACGTGTTAATTTCTCAAGTGTGAAGCGATACCCCTGGACCCATGACCGTCCTGATGCGGAGTTTTCACAGCTTCGCAGGAAAACTGTTTTCCTGAGTTAGCTCGACTCTGAAGCTGAGTCTTAAGGTGTTAGTTACTAGCAACCCATTAACTCGTGAAACGGCCGAAAACTATATTCTTGCGGAACTGGAGCAGGCAGCAGTATCGCGTGCGGTGAACTGATGTAAACCGCGGACAATGCCTTTCCAAAAACAACACATAAATAGGTTATTGTATGGAGTAAACAATATCATGACGAAAAAACAAGCTGTATCAGAGCTTTAGCACAATACTAGTATCCTCAACAACATACTGGATTAGATACAGAAATACCCGACAGTTTAATGACACAAAAGTTTGGACAAAAACGATAATACAGTAACCCCGTCTAGCGCTATGTAGCAGCCACATTCTGTAGGCTCTTAAGTAACAAAGTAATTGTTGTACATGGATGTCTGTTGCGAGACCTTCATAGGGCAAAATATGTTGGAGCGAGTCCAAACTGTCAGGAAATGGTTCATGATATATCTTAGATTAGATACAGTTTGCTAGGTACGTTGCCAGTTTAAGTTTTCTCATTGTGATGGATAGCAGTAATGCAAGTACATTAATCTACTGATATATTCACTCCTATTTTCTAGGTGAGCATAATAGCGATTGCTGCATGTACCATGGTGCTGTGGGCAGCAGCGGCCGAGGCCCGACCGGATGGGCCATCTGAAGAACTCAATGCGCCCTACACGCACATGCCCAGGAAGTACATCAAGTACATCAGGCACTGCCAGCCGGGGGCAGTTAAAATGACTTCATGCTGGGTGAAAGGCTGCTACCCCAACGGACACTGCGTAACTAAATGGATGAACTGCATGCGACACTCCTTGTTTGGGAAGTTCTACTACTGCTTCAAAAACGCAAGAGGGTAATTTCAGACAGATTTGTGCCGCAGAGACCCATGAAAATTAGAGACTAACCTTAGTAATGCCTTGCTATTACAGGATTCGCATTTGCTTTGTTTGAGTAACCTAAGACAAGAAATTGATTAGGATGTAAGTGTATTGGTATGACTACAGTCCACGACAAACGATCACCAATTTTTTCAAAATTTTTAATGTTGTATACAAACTTCTCTGCTGTAACTAACTTGTTATTGAAAATACTTGTAGCGTCAGTTGGTGATAATTCAGTAGCATTGCGTTAACTATTGAAAACTACATGTATAAATTTGCATGTAACTGTCTGCAAATAGTCGAGATGATACAATAAACAATTGAAGTTTTACTCATTGTTATTAACCTACTTCTTTTGGGAAAGGTGCTCACCGGCAACTTATCTTAGCAATATTACTTCACACCCATTATTAACCCTCTCCCCCCAAGGGTGTTCTGTGTTTTGTCAATTTTGCTTGTCTGCCACAGAGAGCACTCCATAAGTTATCAACAGATCTTTGCGAAATTTACAGCAGGGATTGTTAATCATGTAAATAAAGCTGATAATTATATTTAATTTTTGGCGAAGATCCTTCAAACAGTTTGTTTGTTTGTCTGCCTCATTTCCTTCGTACTATAACTCAGGACGTTATCGACGGAATTTCATTAGATTTACAAGAGTTGTTATGCTAGGTATATCACGAGCAGTAAATGATCAAATTCTGTGATATGTTCGTCCGTTTATTTGTTTCTATATTTGAAGTTTTGTTTGCTAGCAACAAAATTCAAAGATCTGTGGACGTGTCTTTGAAATTTACAAAAATGTTAAATAACAGTAAATGATCAAATTTTGGTGATAATCGGTTCGTCTGTGCATATGACTGTGTCAGTAGCATAACTCAGAAAAATATGATCAGACCTTCATGAAATTTCTACACAGTGTTAGAAATGTTGAATGATACAAATGACCAAATATTGATGATGATAGGTTTTTGTGTTTACTAATGTTTATCAGAGTGTTTGTCAGAACCTAACTGAAAAAGTCATGGACGCATCTTTAAGAAAATTACAGAAGCCACTATTCCTGTTAAGAAACAGTAATGACCAGATTTTGGTGCTAATAAAGCGAAAATGATAGTTTCAGAACATATTTTGAATTTTTCGCTAACGTTGCCTTGCTTGGAGGAAGTATGTGCTCTCAAAGTGTTCGGTATTGATTTTAGTGTACGAGCAGGCAGAATAATGAGTACATAGGCCTACGATTGGTAATTGTGTAATTTTCACACAAAACCTACGAAGACGAACAATATATCATCAGTTAAGGGCCAACTGTTGGAACAAAAACCAAACGTCAAACTGCTTTTTGAAAATAAAAATGTTATGGTTGTCTTAAAAACTCAAAGTTTCAGAAATCATTCATAGTCTGAGCAATTAAAATCAAAGATGGCACTAACAGAGGGAGTTATGACCCCTATTAATAAATATTCTTACCTCAAAGGTTAAAGCTGCAGAAGAAAATTTTTTGAGATTATGTTCTCTATTTGACAAGCCGGAGACTCTTCTTTCCCGTAGTACTGTATTTTTTTGCTTTATAAACTTCACCATGGACCACACCATACATTGGCTGGACACTGAAACCAGACCTCTCGCAATTGGGTCTGGAGGCCGATTTACGTAAGTGTTAACAAAATGAGTTCTAATTATCACAGAGACCACAAACAAAGCTCAACTTCTTCGTCGTACCATAAGGAATGTGTTGCAGAGAATTTAAATTCGCAATCATATATATACAGTAGGGCGATATATATCATACCTTCGGAAGCGAAGAATAACTAAAAAATCGACATAATTTTTAGGAATAATGAAATTTTATCAAAAAAATTTACTCAGCGATACAGATACTACACCTTATGCACTTTACAGTAATATATCCAATGGAGTTTTTTTTTTTCAATGATGAATTTAAAGCAATAACCTGAAAAATTGCAGAGTTTTTAACGTGTCCATGTTTGTAATTATTTGTACATTGGGTCCCAGGGCTGCGAAAGAGTTTTTACCCGATAACTGTTGGCTACTACTGGTACGGGGATCGGTTCAATAGTGGCGTGCGTGGAGGCTTCATACAAGAGGGAATGAAAACCTTGGCGAAGAACCTAAAATTTCCGGCAACGCTGAGGCCTGGCTGATTGGCTGCCCATATATCTTTGAAAGTTTTCTGGGGATTACACTGCAAATAATACGAATATATTGTAGTATGCGCTTGTGCGGGCGAAACTCATACCCACCAAGTTGTATGTTCGAGAAATGGCTAGAAGGCAGAGGCGGTGTTGCGGGAGGGGCAGCAGGGCAGCAGCAAGGCAGCAAAGGACGGAAGTAGAATTCTCACAAAAAATACACTTTTATTATAAAGTTCAAATTGATTTAAACAGTTGTTCGATAAATATATCTAGCAAAAAAGCACCACCCAAGACCACACAATATCACAAATAAAGTCACTTGACTTTAACGAGTTTCAAATTCAGGGGTGGAGAGCTGTTGCATGAAGTGGAACAATGCACTCGTAGCTAATTCGGGAGCTCAAGGAGAGCGCAGTGCTATCGTAGGTTGTGAGCTTGTCCCACCCACCTGACAACAAATAAAATGAATCCTATTTAAAATATGTGACGCTTAAAACATGAATTAATTAACAAATTTGCAAGTAAAAGGAAACCCTATATATAATATTGCCCGCCAGTTATCCGCAATAAGTCTACGTTCTGGAACACCCAGTAAGCAGAAAAGAGGAGAGAAGAAATAGAGAAAGTGAAATTAACGAACTATGTAGTTCACAAGAGTGGAAACGTGTGGACTCGCAAGGGGAAGAGTAGGCTAGGCTCAACAGAGAATAGGCACGTAATTATCATTACCATACAGAACGGTTCATGCCTCCGCCTTCACGACAAGGATGGCCCAAGAGAGGGGAGCAAAGGAGATACAGCATGGTGGCAGAAATGGAGAACCTACGCACGAAGGGGTTCCAACACCGCACCAACGCTCATGGGAACAGCAAGTTGGGAAAGAAGTGAAGGATCAAACTAGAGCATGAAAATAGAAGGAAGCAAAGCGGGCACGAAAGACCGATATCATGAAGGCTCAGCTAACGGCTAATTAGGTAACATGAGCTCCTGGGGCGGCCGCGCCCACAACACAAGATGGGCGAACCCAACTAACCCAGCAGTATGACCTAAGCACGGAAAGAGACGCCCCAAAGGCCTTACTAAGCTAAAACAACTAGTAAGGGTTACCTATAACGTAACCTCACAAGTTGCGGCAGCTAAAGCTATATATAAGAATATATACAAACACAAGCACGAAAAATTACGCTAAAACCATAACCCAAAGATTGCACACAATTTATGAACGACCAAAAAAATTAAGAAGGAAAAACAAGCGGGAAAATAATTCATAGGGGCAGTACGCGTCGATAATCGCAACACACGTGCCTACAAATAGAATCGCAAAAGGGAAAAGGAAAGGATAAAGGGGAGGAAATCTAACGCAGCCTACACACAGACATTCACTGCGACTAACAGTGAAACGTAGGGGGACTAAAACAGAGGAGAAATATGCCGGAGAAGCCTCAGCAAGAGCAAGGAACGGAAAGGAGAGAAATGGGCACGACCCCAAGTCAAGCCCCATCTTTGCGACGCACAGGGTCCCTCAGTAATAGCTGCTGTCCCCAAACACGGATGGGTGAACCTAACTTAACTGCTTCTCTCCAGCCAGTATTACCATCGATATACAGTTAGGGGTTCTAGAGAATTGAACATACTGCAAAATTCTCTAAACAAGAACATATTGCACGTCAATCAAATATCAACACTTAAATTATTTAATTAGGTATGTCGGCGCCCTTAAGATACAACTCAAAAATAACCTATTACATGGAAAACTGGATCGGGCAGCTGGAGGTCCATAGCGCGACCTGCAACACACTAACTCGCACTAAACACGCAAGCCCATGCGCAACAGCCACACAACTGCACCAATACGTTGGCCCCTCGACAGTCTGGTGTTTATCACCTAAATGAATAGGAGTCGGTACAGGAGGCTGAAACCTTGGGGTTTCAGCTACCCACCGATATACGGCCGAGCGCCGACCCGCGCTGAAACCCCGACGGGTTTCACAGGCCGCGCTCGACCGTCTCATATGAGCATTCGATGCTTGAAGGCGAAAAGAAAGAATCAAAGAGCGAACTGTGGAGGATATGGCAGTGCCATCCTAAATTACATATACATAAATATAGGCAAAACTCAGCAGCCACAGAAAGTAGAGAACGCGTCGACGGTCAAGGATTGCTACTTAGAATCAGATTCAACAGAAATAAGTCATAAATCAATAATCATAAGGATTCGAATAGAACAACGTGGCTGGAATACAAATGGAGAAGCACAATTAGCCTACATAATTACCCATAGTACCATGCAGACCATAGAAGGCTCGTATGCCACAGCAACGTGGCTCAAACCCACTGCATCAAGTCGCCGGACTCGCAAATACTTCAGTCACAGAATGCATCACTAATACAACCATTAACACAGCAAAAATAGGAAATAGAAATGGAAAACGAAACTTGGGGTTTCAGCTACCATCCCGGATACGGCCGAGTGCCAACCCGCGCTGAAATCCCCAATAGGTTTCAAAAGCTGCACTCTGCCGTTCTATATGAGCAGTTGCGGCTCAGAGGTAGGAAGGAAAACACGATAATGTGCGACAGTTTCTTCCATCCTAATCCTAAGTGCACATTGCACCTTAACAGAGATGTAACTTACTCTCCACAGAACCCCGAGGAAGGCAACCACATATGGGTGCTTAAAATCTAATCTTGTGTGAGCAACCGTCGGAAACAAATGATCCAAAAATCAATGAAAAGTCAGTGACAGAAATGAGCTTGGAAATGCCCATGGTGAAGTTTATCTAATTTGATGCTGTACAGTTATGAAACAGATCAACCCCGTTAACCCCCCGGAACCCATTGACAAACTACCTTTCTGGGCTACCAATCAACCATTATCATTCCCAGTCCAACCGTTGATGTCGGTGACTAAAAGTTGATGAACACGTTACTTTGTGCCTTCCCAAACCACTGTAAATTAGCCTCTCTTAAGAGGAAATTGACTAATCACCAGTATGCCAAGAGACGTGGAACCCTTGTAACGAGGATCACAATCATCTCCTTTCTATCTTTGTGTTCTGTATAGAATTGTCTAGAAACTGAACATAGGCTGTCAAGAGCACAGCTTCCTACTCTGAGCGTAGGCAACCCCGCAAGTGGAATAACACACACGCCGCGTGTAACTAGATCATGTCAGAACAAAGTTGATGGTCACGGTACGCTACAGGATTCACCACGAGTTGACACAAGCTGCCCGCTCTCTATTCACATGCAAATATATCACAATTCACTTTATTTACACCAAGATACCCAAAAATAGTGCTATGCATACACAATGGCAACATACCCGGAAATACAACAAAATTCGACACAATAGCGAGGACACGTCATCCGGCTTTCTAATTACATTTCTGCGAAACAGCTGATACAGCTTGTGATTTTTTCTTAATCAATAATTTGACATCTTTAGTGATCCACCTCGCCCTGGGGCTCCGGCAATGCGACTGCTTAAGTGGGAACGCAACATAGTGAAGCTAGTAGAGTTAGTCGAGCAGTTGATGAAGCTGTTGTGATTGGTCGCTATTATCATCAACCACATTATTGAAATTTATGAGAGAAACATCGGTCACAAATTTTTCTACGGCATTACAATCCTTAAAATTACGATAGAAATATTGTTCGTCACGAGTTTGATCGGTATTAAATGCAGCATTTACAGGCATATGATCTGAAATATCAAAGTTAACTACACCGGACTCGTAGTATGTGACGTTACTGTTTGCGCTACTTATAGGGCTTCAGATGATTGCTTTATTTTATTATTACTCAAAAAAATAAATTTGCTGACGACATTACGTGTGTGGAATTTTTACTCTTGAATTAGTGTTCCTGCTTTTCTTAAGATAAATTGCCGCTTGGCTTGGCTTGCCGTCAACGATGCAATAATGCACATTGGCTTCCAACTTTTGATGCTTGCTTCGAAAGGTTTTCATTTTCTGTGGGTTTGAAGCAATAGGCTACTTCCTAATTGCCCTGAAAATTTTCGAAACTTTTGAAGCGGTTTTCAATAATAATTGCACTGAATTTTTTGAAATCACGATGAAAATGTTATAGTGTCATTGATTAGCAGGCCGTCACTTCATCCTGAGTATTAGATTTTTCATGATGGTCAGGTGAGAGCTCTGTTGGCTTGTGGTTCCGTATTTCTCCTTTTTATGTATTGTAAATTTTTCTATATCGACGTGCTAAGGATCATTGTACATTTTTGTTAGCTATTGATGGTTATGCGTATAGGAAGGCTTATTTGAAGTAACTGTACTTATGTGCTTCTGTGCAAACGCTTTCAATATCATGTGATGAACGTCGCTTGCAACTCTGGCCCAGTCTGTATAGTGACAAAAAAAAAAAAACCGTGGAATTTTTACAGGTCCAGCTAGTAATTTATTACTATAGTTTGTTTATTTATTTGAGCGCTAATCAAATCCGCTTCCCACGAGGGAAAAGTCTTTCTGCCTTCCCAAAAGAACGTTACTGACAACAGAATTTTTTAATGACGGTTACACTTGCAACTTATTTGGTGTTACAACTATTATATTCTGTCACCTTGAAAGCCTGAAATATTGCTGCAAAATTTTGTTCTTTGATGGTGTGGGTTGTTTGAATTGTTTTAAGGAAATTAGACAATGGAACAATTGAGTAATTAAAGAAGATTTAACGAACGTTCAGAGTGTGTACAGCACAATAGGCCGATATTAGCTTTTTAAAGTGTTCATGGGCGAATAAAACTTTAATCACGTTATGCATATAGCAGTGGTCACTGCTATATTATGAAGAGATTTGTGTTTTTACAGTTGAAAAAACTACAAGAGCAGTTGGAATTTTCAAGGTTCTGCAGAAAAACTAGGAATAGCAGCAACAGATTGCTAAATAAACTCATAAGTTTGCAGTTTTACTACTGTAAATGAAAGGTTGACGACGCACTTTGTTTAGAGGGCACCTCCGAAATAAGCATTTAAGTTTAAAGTTTTAAGATTTTTCCGAACCGGCTGGTGACTCAGTGTGCAAAGGGCAGCTGCGCAGAGCGCTCACAGCCTAGCTGTCTAAACAATGGTCGTCGAACGAAAATTGCAAGACAAACTGGGATGTCTCGGGTTTATCGACTTTTTGATATGTTTACGACACTGAACATATAGGAACACATCGCACGCTTTGTGGATACAGCTGATGATGAAATAAACACAAAAGTATTTTTGTACAAGAGTATTTTGTGAAAGAGTGACGAAGCAACAGCATAGGCTGCTGCTGTTTGTGGGGCTCAACTGCGGTCACACAGAATGCATGAGAAATAGGATGCATTGAAACACTGGATAAGCCTAAGACCATGTCTGAAGCTCTCGAAGGGCCCGAAGCAGCGAAATGGAAGGAAGATATATGGATGCAGAAATGGAAGACAAGCGCAGTAATAAAGTATGGACTCTGATCGGACGCCCAGAAGGTCAAAAACTTGTTGGTTTCAAGTGGGTGTGCAAAAGAAAACTTGGACCAGATGGCTCTGATGTACTGTAATCTATAATTAATTGGACATTCAAGTGGTATGTTTCACCATTCCATGGGTTTTTAGGGAGTGCGGTTCTAGAACTAAGAACTTGCCACATACAAAACACATAATTTTGAAAGCTTTGCTCGGATTTGTTCGTATCTAGATTCTTTGTAAAGTCAATGTGATACGGTACACTGGTATACATCAGTTGAAGCATAGTCCTAAAGCTCTTAGCTTGTGTGAATTCCACTCTGTGAAAGAGATTGTAGCTGCCCTGCTCTTTTTAGATGGACGTGTATCATTTGGCTGGGCCAGGTGTATCTTTGGTAGGTGTATCCTTGGTAGGTTTATCTTTGGTAGGTTTATCCTTGGTAGGTTTATCGTTAGGTTTATCCTTAGTACACTTTACACTTTATATTGCTCTCAAAATAACATTTAATAAACATTGCACATGATGCTAGGTAAAATTAAAATGAGAACAAACCTACTAAAAGCAAAAATTGCTTATGAGGCATACGTTAAAAATGTCAATTATTGTAGTGATTCATACAGTCATTTTTGTACCTAATTTTGAAACATTGATGGGACATAGGCTCAACTACAGTAGTATGTTAGGAAGTTGATTATACGCCTGTATGCTTTGAAATACAACAAACTGCTTCTCTATTTCCAATCTAACAACTGGTAAGTTGAATCTATTGTTCCTAATATTGTAACGGTCATCA
>LQNS02277097.1:17382205-17416457 GCA_001587735.2 Parhyale hawaiensis
ACTTTTCAGAGTATGCGTCAGAGTGCAACACCATCACTGAGCATCACCCTTCGCTCCTCCCACTGTGGCCTGTGACCTGCCACGCCATTGGCTGCCTTGAGACTGTACTTGCTGAAAGGTTCAGGAAAAAAAATTCGCGTCCCGGTCAAGTGGAAGTGTGACGGTGTCCGGTGAGACAGCACCGTCCAGTCGAACTATTTCACACTTACCGTGGTTTTCAAGCTTGCGAGTGGCCTGGCCTTGCCGTTTTGCAAACAGAATCTTTCCTTTTTCTAGGGCCCTACACGGGCAATCCATGCCTTCAGTTGGTCAATAAATGGATATAAATGTTGCGTTTCATCATTTTGAAATAATGGGAGCTAAATAGCTAAACATAGTTTAAGAGCATGATCAAGATTTTAGACATTTACTGACACTTTGATGTGTTTTTCAAATATGTCAATATCCTGAATTTTCACGGGAAATTAAATGTGTGTCTTGGAAGTTCATTCTAGCCGATTCAGTTATTAATCTGTTTGAAGTTCGTTAAAAATTCTTTCAAGACGCAATAATATCTAGTTATTCACTACTTATAACAGTATTGATCTGAATTTTTAAAATTGATTCACTTACAACCCAATTGTTTATATTTTCGGAAAGATCAATATAACTTGAACTTCGCAATGGTTTGTATTCATTAATCTTAAAGTAGAAATCTAGCAGTTTATTTATAATCCATTCAGATGAATTTCGTGTAAGCTCTTCGATTCTTTTTGTAAATTTATAATGAGGTTTTTAATTAGTTTTCCATTAATATACTTTATGAATTTAGAACAAATTTTCCAGCGTAAAACCATGCTTCTCCATGGGTCTCTGTTATTACTAATATCAATTTTATAGAATTTGACTTTCAACCTTAGTTGTAACTTTACCCTATAAAAGTTTCATCCTTAGATCATGTCAGTAATTTTTCATATCATTTCAATTATATATAGCTCAGGATTTAAGAAGTCAATTTGATCATATATATATGTATTCCAAGCATCTGTCTTGAATTGTTTCTGTACGCTTGTGGATTTGCATTTAAATCAATCCCAAAATGTGTTCTAAATATAGTCTTGGGGGAGATTCATGATATCTTTTTTTATATAAATTTTATATTATATTCTTCCTAAATACACGTTCGAAAATTAAAGAAATTACATTTTCTCTTTGTTTATTTGTTTTTATCGTGTTGGCTGAAACTTTTTCAAGAGGATCATTACGAAAAGCGTAGAAGTATATTATATAGTTTGATGTTCATCAACTGCCAGATTAATTGCTTTTCGATTTTTTTTTCGAATTCAAATGATTTCATGAGTTTTTAACGTTACCAGAATCACATGCAGCACGTGAATTTTATTGCCTGCCAATTTCATAAAATACTCCTTAGAAGGAAGTGTTTTTGTACGTTTTGAATAACTTATATTAGCACCATTATTTTAATTATCATCTATTTTATGTAAGGTTATGATTATGTAAGATTATGCTCTTTTTGAACGAATCTTATATATATATATATATATATATGAGTCCTAAAAGAAGATAGGATTGATTAACGTCTTTACAAAATTCATTTGAAGTGTTTAATGCATAACGCGAATGATAGACGTAATATACAAAAATAGTTGGAAATTGAATATTTTCGCATCATCGCTTTCTCCCGCATTTACAAGGTGACATGAGGAATTAAGGTATTTTCTAGCAATATTATCATCATCAAATCAGTTCCAGTAATTGTGATTGAAAAAGGAACATACACGATATCAAAAAGATATTTTTATAAATTCCATCTGGGGGTTATCGCATGAGTGAGAATCCAATCTGTACATAAGATCCAAAACAGCGATCTAAGTTGATTTTTTTCATATAATTTGAAGAAAACTTCATATGATAAACTGTTAAATTAGACTTAGGATTATAAATTCATTATCAGGAGTCGATGTGCTTAGATCGTAATATTATATTTCCTTTTAATACGTCTTTTCCACGTAGATGCTCTGATGAATCAATTGTTAATTGCCTCCCTTCCGATCCAATAATTTGTACCAACGGGATAGACAGCTGCTATTTAATCACTGAAGATTGCAAAGAAGCTGTCGCCAATGTCTATAAAGTCGCAACAAGCAATAATTTTGACGAGAATTAGATTCTTTTCTAAACTGTCAGGAAGAACCATTTTTATTCCACACTATCTTCCTGTATCGAGCTACGTTTTGCAATTTGCACGCTGGTAAATTCTGTACGTGTTTGCAAGCGTAAAGAGATACGAACTTTGTAAACATCGTGAACGGACCTCAACCGTAACTCGATCGTTCCTTAACAATATGACTCACCAGCAGTGAGGCCAAAATTAGTACCTCCGTGGAAGACGTAGATGTTCACAGAAGCACCCATGGCTAGCAACGTGTTCAAACCATCGGCGAATACCTGCAAAATGAATATAGGAAGACAGTTAATGTTAATTTAGTTAGTCCACTACAGATACTACTATTTTTCTCCTAGCGAGTGCATAGTTCGCCTGATCTTTAGTTTTGAGAGAAATTAAGAAAAAATCTCAATCAATGTAAATATTCTCGTCTTTCTTTCGCGCGTTTCAGTCCATCTTCGTGGCAGGAATTCCCATCTCTCGGAAAGTCATTTCTCCATTTTCTTAAATTACAAAGTATTCAAAATATTAACATATACTTGAACTAAAAATGATCAAATGGAATAATAAACAAGTGATACATAAGCCGTCCAGGGATAAGACATACAGTCTGGGGCGGCGACTCAAAGTTTACAATATTTATAGAACTGATGACGGTCCAAAAAGCAACTTTGATTTAAGTTTAATATTATATTTAAGGTAAGAAGTAGAAATAAATAAATTCAGAAATAAATAAATAAATTCAGAAGATCCTTCATCTACACGTTAGGCTGGTACCCAAAGCACATGTTATTAATCAAATCCCCGAGTCGAAGGTTGTCATTGAAACAGTTGAGTGATTTATCACACTTTTTCTTTGGAGTCCAGTTAAGCAAATTTTTCCAATCGGAAGGTCTATGTTTTATTCGCATACTTTAGGTACGCTGGGCTCGTTCAATCCTTGTGAAATTTCCACACAAGAAAGTTCAGTAATTTATCAGTGTACGAAAACTTGCATTACTCTAAGTTAAGGATCCGTTTGTTTACAATAAGCAACAGTTTTCTCGAAACTTGCCCGTAGAGTCCAGCATTTGATAATGGAAGGAAGCTGGCAAAACGATAAATTTGTTCGGTTTCCTTAGGAAATACGCAAGGCAAATTGTGCATGTTGCATGCTGTGCTTTTATGTTTTCATATTTTTGGTATGCGATCGAAACGTCTTTTATTCTGTCTTCTCTATCCTCATCTCAAGCGCTATGGATAACCGCACGCTCGAGACGTTAATTAAATTATTGCCAACGACTATTACAAAGACAATTAAACAACCAACCCAGCAAGCATTGTCGTGGTTAATTTGTTGATTTATTTATGCATGTGGACCCGTACGTGCGAAAAAATTCATGCAATAATCGATAAGTTTGCTTAACATGGGCCGGTGCGAAACGACTCGGAAGGGAGGGGGTGCATGCCTTGCACCTATGGGGGTGGCTCCTGTGTCGCATAGATGCGTCTTCTCTCTTGATTGGAAGCACGTCTTTGTTCTTGAAACTGTGGAAGTTTCGTTCTTCTTTTTCGTTCCCTATCCAGTATCTTCTTTAACGTGTATCTTCCATAGTGCGAGGTAGAAATAAAATCTAGAGTCAAACAGTGCTATAAACTTGAATGCAACTTTAGTCTGCTTATAAGAATGTGAGCGTACCAGAGCTATGACCTGCCTTTGAAGCTCAAATATCTGCTTGATTGAAGTGCAAAAAATTTGTCTTTTTAAAAAGCGGATCCAACTTTGACCTCGCCCTCCACTGGGAAACCCACACGCACTAGTTTGTGCTGCGGATATGGGCCCACTGACGCCAGAGGAGTAAGTGCGGCTGCTGTTGACCACGGGTCATTAAGAACTATGACACCAATTTGACGGATGGTGCAAATAACCCGCGACCCCTCCACCCCCCCCCCCCCCCCCNCCCCCCCCCCCCCCAAACTCTGAGGAAAGCAAGTTCTACGACGGCGCAGTGCACGCCCACAACTGCCGAGTCAGTGTACCTAGATCAGCAAAGAGCTCGAAAGCCTGGGTTGGCCTCGAATCAGCAGTATAACGGGTTGGAGTTGTGAACGCAAGCGTGCTGCTAACTAAGAGGTAGAAAATAGGTCAGGTTGCAGATGATGGTAACATATATCTAAATGCAGTTCTTTCTTTGCCAACGTTGGAGTTTACTCACTGCAGATACATACAGCTTCTCTAATGGCTGTGACACACCCTAGCCGAAACTGAGAAAACTCTCACAAATGCGCAAAACAGTAGCTCCTTAGCAGCCACACGTGAGATTGGTTCGATGCACGGTCAGCAGATGTCGAGCTCCATTCAACTAAACGACGTTGTCATGGCTACGGACTGAACACCATAACAAAAATACATCTAACAAGCAGAATAATAAAAATTATAGTAGATGCTATCCATTGCCTTCAAAAATAATACTAGGTCCAATTCTATGATAAAATACTCGTTCTGTTGGCTAGCATACCTGGATACAGAGCTCACTACTTATTAGGAGCGATATCGACTGCGGACAATAAAAAAACTGCTCAGCGTATCACCGAAAGAAAGCTTGGTGTTGTTCAGCCTAGCATGCCCATCTTCTATGTTTAATAATTCAAGTTGGCAGTTACAGCTAGTGTATCCTACATAAGCCGGTCTATAAGAAAATTATGATCAACACAGACGTGTCATCATGAATTCTTCGCTGTCGTTTTTGACAGTGTGGCTACTCTAATTTCTAAATGAATGCACGAAGAGTTTTATTCGATTAGGATATTCATATGTTTATTGAGAATGTTGCTTGGCGTCTGGGCTGGTGCATTTTACTGCTTGGCCAAATAAAAATAAGTCTGGAGAAGTCTATTAATATCTAATGTATGTACATTTGTAGGTTTCGTGTCACGATCTTTAGGGAGTAGATAGGCGAACAATAGACCAGGTTGCAGATTTTTTAATTCAGTTGCGTTTCCATGGAGATCGATGACAAGGTTGTAGAAGATGGCGAAAGTGAGATTCTTATCCTTTTTTATGAAAGCACTTCTGGCTCAAAACACTTTTTGAAAACGAAACAAAAAATATATTTGCAACTTCTCTTAGCGCTGCCATGAAGTCTAAGTTTCAACCTTTATCCATGCATCAAAACATATGTATGCTCTCAGATCACGACGTATAAATTCAGTGCATGATCAACGAAGCACACACGAAGCGATGATTTTCACGGGACTGCAGTCTTTCTTTGACGAACCAGTTTTCGCTTCGACAGAAAAACTTGAAAGTACTAAAGCCTTATTCTTTGGTAGCTAGGATACTCAGCGGGTAACTTAATTTGATTCAGTAATGCTTCGGTGCTTGCTAAAGTAAGAATTTTTTTCAGCATACCATCTAGGGTGATGGACCATTGTGCTGCTTAGAAAAATTGCAAGGAAAAAACATTCATCTCTTGTGATAAACTGATAATTTGAGCTTGACGTTGTACCGTACCCTCCAGAAGCATATTAGTAACGAAAGAATGTTAAATGAAGACGGGTCTTCGCAAATTCCTCGCTGTCTTTTTGACAGCGCGGGTACTCTAGTGTCACAACATAAAACTAAACTCTTAGGTATGAAATTCTTGAAAAGAAATGGAATGCTATGTGGAAAATATGATACATAGACATGCTTAGATACAATCATACTCGCAAACATAAATACATGTTTCTAAAAATGGCAGAAAAGGAAATACGTCAATTGATGCATAGGTTCGTTCCTGATTGAGTACTTAAATTAACTAAAGAATAAATGAGTTAAGAAACGAAATATCGAATAAAATGATTTCTGAGCACTGAATATGGTAAATAAATAGTAGGTACTTGGGTGAAATACAAGGAATATAATAGACTTCAAAATTACTGAAGAAGAATAGTACTGTCTAGCATTTTGTTCAGTTTTGCATCCATATTATCAGGAATGGGACACGAATACACTGAATTTAGAAAACCAACAAACCTCAGCGGGTAACTTGTTGTGTGGTGAGCCCCAGTGATCCAACCAGCCAGGATAGAACTCCGAATTCATGAGAGGGCCTTTTGGTTCGAATAGTCTCTGCACTGCGAAACTTTCTGTTGCGTTCATATCTGGAGCACAGAATGATTTGAATAAATCACAGAGATTTCCGTTTCCACTTTCTGTGCAAGGTTCTGAAATCCCACCCCTAACGTGGCACCACCCATTCTCAAAAATGATATCCATTCAACTAGCACATTTCTTTTTTTCTGCGATATTTTTAGCCTCGAATAAGTATTCATGAAAAATTAATGAGTGAACGCTCAACCTTTGCTGCCATATGTTTGTCAACAATCACTGGAAAGCAAAACCTTACACAAAAGCTACAAAAAATGAAAATATAAAGGGGTAGAGGAATTGAAAGAGTAAATCGATATTATATTAAAAGAAAGTTAGAGAGAAATAATCTGAGAGCGCATACCTCCGCCAAGCAAGGCAATGTTTTTTTCGAGAAAAATATGAGAATCTGGTCCTAAAACTAGTTACTATCTCCAAAATTTATGCTCTTGTGTCTCTTGATATTAATGACAGCCTGCAAATTTCATGAAGAACCGTCCGTAGCTTTTTTAGTTACATTCTGAAAAATACTAAGAAAAACATATAGTCAAATACACGAACGGAAGAACTGATCATCATCAAAATTTGCTCATTGGAGTCTTAACATATCAAACAACTCCTCACGGGCTCCCATTAACTACGAATGGGTCTCAGTCCAAACTCTTTATAGTCATGTCTGTCGGCCTTTTATACAAGTGAACCATATCATAATAATTCTGCCACTCAGCTGTTTGCAACCCACCTGTCTCGAAATCAGTGGCGTTGCAGACATTCTATAACTTGCAACAGTACGGTCACCCACCAGTCCTAAAGTCAATGCTGGCGTAAGCTTCCTGTACCTTGCCACCTTGCAGTCACCCACCAGTCCTAAAGTCAATGGTGGCGTAAGTCTCCTGCACCTAGCAACCCTGCAGTCACTCACTTGTACCAAAGTCAATGGTGGCGTAAGCCTCCTGCACCTTGCCACCTTGCAGTCACTCACCAATCCTAAAGTCAATGGTGGCGTAAGTCTCCTGCACCTAGCCACCCTGCAGTCACTCACTTGTGCCAAAGTCAATGGTGGCGTAAGCCTCCTGCACCTTGCCACACTTCAGCATATCCGTGCCGTCCCCGTCGGTGGTGTACAACACAACATCGTTCCCCACGGCGTTACGAATCACGTCGCGTAGGTGAGCCGTGTAGGCGAAATCACAGCCATAGTACCCATACTCGTTCTCGATCTGTGTGAAAAATTACTTCACACATTCAGATGATGTTACTTTAAATACGCTGCGGGAGTCCTCGGCTTCTAATTTGTAAAGCTTTTGATTATGTCGTTGTAGCTTTCTGGTGGATATCTTCGAGCGAACGGATATCAAAATGCAGCTTTGATTAGATATCTATTTGTCCATGCAATAGACAGTACTAATTGGGATCTCCCACAGCGCTACACGTTGACAAATACTTTTCATCATGAACAGAAACATGGGGCATCAATACAAATTTGTGACAATCCTTCACTTTTCTGACAACTCACTGCTAGTAGGCTCGGTAAAGGCAGTAAACAGACAAATTCATTGTAGAGCTCGATATCATCCAGACTCTTCTGTAGTTTATGGCCCACCACACGACAAATGGAACAACATATATACTGTAACGTTACGTCAAAACCATCCCATTTGAATCAAAACCATACATACACGGCAAATGATTGTATCGAATTAGAGGGAAAAATAATTGGAAATGTCTTGCAGCAGGAGTTAAAGATAATGCTATACATGTATGTCTGAGTTTGGCAATTTAACAATTAGGTCTAGATATTACGACGCTTGTTTCGCGATAAAATTTATAATCTAGCGACAAGCGCTATTTTCTCCACCACTGAGGGTGTAAATTTATAAAAATTCGGATCAAAGCAGTCACGTAAACTGGATTTAATGACATTATGCTCACTTCACAAATGAAATTATGTTGTATGCAGTATATTGTCGTAAAAGACATTTTGGAGATGTTTCTCAATGTTTGACGGTTTTTTCCCCCTCATTTAACGACAAATAGCGAGTACCGTTGCAATACTTGTTTGAGGACGCTAAACGACTTAGTTAAAGAAATGGAGTGGTTGGGCCCTTCTAGCTGACATCCCCGCTACAAAAGGTAGACGTAATGTGCTCTTTACGGAAACGGCTGGTGTTGTGTACGGTAAAACACCGTTCACCTTGTCAAATGTCAGGTAAACAAAATGTTCCAGAATACGCTGAGCTTGCCAGAGTTCCAAAAGTGGTTCAAGTCGAACCTTATGATTAGGTCCCCTAAGCTAGGTGAAATCAATTACCATCAACACAATAGAATCGACGAACGTTATAGGACCCCCAGAAGGTGACGTATCAAGAACAACCTCACTGGACTGGATGTGACGAAGAAAAAACAGGACGAGAGCGCATGCCGCTGTCAGACAATGCGATATTGACGAAAAGCATGTCATTTCTGAAGCCAGGATTTTCTAATTTTTTAATGATCTATTCGTAATATTTCGAGTTACATTCTGAGAAACACTAAGACATACAGTCAAACACAAACGAGCGCATCGATTATCACCGAAATTTCGTCATCTGTGCTTTATAACAAATTTTCTTACCATTCCTAGAAATTTCTTGCATATCTGTTCATAATTTTTTGAGTAGACTATTACAAACAAACTTCAAAACAGCAAGTTGAGAAGACTGCGAAAAAGGGAAGCAGAGTACTAATGGGATTCATTACCAGTAATTTCGAATACAGATCCAAGGACATAATCATTCTCTTGCACAAAGCTCTAGGGAGCCCACATTTAGAATTTGCGGTTCAATACTGGTCGCCACATCCGTGCAAAGACATTGATAACATAGAAATAATCTAACGTAGAGTAACGAAATTGATACCTCAGTTGTGAAACAAGCCATACAAGTATCGCTTACAGGAGGTGGGCCTGATCTTTCTCGAGTAAAGACAACTCATTGGGCAACTAATAGAAACATTCAAGTATTTAAATAATGTCGACGACGTACCTACAGTGGGACTTGTTGAGAAAGACGTTAATGATCGCCTGCGAACAACGGTCAAAAACTCAAGCGTATAGCTCGTAGAACAACCTTAAACTAGCAGTTTTTTTCATTTTTCATAGTGAACAACTAGAATCGACTCCCATCCGACGTTGTCTGTGCGGAACCAGTCAACGCGTTTAAGAACCGCCTTAAAAACATTGGGAGATACCTTCCACAGCTACGAACACCTCGATCGCTTACGGCCAAAGTTTCGGAGGATACCTTAATCCATGCCCTTCTCTCTTCCGCCCCAACTAACTCGACCTCTCTAAGCTCTGCAGCTATAAATCGTGCTTGCATGATCTCCTATTTGGTTGAGATTTTCTCCTCTTTTTTCTTCTTTTTTTCGTCAGTCATCCAAGTTGTAGCGACATGATGGCAATCGCTCATATCTCGGAGGCTCTCAGGGCATGGGCCTGTTGGTCCGTCTACTGCCGCTTATTATCTCTTCGGTGTGGGGTTCTGTAAGTGCGCTACAGCCGCCGCAGTACTTGCAAACGAGCACTTTTAATTTCTAGAACATCTATGCATTGATCTTCCCAATCCAATACATGAGGCGACTGAATATAATCGGTTCGCCCAATAATTTGAAAAAGTTGCGAGGCAAACGAGACAAACCCACACCCTATGGAGAAATTTCAATTGATCCACACCTTTCAAATTTCTCTTTTCCATTCTTCGCTCTTTGAAAATTCTCCAAATGTCTTTCTTACTTATACATAGTTCGTAATCGTAGTTTAATTAGCAACGCACACAGTATTTTTTATATAACTAGAGAGCACTTTGAGAGCGTATAACTCCGCCAAATAAGGCAACGGTAACGAAAAATTCCACTTGGTTCTAAAACCATGACTTTTTCGTATCAACATAAAAAATTATTGATTTGTGCCTTTTGATACTATTGATAATTTCTGTAAGTTTCTTGAAGATCCGTTCATAACTTTTTGAGTTATGCTGCTAACAAACATTATGACAAACATAAGTCAAATACACAAACGTACCAACTAATTATCACAATGCAAAATTGAATCATTTTTGTCTTTTAGCATTACTAACAACTCCTGTAAATTTCACAAAGTTCCATCCATAAATTTTTGAGTTATTGTGCTGGCAAGCATAAAATCAAACACAGCGAGAAACGAACAAACATATCATCACAAAAATTTGGTCATTTTCTCTTCGCATTATACGTAACAACTTATGAAAATTTCATGAAAATCTATCCATAACTCTGAATTTTGGGGGGCTTTAGAAAAATTAGTCAGAGAAACAAACAAACAAACAAACAGATGAACGGATTTTCACCAACAGTTAATCATCTGTTACTGTTAACATGCCTAACAATCCCTGTAAACTTTGTAAAGATCTGTTCATTAGTTATTGAGCAATCTTGTTGATAGACAAACACGACAAAAACATAACCTCCTTGGCGGAGGTAATAATTCTGTCTGATTTTGGTAAAAATGTTTCCACCGATATAGAAAGAAAGCTTTCATTCCAGTATCTTTCTGACGAAGAATACATGGCTCGCTTCTGGGTTTTAATAACGTTTGCATGCACACTGACTGTTAGCTAGGGTAAATCAAGTACAAATATATGCTTTGATACACTTGGCAGAACCCAGAAAAATAAGTGGCATGTATCAATATTATATCATTTAGAGTCGGATTTTAACGTAATAAAAACCAAGTTTAATTTTCATGATATAAAACGACTCTGATACGCAGATGAAATTTTCCATCACATGTAGTGGAGATGCAATCAAAGTCTTGAGTTTAATTTGTAATTCGTACCGTATCTCTACTCCTAATGCAAATATTTTAGTTTTAATTACTTTATTTTAGCAAATCTAGAACAAAAAAAAAAGCATTTATACCAACATGTCTTGTAAATCTAGGTGCCAACAGTGGATCTACTACCAATGTTAGTCTTTATAAAGAGTACCTCAGGGTGCTGCTCGCAGCACTGATTATGGTGAGCACTGCAGCCAGATGAGAAGATAGATATACAGTATTACTATTGTTTCAAGAGCAAATGCTGCTGTGTTAAGTTGCTCTTCTCTTGAAATCATTTCAAGACTGAGAAATAAAAATGACCCGTAACGCTGAGTTTAGTCCAGGTTATGCTTGTTATGTTCGAAGGTATACGGTCATGAAATAGTTTGCATAAACTGACTTCGCATGAATTAAATCTATCTACAATACAGCAAATCAAGACTTACGTTCCATGATCTAGTTTTTTCACCTGCACGGGAAATACATATGGCAGTTTCCATAACAGTAGAGCACTATAAAGCACAATGAAAATTCGGCAATAATAGTATATTAATAGAAGCTATAGTACTGATTCGACTCTGCAAGTATGAAAAATCAGAAACATTGCCTTCCTCGCAAAATTCGCGAATTATCGCATATGGGTGCACTATCGCGCACAAGTAGAATCAGTGGTCACAAGGTGGCACAAGAGCGAATTTCCATTGCAACGAACACTCATGTAGCTAATGAAAACCAGGTCTACTGTGTTACCTGGTGCAGTCAGTGTTTGCTCACAGTACCTGCAGCATGATGACGGGACCTCCTTCGGAGTACAAGAGGGTCTTGAGCCGTGGCAGGAGTTCTGCGTACCAAGCGTCTACGTATTCTAGGAATGCTGAAAGGGACAAAAGCGTAAGTATAGTAATTACCTCCGTCAAGGAAGTTATGTTTCCGTCGGGATTGCCTGGCTGTCTCTTATTCTGTCTCTGTCACCAAGATAACTCTAAAAGTTATGGACGGATTTAACGAAATTTACAGGGATTGTTGGGTATGTTAGGAGGAACAGATGATTAACTTTTGATGGAGATTCGTCCATCCGTTTGTCTGACTCATTTTTCTCAATGCCATAACTGAAAAAGTTATGGACAGATTTTTATGAAATTTACTTGAGTTTTTAGGTACATCACGAAGAGTAAATGGTCAAATTTTTGTGATGACATGTATGTTCGTTCGAGTGTTTGTCGCTGTGTTTGGTTGTATGTAATAACTCAAAAACTTCTGAATGGATCTACATGAAACTCACAGGAGTTGTTAGTGACGTTAAAACACATAAATGATTAAATTTTGGTGCAGATCGGTTGGTTCGTTGGTATATTTGACTCATGTTTGTCATATTGTTTGTTAGCAGCATAATTCAAAAAGTTATGAAAGGATCTGGAAAAAAATTGCAGAAACTCAATATTATCGGGAGGCACAAATTATTAACTTTTGGAGTTGATGCAAAAAATAATAATGGTTTCAGAGCCAATTTGAATTTTTCGTTACCGTTGCCTTTGTTGGCGGAGGTATGCGCTCTCAGAGTGCTCTAGTTTGCTTTGCTACCTAAATGGAAATCGAAAAATTGTGATGAGCCTGTTCACTTTCATACTGACGAGAGACCGATCCTAATGGGAAATTATGGGCATTTATCGGCTGCTTACGATTAAATAGTGAAAGGTATCCGATAACATCGGATAAATGTTCATTAATTTTCGATGGTTATATGCCTCCCGTCTGTAAATAATTTATACCGATTTCGCCGTAAGCATGAACTGCATCTGCGACATGAGTGGGTAGTACTTCCAATCAATTTTTTTAAACTTACGAAGCGTTGCGTCATCATCTGGGGAAAAAGTTGAGTAAACACGTGTTGTTTAACGAAAAATGTGAATATCTCGATACGGACAGAAATTGGTGAAGCTATAGTGCGTACAGCAAAAGTTAAGATGTAAAAGGCAAGCTTAGCTCTTTATAGTGAATGTTTATTCAAATGAAATAAGGCTTATTTATCTATGTTTTCAACGAAAATTATGTTTCACTGCATAGATTAATTGGAAATTGAACATAAAGAAAAACCAATTAAATGTACGTTTCGATTTTGTACACACACATTACCTGCAATTATCTAGGCAGGAAGTTCACAGTCTACCTATATCTTTTATGTTAGATGAATGCATAAGAAGGTAGTTAAGATATGAACCGGGGACGTCAAAAGAGCATAGCGCAAGTGTAAGGCCAACGCTAACTGATCGTAGGAAACAGCCACGTTCCGCACTGCATTCTACTCTCTTCATACACATGCATTGCTTGTCTTCCCATAGAACTTATTTATCACTAAAGTATTGCAAACCAGTTTATTTCCAGGAGCTCATCATACCATTCTGCATGGGGTCTCATTGAACTTACATATCGTTGTTAGTGATGCCAAGTCTATTTCTACATGTATATCGTAGGGTGCGCATCGAACAAACTTCTTGCTAGTGGACACATTTACCAAACTTGTATATTAGGTTTCATTAGTATCTCTCTTTTCGAGGGCTGAGTGTGCGATGAGAAGCGGTAAATGAATCTAAAATGTGAAAATTATCTTGGAAAATATAAACATGATGCGTGGCTAAAACAGGAGGTTGAAGTCTACCGGTTGCAACTTATAAGTTTTAATGAATTTGATTTCTCTACTGAAATCTATACAATCTAACAAAAAGCTGAATTCAATGGAAAAAACTAAGTCAGCTGAGAGAGTATCAAAAAGCCATGATTGGTCTATCGAAAAGCCCTGATTGGTCAAATCCAAGATGTTTAGCCTAAACCAAAGGCAAAAACCAGCTTGTTTATCAGGTCGGTTCGCTCAGGCATAATACTCACTTGGATCGCTAGAGCGCAGGTTCATCTCAGGATTCTCTTTCAGAAGCCAATAAGGCAACCCGCCCTGAAAATATATAGTTTATTAGTAAAAACCTGGATCACTGTAAATGTTATATGCACGTCCGAGTTACTCTACCGCTGGTGTTCAGCTAGCCAAGTATCTGGGAAGTATAATTATGACACTGGGCTTATGCCACTGGTTCGTCAAAGACGATTTCATTCTTTACCACCTTACTTGGCTTGACCAGAATTGCAAGCAGGAGTTTTGGCTTCTTAACCATGAATTCTAATGCACGTGTTTAATGCAATACAATTATGTTAAGAGCCCGAAAGCTCCATTTCACGGAGTAAGATTATGTTCTCGAATTTCTTGCAGGTAATCGATTTCAGGTTCACGCTTCAAACTGGAATCCACGGGTTGAAGCCAACGTATTGGACATGTCAAAAGCTTCGGACCAATTTGAGTGGACTTGGTTTAAGGAAGACTTCGATGGACCATTCGACTGCGTTTTTAGTGCAGCTTAACGCAGAGGCCTTTTCAGCATAAATGCTTCAGGAGCCTCAAAACAAATTGAAGGAAGTAGTTTTCAATATTTTTACTCGATATTCTTTGTTTATCAGATAAACGTTTTATAACGGCTAAGTTCTTTCACATACATCAATGCATTTTTGTCTCGATGCAACCAATTTAAATGCACAAACTGTCGTAACCTTATACCAGTGCTAATTTTTGCTGTAGTTAGCGAATTCAGGAAAGTCAAGTAAATGATTTACTGAACTCACTATTTTGCTGTGCAAAAAGGTACCCCCTCCCCGTTTCGCTTAGCAAAATAATGTGTACAGTTATGCGAGGGGCTGATATCCAAACTTTCTCTGTTTTACGGCGGGAACTGGCTAAATGAGTTGTGTGCGGGAGTGCGAATATTTATGGAAGTAATAATTGTCCCAACAGCAGTTACGGTGAATGCTCTGAACATCAAAATACAGATGAAGACTAGCTTTAAAGGTCCCACGAGCTCTGACATTTATCATTAAATCGGCTAAATGTGAGTCAACTAAACTATGATATTTTCGTATGCTAATCAAAAAATTGGATTTGCCAGTTACCGATTATTGCAATAAATTTACTACAATGTTATCGGCTATCGTGAAACATATTTTTATATCGGTTATCGCGATACTGTTTTTTTTCGGTATCGTGCCCAGCTATGGGTCTTATCACCTTCATTGAAGAATCCTAATTGCTGAAATTGATTTTGATATGTACTTTCTCTTCAGTTTGACACAGTATTGGTCACATAGCAGTTGTCTGATTGTTTTCACACCGATTTATAGGAAATTAGAGGAGTTCTTGATGCTTGTAAAATTTGGTTAAATTGGGTATTTGCCCCCAAGCAAATCCTACCTTCTACTGCTATGAGTGTCGTTAGTTATTAGGGTTGTTTAGTGCACTATTGACCTGTGGACCTCTATTCCGTGTTAACTCCAAATTAACTGTAAAATGGACTGTGCACGCTGTAATAGAATGACTTTACATACCATGTCTCGCTCGGCCGCAGTAAACGGTCCGAGACGCAAAATGACCAACAGTCCTTCCTCTTCTGCCTTTGTAACGAAGTCAGTGATGTTGCTCATGCCGGAAAAATCGAAGGTACTTTTCTTCGGTTCGTGAGTTACCCACTCGACGGGTCTGATGGAAAGGAATATTTTTTTTTATAATACTGCGCTTAGACAACACGATAACTACTTGTCCATCCCTCTCAAGTGGGCCTGACAGCAAGTTGGGAACATTTCGATAATTTTTTTTTCAGTCAACGTAGCAACTGAAAACCAATAAGAAAAGAATGCATCTATTTGAAAGAATTACGCGTACGTGAGCACTGACCGATGGTATATTACAAAGTGAATTTTTGGCTAAATTTAGGTTATTTTAGTGTCCTAAATTTCAATTCGTATGAATGGTCGTCCACGAAGGACATCGAACTACAAATTTGTGTTTCTTGCACATCACCACATTTCATGCATCACCAAGAATGGTTTACTTTCAGTTTTATGGTAACTACGTTAATTAGATAGGATTTTATTGAAGTTTCATCTATTTGACGCAATACCGATTTGTTTGGGGACTTTGAGACGGCAAACATGTATAGTGGAGTCTGTGGTTTACATAACTGGTTAAATTATGTGCAGCCTCATACGCAACAAATTTTGCCCTAAATGTCTCACTTCACAGCTCATCTTTTAATGCAACGCTCGCTGTAAATTTCAGTTAATGAGCAATGTGCTATAAAACTTTTACCAGGGGTCACCCGAAGCGATATCACTCGTTTTCATTATTAAAAACCTCTACCAGCAATGAAAACTTATTTTATCAGGTATTTGCTCTAAAGTGAAGAGGTCTTTTTCTTTGTTTCAACTATTATTTCTTTAGTGCTGACTCTTTATTAAAATGGAACTCAATGTATATATAAAAAAACAGCGAGGAACATGAATGCTCAGCAATAACTGAGCTACACAAAGCTGACCAGCTAGTATGAGAGCTTTTGATTCTACCTAGTTCACAAACAAGTGAATGTTCCCGCACTCCTACAAAATTTACAATCCCTATGAAAATAGCAAATAAAGTCTACATCATAATAAAGACCGCTGTTTATTTATCAGACTGTCGATTTATCCGTTTTCTGACACGCATTAAGCAAACAGGCGATAATCAAGTTTTGTGGGAAGAATTGGTAGAACATAGACCAAGTTGAGGATGATGCCTAATGTAGAGTAATGTACATGGATGCATGTTTTATTTACCAACGTTTAAACACGATAAATGAAGCAACATAGAGGTGCTCTTAGCATTCCCGTGCTTCGTGAACTGTACTTTCTTTTAAGTTTTCCACATTGAAGCCTCAGGTTGTGGTCGCCAGTTAGTAGGGCTGCTGTGCTTCGATTAAAACCCCACTTTAAAATAGTTCATTTTCTCTCACACTTCTCAAAAGACGGCACAAGTAGTGGGTAAGGCGACGAAATCCCGGTTCGTGACTTTTCACCCTCGCGGCCTTGTGCGTGACCTTGACCTTCCGGTTTAGCACGGCCAATGCAATTCCGGTGTAGCGGGGGTTGGAGGGGGGGGGGGCGCGAACCGAAAGTGGGTGGGGCCTGGAAAACCGGAAGCAGGCGGGGCCCAGACGTCATAGGTCACGAGCCGGGATTTCGTCGCCTTACCCACTACTGGTACAAGAGGCTAACAAGAGAATTTCGAATGCAGAAAATTACGAGGATGAAGAATTGAGATTCGACAGTGCCTAAAATGTTGCCCTGGAACAAAAGACACCGATATTATTGCTGCATATCTAACAATAATTGTGAACATAGAAGTAGTTCACGATATTCTCGCTATATATCCAAAAATAATTCTTAATATAAAGTATTTCACTAAGATATAGACTGGCTGTCGCTGGACACGCACAACCGTCGGGTCCAGAGGCAGTACGCAAATGCAGCTCCATCGCTGATGTACAAAATTTAAACTCTTAATATCGTTGCTGTTTTCAATTACTTTATCTGCAGCTATTCAATTTGCACAAATTAAAGTTTTCCTATTAATAAACAAAATTATAAAAAAGGAAGAAAAATAAATAGACAAGTCTAATTGCTCTAGATGAACAAGCAAATATTTATTAACAGTTCAAAACTAGATGCGCACTACAGGAACGAAAGAGAAGATACAGTGTCAATGCTAAGCAAGAGACACGCTGCAAAACAAGCGCGAACTACAACCAGGTGCTCTAGTTTACGCCCGAGCGTGAATGGAATTCAGTACGTGATCAACGGAGCGAACGATAAGATGTTCTTCAGCGGACGACATGCGTGTAATGAACGTGAAAATTTCTTAGCTGCAAATATTTTTTCCAATATGGCTTATTCATTTATCAAAATAGTTTTTTGCTTAGGTATCAGAATATGTATCTACATTTTAAAACAGCGACTATCTTGGATACCGAGCTCAATTTATAATTAGAAGGACTGCTGCACTGCAAGCTAACAAAAAAAATTGCTTATCAGCGAATCGCAAAAGAAAACCAATGATGTAATTATTCAGCAAAATTGAGGCTTAGAATACTAATCAAAATGACATTACAAATGAAGACTAGTGTTTCTCGCAGTCAAAAATGACAGCAAGAAATTTGTGAAGACCCGTCCTCGTTTAACATACTTTTTTATTATTATTATTAATCAGTTATACTACACTGGCGACATGGGAACGGAAAAACTCCATGAGGTTGACAAAGCCCCACGCAAACAGCCCAGCGAGCGAAGGAAAAAAAAGAGAGAGAAGATCTGAAATCACAGAATAGCTCACTGTGCAGATCGTTTAAAGCTGCCAATACCCGCACCAGCAAAAACAGAGCCATCAAGACCATTCCAAACATCCATACACGATAGAAAAAAACGAACGAGAAATACTGGCCCGTATAGCATCGTAACTGTTCCAAGGCAACTCATGAAGATCACCAGTACGCCGAGTATACCTCACCCGAACAAATGGCTCCGGGAGAAAATCAGACAGTGGAGAATGCATGTCTCTCGGTTACCACTACATCGGACTAACGAGAACTTTAAAGTGTAGACTGGATGGCCACAAATACCAGGGTTCCATATTTGCTCACTTTAGAAATACCCATAACTGTAGCCCTATAGTAGCGATGATCTTTATCCAAACACCAAAAGTTTGTATCATGTAGCCCACCGAGAGCATATTCAGAAAGCTGAAGCACTGCTCATCCATAAACACAAGCCTAAACTCAATAGTAATACCATAGACTTCGCAGCGTTAAAGTTATTTGGTCGCAATCTCCACAGCGCAGCAACGGGCAACATCGCTGTAACTGCAACAGGCTCTCCCAATGTAGCCTTAATCATTTCATTCCCATCCTCCTTCGTGTGCTAACGTGGGTGCTTCCCTTAACTTATTCTGTGTCAATTAGATGCCTTAATTTGTGTGTGCGTGTCTAGTGAGTAGTGTTTAGATGGTAGCTTGAGCAATTAGTATAAGATTATATCATTATCTAGTCCGATATAAGTACAAAAACCTTTAGATCCAGATCATAAATAGTAGCTAGCTGTGGTAGTCTTAAGTGTATTGACGATTTTCTCTTTTGTTTCAGCCTGATGATGACGCTTGTGCGTCGAAACTTAGCATATAAATTTTAATTCATGGAGGTGAATGACTCTTTATTGACTTTATCACGCATTGAAATAAAGAATTATACACCTTATGGTAAAACGAGAGTATGTTGAAACCATCTAGAGGTGATAGATAAAAACCGTTCAGAAATTTGAATTCAGCACATCCAAATTAGTAAGAAACACATATTAAGATCTGTGCCTCAAATAAATAAGTTGCAAACCAGGGTTATCGCTACATACTAGTGGATCCGTAGTAGTTTCTTCATTTGACGGGACAACGCAGCTAATCTTACTATGTACACATATGGTCACATATATTGAACTAAGCTGCCATTTCCGGTTGCCTCGGGAGAAGAGCGCACAGTGAAGCTACAGGATGCTTCGCTCTGACACCTCATTTGCCTCTCAGCCACCATAACGCATCTATTCTAAGCCCAGCGGCCTATTGTTTTTTCACTGAAACTGACACCTATGCTAAAGATTAGAAATGAAAGATTTTCTTTTTCACTACCTTACTAATGTTAGCTTGGCCTTTTGTTGCCCAAGTTACTCTCGAATAACCTGTTCGAACTTCAGATATTCTTACCTTACCCAGCCAAACTTTCATCTAGTCCAGTTCATACAAGCAGATCTAAACAAAGCTAAGCTATTTCAATCTAAATACAGCTAACCTAACTCAATTATATCTAACCTAATTTACATAGCAAAACCTTAGCTAATTTAACCTTACAAACTCAACCTCACCTCATCTTATCTGTTTTGCCAGCTCATTCAAGCCCTACATGTGCATATAAACGTAAAAGTTTAGATTAGTACGATATGATTCAGTTAACTTCGGTGTAAATTTACTTCAAATTTCCTTCATATATACTTCAAGAGATAAGCGGGGCTTTTTCCTACCGCGACTTTACTCCCAGATACTTGTGGCTCAGTGTAGCCTTACGTCTGTACGGTGTTGAATCCTGCATATTTGAGCTTCTGCAGGCGATCCGTCCAGTCGGTGGGGTGAACACGGTAGTAATGCACGGACCCCGACATGAGCTGAACGCATTCTCCATCTTTGGAGAAGCAGTCGTTGTCGTAGTCCACAGTGAAGCTGCGGCATTGCACCTGCAAGAAGGCAATAGATACAGCAGCTGTACCGACATAAGTAATGTAACGCTTAAATCAGTGTTTCCCAAACTGTGGTGTCGCGTACAACGCACACCCCTGAGCAGAGTGTACGGTGGTACGGCGCGCACGGCGCACCCCTATTTATTTTCTATGCAGCCTGCAGATACAAAATTTTCCGAAATTCATTTAATGGGAGACTTTAATAAAAAAAGGCATAGAGAATATTCAGGGAAAATGCTGAAACTAAAGCTACGGCACTAGTGAGATTGTGATGATTCATGTTCAGAATGGCCTAATGAATTAGATTTTGGTCGGTGTGAAATATTTCAGTTCCATGCGCCATAAAAACTAGCGTAATGCCTCAGTAGCAGATAGTTACCAGTAACCGATGTTTTAAACTCAACTTTAGTTTGCGTTAGAGGTATTGGATCTTTGTTTTGTAGCCACAGCCCTAAACAGGTGTAGATGCCTGCTCTACAATTGCAATAAGCTTCGTGTATATGTTGTAGCTAGGAAACAAATATACACCAGTGGTTTAGTTTAAAATATTTCTACGACAACAACCTGCCATTGTGCTCCGTATTTTCGTGTAATTTTTTTTTTTTTTTTTGTTCCTAACAATCAAAATCCAGCAACATTTCTGTAAAAGTGTAGCTTGATAAAAGGATAAGGTTCAAATAAGAGACTAGTAGACAAAACTGACCTCAAAGTTGCCTGTGCAGTTCTATTGTTTCATTGCCCATTATATATTGAAAGCTTTATATATTTTTATTTAATCAACTTATGAAGCAAACTGCGTAATTATGACATTTTTCCAAATATCTAGAATGGCTTAAACTATATTTAATGAAATTATATCTTAAGCTTGAATGTTTAATTTTCATCTATTAAACACAAAACATTTCCTATTCTACATTAGTCCTACCAAAAATTTGCAGAAGAAAATTATTACTGTGCACAGCTGCCACTTTTCCACCCCAAACGAAGTTTATGGCAAACTAATCATATTTTTACTATACCACGTACCACCAATCATCCACTAAAACGCGGACTGGCACGCATCAAAAAAAGTTTGGGAACCACTGGATTAAGTATAAGTAGAAAGAATGCACGCTCATGTGAATGAATCAAAGCCACAATAGCAATGCCCTCGACCAAAGCCACTGACACATCGGTAGGTTCCCACTATGCCTTTTCAACCTAGCTGTTGCCGGCTATGATATCTTTCGCGGCGTTTAGTTGATCATGAGGAGGTCACAGTACAGGAAAAGGAGAGTAAACGCAAATAGGGGGTGGCATTGCCAACCCCAGCGGACGGCTACCCGTTGTTGTAGTTACGTAGGCGGTGGCTCCGGAGGGGGTCGAGCATGTGGCGGAAGGTATGAAAAGGAAGGCAGGGAGCACAAGAAGTCAGTCACAGATAGAGGACTGTCCCATAGAGAGGTGAGAAGGAGGGCGGGATACTCAAACAGGTGGTTGGCGGTGTGGGGGGCGCGGTGGCATTCGGGGCAGGAGTCCGAATCCGCCAGTCCGATCCTATGGCGGTAAGACATCGGGGCAGAGCAGAAACCTGAGCGCAACTGTGAGTGGAGCGGGCCGCACGCGAGAGAACCTCCTCATCGAGTGAAATCTCCGGTGGGGCAAAGCCCAAAACCCTGTTAACGGGGAGACGGTCTAGTGAAGCTTGCACGACAGATCGATGGAGGGAGGAAATCGCTGAGCGATACTCTGAGGAAGGCATGATATTGTCAGTAAGTAAGTGGTTGATGTCGGGTTGGAATTTGGTTGCTAAGTTGTGGCGGATGAGACGGGGGCCAGCCTGTGCGGTGACAACAGAGTGGGCTGTGTGTTCGAGACGAAGGGCGGAAACGAGGTATTGACGGCACTGGAGGTCGAGAGATTGATCGACCCTCAGCAGCTTGGACTCGAAGTGGAGATGATCCGCGGAAGCCATGCGGAGGCAACCGGTCGCAGTGCGGAGAGCGGCGTTTTGAACCGTCCGCAGCTTGCGAACCGCGGACTGGCGAGCCCCAGGATACCAAACTGGAGCGGCGTGGGTGGAGAGGTCGGATAAATGCCCTGTATGTGAGAAGCAGAGTCTCCTTGCGTTGGCCCCAGTGTGTGCCCGCCAGGGCCTTGAACAGTCTGAGGCGGCTGGAGGCTCGAGCGGCTGTGGAAGTGATGTGCGGTGTAAAAGTGAAGTGGGTGTCAAAAGTGACGCCGAGGATTTTGGGGCAGTGTCGTTCATAGTGATGCCAGGGTCTAGTGTAGACTGTTGGGTGTCGGTTGTCCATAAGGTTGAATTGGATTTGGAGGTTGATATGGTAAGGCCCTTGTTTGCTGCCCAATTGCTGATTGAGGCAGAGTGATCCGAGAGAGCGGTAGCAGCGGCGAGAGGATCGAGATGGGACGCCCCGACAGTGAAATCGTCGGTATAAGATGTTACAGAGGGGTAGCAGAGCTGGTCCCGAGGAATGGGGAAGTCAGAGACGTAGAGGTTGAACAGGGAAGGCGACACGACCGAGCCCTGAGGAACCCCCGCCTTGACAGCCCGGAACTGAGAACGGGAACCGTTATAGAGGCAGCAGGCTGCTCGTCCCCTGAGGTAAGCCGCGAGCCATCTGACAACATTGTGGTGGAATGTTGTGCCGGAAACTGAGGAGAGGAGGCACTCAGTAGGAACGGTGTCGAACGCTTTGCTGAAGTCAATCAACAAGGCCACCGTGCGGTCGTGGGGTTTGGGTTTGTTCATACCGCGGGTTGCTTGGAAGGCCAAAGGAAGTAGAGCAGATGTGGTGGAGTGCATAGGCCGGAAACCGTGTTGGTGAGGGGCAGGTTGATAAGCCTCATTGATGAAAGGCAGGAGGAGTCGCTTCAGGACTTTCACAGCGGGACACAGGAGCGATATTTGGCGGTAAGAGGATCCTTTATTCGCCGGTTTAGATGGTTTTAAGATGGCAATTATGACAGCTAATTTCCATAAGGCGGGGATGTCTGCGTGAGCAAGGGAGAGATTGTATAATTTGGTAAGATAGATGAGACCCTGCGGGCCCAGATGCCTAAGATGTAGAATGGACAGTTGGTCATGGCCCACTGCTGTGGAGGACCCTGAGGCAACTATGGCCCCACGGACTTGAGCGGGAGTGAAAGGGGTGAATCCATGAGCAATGGGGTGGCGCTTTCGAAGTAGTCGCCTGGCCTGTCTGGGCGAAGTAGCTAGGACAAGGGGAGAGGTGGCAGTAAATTGCTTGCAAAAGCTTCTGGCTATATCGCCGTTGTGGGTGAACGTGTGAGTTCCAAAAGATATAGGCTGGTTACGAGGGACGGAGGACTGCTTGCCTGATAGTGAGCGGAGCAGAGACCAGAATTTACTGGGATTGCTCTTGGGGTCCCATTCTTGGATCGTTTGTTTCCAGGCTTCTTGGGCCGCGCCGCATATGAGGCGACCCACTTTTTGTTGTAACTGAGGAAGGGAGGGGTCTTGGGGACACGTGGAGCGAAGGTGATCACGGCGGGAGATGGCGTCTCTGGCGTCCGGAGTGAGTCGGGAGATATATTCCTTGCGATGGCCGGCCGGGATGTGGTGCTTAGCAGCTGATAAAAGGGCCCGATTGAGGGCCCTCAGTCCGTCACTACAAGAACAGGGAGTGGGAGGGAGGTAATAAGTTCCTCGCACTCGCGTGTGAACTCCTCCCAGTTAGCTTTCCTAAAATTAACGAAGGTGCGTCTGGGACAGGAGGGAGCAGAGTCGCTGGACTCGGCTGTGATCAAGATGAGTAGATGGTCAGATGAGAGGGTGGTAGTGGTGGACCAGGTGTAGGTGTAATCAAGTGCAAGATGAACAGAGATAACGGTCAGGTCCGGAGAAGAGCCCGGACCGTCCCCAGGGACCCTGGTGGGCGAGTCGCCACTTAGGAGACAGTAGGGTCCGTTATTGATGGAGGCACCAATCTCCTCACCCCGCGCATCCTGGGTAACAGAAAACCAGTCAGTATTGTGGGCGTGAAAGTCCCCCATAATGAGGGTGTCAGCCAGGGAGTCGGCAAAAAGGGCGGAAGAGTCGAGCTTGTATCCAGGGGGACAAGATGTGGCTGGAGGAACGTATATGTTAATTAGAGTGAGGGAAGAGGAACACAGGGTGACGGTGACACCCAAGTGTTCGACTGTGTGGTCGTTGGGGAATAGGTGGTTAGTGCTAACCTGCTAGTAGGGGATTTCCTTTCTAATTAGGAACAAGACACCACCACCGCCATTGGCGGCAGGACGATCTCTCCTGACTGGAGTGTAGCCGGGGAAGACGGGGAGGGAAGAGCTGGAAGTGAGCTTGATCTCCTGGAGGGCTGCGATGGCTATGTTGCTGCTATGTAGGAAGGCGGATAGTTCAGATCTACAGTGTAGGAGACCATTGCAGTTAAATTGCATAACGATGAGCGGAGGGGCGTTAGTGGGATAGGGAGAGACAGGAGGGGGTGAGGGGGGACGAGGAGGCTTAGGTGCATAACTGGGGCACTTCCAGTCTGGGTGGTAACTAGCGGCACTGAAAAGGCCAGAGCAGGGCATGTGGACCCAGCGCGCGCAGGCGAAGCACAGAAAGGACCACCCCCTGCGGGTGACGTTCCGTAAGCAGACAGAGCAGGGACAGGCAGGGCCGGGGTTGGGGTGAATATCACCGCATAATAGGATGGATAAGGGGAGAAAAGGGACAGAGGAAGGGGACTACCAAGGACTACTACTAAACAAGACATGACATGCGCTTGCAAGTTTCGGGCTAACACCGAGCCAAGGCCACTGCATCGCCACTGCGTGATTAGGTTCATGTCTCCAGTATGCGTAGAGCAGTGTTGGTGTATGGTTGCATCGCTCCTTCTCGCACGCTTGCTTGCATTTTTGTGCGTGTTTACCATCATTCATGTAGTTAGAAGTGTGTATTATATTCAAAATGCCAAATAAGTGTGGTGTTGTAAATTGTAATGAAAATTGCAACAAAAAATCAGTGTAGTGTTTAGGCTGCCCAATGACCGTTGTGAGAGACAGAAGTGGATTGACGTCTTACCAAAACGTAAAAATTTCGTGCTTCATCCCGATGAAGTTTTCATTTGTGAGCGACATTGGGGTGATAACCCTTCATTGGTCAAATTGCCTGGTGTTTCTACACGTCCTGCAATCCCTCCTAGTGTGTTTAATGTACCCACTTCATGTCTGCCATCTTCAAAACCTGCCCCTCGTCACGCGAAAGTCTAAGACAAGCAACTGAAATATTTTCTCGAGAAAGATTTGATCATTTCATTTGATGATTTCAAGCCTGAACACGACCTGCAAAAGCAGTATGATAATCTGAATTGTTCAAGAACCGAAGGAAGGTTAGTGTGTATGTTCATGACAGAAAATTTCAGTGAGTGCAGCGTGTCTGATTTTGTCGAAAGTTAGCCTACGTTGTGTAGTCCACTGATTTGCTGTGCATTCAAGAAGGGCATTAGCGTACCACTAGGTAAGATACTTTAAGCTCAACATGGCTTCAGGTTGTACTGAAGCTGTACGCCTAGCAATCAGCTATGACATCCAATTTGATAAAATAATTGAGAACGCTGTTGATCTACTTCCAGCCCACGCGCCAGCCTGCGTTGACCCCGAGAAGGAGAAGAAGCTAGAGTTTTTGACACGTCAGTTGGAACTCGTGTCTTACAAACAATTTTCTATGAATGATTGGTTTGCGCTGCAATCCTATCCCAGATGCAGGCACGAACAGCTTAGCGAGTTTTTGGTGCTGCCTAGGAAACAGAAACTGAAGTACATTACTTCATCTCTTGACAGAAATCAGGTGTTGAGGGAAACACTTGCTAAAGTGAAAGCACAGCAGCAGATGATGTCTTTCTCTTGGTCGATGAGGTACAGATTCGGCCAACTGTTGCATTTTCGGGTGGAGTTCTCCAAATTATTCTGAACTGGTGTAATTTAGTTAATGTATCTGGAAGAGGGCAAGAGCAGCGCATGAATGATCCATATCGAGCTTTTCAGGATCCCCAGTCAACTAGTCTGCAGACTTTCCTGCTCATCTTCCAGGACGCTTCTCCAGGACATTGGGCTAACCGGATCGAGTGTTTTACCCTCGACACGAAGAAAGCTCTGGTATAGACTATGCAGGGACTAATAGCTGTTTGCCACTACCTTTTCAGGAACGAAGATTTCCGATATGTGCTTCTGCGTGAGATTCAGAATGACTAGCTGGAGAGGGAGTTCTCCGTATACCGTCAATCTACTGGTGCCAACTCATTCATGACCAGTGGGGACGTGTTCACCGCATGCAAGCAGCGCCTTTCAAGATACGCTGCTGTGAAACTCAAGTCCATCGATGTCAATCCTGTATCAAACGAACATACCTGCTTGGGTACAACAATCGATATAGAAGATGCAGAATTTACTGAGAAGTGCACAAGAATTGACGAGACCTTGTAAATGAAGAGTGCAGTGCTGCCTACGTAGCGTTGGCGAAGTGGTTTTCGACTGCAATGAACCTCTTGTGACCAATAATGTTAAAGGCTCCATTGAGGCTTCTTGCAATACCACATGTGTGCACTTTCAATCTAGTCAGATGTAGACTATGTTTCATGAAAGTAGCTCGTCAACTTTGCAGCTGTTAGAAAAGACTAACGAACATTTTAGTGACTCTAGCCAGTTTCAGTGGCATTGATATAGATTGTCCAAACATGTTCCGACGCCTGGCTAACGTTCTCCTGAATGGAATTCACAACTTAGAAAAAGACCAGCAGAAGAACTCTGTTCTTCTGCAAACCTCTCTGAAGAAGGCTCGGCTTGCTGATTAATGCAGTGTGGTAAGCATTTACTTTATTGTCTTTGTTGGTATGACTGCTTGTTCAAATCACAAACATTTAACTGTTAATTTGTTTTGTATAACAAAGTTTCCACTGTGGTACCTTTCAGAGTGTCATTTAACATAAAAAATTGCAAACATTGGTATCTTAAAATATCTTACTGAAATAAAAAACTGCAATTTTATACTGTTAAAACCTTTAATTCACTTATATTCCACTGTTAGCCATTATTTGATATATTTGCTATTTTAGCAATGCTAGATTTCAAGTTTTTATACATTCATACAATTGAAACGCGTTGAGTAATATGTGAGCAATATCCTCCGCTAGCAGAGCCAGAAATTTTCGAGCGCCAGTCCTGGTTAGGAGTAGTCCTTGATGTGTACTTACCAGATGCCTCATATGGTGTAGACCAACAGAAAAAAATATATCTCAGTACTGGAGGGAATCCTCAATACAACGGCGACTTCGAATATTGTTGTCTTGGGAGATTGCAACGCCAGCCCTGGCACTGCCATGTGCAGTAGGTTGGGTGACATATTCATGGAAAATATTACATTTGCAGATGTGTCCATGCTCCCTCCTAATACATTTACCCATATTAATAATAGAGATAGTTTCAGTTGGCCTAGTCACATTGCTGTCTATGAACATTCAAAATTGTATTGCTAATTGTAGAGTAGGGTCCTATAGTCCGCTATCTGACCATTTGTCTCTTTTCTGTATTATTTCCATAAGCCGTCCACCGACTGAGGTGCGACAGGAACACGTGTCCTGTGAGCGTGTAAATTGGAATTTCAATTATAGGAATCTTGTCCGTGCCTTCCAGCTTAGTTTGGATGACTGCCTGGAGGAAAATATCAATATCGATACATCCTCTCAAGAAGGGCTATGTGCGCTCTTGTCTGACATACAATCAGCCATTCTTGAATTAGAGCATTGTATATTCGGCATTACACCACACCCAACAGGCGTAGGAAAAACGTGCCAGGCTGGAATGAACATGTCTGGGAGCTTCACGAAGCTAGAAGACACGCATGCAATGTGTGGAGAGAAGCAGGGAGGCGTCGTAAGGACCAACTGTACCGCAGATACAAAAAATAAGCTACAATACAGATGCCGAATTGCCCTTAAGCAACTGCACACACGTGAGGACGAGCTCAGAGCGAAAACTAAGTAGCAAACTTGCTCAAAATCGAGGCATCGACTTTTGGAAGGAAAAAAAATATAAAACCGAATGTGCACACTGTTGTTCAATCGATAGATGGAATCACAGGAGAAAGTAATATTGCTGAATTCTGGAAATCCCATAATCAAGGCATTGTGAACTGTTATGATGACAGCAAGCATAAAGATTATATAAATTTTATTCGTGATCATGTGATCTCACCTGATGACAAATGTACTGTATCGGACAACGAAGTCTGTGAGGCATTAAAGCTACTTAAAAATAATAAAGCAACAGGTGCGGACAACGTTCCCGCCGAAGCATACAAATACAGCCATCCGAAGCTTGTAACCTTACTTGCTGCCTTTCTTTCTGGCTGACTTACTCTATCTTTCCTCCCAGGCAATCTAATGCAGGTCATAATATCGCCAATTGTAAAAAGTAAGAAAAAGTGTGTATCAGACAAGAGCAACTACCGCCCTATAGCTATAGCCACGTCTCTTTCAAAGATAGTAGAACTGATACTTGAGAGACTGATGGCAATATATACGTACGCTGCAGGTTATCAATTTGGCTTTAAAGCAAAACACGGCACAAAAATGGCTGTCTTTGCGCTAAAATAAGTTATAAATCATATCACCGACAATGGCTCGCCCCTGTGTTTTCTAGACGCTAAGGCAGCATTTCATAGAGTGCATCATTACCCTCTGTTTCAGTGTATGCTAGAGAAACAAATACCACCCTACATTTTAAAAATGTTAAGATATTGGTTTCAAACCCAGAAATGTTTTGTAAAATGGGGGCGAAAACATCAGCGTTTTGCATGACTAATGGTATACGACAAGGAGGCCTACTCGCTCACACTCTGTTCAATATTTTCATTGACTGTATCCATACAAAGTTAAATGCAGCTAGAGTAGGCTGTCATATTTACAATAAAGCAGTAAATGCCCTTAGTTATGCTGACGACATGGTGCTTGCCTCTCCCCATGCTACAGGACTACAAAAACTCCTCGCAATTTGGGAGGGCGAAGCGAATAATCTTTTGTATTGAATATAACACAGTAAAACAGTTTGCATGTATATTACATGCATATTAGGCCTAGGAGAAGTAGCCTTTCATGTAAGCAGCTTCTCTTACCTGGGTCATAAAATTACTGATATTCGTGATAACCAGGATGCACTATCGTCGTTCACGACGATTTTGCGTTCATGTAAGCTTTCCTGCGTGCGCCACCACTAAAATAAACACTCCCTAGGCCAACCTAACCTCCTTACCAAACCTTCTAACCTAACCCAAACTAACCGAACCTAACCTTTCTAACCTTACCTAATCAGCGATACAGCGAGCAGCGCGGCGCACCAACTTGAACGCCGCTCTCACGCACACAAATCGTCGCGAACGACGATAGTGCAAACAGCACGTGGTGAAAAAACGGGAAAGGTCCATGGAGCTAGTAACAAGTTAAGTAGAAAATTCAGTCATCGCTCTGAAGACGTGAAATTGTTACTTGCGGGTTGCTTATAATGACATATTTCGCACATTAATGAATGTGCTAAGGTCAAATAGCGTAAGTCTGATATTTGCTCAAAAATACATTGTCTCAAAGTCAGGACCAGAAAATGCGCATGGAGCCTAAAAAAATTGAAAACTCCAACAACTCTTTAATAAAAGCCATCTGCAATGGCCCTGGCTACAAACTCTAATATGTATATACGATGGCAGCGCATACTGTTGCCTGACGGAGGCCAAGCAAAGGGGCGTAATGATGTCTAATATGTAAGAAATGAGGTACATTCTCCTGTGTACCATATAGCTATCATTCCATTCTGTGATGTCTATGAGTACTCAATAAAGATTTTAATTATTATTATTAAAAGGTGCCTTGCATTTCAAACAATGACGTAATGCAGATTATTTCAGTGACGAGACTGATGATTTCACATTACAGTAAAACGTGTCATTACAAACAGAGAAGAAGACGGAGAAAAGGAGTCAAGCTAATTTTTACAAGCTCTAAAGCACTGGTTCACAACTTTTTTTTGTGGTTCACAAGACTATCCACTTTATTCAACAAACTGAACATGACTAGGTAGTTTTAACCTTACTGGGTCTTGAATAAGAAAATATAGCAGGCCATTTGAAAACCTCATTCCTGTTCTAAAAATATACTGCTATATTTAAGCTAAAACGCTTGTCGTGTGCAGTTCTTTGTCTGGATGAAAAATAGAATTATCTACGATACATTTTTTGCCCGGTTGACGGTCAATGGCATGGGACAAGTTGGAACCGCTGCCCTAGAGTTAGAAAATGTGGCCTTCTTTCCCCGATTTTAATTCCCTAGACGCCAGTGTTTGGTTTCTGCTACTGTCCCACGCCCGTACATTTCCTCGCATCAGTCGACAATTTGAAGTAGGGATTTGGCAAAATTATGCAGAAGTTCATATTCAACCAGAGAAAGGGAGGTCATTTTGAATAGGGCCTACTCTACCCATCAAATATTATGTAATGCAGTTTGCTATTTGCAGCTTTCAGCTAGACTTATTACTCTGTTCCACTAACGAAACATCAACACTTCAACTACTTCAAAACTACCTCCGCGGCCTGTATTGAATATTCTTTATAACAGAATTCACAATGATTGCACATCAATGGTAAAATTAACAAGCTCACTAATAGTAGCACAATAGTTAACTAAGGGTACCGGGCACTGGAATGTCCTGTAATAGTTGCACAACAGAGAACAATGTGTACTGGCTCTGAGGTGTTCAGTAATGGCAGAACAGCAAACTACTATCACTAAGGTTTGCATTTTAACCCATGCCCCTTCTTTTCGGCCAGGTGGTGGAATAGTTTTTGACCTGGCTTAGGTGGAGCTCCTTTCGATTCACTTGGATGGCAAGTAGAACAGTGATTTACTGCCACTGACGAATGAATGTCACCCTAGGCTTCCTTTAACCTAGTTAGCATTTCGATCCGGCAACGTACGGATGCTCTTCCAAGGATCTGCACCCAATTAGTGGCCTACACCCAGTTGGTATATTTCCCTGATAATATATAGGAAACGTGCAGGCATTCCTACCCTTTTTGTGGGATATTACCTACCAACAACATTCCCACCCAATTTGTCGAAACTGTTTGAGAAATTACTGCTATGTAAAAGGAATCGCTTTGTGGAAAGAGCTGGGTTGTTACCTCCAGGCAAATATGCGTACAGAAATGGTTGGGTTGTTGTAACGTTGTCTGTGCACCACGTACAGTCAACGCTAGGTCGTCGTTCTGAGGCACGCTTAATTCAGTTAGAGTTTACTGCAGCTTTCGACAGGGTCGACCATGTGGGCTTATTGCTCAAATTGGAATCATTTGATGTAGGGGCCGGGTAGCACTATCGTCTCTCACGACGATTTTGCGTTCACGTAAGCTTTCCTGCGCGCGCCACCACTGAAATAAACACTACCTAGGCAAACCTAACCTACCCTTACCTAGCCTCCTAACCTAACCCAATCTAACCTTTCTAACTTTCCCTAACGTTATCTAACGTTACCTAATGTTACCTAACGTTACCTAGCATTACCTAACATTACCTAACCTAACTTCATCAGCGATACAGCGAGCAGCGCGGCGCACCAACTTGAACGCCGCTCACGCGCACACGATCTGCGTAAACAAACACGCACACAAATCGTCGTGGGAGACGATAGCGCGGCCGGGTCTTGCCTGTCATTATCAAAATTTCGGAACGTACACAACGTGTGTCTGTGCAGGTTTGTTTGAACGGAACGCATCCATCAGGACCCCTTGCTGTTCTGTTCGTTGTTCACAACAAATTCGCTTTCAACCTTTATCGCTGTGATTGGTGGCCTTAATATGGGTGATATTGTCGCTGCATCTTTGAGAAGGACATGTCACCGATCAATGCTTGGTACTCTGAGTAGAATATGAAGTTGCACCATTACTATGCTTATCAGTCTCGGACGCTTGTGCAAAAGCATGAGCCTTTAAGGGGGTCGTCCCAGCGAAAGTGGTCAAAACCATCAATTTTCTGTTTTTTGCTCAAAAAGTGTCTTCAGGTATGGGGGCATTACGTCCCAAATTTTTAGGGGGCTAGCGGCACTAGAACCCCCCAAAATGGGGTGGGGGAATGGGTCCAATTTGCCTTGTTTTTGCTGCAAAATCATCAATATACCAAAGGCTATTGCATACCAAATTTCTAGGGGGCTAGCGAATGAAAGAAATGAAACATGCCAAGGGCATTTCCTTTGGAAATACTGCATTTTATAACAAAAAAAAAACTAAAATTGCCTCTATTGAGAAATCTACATTTTCAGATTAAAAAAGAATAGAACTGCCTCAGTTTTTATGCTAGTTATTTTTGTTTCTGTCAAAACCTTAGGAACTTTCTAAGGGATGTTGTTAATGCAAAATATAAAATTTTTCTTTTTCGTTTTCTATTGACGTGAGATTTTGATGGGTGACTGAAAGAGTTCAGTAACCCATCTAAAATCTCACGTCAATAGAAAACGAAAAAAAAAAATTAAAAAACGTAATTGTTGTAGGGAATCTTTCAAGGATTCCAAAACTGTCTTTGTTTTTATTCTAGCATAAAAACTGAGGCAGTTCTATTCTTTTAATATATATATATTATATATATATATATAAAACTAAGGCCTAAACGGAAAAAGTTACATGAATAAAAAGTGTTTTTTTCAATTTTACATATGTGAAAATTTCAGTAAGATCGGACTACTAATAAAGAAAATTTCAAAATTTCGGGACGACCCCCTTATTAAGGACTGGTGACACGGTGCTGGGCTGCAACAGTCCTATACAATGCAAATACTTGGCGTCCTATTTGAGGAGAAACTAAAGTTTGGAGCTATAGTATCAGGTGCCTGCTCAAACGTGCCTTATGTATGAGGTTGTGCTTACTTCCAAGGATAATTTTGTGTTTGGAGATAAGGTTCTTGAGTGTAAATGCCCCTAAATTTATACATTTTTGCTGCTTCAGTTGGAGTATTGTGCTCCTGTCTTGGCCTCAGCTGCTAAAAATCACTTTTGTTTACTGCACTGAGTAATCGATATAGCTAGTCTGTCAGTTAGGTGCCAGTTATGATTAACGTGCTACACTCGGGTAAGGTAGAAACGAACGTTAAATCGTTAGAGGGGATGCATTCTAGTAGCTTGATAGGCAAGAAACTGAGACCGGTACCTCATTTTTTCATTTACTATGAGCTACAACAGGGTAGTTCGACTACGGGCCCGCGGGTTGATTTTCTGTGGCCCGCGACTGCTGGTTACATCCGCCAATGAGATTATCTTTTTGTCGCAGTCTGTGTGCTCATCTGTTACCAAGTTAAGAAATTACATGGAATATAAAGCATGAGAGGAGGAACAGATGATATTTACATAGGAGGAACAGATATTTACATACGGTTAAATATTTATTTGCATGTCTGTTTTCTTTTTTCTGGGTAATTGAACTGGAACAGGTAAATGTTAGAAATGTTAAAGGGAGCAAATGATTGAATTTTTCTGATGATCCTTTTCGTTTCTGGTGTTGGCCATATGTTTGGCTTAGTGTTAGAACATTCAAAAATTCAAGATGGGATCTGCAACAAAATTATGGGAATTGTTAATATGATGAGGTACAAATGACCCAATTTGGTGGTGATCGAAATGAAATATATACTCAAATTAACAAAAAGTGTCGACATAAAAAATATTAACGTTCCGGGATTAGCTATATTCCCATTGTCTAAAACTAAGAATTTATTTCAGTACGCTAACTGGGAGAGAGATCCTATCGTGGAGAAGTGTAAAAGGCAAATGGCCGGGGTGCGATTTTTTTTCCTGAACCTTTCAGCAAGTACAGTCTCACGGCAGCCAATGGCGTGGCAGGTCACCGGCCACAGTGGGAGGGGCGAAGGGTGATGGTTTGCGATGGTGTTGCACTCTATGTAGATT
>LQNS02277097.1:17421292-17449808 GCA_001587735.2 Parhyale hawaiensis
ACTGCTACTCCAACCACTACTGTGCCACTGCTACTCCAACCACTACTGTACCACTGCTACTCCAACCACTACTGTACCACTGCTACTCCAACCACCACTGTACCACTGCTACTCCAACCACTACTGTACCACTGCTACTCCAACCACCACCACCACGGGGCCCATTGTACGCCCCCTCTTTGGTAACAGTATATGTGTTGCCATCAGCTAGACTGTAAATGTAGGACAGTTTGTAGCGAGGGCCATTACGAACCACACCTGTAAATTAGTTGGATTTTCTATTCTGACTTAGAGACTGAAAACGCATTTCTTTATTTCGACTTTCATATAGTAAGTGTACTTATACTTAGATCACTAAGGGTTTCTATTGCATTCTTAATGGTATCTCCTAGCTTTTGCACCGAGGAAAATGTAGTATTTTCATTGTATATCTGTTTATGTCGTAACCATGTTATTTAACGTTTTGAAATTTAATCACGATACATACAAAGTTGTATTTAGGTATGAATTAATTTTCAAGCTTTTAATCAAGTATATGATTTGTAATGAAGGTTCCATAATTCAGTTTCGCTGTCCCTTAACTTATATCGCTAGCGTGTATAAATTTGGAGATATCCCATTCATGGAATACAGGAAGTCCTCGATATAGACCAGGGTTCCGTGCGGGAATGAGGTGTTGCTGATCAAATCCGGCCTAGTAAAAACAAGTCCCTGTACCTGTAGGGCGTGTTGCAATCAAGCTGCCGGTGTCATGCAGGGTAACATGTCTAGTACCCGTCCACCTTGCTAGTAGCCGTCCACTTGGCTTTAAAAACTTCCTGTATGAAAACTAGCAGAACTAGAGAGCCGTACATAGGCCTAAATTGTAGGGTACTACTTAGCCTACAGTTTAAACTTATGTACGGCTGTTACCCTGTGCTACCCCACATCCAATGTGATTCAGGTTAGGCACTGCCGACGACAACCACAACAATTCTAGAGCTCTAGCTAAATAAAACCACCTTTGTTTACAAACGTTGTCTTTGCTTGCAATTTTTGCGATCAACTGGTATACGAAAGTGAAAAGAATATCCCATGGCTGATGCATATTTAGCCTCTTGTTAAAGAAAAGAAACAGCCCAATTAAAGCTCTGCCAGCAATGTTAAAGAGGGAGGTTTCTGCTTATTAAGCTGAGATTGCATAGTATTCATTCCATGTTTATGAGCAAAACGCTGTTACACCAGAGTTCGTAGCAACACAATCTAGACTCGCACTACAACATGCCTCAATACCTTGATCCGTTTCCCCTGATTACTGCGAGAATAATCGACAACGAGAGCAATTTTGATGGCATACCACTATATTTTTATTGATTTTACATTATTAAATCGGAAAAGACAATCTTTAAATGATAATAAACTTTTCATATCACCACAAACATTGTTTAATTCACGTAAACTTATTAAACTGCGTCAGATAACGGATACGCGTGGACGTAGTCCGCCTCTTGGAAGTTTGCACTAGTGCTGCAGAAAAAAAATGATACAATTCAAAACCAAGGTCGCATGTAGCTAAATCAAGGACCCGGAACTAAAAATTTTGGGGCTAAATTGAAGCCGGTATAAAACAAGTCCGGCCTAAAACGATTATTTTTCTTGTATATCATTATACTTGGAGTATCGATTAAACTTGGATACATCTATATAGTAGGAGCCAGTAAATTAGTATGAAATATATAAAACTAATGGACCCGTGCGTGAAAAATTCACGCAATAACCTATACGTTGGAATAGAGGACATCCAGGTTCCATATTTCTTAAAGGTTTTTTCAGAGCTTCCAGTGGATTTTTAGTATTTAATTGGCCAAGCTTTCGACCATCTCAACGATAGTCGTTTTCAAGGCCTTGAAAACGACTATCGTTGAGATGGTCGAAAGCTCGGCCAATTAAATAATAACAATCCAGTGGAAGTTCTGAAAAAACCTTCAACAATAACCTATGCGTTTGCCTAATGCTTCTAGACCGGTGCGGAATCTCCTCTTCTTTTATTTGCTTCTTAATTTTCTTCTTTTCTTCATTGATCCTTTGTCGTGCTGTCATCCTTAGGTCTTCTATATAGATAGGCAGAAGTAACATCTTGAGTAAAACATCTGTGGGAAGAAACTACGAATCAAAAAGCATGAGACTGCCAACGGAAGCTGCAGATATCTTCAGTGATACGATTTCAATATCGGCAATGCAAGAAGTGCATTCAGATAAGGTCGCCCGATACTTTGCTGTAGATTCGATGTATGGAGAAGCTAATACTTGTACAAATCAGACTAAGCCTGCGATGTCTTCATTGTTGGAATTTCAACTGTCCCTGCTTAAGATTCGTTTGTCATCTTCTGCAACCCGGCCTATTTTATGCCTATCACTTTCAATGGAGCTTGAGAGGACAACCAGAGCCTCCAACCTGGGCTAAATTCCGCCTATCTATTTCGTTAACAGCGTGACACCGAACCAATAAATATATTTATAAATACACGACGGTCGTTCTTAGTATTAGATTAGATTAACTTGTGTATAGACATCATCTGTACGTAATATTGTTTTGCAAGTTTGTGCATGAAAGGAATCCGGCAACACGACAACGATCACGAAGAGTTGAAATATGCACTCGGGGGAACACAGAGGTCCAAATGAGGAGCCATGTGACTGTCTGCGGATCAACTTATGGACGCTGGACGCAATCAGAATGGAGCACGGCGACAAAAAAAAATGTATTTGCCGTGGCCAGGGAACTAGTGAAAGCCACAGTCTCTGCAGCGAGGATGGAAAGCCCGTATGGCATGTTAAGAAGGAAACCCTGCTGTTAATGCAACTGCACCAAATTATTCCTGTGGTTGAAAAATCTAAGCATTTCAGCAATGATAGTGAGGAATTTGTGATAGCCCTCTCGTTACTAATGTGCCTACGGGAGATTCCCTACAATGCCCAACTCAATTATGATATGTGAGCGGTTTCTCTTTCAACTAGAGTGTCCATGCTATCAAAACTGACATTGAGGAATTATGATAACCCTTCCCCATTTAGCACACCTTCGCAACTAATAAGCTTCTTAAGGATACGCTACAACTTCCAACTCAATTTGTCTTTTGAGATGAGAGTTCCCTGTTTCAAATCATCAGTGGGCACACTCCTTCCTTCGCTTAGAAGACACGCAAAACTATTAATTCATACTAGTAAACGGTGAAGCCTCACTAATTTCCTGCCGCGCATCTTGTATGCGGCGTGATACAAATTAAGTGCATCGAAATTTTGCACTTGAGCGAAAAGTGCTTTGTCAAAGGCAGAAAGTAAGCTTGAAAAAATCTTTGCTTCTACTGCACCGTAAAAAAAAGATACTTCCGTGCTGCGTTGTTCAGCTACTCTATTTTACACGTCGTGAACTAAGAGTAAATAAAATTTCAATTTAGTGAGAAGGTAATCAAAACGAGACTCCATGGCACAGATAAGAGAAGCTGTAAATTTCTTCATTGTTTGGATTTCAACGTAGGCTGACCACGAAGTGCCTGTGCGCTAATTGGCTGGCAGACTGGACGAGTAGCCATTCTGCAAGCTGACTAGTAATCTACTGACGCTTGCTTCAATTTCAATGCAGTTTGAGGATGCTTGACGATCCCGTCACCTGGTTATTGGTGACTGGTCGCTTTGCACTGATGTGCAGTGAGACCAGTATCGAAAGGCGTTTACAGTTGCATTTTGGCGGGGAATCGTCTTCCCTGTTACTAGTGTTACTCTTGTCAAGGTAATATCATTTACAGGTAGAGTTAGTAGCTGACGGTTACTAAGTCTGCAGTATTCTGTTCATTTCAATCGGGCAGAGGGGTTCTTGGATTCAGTGTGCATTACCGTACATAGCCTATGTCGTCATCGAAGCTCATCTGCCATGTTGCTGTCCGTTACATGAGCCGGTCTAGGTCTTGTTGGAGCGCGATTCTTTCTCTGACAGTTTAGCGTCATCTGAAAATTTACTAATTTTACTGCTGATGTTAGAATCCAAATCATTAATGCAAATTATGGACAAGAGTGAGCCAAGTACGCTACATCGTGCTACCCAGATGAAACGCGTCCATTCGCTTGGCTCCCCATGCGGTTTCACTCAATATTGCCCAGGAAGCAGAGAGTGCAACGGGAGGATTCAGCTGGACGAAACTGAAACTTAGCCCTGACCGCATGTCGACGTATGACGTTAAATTGACGAACCGAAATATGAGAGTATGGCCTCTGGCTATAGTTGGTTGGGCTCTCAATCCCTACAAAAAATATAAGTAGTGTTATATCTATTCTTGATGAAAGAGAAATCATAGGTACAGTTATTGCTCAAACTGTTTGTAATGGACGACAACCATTTACAGTGCTTTGTGTATGGGTGCAGCTCGAGTAGCTGGCCAGTTAGAAGCAAGAGGTTGGATGGAGTAGGTCGAAAAATACAGCGATATGTTAAAAATGTTTTGTGCAGAGCATTATCAATTGAATATGAAGTATAAATAAAGCATCACATCAATGAAGAAGTGAATCAGGACGCCATCCCAGCCCAGAGTTTGCCTCTGATGTTTTAGAAGCCTCCACTGCAATTTTTTAAAAATAATTAAGTTTAGTGCTCAAATAGTATGCGTGTTCATCAATTAATTATGTATTTAAAGGTTTGAAGTTTGCAATTGATTATTTTTGGCGTCGTTATTTAATATGCTCATAGGCTGCTCAGCTGCACCGTTCGTCGATGTAATGTCATTGATGACGTCACTGTTTAATGCTGGTTTCAGGTGAGGCTTCTCGTTGCACTACTTTCTTCCTGTTGTTGCCCGTCGGTGAGCTATGCTGGAACCCAGCAACCCAGCAGTAATAGACTCTCTTGATGCCATGAACTTCTAATTTTTCATTTGTGAATGAGGTGGACTTTGTAAAATGACTTTTGCAAATCTCGATAAACGAAATCCGTTTTTTGTGTGTGTTTCATGATTGATTTCTTTGACTTTCGACAAGAAGGCGAGTAAGTTAGTTGAGTAACTTCTTATATTTTGAAAGCCTAACGCGCATTATACTCTGCGTATAAACATTCTAGAAATAATTGTTCTCTGTCGCTGTAAATAATAGAATAACTCCACATATACTGCTTGCGCCGCACTGTTGACAAGTTACCGCGATGTACCTGTTTGTACAAGTTTACGTTCCCTGGCTAGCAACATCGAACGACAACATTTCAGCAGCAAGGAGCCACGCCACCCGAGTCCCGCCGAGCCTATGATAATCAGCGTTCAATATTCGTGCACTGCGAAGCATCATATATTGGACCTTGCCTGCACCGGCCAGAGTTGGAGACGAAGCGTCAGGTGTGCTGTTGATAAGCCTAATCAATTACATGTCACGTAGATTACCTGTAAGCGTCTACCTACAGCTCGCAGGTTACGTAACTACGGCATGTGAAGCAGCGCTGGTACATGGACATTTAGCAAAATTTTAGGGTGAACAGCTTTGAGACGTAGTATGGACCACTTCAGTGACCCCACAGCTACAATTCCCGAGTCCCGACGCTAGTTTCCATGTATACCAGTCATACGGATTCATTTACTCTATGGCAACTTCATTTTCAAAAGTATTTTCAGTAAAAAATGATAGCGAAATGAACTTCAGTATGAAGAAGGTTCATACTGTGTATGTTTATTACTGTGGGTAATAATCCTATATATCGTATTTTCGTATTTTTTAAACGATTATCGCAAGATGCACTTGACTAATTTAATTAATGTGATACGTTCCATTGACCAACTATTGCATTGCATTGCAGGCGTAAGGAAATGTCTAAGGGCACTGGCACACCAAAAGAAGTTCAGCGAGAAGCTGCGCAGGTATTGTTTGAGAAGCACACACCGAACACCTGCCGCTGCCTGCTCAACTGACGCTGTTCGGTTTGTGCGCTTTTGTGCATTCCGTGCTTCTCAGACACTGCCAGCCTGCCTGCCAGGTTCTCGCTGAACTACTTTTGGTGTGCCAGCGCCTTAAGAAATAGCGTTTGAGAGCTGTGACGGAAGTGCTGCTTCTGTATAGACTTCCAAACAAAGTCCCTGAAGTGGGTATGGACAGAGAAGAGCGACAGAATGCTAGAAAGTCTTATGAAAAGCACCCTATCGTTAAGGATGGAAAACAGAGAGGAAAATAGTAACATAAACCAGAGAGACATTCGGATATTATGCAGGCGGGTATATAGCCTTCTGGTAGCGAACAGTGTTGCAACATTGGTACTATTTTTGGCCGTGTAGGCAGAAGTATCTGGGCTGTGCAAGGTTCAGAAAGAAGGGGTAAAATGTGTGTGAAATCTATCGACAGACACATTCTGAACATCTCCCACAAAGAGAAGCACAACTCAATGGCAAAAAACTAAACACAATTTTTTTTTTTTTGAAACCGTTATATTCTTTGCATCAACACCAAACCCTAAACATTTGTGCCTTTTAACAGTGTTAACAGCTTCAGTAATTTTCTTGAAAATATGTTCATCACTTTCTGAGCTCTGCTGCTAACATTGTGACAAACATTAGTTAAGCACACACAGACCAACTGATCATCATCGAAATTTAATCAGTACCTCCGCCAAGGAGGGTACGCTTTCGTCGGATTTGTCTGTCAATTTGTCTGTTTGTCACCAAGATAACTAAAAAAGTTACGGACGGATTTTGATGAAATTTACAGGGACTGTTACGTATGTTAGGAAGAACAGACGATTAACTTTTGGTGAAGATCATTCCGTGCGTTTGTTTGTTTGTTTGTGTACCTCATTTTTCTCACTGCCATAACTCAAAAAGTTAACGACGGATTTTGATAAAATTTACATGAGTTGTTTGGTATAATACGAAGAGTGAATAACCAAATTTGTGTGTTTATGTGTTAGTTCGTTCGTATGTTTGTTGCTGTGCTTGGTTTTATGTTTGTTAGCGCAATAACTCAAAAAGTGTTGAGTGAATCTTTATGAAATTTACCGGAGTTGATGGTAATGTTAAAAGACATCAATGACTGAATTTTGGGGCTGGTTGGTTGGTTCGTTTGTATGTTTGACTTATGTTAGTCATAATCTTTGTTAGAAGCATAACTCAAACAGTTATGAAAGGATTTTCAAAAAAATTACAGAAACTGTTGATACTATTGAAAGACACAAATGATTAGATCTTGGAGTCGATACAAAATAAAACCATGGTTTCAGAGCCAATTTGAATTTTTCGTTACCGTTGCCTTACTTGACGGAGGTATGCGCTCTCATAGTGTGCTATTTTGTGTCTTTAACGTTACTAACAACTACTGTAAATTTCATAAAGATTCACTCATAACTTTTGGAGTTACTCCGCTAACACGCATAAAATTAACAACGACGACAAACGAACGAACAAACAGACCGTCACAAAAATTTGGTCCGTCACTCTTCGTTATATACACAGCAACTAATACTGTAAATTTTGTAAATATCCGTCCGTAACTATTTGAGTTATGGCATTAAGAAAAAGGAGGCGGACGTACAAACAAACGCATGGACGGATCTTCACCAAATGCTAGTCATCTGTTCATCTTCATATACTGAACAATCCCTGTACATTTCGTTGAAACCCGTCCATAACTTTTTTCAAGTTGTCTTGTAACAGACAAACAGAAAGACAGACAGACGGACAAACTCGACAAAAACATAACTTCCTTGACGGAGGTAATAACACGCTAGAACCATAGCTTGACTCGCACTTCAAGTAAAGGCACAAAGATATCGACTCAAGGCCGTAGGGATAAGAGTATGCTGACATACAATATGGTGTATAGTGTGACTTGTGGAGAGTTATCATGTTCTCTTGATAACCAGCTGAGGGTTTCCTATGAACACAGAAAGCTAGTATCTTATATTTTTTTCTCCAGGGAAGAGTAGTGCAATTGATTCAAAGTGTTATTTTGGCAGAAAAAACGATATTAAGTACTCTGGCTCAGAGTTGAAATTACAGGAACAACAGTGTCGAGTTTGTACCCTAGCCAAGCAGGCACAAGAAAACCAAATGCAATTTCCACCAAAGTTCCTCATTCTGTGCTGCTTGTGGGGTTAATTTGAGTTACACGTGCACAGTGATGGGCACCAAATACATTAAAGTATATATTTAAGAACTAAATACATCGGTAAAATGTAATGAAATATTAAATACATTTTTGAAATGTATTTAAAGACCAAATATTGAAGTACATGAACGTATTTTAATACTTGAGTATATATATACTTATTTTTTTCTTTTTAAGCACCAAAAGGCACTAATTCGGGTATAATTTTAATGTTCATGAATTACTGAATGTTTATATACTAACACAATATGTGACATTCTGCATAAGCCGCGAGTAATACTCTAGAGTCTAGATAATAGAAAAAACAATTCAGAGGCGAGAGATCCAAATTGACGCCTGCTATCACTTCACTAGAGAGCTGATTAAGCCTGCTTCAGCTTCTTGGTTTGCTTACTGACGTTGAAAATTAAATCATCAGTTAATTGAAATTACTGAAACAGACAGAAATGAGGTTTGCAGGATCGAAATACCGTCTTGTTTTACAGATGTTATTCCCCCTAACCCTAAAGCATAACAGCCCTCAGTCCTGAGCCATAGCTCATGATGAACCGCAGCCGTGCACGTACTGCTTTGAGCCAATTAGCATAATAGCATCTGAAAGAACGAACCAGAGCTTGTGGATCTTTTGGGACATGTCTTTCGTGTCCACTTTGTTTCCTTCCGATTTCATGTTCCTACTGATTTATGCTTTGTTCTGTTCTTCCTCGACTTGCTGTTCCCAAGCGCGTTGACTCGTACATGGGTTCCACGTTTCTCTTGATATTTTTTATGACTCTGCTTTCTTCCTCCCTTTGGATCATGGTTTACTCAGTTGGTCTACTACTGCTTGTGGATTTTCCACTAGTGGTGTGCGATCAGAGTAATTTTACTTTTAAGCTAACCACAATAAGACCTACCCCTCACCTCAATAAACAAGCACCGTGCGATAACCGTATGCTTCACTGTTAATGTTAACTAGCGGGATCAGTGGAAATTCCACTAATGTTAATGTCCTTACTTTTTATAATGAAACAATCTAACCTTACACTATTATTAGTAACTCACTTTAGTTCACCTAATGCAGCTTCTCAACCTAACCTACCGATAAATAGCGCCTGTTCCTAAATCCTAACGAACTGCCTCAAACCTCAAGTGCGAGAGTCGAAACATGGCAACATTGCTCCCTATTCTTCCCTTTGTGCTGGTGTGAATGCAGCTTCGACTTATCTAATATTATATTCAATAACTACTATAAAGTCCGAGCCGCAGCAGCTATTCCACTTCAGCCAGGGCCACGTGCTCACTTTAGACTGTCTCTGAATTACTTCTGAGTTTCAATTCACAACTGTGTATATGTTTTGCAATCGATGTGTCTTGGTAGATTCAACCGTTATAATGTACAAAGAAACAACTGTTCCAAGAACGTGAAGCACACCCGTCTTCCAAATTGAATGTCACACAAAAACTATGCGTCATTGCAACTCTAAACTAACTCAAAAGTAGGAGGTACATACTCCCAAAGCTTGGCCATTGTTGCATGTTATAACGTACGAACTACCAAAACGACTGATACATTAGATATTCCTTTAAGTAGCAAAGCAATGTCCAATCAGATACAGAATTGCGTGGCAATGGAACTCTTACGTAGTAGGCGTGGGCGCGCCCTAAGTCACCTTGTACATGCACAACATATCTACACACTATATTACTGGTGGATCTCGCAGTTATCTTACCAGCAAAACTTTCGCCTCTGTATATCATGATAGAGATACAAAGACAGCATAAGCAAGTATAACAATCTCGCTTTTAGGAGGTACTTTTCTCATTGCTTCTCTTCTATATTTACACGGCTTCACTATAATTTGTTTCTCATTGTCTGACGATAACATTTAAACTTTCATAGTTTTAACGCTTCCATTTTCAACGGTGTATTTCATTATTTCAATTCTACTAATTTATTTGAACCGTATTATGGCTACGATCAGATTTTCCCATATTTGGATCGGTATGCAACCCCAGCTACGTGAATATTACAAGAAACGGAATTTGGTATCATGGTAGGTACAATACGTGCCAAAATGAACCTCTCTTTGCTTCGAAAGTGACTGAAATTTTTTCAAGTGCGACCTGAAAGAAAGCAGCTGAGGTTGAACTTCCTTATAGCGAAAATCAGAGCTTCTTAGAGTTGAATTTTCTCCTATCGATTACTGAAGAGTGTAGCTCACGAATTAAGGAAGGAAGGAACAACGCTATTAATATTATAGATGACTGTTGGCACGAGGCGAGTTCTTTTTGTTTCGCTTGTAAAGGCAGCATTCGGTGTTCAGATGCTTTTGTAGGACAGTTTGCCTTAACCATACTGGGGATTGTCGTGGGCGCAGACCCTCGTATAGGAGGTTCCACCGTTGGCGCCATAGCTCTTGACGATCCGTGATCGATTGAATCCATCCACGCTTCTGGGGCCGAAAGCTAGGCCTCCTCAAGATTTTTTGGATGCCTTGCCAGAAAGCACATATCTGCAGCAGTGCGTGTTGGCTTCCCAGTTGGGATGTGCGTCACGTTAACTTTACAATAACTGTTAGTTTTCCTCAGATGTTGAGGCAAAGATCCCGTCGATTTGGGGGGCGAATTTTAGCCCACTTAGCTAAACTTGTCAAGAAATTCAAATTAGTGAGCTGTCTTTTACACTTTCTATCGAGTTTCAATGCATTAACGCTCATTTGATTGTAAATGAAACTTTCGAAAATTTGTTTTGCTCCGTAAAATGGAGCTTGCAGCCGTGATTAGGTTAGTTCTAGAACATGTAAATCAAGCGATTCGGAGAGCGTAAGTGAAAGTGCGTGTATTTGAAATTCAGGACAAGTCCAGCCTATAACGGCTCAACTGAACTCAACGATCAATTTTTAGAGTTTTGACGAAATGTAATATGTAATTTACATTTTATGTAAGGAAGCGTACTGGCCGGCAAAGGAACAAAATATATAATGGACAGAAAGTGATCACATATTCCACTTAAAACTAGGCTGAGTAGTTTCTTACACCTGCAACACAAATAAGAATGATGAAAGCAGAACTTCTATTTTAAGTTCTATGCAAGTTAAGCCTTTGTCGGTTTATTTTGATCCTACTCTAACAAGTTAGTGACTCGATGACACTTTAAATCTGCCCTTGAATTGATAAGCGAGAAATTTTAATTTCCACGATCAACTGCATACATCGCTCGCTGTGGACACTTCACAAAATATTTCGAGAACATCAAGTGCGGAGGCTCATTAGAGTAGGAGCCCTTTTTTTATTTTCGATCCGAAATGATATACACATACACTACTGGGATAATGTATCATACAACTGCCGCAGATGAGTTGCATTTAGTGAAGCCTTATTATAATAAGCCTTGACTTGTCCAGAACTTAGAACACTAGCGTTGGTTTTGACTATTTGAGTCGTTTTGCAAGTCAGGCACTGACACCAATTATGCACGAGACGACCAAAAATTTCACTTTACAGTGTAGAATTGAGTTGTGGCCGTATCAAAAGCAATCGGTTCGAGTTTAACGCTTGATACTCCATTCGACGGGCGTAACCAAAGCACAGTTGAAGTTCTGGATAATTCAGACCTAAAGGACTGTCCTCGACACTGTTATTAAAGGGTTAGAGTGCAAATAGTAATCGGATCAAGTTTATTATCTCCAAGGTACTCTATTAAATTTTCGAAACCAGCACCCAGTTTTGAGTTTTGGATAATTCAGACCTATAGGGCTGTCTTACTCTGTTTTGTGATGCTGGATTAAGTAATGTCCTGGGATTGACTTCATTAGCATTAGCGGGATGTTAGAGTGCTGTGCCCGCTTGCCCAACTAAGTAGGTGAATTCTTGGGAATCTCGGCAAGTTGCGTCAATGTTCCGTACTTCGCATATACGTCCCAGTGTGGGTTCTCTGTCCCAAGCACATACGGGGATGGTCTGAGGGTCGAAGTAATTCTTCAATCCTTCCTTCTGTGTCGTAAAAGCTTTGACAATAATTGACAATGGCAGCAAATTCAACTGGGACCTACCGGGCAATGAGCATGTATATCTGTACGAAGAATGCGTGTAGGCCTATGTGGTCCCACAGACAAATGTGTTTAGCTTACTTGTTATTTGTCTGAAGTGTCAGACGAGAACTTCGACTTCGCCATTCATAATCGTGTTGCAAGTGTAATTAAGAACTCGATTACCCCGAGTACCTATAGCTGAAACGTCCATTTTACAACACCTAATAGAGTTTTAACCTATTCCGAGAGTAGCATAAGAAAGTTAAATGCTTGAAGCTCTATTCTTGCGGGTGAGACCAATGTGCACTGTTCTATTCCTACTGCAAATGTAAAACGAATGTTACAGTACCGCTTTCAAAATATTATTAACAAAATTTACAAGCACTGTAAAGATATGCCATCGAGCTAAGCCAAAAAGATCACGGATTATTGCGACACGGGATTAATTCGGGGCAGGAGTACTTCTGTCCCGAATGACACAATGGCCCTCACACTGTGAACCACCTATTCGAATGTCCTGCCCATCCTACCTCGCTCCTTCCCACCTCTCTATGGCACAATCCTTTATGTGCACTTCAGTTCCTGTGTTCTCTTCCTTCCTTTTCATACCTGCCGCCACTTGCCTGACCCCCTCCGGAGCCTCCCCGTGCGTAACAACAAAAACAACACGGGTTTAATTCAAGTTTTTAACTGGAAGTGCTGCATGCTGACCATTAAAATAGATGTAATAGCACCGTCTGCAGTCTTATTTTCTTTTCTTTGCTTTAAATAGTCAATACAGCATTCAATTGCTATACTATACACTGTGTACAGTAACACTAATCTCTGCGTTTATATAATTTTTATGTCACAATTTGTTAGCCCACCAGTTAAGCATTGTAAGAACTGAGGATAGCAATACATACTTGCGAAGCCTTATTACGAACCCTATCTATTGTAACTGCAAGTCATTAATACATGACAAGAGCTGCAGGTATGCGTACAAATATGAGAAATTTAGAAGTAAGTTGAAACGCATTCAAGGCCAGAACGGACGGCAAAAACAGATATAGTAATGCGAAATATATTTAAAAATGTATTTGAAAAATATTAAATACGTTGTATTTAAATACAAAAAAATGTAGTTAAATACAGTATTTAATTACACGCTTTAGAATGTGTTTGTGAATACATTTTCAAATAGCGAAATGTATTTAAATACAATTGTATTTAAATACTGCCCATCACTACCTACACGCACAACACGGAACAGAAACTGCTATATTTGCACAAATCATAAATACATTTAACTGTCTGTGAATCTCCTATGTGCCTGTACGAGTTCCTTTGTACCTGGCCGAGTTCACCATTATTCTCTATTTAAGTGCATGCTTCAGAAACGCATACCCACATACCCAGTCCAAAATCATCGTTGGCATCACCTGTAATTATCGACAGCTTTAGACGGTCAAACAACGAAAATCGTCATTAGTTATAGGCTCTGTTTCATATGGATGCGTCGCCCACAACACGGCTCCACACTTCGCTGAACTTAGTCGGCAGGCGTTGCCGAAAACGTGACGTGCACACACGGCAAAACAAGCAAGCGTTGAGTGTCAGGCGTCAGAATTCGAACCTCTGCCTCACCGCATGCCTCCGCCTGCTCAACTCTGAAGTCTATCACTCGATCTAGGTACCGCTCGCACCTCGGCACCACCTGCCCCAGTGAAGTTTAACATCCGTACAGAATGTAAGACCACTGCGACATTTCCGTTGTTTGCTTGAATCCTACAAATAGGACACCTTCCATTGTGTACCACGTAACGTTTCGATGAATTCTTGTAATGTTTCTATGAATGCAAAGTGAAGTTTATTGTCATTTTTAATTAATGCACGGACTTTTTACGTCTATTCATAATTATGCTTCTTCCTCCGTTACTTAGTAAGACTGTGATGTAGTAAGACTGTGATGGGGAAAATTAGTGTATCCCTGATGCAACCTAAAGAGGCATCAACAGGAGACAAATTCGAAGAAAAATTTAAGCTGTTAAGCTGACTTGGAACATTTTTCACACTTTGTCGTGCGGGTTCGACTGAGTGACAATGCTTTAGCATGTAGAATTTCCACAGATTTTTTAGCATCCCATAAGGGAAAATTTAAGTACCCTAGATACCTTCTTGGGAAGGAACAACACAAGGCAAATTTTTATTTATAAGCTTCTACTGTTCGCAGGTAATAAATAAAATATGTACTATCTGATTTGGAACATTTACCATATAATAATGAAATCAATGTTTATTTGTTTGTTTATCTGTCCATTTTCTGTCACGCCTTAACAAAACAGATAGGCGGAAATTAGCCCAGATTAGAGGCTACGGTCATCCTGTCGAACTTCATTGAAAACTGATTGGTAGAAAATAGGCCTGGTTGCAAATGTTGACAAACGTATCTTAATCAGCGGCCCTTGAAATTCAAACAGTGAAGACATCGAAGGCTTAGTCTGACTTGTACGAGTATTACCTTCTCCATATATCGAATTTACGGCAAAGTATAGGGCAACCTTATGTCTGAATGCACTTCTTGCATTGCGGAAATTGAAATCGCGGCACTGAAGATATCTGAAACTTCCATTAGTATTCTCATGTTTTTGATTCTTACTGTAGTTTCTTCCCTCAATTAATTTCGTTGCGTCAGTTATTCTTCCAACTTTAATTCAGTGGTCGATGAAACAGCTTTAGCTAAGCAAAAACCATTGGACGTATGTGATATCCTACCGTATCCATAAAACCAAATCTAAACTATTACTTTGAACGGTGCTGAGTGGCCTGCAAAAAGCAATGAATTTTTTCCATGTCAGAGAGAGAAAGAAAAAGTTTTGATCCTCAGCAGTTGTGAAGCCGTAAACGCTCATCTCCAGGTGCTTTTAGGTTAGTGGTTGTAATAACGAGAGTATGACTAACTAGAGCACTCTGAGAGTGCATACCTGCGCCAAGTGAGCCAACGGTAGCAAAAATTCAAATTGGCTCTGAAACCATAATTTTCTTTGTATAAACTCCAAAATCTAATCATTTTTGCCTTTTCATATTAATAACAGCTTGTTCATTTTTTTGAAGATCCGTTCATACCTTTTTGAGTTATACTGTTAACAAACGTTATGACAAATATGAGTCAAACATACAAACGAACAAACCGATCTGCACCAAAATTTAATCATTCATGTCTGTTACCATTAATAACATCTCCTATGAATTTCATAAAGAGCCATTCATCATTTTTTGAGTTATTGTGCTAACAAGTATAAAATTAAAAACAGTGACAAACGAACGAACGAACAAACGGACCATTATCAAAATTTGGTCATCTACTCTTTGTTATATAGCTAACAAGTCATGTTAATTTCATCAAAATTCATCCATAACTTTTTGAGTTATGGCATCAAGAAAAATGACGCAGACAACAAACAAATGGTTTAACATATCTTCACCAAAAGTTAATCATCTATTCCTCCTAACATACCTCATAATCTCTGTAAATTTCATCCAAATCGGTTCATAACTTTTTGAGTTATCTTGGTGACAGACAGACAAAGAGGCAGACAGACAAACACGACGAAAACATAACCTCCTTGGCGGAGGTAATGAAGGTCGTCACTTATTCTTCGCTGTCATTTTTGACAGTGCGGGCCCTCTAGTATTTTCACTCTTCGTACGCATGATACGATCTGAGTTATCACATAATAACTGTGCTTTTGGTTCTGGTATTAACACAGGTTCCAGCTGTAGAATAATACACAGTTGTTGGTCGCTCCGCGCTTGCTTCTTCGCCATTTTGGTTGGCCCTTTCCTCTGCCCCGCTGTTAAGGATTTAGATAGGAGACAATTCATCAACTGAAAAACAAGTTGACATACCATAAAATTTCAGCTCCTGCACTAACCGTGACAAATAGAGCTTCTGATATAATTATTAGGTCAAAAGTGGAAGTACTACTTTTTCTGAATTTCGCTTTGCCCTCAAAACTAGTTCGGTACTTTTTGATATGACAGTGATGATTCTTCTTCTTCTGAGCGTTTTAGATGAAATGCGGTCTCTTTGCTGAAGTTTTTGATTCTGTCCGGCATAAGCTAGGCCTCTATCGAATATTTTTTAGCTGAATTTCTTCGTAGGAGTTCGAGAGGCTCAGTCTTGGTTGGAGTTTTCGCTCCTATCGGGCATAATTCATTTCGCTAATGCTTTCTTTTGCTGAATCTCTTCATATCAGTCGAAACTTCTCGCTGAACTGACGCCTTTTCATATTACATCCCAGCAAAATTTCGCCCCTAAAGTTATAGCTATCGGCTGATATCTAGTTACGGTAAGCTCTGAGAATTTCCATTTAATTCATTTGACTGAACTATATATTTTCTTAGTGCTGCTCTGAGTTTGACCAATTCCAAATCGGATATCTGCACTTTATCTTGCGGGGGGGGGGGGGAATATTTTGCACTCGCAAAACTCACACTTTATGACTATACAATTTGTTGCGTTTCATTAATGGAAGATTAGGCGTGGTCGTACACTACTGAATAAGGCTTGCTAAACATACATTACTGAGTAACGCTTGCTGAATTTACACTACTGAGTAACGCTTACTAAATTTACAGTACTGAATAACTCTTGCTAAATTTACACTACTAAGTCATGCTTGCTAAATTTACACTGCTAAAAAACCCTTGCTAAACTTATACTTCTGAGAAACGCTGGCTAAAATTACACCACTGAGTAACGCTTACTAAATTTACGATACTGAGTAACACTTGATATATATACACTACTGAGTAACGATTGCTAAATATACGCTACCAGTAGCGTATATTTAGCAATCCAAGTACCAAGTAACGCTTGCTAAATTGACGCTACTAAGTAACGCTTGCTGAATTTACAGTACCAAGTAACGCTTGCTAAATTGACGCTACTAAGTAACGCTTGCTGAATTTACAGTACCAAGTAACGCTTGCTAAATTGACGCTACTAAGTAACGCTTGCTGAATTTACAGTAACAAGTAACGCTTGCTAAATTTACGCTACGAAGTGACGCTTGCTGCACTTTCAGCACCGAGTAACGCTGGCTAAATTTACGCTACTGAGTAACGCTTGCTGAATTGATAGCTCTGAATGCCGTTTTCTTAATTTGCGCAGAAGAGTGGCCTTTTCTAAAATGAATACATTATAACATTACAGAAAAATGGGCCCTGGATTGACCCAAACTTGAATTTTGTAGGGTCTACGTTGAAAGTTTTTCTGCTACCAGACTCGTAGAAAATTTTGTATTAAGGACCCACAAATGTAAGTAATAGGAATGTATATTTGTACAACTTTCTCAATAATCCGTTTACTAGTATATCCTCATTGCGTTAAATATTGAAATTCCACTGTTCTAGTCTCATATTTTGTTTTCTTCTTTGCTATACAGTGTCACTCATTGTCTGCGTATAAGCATAAAATATGCAAAGGAAAAACTTCAGCACATTTTCATACGAGTTATTTATGCAGTAGAAAGTAATAACATAAGGAATGATGCCAATGCATTTATAACTTACTTTTCATCTATTTTTTATACTCCTGGTAATATTCAGTGCATCTTTTTCCACTGATTCGCAGAAAATTGCTTGTTTATCTAAGTTAAGTGCGCCAAATATCTAGCAATTCACTTTTCACCCTGCCCCCCATTGCAGTAATCGAACATTGCGTGCTGTTGAAGTGATACTTAATCAGGTACATCAAGGTTTTGCTCTGAGCAAAGTACCTCAGTCAACTTTCCTACTTACAAATAAGCATACACTCACTCACTAAATTATTCATCAGTAGAGCCCGGATTTATTGCGCTTAAAATATTGCAGTTACAGCTCCTAAAATTGCTCTTTTTGCACCTAAAAATTGCTCTTATTGTACCTAAGCAATAGCTAGGGGAGAAAGAAATAGTAAACAAGGTTAAGATAAATACAGCAAAAAATTGAAGGGACCAGAAGAAAGGTCAGTTGGAATAGCATGTCAGGCATTGTCAGTTGATCAACGGACACTTATATCAGTTCCAAATATCGATAGTAAGCATACATTGTTGTTATGCTGACTGACAATTTTTCCAAATGACGAGAAGGATTCTTGCGAATATCTTGCTTTACCCGTTTTCATGAATTATCCCCCGTTGGAAAAAGGTTACAAAAATTTAATAGTGAGAGTTATAGATTTTGCAACTCGGTTATATTTTTACCATGACAAAAACATTGAACAATAATTTATTAGGGAATCAGTTGCCATATTGTATCAAGTGCTGTGACATGTGGCATTTATTATGAATGATAATAAGTGTCATGTGTCACATGACTTCATACTGCAATGCAAGCTATAAATGCAAAATTTCACGTTATCCAAGGACGAGTTCACACGTCCTTCATCGTAACTCGTTCAATCACGAAACTGAACACGAGCTGTGCGTCAACTTTTTTGTCTCTGTCCATACGTAGAAGTGTCCTTCATGCCGTACGTTCAGTTATGATATCGTTTCTTTACGTTTTCGCTTATATTTCGCGCCACTTTGAAGTCACATTCGCATCCCATACTCTTATAGCCAGATTTTGATAGGAACAGCCTATTTCCAAAATATTTATAGCCTGATAAACCAATAGAGAGAAATCAGTGCAGAGCAAACAATCGGGCCTCCAAACCAAAGATGGCGTCCGTGTTTTTACAACTTTTTTCAGATTTTCTAGGTTCTTGTCTTAAACGGGAGTACATTGATCCTGATTATTAGAGTGACGCTAAAAAAGTTTTTTTTTGTCGACTTGTTCAAGATCTGTGAGCGCTGCAGAAGATGAACTTACTATTTATAGGTTGTGTTTAGTGTTTACTGAACTTGAATGCTGCAGCACGTTCAAAAAAAGGACACGTTTCATCCTTCAGTCTCCCACATTTGCTGCAGCTGCTTCCATCAAATCAACGCGCTCTTGACCTATGATACCTGTGATGATACTTCGGACGAGGTCCAGGCGACGTTACACACGCGGCCCATCTTGTGCAGAGGTGATGCTGCAGTCCGCGACCAGCGGGGTGGCTAACAGCGAGTTATACCCACAGTTCACCGAACGCATTACGATGAGAGACGTGTGAACACGGCCTAATATATTGCATATATAGCTCTCATTACATTTATTGCACATTACTTATTGCCCTAACTCCTTAAACTGCAATAAATCCTGGCTCTATTCATCACATTTGTACCATATCTTCAGTGAGTTCTATACCTTTTTTCTCCTACGATAAGGATTCTCTTAGGTAATGCATGACCTCCCAAATCTCCATATACACTTGTCTGTGCTACAGGTAAATACTTGCTGTGGCGCCCCAGAGCAGTGCAGAATGCAGCCTAACACTGATTCTTAGAGCTAAAAAGCTATGCCTTCAAAAACGGAAGACCCATATTCCATCTGTGACCCCTCAGACCGCTTCGTGCAAATTGCTGGCTTGGTCAGTGCCCTTACACTGGACGGTGAAGGACAGTAACGCTGACGTTGCATTCCCATGCATCAAGGCTTGGCTAGGTACCTTCCGAATGTCTGACCGCGAGAGAGACAGAGCTCCAAGCACTCGGACACCGTGGGTTGGTGTTATTCCTTTACAGGAAAAGCAACAATAAGTCATCAACGACGGTAGTAACAACGCACTGACTGTACGTTTTGCAATGCGAAGAGGCTCTACGTCGCCACTCAAGACGGAGCTCATCCTCTGATGTTTGCAATGAAACCTGAGCCAACTTGCTGAGCAGTTCGAATCTGAGTAGCGAAAAAAAGTCAGGAGTAAATGACAATAATTTCCCTGCAAGATGCACGATACTGCATGATACATCGCTGAAAGTCTGAAGCAGTGGAGGATAAACCAAGAGATATCTCACGGAAAGCTTAAACGCCATGAAAAATGGACCACGAAATGTTTCATGAATAAAACACGTTTTTTTAGACGGAAGGATATCTCCTGCATGGAGAGCCAAAATGGTCCACGAAATGTTTCATGAATAACCAGAGTTTTTTAGACGGAACTATATCTCCTGGAGAACCAATTTTGAGTGCTCTTTGTCATCAAAGTGTAGCGCAGAAGACTGTGCGAAGCCATAAACAATTGAAGGGCAGAAAGCCTCACTGGTATACTAAAACTAAATCGCATATTTGCATCTCTTCCTGCTGGGTAGCCTACTTAGGTAGTGCTAGCGTGTGAAGAGCCTATAATTAAGAAACATACTCGGCTACTTAGATCAAGAAGAGAACAATAATTTGTGTAAACGGAATTCAGGCTTTCAAAATTACTGCACACTGAGAAAAAATTCGAAGCACGTAGGAGTTTCATGGCGTAGTTTGGCAAGTCACTGCAGCAGACAGAAAAACATAGTTGCGCAAAAACAAAGTGAACTAGAGTACTCTGAGAGCTCATACCTCCGCCAAGCGAGCAACGGCAGCAAAAGATTCAAATTGGCTCTGAAACCATAATTTTCTTTGTATAAACTCCAAAATCTAATCATTTGTGCCTCTTGATAGTAATAACAGCTTGTGAAAGTTTCTTGAAGATCCGTTCGTAACTTTTTGAGTTATACTGCTAACAAACGTTATGACAAACACGAGTCAGACATACAAATGAACAAAATGATCTGCACCAAAATTTAATTATTTATATCTTTTTACATTACTAATAACCCCTATAAATTTCATAAAAATCCATTCATTATTTTTTGAGTTATTGTGCTAACAAGGATAAAATTAAAAACAGTGACAAACGAACGAATTAACGGATCATTACCAAAATTTGCTTGTTTACTCTTTGTTGTACACCTAACAACTCGTGTTAGTTTCATAGAAATCCATTCATAACTTTTTAAGTTGTGACATTGAGAAAAATGAGGCAGAGAAATTAACAAACAAACAAACGGATTGGCATGTCTTCACCAAAAGTTAATCATCTGTTTCTCCCAACATACCTAACAATCCGTGCAAATTTCGTTCAAATCGGTACATAACTTTTTGAGTTATCTTGGTAACAGAGACAAACTGACAGACAAACACGACTAAAAAATAACCTCCTTGGCGGAGGTAACAAAAGGTTTGTAGTTTTGTTACACTTGAGAAGCAAGACGCGGTTACATACTTACACGCAAATCGTTATTGTTTTGCAAAATTTCGTCTATTCAGGTGCATCAATTTTACCTATTTTTGATGCATCTTGGCTCATCATCGGCTTTGTCACAAAACCGAAACACATAAGTGCATCAATACGTGCTAAGTGCACTTAAGACCCTGTAATTATGCATCATCATGATGCACTTCCTTTCTATGATGCACTTACGTGTTTCGTTTTTGGGACCAAAATGCATGTAATATTGATGCGTCTAAGTGAATCAAATTTCTGTCAGTATAGTAGTTCTATATAAATAAAGGAAATAAATATATAAATAAAGTCATACGGACTTCTTCCCTACCGTTTGCACATTCGTTCGTTGCTCTGGGCGGAAATTCACTGCTGCGCCGTCCACCTGTGGGCCGTCGGTCCACATCAACCTACTGTTGTCTGCTACTGCTTGTGTTGAGATTTTTTTTTTATTCAAACAAATTTATTTATTGCCTGCAGGCTCTGCACAAAACCTGTGCAGTACATCAACTTCATTTTTTATTTCCTTTATTTGGTCTTAGGTATTCTTTTGTGCTTTTGCTTCTATGCTAAACAATAGATGTAGGAAATTTATGATATAACTCAGAAGAACTGCTAACACGTAAAGAGCTAGATATACTGCCGCCATTGCAACACGAGTCTCCATTTCGATGAGACAAGATCTACAGTGTACTTGCTTCCCCTAAATTCATGCAATGTGTCATATAGCTAACAGTAGAACAAATCGCTACGTTCAACTGTACAATGTATTACCATTAAAGAGTTTTCCTGTACCATTCTGCTAATCATTCAATGTGGCATCGCCTGTTGCCGCAATTACAGACCGACAGCGTTACGTAGTATTTATGGTTATAGATTTTTTCCATTTTAGGGAGATTCTGTTTCAGGAACCTTCTTCGTTCTGGTATTAGCTGTTGAATCAGCTTTACTGTCAAGGTAAGCAGGTTACTTAAAAACGGAGAAGACGCTCAGTTTTGACACTTTCCAGTTGAGGCCTCTCAAGTGTTCTGATTACCTCCGCCTAGAAGATTATGCTTTCGTCCTGTTTATCTGTCTGTCTGTCTCTTTGTTTGTCTGTCTGTCACCAAGATAACTCAAACATTATAAACCGATTTGGATGAAATTTACAGGGAATGTTAGGTATGTTAGGAGGAATAGATGATTAACTTTTGGTGAAGATATTTCCATCCGTTTGATTGTTTGTTTGTCTACCTCATTTTTCTCAATGCTATAACTCAAAAAGTAATGGGTGGATTTTTTATGAAATTAACATGCGTTGTTAGGTATATAACTAAGAGTAAATGACCAAATTTTGGTGATGATATTTGTTCATTAGTCACGGTTTTTAATTTTATGCTGGCTAGCACAATAACTCAAAAAATAAGGAATGGATCTTTATGAAATTTATAGGGGTTGTTAGTAATGTTAAAAGCCATGAATGATCGAATTTTGGTGCAGATCGTTTTTTTTTCGTTTGTATGTTTGACTCATGTTTGTCATAACGTTTGTTAGCAGTATAACTCAAAAAGTTATGAACGGATCTTCAAGAAAATTGCACAAGCTGTTATTACTATCAAATGGCACAAATGATCAGATTTTGGAGTTTATACAAAGAAAATTATGGTTTCAGAGCCAATTTGAATTTTTCGCTACCGTTTCTTCGCTTGGCGGAGGTATGTGCTCTCAGCGTGCTCTAGTTTTTTTAACTTGATTCGTGCGTTTCGTAGATAACACAGGTGTCAAAGATTTACTTGCCACTATAAAGTCAACTCCTCAAGCTTTGACTTGTGCGGAACGTCAGAGAGTTGCGCTGACTTCGACCTCTTAAATCAAACTGGAGTTCTTAAAAGCATCCCGATTATGCTGCAGATAAATAAACCTCATAATTCAGAGCAGGATTGAGTTTTCAGATTTTTCAAGGGTCAACGATAAAGGGTTAACTACAAAATCTCGATTCAGCGATCGAAGACAGCGCACCTGTCTGATGTTCTGAACAAGTCAATCCTACTGGGCTTAGCTCGTTCGAATGGGCACCGACATTAAGGGCAATTTCGACTGGGCAGCAAAATTGGGCTTTCGCAGCTAAACTTAATTCTAAATTTTGAACAGGTGCCCTGGTTGCGATCCTTTGATTCAAGTTTCAGGCGCAGATCCCCAATCGCTTACCAGTGACACTTGCAATAACTCGATATTGTTCATAAAATGAAGATTTCAGTCGGCCCAACTTAATCGCGTTGCTTCTGACACCTGCGTGATGAAGACAACGTTCATGCCAGTAGTTTCAAATAAGTCAAAACGAGTAGCTAGGTGAGATCGACTTTGAGGACCCAGTCGAACGTGCTCGAGGCTTGACTTTTTCTATAGTTCAGGCAGTAGCTTGTGAATGCCAGGACTGCTGACTGATTAAGCTAAGCACAACAAATCTCCACATGTCTCGCAAAGAGGCACCATGCCCCGCACTGCCGTGCGATAGCCATGTTATGTTTAAGATGGCGCGTGAATTCTTACCTTGAGTTACCTTGAGAGTCTTCGGAAGAAGTCCAGGTGACGTTGCTCACGTCACCCCACGTGTGTGGAGTCACTCTGCTGGGTGTCTTCTGTGGTGACGCAGTTTGCGACCAAAGAGAGAGCCAGCAGCGAATTATCTCCACAGTGCACATAACCGCTGACCGCTGGTCTATCTGGTATTCTTCCTGAATGTGAATCCAGCAAATTCTTCATGAGTTTGTCCAAGAGAGTACCCAGTTGTGATCATTAACTTCATGCAAGATAATGAATTGGTTAGGCTTAGGGTAGTACAAAGTTATTTTTATTTATATACATCTTCTATACAATGTAGTAAGAGTAAATTACTAGTGTTAAGCAGCTAAGACATAGCTACTTGAATTGAGTCGAAGTGTAATGCTCCTATGTGCAGATAAGCTATTGACGATGTCTATAAAGTTAATATTGTTGGTGCTTCTTGAGCACCTGTAGATGTACCAGATCACTTCCGGCACACACATGAACGATTTCGAAGCCATTATATACCCTAGCTTTCGTTGACCAGAGAACAGTCGAAAGCCTTATATTAAACTCATCGGAAACAATGACTGAATGCTTACGATACTGACAAGTATCTTTACCTATGGCCATCCCCTGCGAACGAAGTGAAGAGTGGTGATACTGTTTTCGTTTGGGATTGTATGTCTGTTTGTTTGCCTGGCTGTTTGTCTGTCCACCCAGAAAAAGGCAGAAGGAGTTGAGCCATCATCACGATTTATTCTTCAGGCCATCAGGTGGGTCGACTGAGATGTGAAAATGCCCAAACCTGAAGTTAGCTGGGCATTAAAAATGACGGCGTTCAATTTATGACTCCTAACACAGGTTTTTTAGTTTCTTCTCCCTCCCCCTTACCGCTGGTGATGGTCTTACGCCACGAGACGTTCTAGTTATAGAACTATAGTTTGAGTGACAAGCCGTAAGGATAAGGCGTTCCACCGGACTAATAAATGAAGGCTTGGATCTGTTAACCTAAAACTTCGGTCAAGTGGAGGCGTTCGCGTGACCGCACGTTGTGGCAGACCTATGTTGATCGTAGGGCCGAGGCTAAGCGTTTGTATGAGAGGGCACAGCATCGTGAGAGGCAGCGTTCCAGGGATTCTCTGCTGAATAATTACTATTCACATCGTTGGTGGAGTGAGCTAAAGGGTTCAGTTTTCGGTGCTGTACCTTCGTTGCCGCCCTTGTTGGTCACGGTGAAGCTTAGGTATCGTTGCTGATTTCTCGGCTAGGGCGGAGCTCTTGTTGGATCAATTAGACGGGAAGCAGAGCACAGACGTGTTGTCATTGCTTCATGGATGTCACCCTGAACCTCGTTTAAACTTTTTGCCGTTCAGATCTGGTACAGTCAAGGTGCTGCTTGAGGGTCTTGATGCTTATGGAGGTGTGGACCTGGTGGGCATGTTTCCTCCGTTTTATAAGCAGCTTGCTAGCGTTCTTACCCCTAAGCTAGCAGTGATCCTCCGGTGCCTGATACAGTAAGGAAATTTTCCACGTTTTTGGCGTACTGGGATATTACTCCCGTTCCAAAGGGTCCACTGTCGACCCATGTCGCCAACAACCGACCCATTACGCTGATACTCATTTTGTCGAAAGTGTTCGAGAAATTGGTCACTTGTAAGCCTGGTTGTTTTGTTGATGTTACAGATTTACTGCCGGCTGGTCAAAACTGAGTACAGAATTAATTTGGGGTGTGGTAACGCATTGTTGTCGGTATCACACCATTTGCAGTCTTCGCTGCATTGTAGGTCTGAAACACGCCTTGTACAGTTGAACTTTAGCGCGGCGCTTGGCAGAGTTAACCACAGGGGTCTATTATACAAGCTGGAGTAGTTTGGTGTGGGTGGTAGGGTTCTCTCAATCATTCGCGATTTTGTTTCTGAGCGACCTCAGAGTGTGCTTGCTGACGGTGTTTTGAGTGCCTCTGTCGCAGTGGAGTCTGGCGTCTCTCAGGGTCGCGTACATGGCCCGTCGTTGTTCGTTCTGTAGCCTATACTAGTGACATGCTCTCTTCCCTGGTAATTCGATGATCAACTATGCCGGCGACTCTACTTAATTTTGATTCCCGTAGAAGTTTAGGTTATGTGGAAGCACTCTTGAGGTACCAGTCTTCATTCACCGCTGCCCTGCTATACTCAACTGTGGAACGATGGGAAGAAAGCAAGATGTCATGGAATGACAAAAAGAAGTTATTGCTTTTGGTCACTCTAAGGGATATCGAAGTAGCGGGGTGTGCTGGTGTTTCATTCCATAGCTACTACTTTGTGAGTCTTCAATGAATGGAAAAAAATGGGTATAAAGGACAATACTACAGTAGGCGTAATTACGGTGGCTAAAAATTGCAAATTGATAGGAACTGCTGCCGCATTTCACTGCTTGTTGACGGAAATTGCATTGCAGCATGGATGGACATGTTGCAAGACATCAATGACGGTCCTTGTCCAGATATTTCTGAACAGGCTTTTCGTAGAGACTTCAATGCAATGAACACAATGAACATATGGAGTCATATCTCGTAAGCGACCAATGTTAATAGCCGCTAACAAAGGTGCTCGTCTAAAATGGGCCAGAGCTCACGCACTTTGGACTTTCGAGGACTGGAGAAGTGGCATCTGGTCACAGAAACCACAATTCTGTCTCTATGTTAACGACGCCCGCCGTCGTGTTCAACCAAGACCACGTGAAGCCTTCAACGGAGCCTGTGCGCAGATGGCGATAGATGCAGGAGGTGGGTCTCTCATGTTCTGGGGCTGTTCTAAGTTCTCGGAAGTGGGCCTTTGGTTAAAATAACCATTAAACTGAATCAGGAAGGCTACATTGGTTTTTTAAATTACCAATTTATGTTATTTGCATATTAGGTGCAAATGGATCGAACTGCTACTTTGCCAATCGTACATTATGATAACTGCCGTATACATGGGACTAGATCGTCCATGCATTGACACGAAAATCGATGTGCCTATGTAAGGTACCTAGAATGACAGGGTAAGTCTCCAGACATGGATCTCATCTTGAATTTATGGGACTATGTTGAACAGCAAGGCAGGCGACGAATAGATCCTCCACGTACTTTGGTGGATTTAAGGAAGTGATCGATGCGCAAGTGGTACAAAATGGAACTCGTGTACTTTAAAAATTTTGTAGTTTCAATGACTTCGAGAATTACTGTGATTATGGGTGTTCGTGGAGGTCCTACACCTTATTGGTAACAGTTGACTGACTTTTTGTCCGGGAGGCTTAAGATGGAAACATGACCATTCAACAAACTTCGTCATGAATCAGTGTGAGCAAACCGCCAAGCTCTTTTGTGCCTGCAAGTTTTGTATCTTGACCAATACACCACATAATAGCTTGATAGTTATTTTCTAATAAGTAAAGCTTATTGCAAGTACATAAACCTCAATGAAATCTTTTTCAGTCAACACAACGACCTGAAACAAGAGCTAATCTGTTCTTTTGGACCAAAGAATGCATTTATTGGAAAGAAGTGCGCCTAATGAGCGGTGATAATTGCTAAATTTGTAAAATATTTTTCAGTCCCGGTAGGAGCATTGCGTGCTGCACACAGGCGCCCGTGTTGCTCCACGATCGATGCTAGGTCTTGCCTTAGCAGAAATTGGTATTGACAGTTGTCGCTGAGACACTTACATTTCGCAGAGATGGGGAGAAGAGGAGGCGCGTGAATTGAGCCTTCCGTTCTTGACGACCTATGGTTGACTGCAGCCGTAATCATACCTCTGGGGTTATTTGGCCTATAACTGCAGCTCGAACCAGTGCGTGTCGTTTCCCAGTTTGGAGTAAGGGCCAGTTGGCTTCATCTTTGCCGTCAAGTGATTTTGGTGTAGCAAGCTTCAATTAGTGCTGTCCGCAATTGATATCCAGGTACAAATTTATGTATGTTTTGTGCTGATAACACATTTCGAGCATCACCAAGAATAGTTTACTTATTGCTTGAGGTCACACTGTTGACTGAAAAAGATTTTATCAAAGTTTAATCGCTTCTAGGTGGTTTCGTTGTATGCAGTTTCACCTCAAACAGTTTCGCCGTAAACAGTTTCACCGTACGATAGTTTCGCCTTACGACAGTTTCACCTCAAGCAGTTTCGCCGTAATCAAAGTTCCATACAGCGAAAAAAAGTAGTTGATATCTGACGTTTTTGTGCGTAGATTGTTTTCAATTGCCCTAAAACATTTACTTTGTTACTTAGACGTTACTCTGTGGCACATTTCTTGCAGTGTACCTGAGTCCTTGCCTATGTCAGTGCCTTATAAACATGCGGTCATCGGATGATAATTATTTTGTCGGATGTGTACATCTTACTTTTCTTCCTGCGGTGTGTTAAGAGTTTACAACTGTGAAACTTTAGTGTCATTACGGTTCATTTATACCAGTGGTTCTTAATCTTTTGCTCTAATTCCCCACTTTATAGTGAGCCAAATCTCCATTCCCCTCCACAGCATCTATCTTTGACTAATTCGATTTTAACCTATGCAGTGCTTAGCGGGTAGAGAACGTTTTGCATTTTTGTGCCAGTTTGCGGATTCTAATCTTACTTTTCATCCTAATATAATAAAACACGGTTCAATTCGCTTTTAGGACCATCGCGCATTTTCGATATTTTGAAGTCATATATGAGTAGAAGGACGTATTCTAAGACGTTTTTCACGAATGACGTTTTTGGGGCAAATG
>LQNS02277097.1:17472683-17486571 GCA_001587735.2 Parhyale hawaiensis
AACGAATTGTCTGAAAGTTCTTATATACCAATATTAAAACTTATATTGTTTGCTCAACTACTTACACTTATAACTTCTTTGGAGTAGGGTAAAATTCTAATGGCCGACCAGGGTATGAATTATTGGCCAAATATTTATTTCAGATATTGAATTAATGTCCAGTTCATTATTTTGATCACACACAGGTGAATGAGATGATAATACCTAGATAAAGGTAATTTGAATCAGGAATACATCAGAGAATTTCAAATTCCGTTTATTCAGATATTATCATCTGTGTGTGATCAAAATAATGAACTGGACATTAATTCGAAACCCGAAATTTATATTTAGCCAATAATTTAGACCCTGGTCGACCATTAAAATTTTACCCTATATTCATCTTTTAGAAATTGTTATTTATTGTCGTTATTAGGCCCTTGACAATATGCGCTGCATAAAATACAGCATATGCAAATACAAATTTAGAGCATATGCAGCTTAATTAAGCATTTTACTAAAAGGCATATGCATATTTTTTATGCAGATGCATAGCTATTTTTTTATGCATATTGTTTTTAGTGAAATGCATAATTTAGCTGCATATGCTCTAAGATTATATTTGCATATGCTGTATTTTATGCAGCGCATATTGTCACAACCCTAGTTAGAAGTACAAGTAGTTGAGCAAACAACATAAGTTTTAATATTGGTATATAAGAACTTTCAGACAATTCGTTAGATATTGTCTAATATGAAGCCAATAATCCAGAAAACGTAAATGTCCTATTGACTTAAGTTTAAGAAATGCACTCAGCTGCCAATATCAGAAACAGGAAACAGTCTATCTGAAGGAAACCTCGCCCACTAGTGGTAAACTGCTGACAGTAATACGTGCAAGGACTGCAGTACCTTACATATAGCTAAGCCAATCAGAGATTAGCACGCAGTGAGATACCCGCAACTCGACCAACCATTGACAACAGTGATATCTCGTTATTAGGATATCCCGCTAATAGTGTATTCAAGATACAACTACGCATGTTTTATTTCCCTTTTCATTTGTAAAAGCATATATTATATGCGTATGCAGCTCTATTATTTGCATATAAAATATGCATGTGCATGTAATATATGCACATGCATCTATTATATGCAAATGTGTTTTTAACAGCATATGCATTTTTTTATTCGCATATGCGTTATATGCGATGTCACAACCCTAGTTATCAACAAGCCATAGAAGTCTCATAAGATATATCTTTAAAAAAAAAAACCTTTCCTGTATGTGGCAGAATAATTTAGCACCTCCTTGCAAATTTTAGCACTTTTTAGCATATTTTTTAGCACCTCTGCCATTTTAGCACTTTTTAGTACTTTTTAGCACTTTTAGCACCTTGTAGACACCTTGTTTTAGTGGTGACGCGCGCAGGACAGCTTACGTGAACGCAAAATCGTCGTGAGAGACGATAGTGCATCCTGGACCAAGAACGTTCTGCTGACACGATCGGAAGGGGAATCGTCATCATTATTTCACGAGTTGCTGCCGCTTAGTGCATTTCTTTTCATGTGGTGTGACGCTTCTCGTGAAGTGGGAGAAGTTAAAATGAAAATAGCTGGCGAGAAATAGGTCACTAAAATTTAAAATTTGCGTTGCAAATCGCTTGAAGCCATAAGACTTAAAGTAAGATACTATACACTCCTGGTAGAATTATTGTCGCTAGCGCTGTGTGGCAACTAAGCTCCAGCAGTTATAAGACACGAGCGACGATGCACTCTTACTGTCTTAATACGCAGTAAACTTGCATGCGTTCCCGGTAAGCTCGTTATTTCTTACCTTGCTGTCGCTCTGACTGACGTGGAAGATAATCCGTCACTTTGACAGCAATGATGTCACTAGGAAGTTCACCGAGTAAAATATAAAGAACTTCACAACAATAACAAATAAGCATCGAATGTTTTCGCTGTGCTAAGAAATGTGCCACTCGTGCAGTCTTAATGGCAAGCAAGCGGTCTGGCAATCGGCACTAGGAGATAGCACAGATCATTCGTAATTGTAGCTCCAGAAAGTAGTGTCCTCAGCGATTATTACACCAATGCCCAAAACTGACCGCCGTGCTCCGTAGCAATAGTAAGCAGTATTGATACGGTTACTATGTGTTGCCAGTGGGCCTAGATGTGTAATTTGAAGATTTTGAATAAGCAAGCACGGACTGAAGAATAATGCACGGAGAACAATTCCAAAACACTGAGTGCTACTGTTTACCACTGACATTAAACAATAAAGCATCGAATGTACACATAATGCTATACAGAGCAAGTGACCAGGTATTGTTACTTGCATAATGCTGTTCCTACGACAGGGCCTTCTAGCCACTAACTAAAGCGTTGGTCCTCTAGTGCCTATACACTGCAGTGCACAGTAAAGTGCTAGTCACTAATTAAAGCGTTTGTCCTCTAGTGCCTATACACTGCAGTGCACAGTAAAGTGCTTTGAGTGGAAATACGTACTAACATTATCCGCGCAATCTGATTTTCGAAGTGAAGAATCATTCTTCAAAAGTATCTTCCGTAGTCAGGTTACAGAATTCAATCCCATAAGCAGTTTCGACTATGCATTCTGCAGCTACTAATCTACAATCAGATCGCATATGTAATAGGGTCCTAGAACGGCGCTATAGACAGAAGAGCATTAAAACCCTACACAGTATATATAACGCTTGATCACTTCATAGCTACTTCTTAATTTGTATTTAGTTTGAATTTGGGGATAGAACTTACTTAGGACTACGCCCTCTCCAGAAAAGTAAGGAATTATTCAATAAACTTAATAAAATGCAAAAAGAATTATTAAACGTAGGCAAGTAACGCTATGAAATCCAACAGAAAATTTTCAAATGTTTAACTGCATAGATGCCTACTTAAAATTATAAATAAGTTTCCTCATGTAATATCTTGGGACATAGTTACCTAAATAGAAAGTATACAGGCATGATAGCAACTGATAAGTTCATAACATTCATATTTTTATGGCATAAAGGCGTATTTTTAGGGCATAACTTGCATATCATAAGGGCATTAAGCCCATATATGGCATAAAAGTCATATAATAAGGACACAAAAGGCATAGTTTTAGGGCGTAAAAGGCATATTTCTACAGGTATAAAATCCTACATATTACTCCGCAGTTGGTTCAATGCATAACTCTCAATTATTGTTTAGATACAGAATTTACTTTTGGAAACAGCATCCTTGATAAAGAAAAGAAGAAGCATGAAGGAAGGATTCTATGCGTCTTACTAATGCTGATACAATGACCTTATCCTAGAATACAAGTCATTGATTCCATAGGAAAATATCAATCATAATGAGCTCCAGGTCGGCTGTTACAGACGAATCCTAGCGTTTAGTATTTGTAATCCATATGTTGTACCTTGAAGACTCTTCAGAAAAATGACACTTTACTAGTATGCCCATGAGGTGGGGGGTCAGAATAATTCTACACCCGACTCCTACTCGTGTCGTAACAGCACGGCGACTGCCATCTCTGTACGAGCTTATGAATCTTGCGAACTGGCACCTGGTTTATCAAAGGAGATATTAGCCAAGGAGGTTTAAAAAACTTCCTTGATATTAGCTTATAAAGCCCTGTCTGCATTGTATTTCACTGTTACAATTTTTTGTAAATTTATTTACGGAGCTCAAGATCCCCTCGGGGTCTGAGAGCGAAAGAACACGCAACGAGTTGTTTCATTGGCTGGGCCTACCACGGATAGTGCATAATGCTTTATATACAGTTAGAATTACAAACCTGGGATTCATGCATCGTGTTTCCCTACTATCGATGTTGCTGTTAGATATACCACGGATAGTGCATAATGTTTTATATACAGTTAGAATTGCAAGCCTGGGATTCATGCATCGTGTTTCCCTACTATCGATGTTGCTGTGAGATAAACGTAAAATACGATACAGATTTGGAAAAGAGATAAGGAAAGTCTCCATTGAAGGACGTTAACATCTGAGGACCCACGAGTCAAGTGCTTTGATAACACGATCGAGAGTCTAGTGAAGTTGCCGATTTTGACGACTGCGGCACGTGGCCGTGTAGTTTAGAGTGTCATAGCAACAAACCTGTCTTTTTATCCATAACAATTCCGTCCTGTATTGTACTTCACACATTCTATTTGCGCCGTGTTTTCAGGTTCTATCAGTATAGAACGCCGCCCCAGTTCAGAAGCTAAAAGCGATGACACACTCGGCTTATGGTAGGTGTATGACATCATCTGAGAATGTTATCGGTAGTTCGTTATCAGCTTAGTATTGTCCCTTCGGGCGATAGTGAGCACACAAATTCACTATAAAAAAAAAACAACAACATGTAATTGCGATTGTGCACTTGGCTTAGTTTGAAATTTTTTATACTCACGATCCCGACACACATGTTTGGCGGGAATAGAAGATTCAAGTGGAACCACACCCAGGGCTTAGCATGGAGGTTGAACATAGCTTGTCACTAGAGTGAAGTTAAATACAGGAAACGGCTGAAAGTATCAGAACACGTTAACATGTATTGCGGCACTATGTGTATCTGCTGGTTGTTAAGAGTATACGCTGCCATCGGATATAACAGTGGGCAATTTGTAGCCCGGGCTCGGATGCTCAAACGCCTTGTAAAGTTACAAGCACCATAACTGTACAGCTGCAGAAACGAGTGCACCCATGTAACTGCTGAAGTTTTACATTTTACTCCTCGATTTAACATCTAAAACTGTCTATTATTCAAGTTTGCATTAGTTGGAGGTTCAAACCACTTTGATTCTAAATTTGTAAAGATCAGCAAAAAAAGTGACAAAAACTGTGCTGCGGTATCGGTACTTCTTCAAGGAACTGTACAGTTTACGTTACCGTAACTTTACAAAGTGTTTGTGCATCCGGTCCCAGGGCACTTACGAATCACATTTACCAGCAAATAGCGAGGGCTTGTAATGTCGCTACATAAGCGCTCCCTACGGTGGACTTACTGTAGTATGAAATTCTTATTGTACGTAGGAGACGACGGAGACACGAACTTTCTATACATTCTATGCAACAATTGACTTTAAATCGAGATTTACTTTAGTGCAAATGCATTTCTTGCTTGAAATCTGAATCTCTCTTTGATGTAGCTTTTGTTAATAAAAAAGTGACAGAAGCAGTTCAGCCGCAAAAGCTGACGATGTTTAGTAATAGATAACTCATTTTTGCCGAATTTATCATGTTCTATGGAACTTGCAATCTAACGGTGATAAATTTAACTACGAGGATTATTTTTATTAACAAATGAAGAGATTTTGTTACTTCATACCTTGATTAAGCTGTACCCAAATAGTAATGATATACATACAGCATAGGCAACAGAACATTTAATGCTGTTAGCTGTTTCCTCGAACTTCGCGTCCGTGATTGCGAGCAGCATGCTAGCAATTTCAATGACAAGCTTCGACTGGGCTACTAAAAGTGTTTGTTTTGAGAACTCTCGAGAGAAAGAAACACGAAGCTCCAGCTAAAATTTGATGATCTGGACTGGGCAGAAGACAACCCTTGAGAACATTGAGCTGCTATTGGTGCTGCTATTATAATAGAGGCGTTATCGATGTCGATACTATACTATTGACGTTATGAGTGATGTGCAAGATGCGTCGCAGATTTGTAGAGATAGTCTTCACTGTAGGATGGTAGCCACCGAGGCCCTAATGATAAGGGTAAGTGCTCTGGTAGCATTCGACTCAAGTAAAATCATTGCTCTTCTGGCATTTAAGTGCGATCATATGCTCGAATGATAACAAGTTCATTTGGCATTGCGATACTGTTAATAGCTGAGCAGATAAATGCAAATATGCAACGTAATCATGCATTTGATGATACAAGTTCCAAAATTTGCATGATGACACCATAAGGTATACCTTATGCATCTGTCCGACTAACCACCGAAAAATCTAAGATGGCCGCCATTTTTATTTTTGTGTCAATTGAAATGATACTTGGTGCAGACATGTAAAATCAAAAATAAATGTGGGTTAAACTCATGAACTTTTTCTATTTTCCTCACAGAAAATGAGTTATTCAAAGGAAACGGAAAAATGGGGTTCTGGGGGAACGCTATCTCCCCCTACAATGTTCGAGCTACAGAGACGATTCCGGTGTCAAAAGAAGCGGAATCTAATTCTCTACAACATAGCCTAAGGTTCTTTGTGTTAACAAGCCTAGAAGAGAATTATTACGAACAACTAGGTCTCCATGGTGTTCTAGGCTAGAGCTACTAACTACATACAGTACTTGTAACCTGCACAACCTGGTTTAGCCCTAACGAAAGGTCGACGTGGCAGAGATCAGATGCTGCTAAAGGCGAACCAGCCGGCCCAGTGACGAAATCGAGGCCATCGGTCATAACGAGATCAAGACAGTTAGCAGCTCTGTTGTGCCTTTCTGAACAAGCTACGTTAAGATACTGAAGTTCTGAGTAGAACAGCCATGGCCGGAAGCGGGGGATGCTGACTAATAATAATAATAATAATAATACTAATAATAATAATAATAATAATAATGATAAAATCATTTATTGTTCTCATAAGGTACTGTGGCCAACAAGATTAGGGCACAGCGCCTGAGGTTTTCATGACTAAAACTAACTTAAGAGTAATACTAAACTAGCATCTTGTCTAACCCTTCTAAAGCTACTCTGAGCGGTGAACATTCAAGTCTTCTACAAAGGTAAGCTTGAGTGGTTGCTTATCAAGTCAGCTCTACGTCACTTTTACATGGCACAAACTTAATGGCGATGGTTTGTAATAATTTTTCTACCGGTCGTACCTAAGCTTATTCTACGCTAAGCTAGCCTAACAAAATCCCGAAGTGTCTTGTCTAACCCTTCTGGAATCTGACGCACCCTACCTAACCTTTATACCTTTATTGTTCTCTATTTTACAGACTTCTAAACAAAACCTAATATAAGTATTATATATATTTATAGAGAGAGAACATGCCCTACTGAAAGTATTCCAACTTATGAGGCACTAGATTGTTACAAGATATGCAGTATCACACATATCAATGACATTGCGATTTGATCAATGAACAGAATTCCACAAGATTTGTGTATACTTAATCGATTACTCTATCCTATAATTCAAGTCGTGATCTACGTACTGAGTCAGTATAAATGCTTTATACCTTGTTTCAAAAGCCTGATCAGACATCGGCTGCTTAAGCTCATAAGGCCAAAAATTTTATATCTGTACACTCTGAAAAATGGTAAATCTCTTTTCAACCTCTAGCCTGACAATTGGTAAATTTAATTTGCTACCACGAGTAATATGTTCATGGGTGGGTAGTAATGCTCTGCAGTGCTGCTCAAACATATACCTGTATCATGGTATAAAGCTCGTCGCAGAAATTTCATTAAACAATAGTTGTAAACATTATACTGTTTAAGAACTTGCAAAACTGGCAAATAGGTAACGCTAACATAAGGCGTCTTATATTAATGAACATTCATCATATAACCGTAACATTCGCTGTTAAGATAAAATGATTACATCTGACATTAAAATTAAATTATTTTCATCTCTTTAAACATTTACAATTACCCTAAGTATATCATTTATTGATACAACAAGAGGTCTAAGTACGTGCGCTGTTGACCTTCCCCATACAGTGATACCCTGCAGAAGGTGAGGGTACAGTACCGCATAATACAACTTCATTAACGATTGCCCCACTCGAGCATCTACGGACAGCCTGGGTGGCTCCCTTCGCTCTGGCGACACCCTGTTGCACACTTCGTGAACATGGTTCGAATAATTCAACTTCGAATCGATTACCACACCCAGATACTTAATAGACAAAACCCACTCTAATTTACTACCATTTAACAAAATATCTGGCAAAATAGGTAACGCTAACATAAGGCGTCCAATATTAATGAACATTCCTCGTATAACCATCACATTTGCTGTTAAGATAAAATGATTGAAAAATTAGTTATTTTTATAGTTTTTAATGACACTTCCTTCCTCAAACAACGACATGAATATGAAATATCAAACTTTTGGATATAAATCGCGTTGCAATCAGTTTTGGCCATGTGCAAGGCGGCTGCAATTAAACAAAGCAAGACTTGATGTTTTGGGCTTGAACAATGAAGAGCAGTAGCTTACGTTCAACAATACAGTTGGGGAAAGGAAAAAGAGGTCTGGGGCAATTATTGCTAACGTTGAACTGCTGCGCTGATAAATCCTATACAACAGTAGTGCAGTTGGCTCACGTACTTGAGGCTGCTGGGGTCACCGTGAGAGAATTATTACATACACTTGGAACGGAAATGATAGCTTTAGCACAAAATTGTTCATATCTCATTTATGCGCTATTAAATTTTCATCAAACTTGCAGAGAAATCGTGACAGCTTATGACAACACTGATGAGTTAGTCTATATCTTGCTGTGTCTCCAGATTGACAACTCTGTACATTTTTTTCTCGTTTTCAGGTGAACGACAATATTATCTTTTTGTATATTCTGCTAAACTGGGACGCGGAAAAGCTCTAACTAACAAGAAGAAAAAATTATCATCAAAGAAACTGCTAAAGGCACCTCTCCTGATGTTATTACCCAAAAAATAGGACGCCATATTGACACAGTGACAAGATTCTTGGAGGACTCTTCACCACGGAATGCTGGGCATTCAAAAACTGTTACTGATAGAGACATGAGAAATGTGGTTCATCAGCTACGTAAAAGACCCAGGCATACTAGTAAATTAGCTTTTTACGGCTGCTGGGCTTCCTGAAGTGCCTAAACCAACAAGAAATGACATCCTTTTTGCTCCAATTCTTCTGTAAAATCCCGCCTGAAATTGCCTCCTCTGAGCCCAAGACATAAAATTCTGAGGATGGAATGGGCGGAGAAATCCATGAATATCAACATAAATCATGTTGTTTTCACCCACGAACCCGGGCAACCCTTGATGGACCTGATATGGGTGGAGTAAGGGTTGTGTGCTACCTGGAAGTGAGTGTCCTCAGCACGTATAACGTCAGCAACAGTGAGGTGCTGTTATGATATGGGCTGACATTATAAGGGATCGGTCCGGTTAGAGTTCCAAATGGCGTGAAAATTACATCTGCATAATATTGTGACATGTTAAAGGACGCCTTGGTCCCATGGCCGGATGACATAGCCCTACCCCTTTCGTTGCTTCGAAACTTGATAGTCATGCATGATAATGCACCTTCTCACTCTGCCCGTACTAACATAGCGTTCTGGACTCATTGGGGTTCCTTAGAGAGAAAGTGATGGTTTGGCCACCGTGCTCACCTGATCTAAAAAAAAGAAACTTGAAAACTTCTGGGCCCTTCTGAAAAGGAAATTTACACTGCTGGAAGGCAGTACAACTCAAAATCTGACTTGTGGGACGCTGTTGCTGCAGCAGCAGCAGCAAGGGCAGTTCCACCTTATGCAAGAAAGAAACTAACTGGCTGCATGGATTCAAGGATTATTGAAGTTAATAAACGTCATGGGGGTCATATTGGTAAATAAGACTTTTTTCAGTCATTGTAAACTTTTGATTAATGATTTCTAGTTGAATGCATATTTTTCTCATTGGTGTAGTTCATTTTTGCTCCTTTGGTGACATAAAACTGTTGACATTTTGTTTTTTAGTCAAAAAGCAATAACCGCCGCTCAGTGAAATTATTAAAATTGACAAAAGAACATAATTTTTCTAGAACAAGCACGATTAGTCGTTTGAAAATTTTTAGACACTATCAGCATCATCAGTTTAACTTTCTGTGAAAATTTCACTGAAATCTATCGCCAAAAAGTCGAGATGTGGTAAATTCTGCGATAAAGCTATTATTTCCGTTCTGAGTGTACACCACTGGGGCGTAAGTGCGGCCGGTACATTAACTGATGCTGTCTTAGCCGGGAGTAATTTTAATACGTTAACGACAGTAGAATTTCTGTCAGTTTGAGGAGCTATTTTCAAATGAAACACACGAAGAAACAGTCGACTGAGAAACTGAGCTGGAATGGGGTGCATACAACAGAGGTACGGGGAGCTATTGTGTCTCTTTTTGGTACGCTGTACGAGAGGTTTGAGTACGTCTTACAACGCCGCTAAAGTGGCAGCGAAATTTTGTGCACTAATGGATGAAGCACAAAGTTCAGTTACACTGCAGTGGACCGTCCATTGGAACACACATAGACCGGTTCATAATACTGCAGTCTGCAGGGGCTCCAGCACTAGAGCACCCAGAACAGTATTAATAGTGAACTGCCCCAAATATTGGAGAAACCCACGAACCACATCAGTACTGCGTTGTATACGTCGGAGTATACAGGGGCCGCATTAACACTGCAGTGGTTAGTGTATTTCGTCTCATTGGGACCCCAGATCTGCGACCGCAGTACGTGCCATAGATCAATGCTCCTTCCGGCACTTCAGTGGAGGTTCATATCATCAGAGATAACGAGTACCCTCAGATAACAAATCGGCCTGATAAACACGACCAGCACACGCACGGACTGCATTTCAGATTTACAGTCTCTCAGCGGCTGCAGTCGAGATATCACGTGCATCAAGAACGCTCCTTAATTATTGCATCATGTGTCGTTTCTGTCTGTGGAACGAGCTGGACGCCGCCGAGTCCCTGCAACAGTATGAGTATTTGCTACAAAATCGTTTCCTGGGTGAGTGCTGTGCTGGGTGGAGTTCGTTTTGGTGTCTCTTGCTCAGATTAATTAATTAACTCTTTTGCTGGCCACTTCGCTTCAAGAGATTTTCCACCTGCGGGGATGCAGCAGGAGACAGAACCCTTGCACCAGATCAGCAATGACTGGTCTAGATAGGGTTAAATTTCTTCCTAAGACCTTAGTAAACGAATGTTACTTATAGCTTCGAGAAATCTAACCCCCTCAGCCGTCTCTGTTCGTTGTTGAAGGCTGCCCGATGCTAGGGAAGAAATTAAGTTGCGCTTATTTGCATGAGTCTTGTTTCTTATAATACCGTAACTCAAAAGCTATGCTCGGATTTTTATAAAATTTACACGAGTTTTTAGCAATATCACGAATAGTAAATGGCCAAATTTTGTGACGGTCTGTTTGTTTGACCGTCTCGTGTTCGATTTGATGTTTACCATCAAAGTATCTCAAAAAACCCGGGAACGAGGCTTTGTGAAATTTTCAGGAATTGTAGAACTGTTAAAAGATATACTGTCAAATTTTGGTGATGATTGGTTGGTTCGTTAGCGTGTGTGACTAATGTTTGTCAAAAGTATAACTTGAAGAGTTATGAACTGATATTCATGAAAGACACAAACGATCAAATTTTGATGACAACTGGTTCGCCCGTTTGAGTGTTTGACAAATGTTTGTCAAACTCATGAACTTACGGATGGATCTTGAAAAAAAAAACATACAGAACAGTTCATTAACGTCAAAGGGCACAAATGATCAGATTTTTGTACCGTTATAGAGACAAAATCATAGTTTCAGAACCAATTTAAGATTTTCGTTCAGTGCTCTAGTCAGTGCTGTAGTAGGCATTAATTTTTATTGGTACCCTCATTTGTAATTTTTCAATGGATTAATGTTTGTTTACGTAGAAAATTGATGATTTCCTTCGGTGCCTATTTACTGATTCGCTCATATTCTGCATATAAACAATCAATGCAGTCCAAAGTATTAGGCCACGGTATTTTCTTCTGAATTCTTTCCAAGAATTCCAAATTTTGAACGACAAACAAAGCCCTACCAAAGTTTAGAACGGTGAAAATGTAGTTTAGATAATTTTAGAGAAAACCTGTTACATGATAGTAGTTAGAAAAATACAAGACTCGAGGTAGCTTTTGATCACATAAAACAATAAATAATATTATTGATTTGTTTTCTAATTAGTATTCTATGTAAAATCATCATTAGTATTCTATGTAAAATCATCATAATTCAATGTGATGTATAAGTTGCATCACTGACGTTATTTTTTTCTTTACTTAAGATAAATGAAAAAATATATTAACCTATAGTCAAACCAGCGTAAGTAGTCCTGAATTGAACGCAGCAGTGTCCAATCAAATCTACTAACTAATGCACTTTGAGTATTCGAATATAAATATAATTTTATCCATTTTTATACCACTCGCTTAACTGAGATTTGGCCAAGTTGTTTTACTTTCTGAGCCACGGCCATCGGACTCCTTAAGCTGGTTTGACTAAAGTGTATTTAACCAGTAATGCTTATGTAGAGCAAAATTAGAGGCAGTAATTCTAAAAGAGGGCATGGCACAAAGACTTTGATTAGAACAATTAGATAGTGTACATCAGACGAACCAGCAGGCCCATTCTCATAGAGCATCCGGGACTTACTCCCCGGCCCTCTGTGAGCTATTGTCATTATATCAGAGCCAGGGAGATATCTGAGGAAGAAAAGAATGATGAAGAGAATTAAGTCAGCCGAAAAGTTGATCTTGCAAGCATAATCAAATGCTGCAGATTTGCTGAGCTCGGAGACGTTAAGTAAGTTGAGGCACGAAAGACGAGTTCGAGGCTCCTGGAGGAGGAGTTCGTAACCGGTGAGGATGTTACTCCCAATGTTTGTTATGATGTTTTTTAAACTCATTTGCCGACTCTTCACCGACAACTTTGGGTAGGGAGTCTATTCCATATATGCTCACTATGAAATACGAGAAGAACTGCTGGCTGGGAATAGTTCTTTGATCTTTATGCTTCAGTTTCTGTCCTTTGCTTCTCAGGCGAACATTAAGGTGTCGGTCAAAACGTTCCACTGTCTTCCCGTCGTTAAAGCCATTCAAGTATTTGAAAGTTTCAATTAGTTGCCCCCTGAGTCGGCTTTGCTAGAGAGAGATAAGTCAAACTGCAGCATAACGAGAATTATAGTGGCTTGTTTCTCAGCTGAGATTTATTTATTGCAGCTCAAACTTAACAAGAGGTGTCTGGCGCATATAACGTAAGAAGGGTTATTGAAATTCAAACTAATGATGTTCCTATTTTAATAGTGTCCGTTGTGTACCGGTGCACTCGTTGTTTTTGTCAGTGATGTGTTGGTACGCTGAAGTGCCATTGTTCCTAAAACGAACACCAATTAGATGAGATAATATTATTTAGTGTCAGAAAGTCACCATACCTAATAAAAGATGAAGCAACGTCCATCACAGCTGAGCTAAGCACCCTATGCTGGTGACGAGATAGGGAATGGGCAATGACAAATATATCAATGGGATATTTTGAAAGTACCCATAGACCACGCTGTACCTTGACTGCCGACTGATTTTTTTGCAAGTTGTCTAAAGGCCTATTCACGTAAGCGTTGATGAAATCAGTTCTAATAACCACAAAGACCTCAAAAAGTATTAACTTGGAAGTATCGAAAGGTATATTTTGCACAGCAGGAAAATCGAATTCGTTATGATATATCGTCAGGGGACGATATATATATCATACCTTCAGCCATCAAAAATAATTGAAAATTTACCATAATTTCTATGCATATTCAAATTTTATAAAAAATAATCCTACATACTACTTGTAATCAAGGACGATGATACTGTAACAGGTTAGCGCATATGGAGGGCCCAAGCTGTCGTACACTGCTGGTAATAAGCTTGTGACGTCAGAAGATACTTGTGCGTTGATAAATAACAATATTCCATTGTTTCTTCATATCCCATTTGCCTTTTTAGAATGTCTTACAATATTCATGGTTGCACAGAAAGACGTGTCAAATCATCTACGAACATTTTGAGCTTTCTGACAGATAAAATTTTGAAAGAGCGTTGGTTTAAGGCTTGTAAAAGAGCAGATCAAGTCAATCCGGCAAATGCCCGCATGTGTCTGAAGCACTTTTGGAGTCAAG
>LQNS02277097.1:17503012-17525515 GCA_001587735.2 Parhyale hawaiensis
TACTTAGCTACGGTACATTTTAATCTTGTTCGAAAATGCTTTTAACACATTTAGGAACTTCTAAAAATAAACTACGCAATTCACACCACAAAAAATTCAACAAGCACGTAGATGTGAATGAAATGTCAGTTTGCTTAATTCATTCGCGATAGATAAACTGTTTCTTTGAGCGTGCGGACGTCAACTGTGTGAACGCGCGACAGATGCCGATAAATGCTAATGTTTCATTTTATTATTTTACAATATTTTCAACAATCTGGGTTTGTATACCAAATTTCAAAACTTTAACAGAGGAAATGCACGATTTGAAAAACATAATAATGATTCGGTACAGTACTTTGATGTGGAGCTTAACTGTTTGGTATATTGACTAAAGATGCTTGCATATACAGTACAATGGACAGCAGTGGGGCTATTGTTCCTTGATCTTCATATGCTCACTTGGTACAGTGATTGACTGTGTGGACGGGGTTTGCGATAACGCCTGAGAGCCCATGAGCTGCCATCTAATCGGCTCTGAGAGACCCAAGAGATAAGTCGCAGAATTAGAGAGAGATCGCCTGGCACTGCAGGGGGATAGATTCAGAGAGTGCAAGAGTGATTAATTTGATAACATACTCCAGTGAAGTTGCCGATCTCCAAGTCTGCGGCACGTGACTGTGTTGCTCAAAGTTTAACAACTGCAAAAGTGTCTCTTGAGTCCAAGATGTATTTTCCACATTTTCATTAGACAATTTTTAGCGTACAATTTTGCTAAGTTTTGTGATTAATGAATTTTGCTCGAAATAAATAGCTCAAAGAGATGTCTTACTCCGCATACGGCAGCAGAATGACGTCATCTGGGAATGATATTAGTAGTTTCTTGCTAGTTTAGTAATTACCTTTTGGATAAATGAAATTGCGTTCCTTTGATTATGAGTTTATCATAATATTGGTTTCTCTACGCTTCGCTGATTTTCTACTAATTCTGTGCATCGTAAACCAAAAGAAAATGTAATTTCGACGTAGAGGAAAAGTAATGACTATCAGACTCCATGGGAACGGCAAGAGAATCTGGAAGAGCAAGAACTGCATTCATTGTAACTAACGATTAGCAATGTTGTTTACCCGCAATTGATATTGCTTCTAATAAATAACGGCGCTTTAGCTTTGTATCCTAGATATTCGAGGGTGGCATATAACTCGGACTCGGAGAAAACTTGTTCTGTTGAAAGAAGAATCCAAAATAGAGAAAGCTATTTGCTGCCCAGAAATCATCGTGGCATTTACGCGCGTGCTGATCGCCGAAGAATATCTCACCATTTGCCTCGATTTATGTAGTCAAAATAAGACAACCAGTGTAAACCAAGGGCAGCTGGAGTTTGAATGCAGAAGAAAACTTCAGGACAGAGTACGCATCACGATGGAAGAGATTGTTTAGAGAAGCTGTATGCATCTGCATCGAGTGGACTTCAACATATAGTCAAAGAAAGACCCTAGGTCTGGTTCTCTCCACTCCTGATTGTGAAATTGTTGACCTATCCATCCTAGATCGGCTTGGAGACCACAACTTGATTGAATTTACGCTCCAAACTCACAATGAATACACCGCTAATGCGAGTCGGCTCAAGCTGCCAGACTATCGAAGAGCGAATTTTCAGGGAATGGCAACTGAATTAGGAACAACTGACTTTGAAACCTCGATGAGAGACGTCAGTGTTGAACAATGCTCCCACACTTTAAAGACGAGCATCCTGAAAGCAGCTGAACGACACATCCCAAATAAACGAGTTCGTATCTACAATGATCCCCTTTCGATCAATCGGACAGTCAAACGCTGCATTGCAAGGCGACAAGAGCGTTTCAAAGCCTGGAAGCGTAATCCTACAGAGGAGAACAGGTCCAGTCACATAAGGGCATGTCGGGATGTAAAGAAAATAGTCAGGACCACAAAAAGGGAAAAAGAAGTATCCGTAGCTACTATGGCAAAACGCAACCCAAAGGCATTCTATAAATATGTCAATGAACGAAGAATAAAAAAGAAATCATAGGTCCGTTCAAAGGACCTGGCAGTGCAATCACCAATGACTTGAGAGACAAAGCCACAATCCTGAACGACTGTTTCAACTCTGTATTTACTATTAAAAATGTTACGAATATTCCTGAACCAGCACCGATGCAAGTTGCTCCTATAAACCCATGTGTTTTCTCGGAGATCGAGATCCTTCAAGCACTGACCCACCTAAATGTGTACAAATCCACTGGCCCAGATAATCTTACTCCCCGTGTACTACGAAAATTGGCTCCAGTCGTCGTGAAGCCACTGCTCGAAGTATTTAATCGGTCTCTTAGAACGGGAGAAGTTCCGCAGGACTGGAGACTAGCTAACGTGATACCGATACATAAGAAGGGGGACAAGGAAAGCCCCAACAACTATCGACCAATCAGTCTTACATCGGTCGTCAGCAAAACTATCGAACGCCTCCTGAAAAAGCGCATCACTGACCACCTGAGGATACATCAGTTCATATCCGACTCTCAACATGGCTTCCGAAATGGAAGAAGCTGCTTAACAAACCTTCTGGATTTTTTCTCAGAAGTTACTGATATTAAAGATGAAGAAATGGGTGTAGACCTTGTGTATCTAGACTTCCAAAAGGCTTTTGATAAAGTCCCACATCAACGGCTAATGAAAAAATTGGAAGCCCATGGTATCCAGGGAGACTATTCACGATGGATCTGGGCATGGCTTACGGGTCGGCAGCAGTCAGTGAAGCTTGAAGGAGAGACAAGCGACTGGACGCAGGTATCATCAGGGGTTCCACAAGGTAGCGTGCTTGGCCCACTTCTGTTCTCAATATACATCGATGATCTGAATCTTAGCATCCGTAGTAAAATCAGTAAAAATGCGGATGATACAAAACTATGCCATTCTGCCACGAAAAGAGCCGAGCTCCAACAAGATCTGGACCACCTCATGGAATGGAGCACAACGTGGCAGATGAGCTTTATTGTCGATAAATGCTCAGTAATGCACGTAGGGCTAGTGAACTCTTCAACTCCATTGAAAATGAATGGGACGGAATTGCCTCCTGTCACCCAACAACGGGACTTGGGAATCACTATTACAAACAAACAAACTACAGCACAGTCAACAAATTGACAAGAGTGTGAAAATGGCAAGCAGAGTACTCGGCTTCATCACCAGAAATTTTGAATATAAGTCCAAGGACATCATCGTTCACCCGTACAAGGCATTAGTGCGGTTACACTTGGAATTTGCTGTTCAATTCTGATCGCCACATCTGTGCAAAGATATCGATAACATGGAATGAGTGCAACGCAGAGCAACGAAATTGATACCTCAGCTGCGAAACAAGCCGTATGAATGTCGCTTAAAGGAACTGGGTCTGATCTCTCTCGAGCAAGGACGACTCAGTTGGCAATTAATAGAAACATTCAAGTATTTGAATGGCTTCAACGACGTACCTACAACGGGACTCTTTGAAAGAGACCTAAATGATCGCTTGCGAAACAACGGTGAAAAACTCAAGCACAAAGCTCGAAGAACTACCTTAATTCAGCAGTTCTTTCCGTATTTCATAGTCAGCATTTGGAATAGACTCCCTTCGTCGTTGTTAGTGCGGAATCAGTCAACGAGTTTAAAAATCGTCTTGACTTACATTGGGAGAGACATCCCCCACAGCTAAGGATTCCTCTTCCAGGAGTCGCACACCCTTAACGGCTAAAGCCTCCGGGGCTTCCTAACTCCGTTTTCTTCTCTCTTCCGCTCCAACTACACAACTACACTGTCTGATATCTTTAACTCTGCATATCAGCGGCTATTGATCACAATTTCGTGCATTCGTGATCGTCTCTTTTCCTGAGACTCTTCTTCCTCCTCTTCTTTTTTTCTCTCTTCTTCTTCTCTTTCTCCCAGTCGTTTATATCCTACTCATTTAATGGCAATAGCTCATAGAAGGCCAGGGCGAAAATTTTGGTGTCTCTTTGAGAATGTGCCTGTTGGTTCGTCTACTGCCGCCTATCTAATCTAATCTAGATACACTGCTCCGATGCTAAGGACAGTCCTTCGCCCGCATCGCATCGCCACCATCAGCAACCTGAAATATTTTCTGCCTATCAGTTTTCTACAGCATGAAGCATGGCAGGTTCACCACAGTCTTCAAGCAGATGAATACACTGATGAAGCCAGCAAGCCCAGAGCTAAATTTTGCCTATCTATTTCGTCAAGAGCGTGACACCGAGCATATAAATATATATACCAAGAAAATAATATTTTAGAAGCCAAGTTAATTCAATATATGCAGCAGGCGGCGGAAAACTGCAAATGTATTTTATGGATGCTGCATCTTGAAGAGCTATCTACCATCAGCAGAGGCCTACCAACGCTTCAAGTTAACTTACAGCTATTGTGTGGTGTGTTTTTGCCAATTGTGAAATTTGTATTTACTACGAAGACTGCCATGCTGATGTGCCAGCCTTTTACCTTCGACAGGGTGTGAACTGTCGCCCCCGGTACATCTGTGGGTCTGCAACGTGCAGTAATTGGAGTCAACGCAGCGCACTGTAGTTGAAAATTGACAAAACATTTGCTTGATTGGAAGTTTCATATATACTTCTATAACAGCCGGTATCATGGTTACACCTTCCTATGGTAACCTCTCTAAATTTCGCAACATTTCAAGAACTAAATTTAGAACTTTGACCCTCCCACCTGATGAGCTGGAGAACAGCGAAACGCGTGTCGTGGGTATCAAAATTTCTTCAACTGCTTCTAACCGACATCTACATTTATGCCATCTCAAGAAAAAAAAAATATATATTTATAAACACACGACGGTCATTTTTAGTATTAGATGTGTGCATAGTATTGTGTATGTATCAATACAGCTCTTCTCGACTGTAAAATAGCGCCACAGATTCAGTTCTCTAGTGGTAGATGCCAAACGCTTAACTCACAGGGTTGTAGTTGTTGTATTTCTGGGAACGCAGGCTTTTCGTTACTTGTGTCATTTCGATGCCGTACGAAATGAACGCAGGTTTGGGTTGACAACGTTTGTTTGATTCTTGTTTTCGAACTTATCCACTACAACTCGGAAATAGCTTGAATTTGCAATAGAGGAGAGAAAGCCCTAGTGAATTACCGAACTGAGTGCCAAATTTGATCGTCGTGATACCTCTTTTTGGCCCTTAATGAGTTTCACTCTGACGGGCAGAGTGTGTCAAGGGAAACAAGTCGCGCTAGTCCTCCATAAATCTAGGTATCGTTAAAAGTTGAAGACTTCGCCTCATAGAAAAAGTACTGGAAATATGAAATATTGTTAGTGCATGTAGTGTTATATACAGCATGTGACTGCCTTTCTTTGCTGTGTTGCATCAGCTCTCGTAATCGATTGTATAATCAAGAATCCTCCTGAAATTACCAAAGGTTTGGGAAATGGGTTAAACTCAAGCGACCTGAACTTGTATCTTCCAAAATTATACTGCACGGTATTGCAGGTATACATCGCTCGAGGGTCAGTCAACAACCAACAGCTATACAGTAGCTATATGAAAGTGAATCTGTTTAGTAACAAAGGTTACGGAATCGGATTGACTAAGTCCGACTTCGACTCATTGGAGGCCAAAAGCCTCCGACTCCTCATACCTTCAATTCTAACGACATAGAAGAATTTTAATCTAACTACGACTTCTGGACAAGCTAGTTTCGGTCTTAGATTCTTAGCTCCAAGAGAAGCCAGAGTCTTGTCGCCTCCGACTGCTCCTCTACTACTACCCTGTTAGCAACAGATATTATAAGTTATTTACAATAAAATACAACACATACAATTTTGCATACACTGTACCCATTACATTTTCTATTCTCGCACACATATACAGGGTGGGGCAAAAGTCTTGTTAGAAAATTTTGGAACTATATTTTACGACAATATTAACATAAATAGACTATTTTTTCTTGTCTCTAGTGGACCCGTGCGTGAAAAAATTCACGCAATAATCATATGTTTGCTCTCTTCTCTCACTCGCCATTTCAACATTTTCCTGCTCATGCTTATTAGCAACTTTTATTTCCTTCTGTAATTTTTCAGCTTTAAGTCTTTCTCGTCACTGTGTCGCATAGGAGCTTCATCTCACTCCATTGCATGGTAGCACGTCTTCGATCTTGAGACTATAGTACGCTCCATATTCTCTTTCTTAATTAAACGTGCGCCTTTCAAAGTAAAATCTTAAGTAAAACGCTGCAATAAACATGAATTGAACTCCAGTCAGCTTCTTTATGCAATGTGAGTCACCGTAACCACAATACCGCCTTCCATACTCAAATATCTGCTTCATTGAAGTGCTGAACTTTGGTCTCTGAAACGAAATCTGCTCCCCCAGGGAAATGCAGTAAGCTAGAAGAAATAATTGCCTACTACCCAAGAAAGAATTGTCTACTGCCCGTCGTGAGTGCTCCGTTGATCATCTGGTGTATTTAAACGTTGTGACATGAGTTAAAAAAATTATCGAATAGAACTTCAGAATGTGCATGTACATATATTGTTGAGATTTCAAGAAGTGTTTCAAGCAAGAAGTGCGTTCAGATAAAGGGAAAAGGATCCAACCATAGCCATGTTCTCCAACCTGGTCATCGATTTGTACAGAAACAAATTCTGCAACCTGGCCTATTTTTCGTCCATCTATTTCCTTAAGAGCTGACACGAAATAAACAAATAAATAAATAAGTAAATAAATAAATAAATAAATAAATAAAAACACCAAGCTTTTTATTATATTTGGATTATATGATAGTCTATTATATGATTTCTTATTTTTCTGAAACAAAAAAAATACTAATTTTTAACTGTCTCTTGAATGGAAGTGCAAATTCATCATAGGGCAGCCTCCTTTATCACTTGTTCTTAACGCTCTTGATTTATTCTTTGTGATCATTCCTAAAGAGTGAAGCCTGGTCTAGACTCTTTGCTAAAAAGCTGAAGCCTTTAAAACTAAATTGAATAAATGCCGAGAGAAAATACCCTTAGATTTTCCAAAAGCGAACGGTCGAGCCAAACATTTTGTTTAATACTTATGTCATATTGTTCCTCCAGTGTCAGCTTTTCATTTTGTGTGATTGGACTGTTCAATAAACATTTTTGCTGGAATCATGCTGAGTTTTATTTTGTGACAGTATTTATGCCCCACCCTGTATATTCTGTGCACTTACCTTTTGGAAGATGTCAGTATATTAGCCTGCCAATACTAATATTATTAATAAAACTTCATGCTTGAGCTCCCACGGACAGGTAATACAACCCAAATGAAGCATCTTGCAACACCGGGAAGCTCAAAACGCTGCTAAAGGAAATCCAGCAAAAAACTATTAACAGCCGACTTGAGCGCATGCAAGCCAATACGACCAAAAACCGATGACTGCAACAAATTCCAAACTTAAGCCAACCAGGGCACGAAGCACCGTTAGAACTGATTAGTTCGACATCCGACAGCCTCCAAAGTGAAGGAGTGCGCTCCGCACGCAGCCCGAGTCTCTCTCCCAAAAACCTTCAGGGCAGGGAGAGAAGAATACAACCAGTGCATCTCATTATTATACACCTTAGAAAACATACATAGCTCGGCTACTCTTCTCCTGTGGGACAGGTTCACCAGATCATTATCAGTGCACAGCCTGCTGGCTGAACTAACAAGTCGGTCCAACAGACGCAAGTGAGAGTCAGCAGCTGAAGCTCAGACCGGTGAGCAATACTCTAACACTGGCAGCAAAAAAGCATAAAGACATCTGCGGACAACCTGACTGTCACCAAACACAGAATTCACCTTACGCAGGAGCCCAATCTTAGTGGAAGTATGCGACACCAACCTCCTAATATGTTGCTCAAAAGTAAGCTTCTCATCAAAGACAACACCTAGATTCTCCAAGGTGCTAGACTCCTGACGCAAAGTGTCATCGATCTCCAGTTGGGGATGTTGTGGTACAAGTATCCGAGACCTGCTGACAATCATCGACTTGCTCTTACTGGCATTCAGCTTCATACTCCAGACCGAGCACCATGCACTAGAATGTGTGACAAATCCCTATTTAGAGGCTGAGCGACAGCATCACGCAGGCGAGGAGCAGGTATCACTGCAATCAAAGTGGAATCGTCGGCATAGTTGATCATCGTGTTTTCAAGCGAAAAGAACATGTCACTGGTATAGAGAACGAACAACAGCGGGCCAAGCACACTGGACTACATAGGACAGGGCTCGGTTTAAGGCCTCATCTATCACTAACTTGGTTCGCTTTTCTCTTCTTACAGCGAGAATTGCCTGTAGTGATGGCGATTTTTCATATCAATCTTTTAACTGGGTGTCACATATGTGACGTCACTAAGAATGACCTCATCATGAACCAATAGCAGCGTTACGATTACTTGCTTGATTACGTATCATGACGTGTTGGTTTAGTCGAAACCACCACTTGCCATGCATACCGAGGATGTAATGGGCGTAGAGAATATGAAAATCTCAAATTAATTGGCTGGGGTTGTAGTTTGCTCCTTAGCGATGAAACCGCCTCTTTAGAGTCACCATGCTAGACAGAGACAGAGTAAATATGAGGGCTTATAGAACAAACCCGGTTAGCACCTAACGAAACATTGTGATTTACGAGGATAACCGTACTTGCGCAGTTAGCCTTTCATTATTCAACGTACGACTACACAAGCCTGCAATGTTCTTACATCCTTCTTCGGAGTTTATTATTCGTTTGAATAGTACATGATATTCAGATTTCTACTTCTTTTATTGTTGCGGAGATTGAAATGTCTTCTTCTGCACATATTTTTCAGTAGCACCTGGAATTCCTGAGGTAAATTTTCGAAACCTCGCACAGGTAAATGAAAAATAGCATGGCATTAAAACAGAGCAAGGAACTAGTTTTTAGTCTTGCATTATGGAAGACCTGCTGTCAATAGCAATAGCGGGAGAGCTCCGCACTTTACAGTAGACTATGAAAAACAGCGTGTTGTTTCGTACTCTGACAGTGATGACAGCGAATAGCTTAGTTATTATAATGGGTAAGTCTTGATTTTATCAAGGGAGCTTTGAAAGCAGCCCTAAGCTTGGGTGCTCACAGAGAACTCGTTAATATTGTAACGAAATGCTTTCTTTACCTGCCACATTGATTGCGAGGAACAAAATAAGTTAGTTATACATACTGAATGTTGCACCACACAAAACTTTCTTAGTAATATCATCAAATTACTTAGCCAAATAAATTTCCTTCAACTCAAGATTATTAATGTATGCATGCTGTTTCTGGTCAAAGAACTAAATTTTATTTTATTTTATCCTCGCAACAAAGCATGATTGGCTTCGTTATTTTGGCGATGTTAAATACTGAGTTTCTATGTGCAGAGAGAAGGGTCAACAGCGATGGCGATTGTTTCTAGATTCACCAGCTAGGGCTGATAGTTAACTATTTACAAAGATTATGATATTTTGACGATAGGGGAGAGGAGATAGACGTTGACATTTTAGTGATCATCAATGGGACGGTTGGGCCACATTTCAAAACAGGTCGTTCCTGCGACAACTTTCGGGCCGTTGAGGAGTCCATAAACTGCACAGTAGTTAATACAGTTTAGGTTGAAAATAGTTAGCACTACAAATTTCTGCTTCACATTGTAACCATATTGCTCATAATACAGTAGCTATTAATAATGCCTGTGTTGACAATGATGAAAAATTCTATTTAGAACATGACAATCACAATTTATTTGTTAACTTTTATACGCTGATCTATTTCGTGAGTACTCATCGTCTCTGTCTGAATATTACCATAAACATACTTAAATGTAAAACTAGTACGGACGAAAACAATATGACTCTAATAATAAAAGTTCATGGCTACTTTTGGACTAGTTACCCGGTTTAAGACAAAATCAGTGAAAAAAGATATAGGGGAAATTCTGCTGAAAAATAGAGCACTCTGATAGCGCATACCTCCTCCAAGCAAGGCAACAGTATCGAAAAATTCAAATTGGCTCTGAAACAATTATTTTCATTGCATCACCATCAAAATCTAGTAATTTGTGCCTGATGACAATATAAACAGTTTTTGCAATTTTCTTGACGATCCGTTCCTAACCTTTTGAGTTATGCTGCTAACAAACATTATAACAAACATTAATCAAAGACAAAATTTAATCATCTATATATGTCTTTTACCATTACTAACAAGTATATTTTAGAATGATATCCTCAGAACTCTTTGAGTTATTGTGCTAGCAAGCATAAATTCAATTACAGCAACAAACAAACAAACGAACAAACAAATAGTTCATCACAAAAATTCGGCTATTTATTCTTCGTAATAAAACTAGTAACTCTTGTAAATTTCATGAAAATTCGCCCGTAACTTTTTACCAAAAATTAACCATCTAGCTGTTACTGTCAACATGCCTAACCATCACTGCAAATTTCATAAAGATCCATTTGTATCTTTTTGAGCTATTTTGTTGACAGACAAACAAATGGACCGTCAAACACGACAAAAACACAACTCCTTGGCAGAGGTAATTATTCACTACAGCAAAATGTTATCTATAATCACTGATGAGGAAGACCCGCTGCCGTTCGATTGGCTCTTAATTTACATGTACTCAGGATGAGAGCCGCCGCCGCCGCTCTGCGATAGCGACGTGTGCGTGCCTCTTCAGAGTGCCTATGTTGCTTGCTGTGTTGATAGCGCTTCCGAGATATTATCCTGAGATATGTATTCGTCAACAGCCTTGACTTGCCCGAAACCTCAATCCTGCGCGTTGTATTCGCACTTTCAAACGCGTTTCAGGAGGTAAGCTGCAATTTATCACGCTGCCGTTGGAGCTTAATTGGACAACTCTGAAATAATTTCAACTGGATTCAATGAGCAAAGTGAAGCATCTAACATTTTGGAGTGACAAGTTCAGGATGAGATTAAAAGACGTGACTTATTTGTAATTACTCGCATAAATTCCGTTAACGCAGTGCAACTTCTATGGAGCGACACGTTCTTTTCCCATGTCGAGTCGAAAAATTTTCAAATTCTACAATCTGCCAATTATGTTGTTGAATATGATAGGCTGTGACCAACCCCATCAATTCAAGAATACTTTACGCTCAAAAAAGAAAAAAAAAAAACTCGAGGAGGAATTCCGATAGAAGTTGCTCAAATCCAGATGCAAAATCGGAAAGTACACCTCGAAATTCTGTGAAGGGGAAATTTCACAGGAATGTGAAAACTCCAAGGAGTGCAATCGTGTTGTAAGGAAATGTTGCATTGGGAAAGCACACTGCAGCTTTACAGTATTGCTCATTATGCATGCTATTCTTGGGATTTTCCCCCAGTTTCTTGGGTCGTACCTTAACTCTAGAATTCCAAAGCTTGCTCTTGTATTGTACTCCTAGCTTCGGCTAGGACTTTCAAAATTGGACTTCCATTTTTTCAATAAGCATGCGAGAGTCATGAGTACTTATGAAGTGATGGGCTTTTGAAGAGCCAAAGGTAACGATTCACGTAGGTGAATAGAGAGTGGGAAACTGATCCGCTAAGAGAAGGAGGTGGGGAATACGCTGACTTCTGCTAACTGCAGATTAAATCAGTAGACCACTGCATGAATGTGCAGTGGCTCACCAGACCTCACACCTCGAGCAGGGAACTCAGGGTAATCAAATTGGTAATAAAGTAGTTAAACCTACAGTTGTGACCTAGGGTCAAATTACGATGACACTAGATTATATATAGTTGCTGGGAGTAGACGGGTGAACAGGTTCATCCCGGAGAGTATCCAAGACTTCAGCTCTTGAGCTCTATGACTGCGTAGCCTGCGGCATATTTTTAGGCTTGACATTTGCTCCCTGCAAGCCGTGTATACACGATGCTACTTTTTGTGCAACACAGCTCAACTCCTTGCGATTTTTCACTTGTTCATGGAATTTTTCTCTTAACTATACAAAATACTGTGGAGGCTTTCGCTCTCTGACTTTACCTTTGGCTTTTCACATTAGTCATATCAATTCGTATTGAACTGTTTTGTGTTGGCCTATCATTCATATTTTGATTTTATAGCATCTTGAGCTTGGCATTCCGACCCTCGTGAGGAGTAGATCATGAAGCGAGAACTGTATCAGGTCAGAGAAAGGCGTGGAGGAAGCAGCGTGTCGCGCAACAGGAGATGCTCCGCCTGAACAGGGCATAAATAAGATGCCGGGCGACTGTCTCCTACAGGAGGGCACATCCAGTTCTCAGCGAGGTCCTCTACAGTGCTTGCTCTCTGCCACTGGCAAAGGATGTTCATGCTGCAGTAATACTTAATAGTGCGTTCAATAAGAGCATAACTACGCCAAGTTTGAAACTCTATCTATGATTTATAAATAAAAATGGTCGTGTTACACACATCACGTAGCATCTTTTAGAACGTTTAGTGCATTCTTTCAGTTATCTTCGTCTGAACTTCATCCCTTCCTCCTTGCCATCACGCTAGCAGCATGCTTACGTTCGCAGCTCACAATCCTTGTATCGCTAGTTCAATGCCAACCCAGGCATGCGAGCTCTTTGCTGATCTTGGCGCACATGCAGTAGGCAAGTTCATGGCGTGCAGTCGCCGTGGTGGAACTTGCATTCCTCAGACATGAGGTGGGTGCTGGGGTGGCGGGTCATATGAACCTTACGTCAACTTGGTTCCATAGTTCTTGATGACCCGCGGTAGACTGCAGCCGCACTTACTTCTCTGGGGCCAGTGGGCCTATATCTGCAGCACAAACCAGTCTGTGAGGGTTCACTTAACTTTTACTGGAGACGGTTGGGTATCAAACTCGCCCGTTCAATCGTTGTTAGATTCTCAAATCCTAGCTGCGCCGGCGTGGAATTAGTTGTCGGGATTCGTTTTGACAGCGTGGTTTTGTAGGTGTTCAAGTCAGCAATGGAGGGTTTTTGAAAAGTTTTAAACGGCATCGAGGGCGTCGCATAGTTTTTTTTTTTTTTGTTTATCCCCATCCGACATGACTTCTTCCATTTGAAGCAACATAAGAAATTGAAATAGAAATAAAAAGAAAAAATAGAATTTATCCTTAGGTACAACACATATCACGTACCTGTGGGCGTATCAGGCAATTCACTAAAAAAAAAAACCGGAAGATTTCTTTGGCCTGACTCAGAACTAGACTAGCGCTTCCCAAATTGAAAATGAACCGTGTTGAATGGGTACACGCTCCATGGGGTCTACTAGACGCTGAACTAAAACAGTTATTGCAGTTTAGCTAAGGATCTATTCGATTCTAGATGCCATATGGCATGTTCTTTTGACAATAAATAGCGATTATCTACTGAGCATTGTACATGCCACACTAATTAGTACATATTTAGTATTGATACTTAGCCGGACTACGAATAAAGTTCAGGTGCAATACATGCATTATGCCGAGGCCACAGATGCATTTGCATGAGCACCTGGAGGCGAGGATGGGCTACTCACTCGTAGTCCTGAAATAAGTTTTTAACACGGCTGCATAGATACGGTAGCATGAGCGACATGCGAGCTGCCCATCCCTACATCATTTAATTCTTACAATAATTGCATAATGAGGTTCCGCATATAATAAGTCACCGATCGTCGCAAGCACAGCTCTGCCTTATCAATTGCGCCATGGTTCCCGTTATCGTAATCGTGTTTAGTCTTCGGGAGGCGCGTGCTTATCGGAGACTACCTCTTATCTCTGATAATTTGCCGAAAGAGATAAAGTAATGATGTACGACGGGAATCAATATAATTCTTATCTTTATAAGATTGTTGATGCTTGTTAGCAGTTATTGTACTTCACCACGCTCATGTTGTAAGCATATTTTGCATGATACACCCTTCAAGGATTAATTTTTTTATAATGTTGTTTTCCATTGCAGGACAAAGAGCTTACGTCATGCATATAATATGCTAATTTTTGCTCACTACGTTTCACATAACATACAGCTTTCAGTGTGCTAAATAATACCTCGTACTAGTCGCTCTCTGTAAATTTTGCCATAATGTATCACAGTCAGCATTTCGTAACTCAGTTTGTTTACCTACCTTAGCCCTAAATTAGGACTTTTACTCTGGAATAACGTCATACTACACAAAATATGTTTAGTTTACATGTATTTCTAAACCCAAAAAAGTTTTATTTTCGCTGATGATGTACATGATAGGCCTTTAGCCTTCTCAAAGCCTATGATGGATGTGCAAGTTCTGATTAGTAGTCAAACATCTACAGCTTTTTGTAGCATTCATGAGTGACCAGTGACGGCTCGAGTACCGCTACAGCCCACCAACTGCAGCCCCCCCCCCAACTTGCATTTAATACTATCGAAAATATTCAGCAAATAAATCGACTTACTATATTGTATAATCACTGAGCGCATATCAGCAGTCATCTCCTACGGTGGAAAAAGTACAGTGCAAATCATACGGAGACTCCTAAAGCAGAGAAAGGGCCAGAAATTGAAACGCTTCGAAACCGAAGATAATACCCGGATACGTAGAGAGATATAGTGATCAATGGGCCATATCTTCAGGCTGACTCATAACCACCGAGCTGTTTGTACTTTTTCGAGGTACCTTTTCGGATAACTCCTGGTGAGCACCTCGAGGCGTATAGGCCACCGGCAGGGCAATTAAACACCAGAGAATATTCGTTTGCAATTAAAGAAAGCTCACCAAAGTACTGCAGTAACGAGGTACAGCAGTAACGAGGTACTGCAGAAACGAGGTACTGCAGTAACGACGTACTGCAGCAACGAGGTACAGCAGTAACGAGGTACAGCAGTAACGAGGTACTGCAGTAACGAGGTACTGCAGAAACGAGGTACTGCAGTAACGACGTACTGCAGCAACGAGGTACAGCAGTAACGAGGTACTGCAGAAACGAGGTACTGCAGTAACGACGTACTGCAGCAACGAGGTACTGCAGTAACGAGGTACAGCAGTAACGAGGTACTGCAGAAACGAGGTACTGCAGTAACGACGTACTGCAGCAACGAGGTACTGCAGTAACGAGGTACAGCAGTAACGAGGTACAGCAGTAACGAGGTACTGCAGCAACGAGGTACTGCAGTAACGACGTACTGCAGCAACGAGGTACAGCAGTAACGAGGTACAGCAGTAACGAGGTACTGCAGTAACGAGGTACAGCAGTAACGAGGTACAGCAGTAACGAGGTACTGCAGCAACGAGGTACTGCAGTAACGAGGTACAGCAGTAACGAGGTACTGCAGCAACGAGGTACAGCAGTACCGAGGTACAGCAGTAACGAGGTACAGCAGTACCGAGGTACAGCAGTACCGAGGTACGGCAGTAACAAAGTACATCGGCGAACTGAGCGATGCTGCAGCTGACGATGGCGAAAAGACTCGTTACGAGCCCCAGCGCAGCAGGGGAGCTCGAGGCGACAGTACTGGAAAGCGGTCGAGGTGGCACTTGCTAGAATGCTGGCTGGTGCTAGTGGTCGTAGAGCTGCTAATTGAGGAGAGGAAGCCTTTTTACTTAAGAGTTAAGCTAAAGGTCAGAGTGAATTTCCATCCCAAAAGCCGGCTGGGATATACGAAATCGGGGGCAAGTAGCTTACAGGAGCTCGCGGTGAGCCGGTGACTTGCCAGCTATCGAGCGCATGCGGTCGCCCCGTATCATTGCTGTCACAATTTCGGGTCGTGTCTCATGTTGGAGAGCTTAAAACTGACACGGTGCTGGCCGAACTTCCTTGGACTGCTAAACTCTACGGAGCGTGTGCGTCTACGTTAATTGCTGGAGGCATAAATCTTGCAACCACTTCGAAAGTACTTTTGCTAAAATCCAAATGCCGTTTCCTTCTATCAAAAGTAGTCTTCTCTTCTGGTGAGCGTGAGTGAACTTCCTCTTAAGCTAATCTGATGCTAACCAAACGAACTCTGCCTAAGGAGAGTAGACGCAAGTCTGAGTAATAGTTCTGAAAAATTTGCCATGTTCAATCGGAGGTTAGTAGAGTTAGTGGGGGTACCTATTGGGTCCAACCCTGGGTTACCCCAAGGAGGAATACACCCCTTGACCTGCCGTCCCCCCTTACCCTAATGGGGTTCCCCTTACGGTCTGGCAGGCCGGTAGTGCTCATTAACACCGATCACCGTCCACACAAACACGACATTCTGAAACTCATCTCCGGTGAACACAACGTTCCAATAGTAGGCATACGATCACTAAACAATGGATACAACCTTCTTCTGGAGAGGAAAGAGGCGCAGACCTCATTCTCGCACAAAATCTGACAGATAAGCTCAAGTACCTCGGACACACGGTTTCAGCGCCTCTTGACGTTCGGGCCCGGCGCTCCTCTTTTGCCGGCGGCACGTTGACCCGTTCGTGGGTGAACACACTGCGAAAGAAGTCAAGAAGGAACTGGAGGATAAACAACCCTGGCTCAAAATCAACCAAGTCTAAAAGATCAAGCAATACACCCACGTTTTCAAGATCGAGTGCAACAGTTTCACTTGCAGACATAATCCTAAGGGAAGGCGTAAAGTGCTTCTTTGTTCGAATCACTGCTGCTCAAATGGAACGAGAAAACTTTGTGAACTTACAGCTCTGTTTCTAATGTTACAAGTATGAAGAACACTCAACACAAGACTGCAACATTCAACATCAACTCTGCTCAGAATGCGGTGAAAAAGGACATACATTCAAAGAATGTACCTCATCCGTCAAGAAATGTCTCAACAGTGGTGGCACTCACAGGACCATGGCCATGGCATGCCCGGTGAAGAAGTAAAAAATGAAGGAAAACTAGCAATGCAAGCCAACGCGGAAAAGCAGAAACAAAAACAAACCTATGCCGACATCACCAAAAAAGTAATCCAAGAGACAACCCAACAATTCACATACTGGAATTAGATAACAGCGCCTAACTTGACATCACTGCTGTCATCTTACGCTTTCATTTCTACATTATGGCTACAGGCGGAGGAACTTAATTACAAATCCGAACTGAACCGAATGCTCCCAGAAAAAAGGTATTACTCCCATGAACTTTCCAGATCTGGTGAAACCAGAGTAAAAACACAAGCAGAGTACTTTGTGGGGCTCTGTGTACTGGATGACCAAGAAACAGAGAAGGCTGATCTGGATCCAGCCAAGCTCAACGCTTATTTTCAGGCAGGGAGACTCAAATACGAAATCAGCCACTCAAACCCACACATGTCACCAGAAATCGTCGGGAGACTCATTCACCAGAAACAGCTATGGGAGAAAGACGAAAATATCATCTATAAACTCCAGAAACCTTCAAGAAAATCCGCAGCGACGTGAAGAAACGCCACCTCATATACAGAGGGCTCAGGAACAACTCCACACTACCCAACGAAGCTCACGGTAATTCAACACAACGTTAGGCTTTGGAGTCCAAATGAACATGCACTTACAAATTAATACTTTAGACATAACCCGGATATAATCCTAATTAACTCACATGGGGTCCAAGAGCATCAAGCAATAAAAATCTTCGATTACAATGTACATGAAAAAAAATTGACACAACTCCATTCACAGCGGGCCAGCTATAGCAATACGTACAGACATAAAGTACAGATTATTGGACGGATTTGAAACAGACATGATAGGCGCAACAATAGAAACGCAGCAAGGTCCTATTCATATACTAACGGCTTACATACCACCACGATACACCTACATGCATTACGGAGATTTTTACGCACAACTAACAAAACCTGAACCGGTATACATAGTAGGGGATATGAACGCTAGGCATACGAGACTTGGCCACAGGGATAATAATAACAGGGGAGAAACACTTGCCACTCTAATAGTCAGGGGACATGCCCAACACCTCGGGCCACACTTCCCAACACTCCTCACATACAAATCCGCCACATCACCTGACGTTGTAATAGGATATCACAAAATCTTCCACAACTTTCACTGAGTAGCTGGTAGCATCACACCCAGTTAACACCTGCCTCTAATATGCACAATATCAGCATCACCAATTCAAATACCAACTAAACCAAGACCTTCAATGAAACAAGCAGATTGGGAATTATACAGAAACCTGTTAGCAACAGTGTCTCAAATCACAGAAAATGAACAAACTAAGCATGAAATTGATGAATCCGTCAAGCAATGGACAGAAGAGGTACTTAGAGTAAGTGCGCAAACAATACCCACCACTTACCACACCACACTTCCACACCCTAAGCTTACCAATGAAACACGCCTCATAGAATTCCAGTACAAAGCACTTAGATACGACATTGCCACGAATGGACCATCCATCTCAAAATATCGCCTATTGATCAAACTAAGACAAAAACTACAAACGGAATATCAACGTCTTTTGCAGGAAGCATGGGACAGTGCTGTACAGAAAATGAACATAGAAAGAAATTCAAAGAAATTTTGGACATCCGCGAAAAAAACCATAGGGAACAGCACAAAAAACAAAGCCACCTAACTGAAAGGACACAACAATGAACCATAGCATAGCGGCCAAGAAAAAGAAGCAATTTTCAGAGAATACTAGAGTTTAAACTTTTCAGATATCATCTGATGAAAACAAAGAATTTGACTCAGAACACGAATCCACTGTTCTCGAAGATCTCGACTACCTACGGCCCATAACACAACCTTACTCTCGAAGCGACATCACCCTACTACAAAGAGACTGTCCACCCATAACGACAGACGAATGCAAAAGAACAATAGCCACTTTTATAAATAAAGCTCCTGGACCATCTGGAATAAGGAAACCACAACTAAGTAAGCTACCAGAAAACATGATCACAAATCTCTGCATCGTTATGAACCAGTGTCTGTCCATGGGGTACTTTCCAAGTGCACGGAAGCCTAATAAAAGTCCGCTATCACACCCTAACTACCGACCAATATCTCTCTTAGACCTTCAGTCCGAAATATTCGAAAAACTCATAAACCACAGATTTCAGCACATCCTAGACACCGACTCCTTACACAATAAAAGACAACACGGCTTCAGAGCAAAGCATGGAACTCAAACAGCACTTGTCACTTGTACTTTTCTATGAGCTAACAGCCACAGCACGCGCCAACAAGAAAAATGTTGACATCGTCCTTAGAGACATAAGCCGGGCTTTCGATAAGGTATGGCACGATGCCCTCAAAGTATAAAATAGTTACAAAGAACTTTTCAGACTGTTTAACAAGAACCATTTGTAGTTTCCTGGACAACAGAACCTGCCGTATCAGAATTAATTATTACTTAGGACCACAGTTTCCAGTGGAAAGCGGAGTGCCGCAAGGCAGTTGCCTGTCTCCATCACTTTTCACCTTCTACACACATAATTTGGAAGATCCACACGCACATTCCGAATACATCGGTTACGCAGATGATATCACCCAAATAGTTATACTGGAGGGATCACATGCGCGTACATCACTGACAACAGCTAGACACATTCGAGCGCAAATTGGAAAATCAAAGCAAACCTGGAAAAATTGCAGATAGTACCAGTGGGAAGAAAGAAAACAGCAAGAGTTGCTCTACAAAATAGAACAATAGATTATACACATTATACAGTACTAACGGGTTCAAAGAACATATCAGTAATAGAGTAAACCAAGCGAGATCAACTATGGCAAAACTGGGGCGTTTCAAAAATTTACCAACAAACAATAAAAGAAAAGTAGACACTTCACGGCCAGACTTTGGACATTTTCAACCTTGGTATGCGTCATACTGGTCCGAGCCGAGGGTATCATGATTAAAGAATAATTCTTTTGTTTGTAGAATTTCTACAGTTTCATTCAGTATTAGATAGGGGAAAATTCGGATGATACGGGACTGAGATATCACTGAGAAGAACATTGCTTCTGTTCTGTGGAATTTCTAAGGAGTTCCAGCTACACCCACAGCAACGTAATCAGAAAGGTAGGAAATAACGATCCTATTTTTCGTTTTAGACTGAATTCGTCAGGATTAAGTGACTGGCGTTATTTATGTGGTAGGTTAGGTTAGAGGAGCTGTGTTAGGCTAGGCGCGTTATAGTAGCGTATTGCTTAGATTGCAACATCTTATAAAGTGGGAGCATTAACTAATCGGTGAATTCCCACCGGTCACGTTAGCTTATACGACTTAATTTGGCTTGGATAGAGACATTGTTGAGTTGGAAAGAGCGACGGACGTTTACTCAGACGAGGTGGGCTACGTTATAAGAGCTGCATTAGGTTAAACTGAGGTAAATTGTAATAGTATAGCAACGGTTGGTTCACTTTTGGAAAGTATAGTGTTTATTCAACCGTGGAATTCCACGGGTACCGCTGGTCATAATATTAATACGCTTATATCTACGTGTGTGTGCGTCTGTGTGTCACGCTCTTCACAAATAGATAGGTGTAAATTGGAGACTTGACTGCACTTAACCCGTATCATATCTACGCTTTCGTTTTTCTTTACAAAATTATTTACTCGCTTTGCTGGTAGCGGATGGCATTCCTCATAGGGTCTGAGGCGTAGCCAAGATACGCCCTGGGTGAAGAAAACGGCTAGTGTTGTGCATCTCTGCTCTAAATTTATTTTTCGAAGAGAAGATGCTGCTGGGAAAGCATCAGCTAGTACCTACGTCCTACAGTGCGATGTCTAAGGAAATGCAATGACATCTTCAGAACAAAAGAATACTCTCCAGCTAATGAAACAATTGACCCAATCTATTTTCGTTTATTGTATACGGCTTTNGTCGTATTTATATGTTTTTATCAAGACACAAGTGCGAATTCTCTGCTGAGAGAACATATGAGTGATACATTTTATAAAGTGAGAGCATTAACAATTCGTCGAATTCTCACGGGTCACCCACGCTTCACGTAAGAGACGGAATGTGTAACGATAGGCAGGGTTAAGCGGCGGATGTTAGTTCAGACGGTGTGGATTAAGTTAGAAGCGCTACCTCAAATTAAATAAGGTGAGTGAAAACATTCCCTTACGATGTGTGTCACGCTCTTCACTAATAGATAGAAGGAATTCAGAGCGTCCCGAGGTACTCGTGGATACGACCCGGGAAGGGATCAAAGGAAGAAGGAGTCAAGTTCATATTTCAGCTCCTTTGCGGCTCCCAGGTCTAGGGTAGACGCTTCACGGCCAGATTTTGGACAAACATATTCAACCTTGGTATGCGCGATACTGGTACGAGGGTATCATAATTAAAGAGTAATTCTTTTGTTTGTAGAATTTCCACAGGTTCATTCAGTATTAGATAGGGAAAAATTCGGATGATACGGGACTGAGATATCACTGAAAAACATTGCTCTGTTCTGTGAAATTTCTAAGGGGTTTCAGCTACACCCACAGCAGCGTAATCATAAGGGTAGGAAGTAACGTTCCCATTTTTGTTAGACTGAATTCGTCAGGAATAAGTGACTGGCGTTATTTATGTGGTAGGTTAGGTTAGAGGAGCTGTGTTAGGTTAGGTGCGTTATAGTAGCGTATTGCTTAGATTGCTACATCTTATAAAGTGGGAACATTAACTAATCTGTGAATTCCTATCGGTCACGTTAGCTTATACGACTTAATTAAGCTTGGATAGACAAACATTGTTGAGTTCCATCAGTAAGCAGCTTGGAGTTCCATTCATGTTCATTGTAGCAATTTACTTAAGATTTTACTTTGAAAGACGCACGTTTAATTAAGGTAGAGAATATGGAGCGTAAAGAAGAACGAAACAACGCATCTTAAGAACGAAGACGTGCTACCATGCAATGGAGAGAGATGAAGCGCCTATGCGACACAGTGACAAGAAAGTCTTGAGGCAGAAAGATTGCTAATACGAGTGAGAGAGAAAATGTGGACACGGCAAGTCAGAGAAGACAGCAAACATATCGATTATTGAGTGAATTTTATTAGACATGTGTCCACTAGTTATAAATAATAGCGTATCCAAACAGTCGGTGCTCGGTCCAAAACTCTTCCCAATCACGATAAAAAGACTAGGGACACTAATCAAGTTTCCATTTTTCCTCGTTTTCGGATGACACGCGAATATTAGCAACGGTACAATCAGTGCTAGACGTGCGGACTGTACAATTAGATTTAAGTAACATCTTTCGCTGGTCATCGGACAACAACGTGACCTTAACGAAGCAGAATTCGAATTGTTACGTTACAGGAAAACTTTCTCCTTGTTGAACCGATTTCCTATGCAAAGAGTAATTGGAGGGAAAGCGGGTAAAAATTTGAAGAGAATTAGGGGTGAGAATGCAACATAATGCCACTTTGAGGATCACTTGCCTGGAGTTGTGACGATAGGCAAGAATGGAGCGGATAGCTGCTTCAAACTTTCTGTTCACGGGAGGTAGACACGATGCTCACCTTATGGATACAGCTGGTACTGCCCAGGATACAATACTTCTACATCTTTTTGGATACCGAGCAAATAGAAAGACTTACAGCGCCTTGAGATTATCCAGAGATCATCCAGTGCGAAAATATGAGGTATGC
>LQNS02277097.1:17549068-17595289 GCA_001587735.2 Parhyale hawaiensis
GTGCTTGTTTTTGCCTTGTTTATTTACTTGTGACTTGTTTGACACAGTTTCTTTATTTTTAGATAGGGAATGAATTCGATGGACCTATGGGGGTATGGCCTATGGCCTATCCTATCTGTCATGGATTAGCTCTTTAATTCGATTGTATCTGTGATACGCACGTGGAACCTGCCCCTTGGCTGCAAGAACGGGCACGATAATTTAAAAGTTACTCTCGAAAATACAACTGGAATACGTAACATATAATTGAATCTTCTTTCAGACTGCGTGTGGATATTCGTTAGACAAGCATAGAATCTGTAGATAGTGAACCGTATGGGCAGCTCCTTGACGGGCAGAAAAGGACGGCCGAATAGCGTGTAGTCAATGACCAGCTAAATAACGCCTCCTTTGGTGCGAAAGCAAAGACGATCGTGATTATTATTATACTAGTGTCCCGTGCCGTCATTATAAATGACGGCAAAAAATTACCACTTCACCAAAACCCCCGCCGTCTTTTGGGCTTCCTCATTTTTCCCCCATCTAATACTGAAGAAAAAGATTCCAAGGTATCCAACTATTTTTTTCGCCTTTTGAAACCTGAATTTTCTCTTATCTTATTAGTTCTATTTTCCCCTATCTAATACTGAAGAAAAAGATTGCAAGGTTCCCAACTTTTTTTTTCGCCGAAGAAAAAGATTGCAAGGTAAACCACTTTTTTTTTTTTACATTTTGATATCTGAATTTTCTCCTATCTTATTCCCATAGAGCGGGACAGGAAAGATATAAATATATAAAAAATAAATAAATAAATGAATAAATAACTAAATAAATAAATAAATAAATAAATGAATAAATAAATAAATAAATAAATAAATAAATAAATAAATAAATAAATAAATAAATAAATAAATAAATAAATAAATAAATAAATAAATAAATAAATAAATAAATAAAAAATAAATAAATAAATAAATAAATAAATAAATAAATAAAAACACGACGTGAATTATTATATAGTACTGATTCAGAAGTTAAAGTCTCTGTTTCCACAACAAAGGCGATGTCACAGAGGAAAAGTGAAAAGACACATAGTGTGACGATAGACACGTGGAACCCATGCACTAGGGTGTTCCCACACAGGATCAACGTGCATGGGAACAGCAAGTCGAGAAAGAAGAGGAAGAACAAATGAAAGAAAGCTCAGTAGGAATAAAAGGTGGGAAGGAACCAAAGTGGGCACGTAAGACAGACAAGACGATCGTGGTGACGACCTAACGGGTCACGGGTCTTCTAGTGGAATATAAAATCCCAACGCCGCACCAACAACGCTCACTACCGAACATTAGGAGGACAGAAAACTTCCGACATTGAATAAACTAATCTTCAATTTAACATGCGCAGGGCAAATGACAGCGTCACGTGGAAGATGGCAGCGACAAGCCTAAATTGCCGGGAAATCAAAGGCATGATCAAATCTACCTAATGTTAAAAATCATCGAACATTTACGCAGAAACCTAAACCACAATGGAAACTATATAAATCGGACTCAGACAAAAGTCGGGCACTCCAGCAAATTCTAATAACCTGAACATCTGCATATGTAGGTATGCATCAAACAAAATATCAGATATCAATCAGCACAAAGATTTTAGAACAACGAAGGCTATGTCTTTTGAGGTGGCTTCAGTTCCTAACCTTCATAAGTAGTGGTTTGCTGGAAGAACCTTTGTGCTTGCAGTGCTCAGCCCTCGCCGTTACCACACCTCTAAAGTAGTTTTACACACTCGTCAGTTCCTCGTCGCTAGGCCCAAATTGTAGCCTGTTCTGTCAGTCTACCGATATTATGTAATATTTATGTATCCGTGCTTTCGCAGCTGTATAAGTATTATCGATAGAAATAGTCATTTTTGCCCATGCATCATCAAAACAAAAGAGAAGGAAACGCATCAAAACAATATAGAGAACAAACGCTATTTTATGATGTATACATGATCAACATTCAATCATGATATAACTAGCTTCGTAACCTAATTCATAACACTGGTTCTCCTATAGAGGTATACAACCACCCGCATTTTGGTGTATGAATATTTCATGCACAATTCCTTCAAGTATTTCTAATATATTTCTATGTAATTTGTGCCGCGTATGATTAGAAGCACTGGAAAATAAGCTGATAAACTGAAACAGATTAGTACACCTGCAAGTATTGCATAGTACAAACTACACTTTTCATCCTTAATATATGTAGAAAACTTCATATGATTTCTTTATTGTTGAATTTTCTAGCATATTCTGCTTTTGTGCATTATCATCAAAATATTTTTTCCACATAGTCTCTTTATTCTTGTAGAAACTTGCTTGATAAAGAATATATTCTGAGTACGAATATCTCTCTACCTCCCTCTACTTGTAGTACCGTGCAGGAGAACAAAATAAACTTCAAATTGAAATGAAATGCACACGAAGTTCATGAGAAGAGATATATCTCGCCCAAACATGAATGAAAGATTTTTTCATATACTCCTGGAAGAAAGTAGGGTGCATTACTTTCAAATGTAATTATGCTGTTAAGAACCAAAATTTTCATAAACATATATTTTCACCACAATAAATGAACTCATTTACAATTGTTTTCGTACTGAATTTTGTCTTATACCTATCTTTTCTTTTACTTCCATCAAATTAAAATTGTATTCAATTTTTTCGTATTGCCTCACTTTCTCATTGATGAAAATTTATGGTTTCGAATCAATAGTGACACAGCAGTGAGCCTATTGCACTCGAGATTTGAAGCAACTAAAGGTTTCTCTCTTCACTGCCGATATCCTTACCCCGGACACGCCTTTAGCTCGTTTAACTTTAAATGAGTTTGAAGTTTCCATAACTTACATTTCAAACTACTGTTAGAAAAACGCTAATTATTCCTGGTGTGTGTTTTTGTGCAGCTCACGCAAGTCTGTCCCGAACCTTGTACGGTGGAGTTTCAAAATTCACAGCCATTTCCAATGTGCTACGATTGGTGAAAACGGGAGAGCCAGAAAACACTTTAGGAATCGGCTAGTCAAAAACAATCAAATTTCAGTTCTTTATGTCCCTGCGAGTAGTAGCTGGCTTATTCTCTCGTGATAATGCCAATTGATAAGTGTTGCTTCACCAACTCTGAATAAGATGTGGTCTCATGCAACTGCTCAGAGTGTCTGCCACGAGCTGCTCGCTGGTCAAAGCAGAATGCAGAGTATACCTTGTTCTTACCACGCTCTACCACTTAAACTAAAAAATATGCGAAATTAAACAGGGCCGATTAATTATTTACGGTGGATCCTAGAAGTTTTTCTGTAAGAGTGTGCCAACCTGTGTTAAATGAAAACAGAAGTTATCCATCTAAGCTGATACTTTTTGGGTATGGTTCTCTTCCAGCCGGAGTAATACACTTTTCTTCTTTTCCAGGATCTATTATCACCAACACTGAGCAACACACAAATCACGGTCAAAATCAATGCTTCAACCTCGACATGCAGCTGGCTGAATACGGAGGTTTGAATAATTTTCTGAATTGTCGTTCAGAGCTCCCTGTCGTTTGCCAGAGAGATTATTAATTAATCTGCTAGTGTGCATATATGAAAATTTGTGTCCCTACCGTGACACATTTCGGCAGACAAAACAAATTGGGCATTTCACACACAGAGCATTGCCTGAGAAATCAGTTTTAACTTTGGGGCTAAAATGACTTTGTTGCGTAAAATGTAAGCTACAATGTCCTTGATTTTTTGCAAGCCTGAAATTGTTATGGTACGTTTTTGCTCTGAATATTCGATGCAGTGCGTAGAACTTCGTTTTTTTTTTTGATGGGCTAGAATGGCTCTCTTTGTGATATTATTTATTATTACTTCTGTGCTTGAATGACGAACAGCAGGCAGGAGAGACTATAACAATAGAAGTCCCATATTTTACACGGTGCAAAGAACAAAACAGAACAGACACTCTAGGAAGAACAAACTGCGTGGACAGCGGAACGATATCGTGATAACTGAAAAATTTTGTGAAACAAAAGAAGAAAAAACATCGATAAGTAAAGTACACAGCATCAGTACTACGCAGAACTATGGTGTTGCACAGTTGGAGAAATGGACGATATCGTCAACGCATAGAGTAATGCACACATCATTTACATAATTATATTTATATCACCTCACGGAAAAAAAAAATTCCGCTATAATGCAATGCACTGAAATTGAGTCAACGGAGCTGGTACAGGCAATACAATGTCCACTGGCTTCAGTTACCTGCAGGCTGGGCAATTGCTGTAACCAAATCTGTACTTGATTTTAGTGACTGTTGGATAAATTATCCAACGGCCCCTCATTTCCTCTGGGTAAAATTGAGAAAAATGATTGTATTTTTTAGTTGGCTGTACTCAAACAATGGCCACATACAGTGTGCTGTTACTGTGCTGTGCTACGGACTGACGTCGGATATATCATAATAGTTTGTTGTATATCCATATAGCTTGTAGTATGCAGTATAACGCTGCATTGATTCTTGTCAGTTAATAGAACGAACATACATTGTGCTTCTCGTCCGTTCATTCTGGTTGTTCCTATCATTTTTCAATGTTGATATATTAATATGAGTACCATCAAGTAAGTGCAATGCGCTGTTTTTACTTACGCACAGTCGTTACTAGTCGCTGTTATTCTTTATGGTGTTTATTACCCGGAATCACAATAAACAGATTTCAATTCTCCGCGTATTATTGGTAGAGCATCGTTTCACCACATACTCAATGTTTTACTAGAGAACTATCAAAAACACTGTCAGACTGTTGTCCTGTACTCTGAAGGCTTGCACCTTAAAGATAAAATTCCTAATTTGGTTGCTCGCTGGAATAAGAAACAAAAAATTGATTCTCCGATATGCAGGCTGCTCAATGAGTACACGCCTCCCGCCAGATCTAAAAGGCTAATGAACAGTAAAGCCAAGATTGCAATGTTCACATTGTTACCTATTGCCTCACAAACTGCTAAAATCTCAGTGAAAAAGACGTCTCAAGAATTCACTCGCCGGTGTAGCTTTAAGCCAGTCTGTAACTCTGACACAAAAGAAAACTATCAAAATAGGCGGAATATTGAAAGTATATTGCAATTTCAGCGTGTATAAGCTTGTGTCAAAGGCAATGACATTACGCACATTTTTTTTAGTAATAGTGTGTATAGAGTGTAGAGTATGTAGAATATTGAAATGATATCATAAAAATTTGCAAGTCTACGGAAGTAATGTATAATTTTGCCTACTTTGATACCTACAAAACTCATGGGAACATTTTCAAACTCTACGGTGTTTGCTTCGAGGATTCAAGTAGCCAACGCGGAGCTACAGGTGGAACTGCAGGGCGAGTAAATGAGTGTCTTTTCTGTAATGTTGTTAAAATCATGTCCATTTGCATTCATCTTGAAGATAGATAGACGAAAACTGAAACAGGTCAAGCAGTTTTCAAATGAATGCACTTTTCATAAGTCAGCCAAGTGTGGTGCTTTTTTTTTTTTTTGAAGTAGAATGAAGAGCTAGGATACCCATTAAAGTTTGCAAGTGAAAATCAACAAATTCATTTCAACCAACTCAAAAAATAATCAGACATTTTTTTACTTAGGACGGGCTCTTCGCTGCATTATTTTGTTAGTTTCCCACGAAAGAACTGAGAACAAATATATAAAATGAATAAAACATAACGTGCATGGCCCAGCAGCCAACTGTGTTCAGAATTACATCTGAAATTTGCATTTTCCACATTATTGCGTTGGATTAATTTTGATAAACTACCCTAATCAAGAGGTAGTTTTTATTTAGAAAATACCGAGATCTTACCAAACGAGAGCTGTTTAAGGCTTTCAGTCTAAATTTAGTTCAATATCATAGTCTCGGTAGAGCCAAATCAATTCACTTTCAATGTGCAGCATAACTTTATGTTTTTATTAGTATTATATTAAGATGCGTTTTTTTAATAGTGATCGCCTTACCTATCGGGTGACGCCAAAGGAATCCTGTAACTATAAAGACAATGGATCTGTTTTATCAGGCAGAATAGTGGCCCGTGCAGTCACTATAAATTACGGCATAATATTAGTACATAAAAAACATCGTCTTTGGTGCCGGGCTTCTTGAATAGAAATTCAGCATTCTGCCTGGAAAACTGGATATATGGCAGAGAGGAGTTTTTGAAAGCCTATCTTCATTTGCGTCTGTAGTAGCTTTAGTAAAACCTTTCAGTAGAATCAATTCAAATCTGCACTTTGCATATGTACTTCCTTTACTAATATATTTCTGGTAAATCAGGTCCTGAATTTCTTATTCCCATAGAGCGTGACAGGGAAGATATATCGTATCAATATATATATATATAGAAATAAATAAAAAAACACAACTTGAATTTACTATAATACTGTTGTACTGATTGAGATTGGTACTCATTAAGAATTTTACAGATGTGCGTGATTCAATAATTAGATATACACACCGAGGTTTGTTTCGCGCTAAATCGCTAAGAGATTAGTGCAGTGAAATGTGGATCGAAATTTATTAGGAAAAAGTCAATTTCGATCTGGCAAAAAGCGTCTCTGTTAGTGGAGCCCCAGTCAGAATCTTGTGTATTGGAGCAGAATACAGAATATTTTATCATGTACTAAAGTCTAATACATATGCTTAAAGCGACATTTACGACTTCGCATTGTGCTAATTACATGGACGGGCTAATGTACTCGAGTCACGCACTAGCAATTACTTTCTTCTCTACCAATGATGAGTAAAAGATTCTGTATGTCGCGGCTCCCAGCCGACACTCTACGAGACAACGACTTGGCCTTGAGCTTCGAATTAGCCTTGACCTTGAACTTGGCCTGAGTCTTGACTTGGCCAAGGCCTTAGCCTCGGTCTTTGTGTTAACCTTGGCCTTTCAATGAGAGACCAGAACGAATCTGTGAACAGGCGAGTTACCCCGTCGATGAAGATTTTCTATAATAGTGATTCGAAGAAAATGTTCCCCTTACCAACCACTTCACCAAAAGGATATCATAGGTGGTATTTCAAAATTTTTATGCATGTAGGTTATGTCAAAATAACTTTTCCAATTTCTTGCCGACGTCAAAGAGAAAAAAGTACGTAGTCACATTTTTGTCTACAGTATAGCACACGTAACATCAAATTATTTTATACATACAGTTTATAACAAATATCTTTCCTAATTTCTGGCGAATGTCCAGGATAGACGTGTGGCAAACTTTTGAAATCCACTTGAGTGGGAATGGAATGTTAGCTTATGTCACTCATGTCAGATAGTTACTACGACCCCTTCTGAATATATTTCAAGTGGATGACGCTTGAATTAGGCCTTAGTTATTTTTTTATAATCAAAACAATATGGCTACCGGAGATGTTTGGAACTGAAAAAATTGTACAACTTTCAAATTGTTCCAGATCAGTCTGTATGTCTGCTAATGATACATATGATCATAGACCGCAACAGTACTTGTCTCTTAGGTCTAACGCTGGCGGCCAAAAGTCGGGTACGGAAAAATGGAATTTTATAAAGAGCTATTCTTTTCCCCCTATCTAATACTGAGGAAAAAAATTCCAAAGTACCCTAGATTTTTCTTGCAGAAAAGGTATCTTGGATACGGCGGGGACGCACTTGGGTGCTTGCCTGCATGACCGTGTCTGAACATGTTCACAAAAGCTCTTGAGAAAATCCCATTTTGGCCGTCAGCGTCAGAGGCCACTTTTGGACCAAAGAGTCAAGTACTGTTGCGGTCTATGATATGGTATATCAAAGGAAATATTATTTTGTCAGGAATCGGTTGAAAATGTTCATATTAATATTATTAGGATAGGAAAACATTCATGACAAAACATACCAGAGCACACGTTGCAGCTATTTAAAGTGATAAAAATTAAGACTATACTTTATCTGTGAATTTAAAGCGTCGAAAGTAGCTATTAAATTCATATATTTATATGTCAAACTAAATCTCAGCTTTATTTTAGTGGATATATTATTGTCATGTGGTTATTTTTAAGGATATTTAAGGATATTTTTAAGGATTTTTAAGGATTTTCCAAATATGGATATATTCACGAAAGAGCATATTCTCATGTTACGAAGAATCTGATATAGTAACTTGAATGGTGATGAAACATTTTAATGAAATTTTTATTTCTTGTGGCTGATATCGTCAACGCCAGTTCTATTATTTTTCGGGTATATGTCACATGAGGTTAGGAAAAAATAAGCGAAGCTAATGCGTTTAGGTAATGTTCTGTCACTGTGGCGCTGGTGAAACGACAACATGGAAAACGTTTGGGAAACATGCTTCTTTGCGCAATGGCTTTGGACGCGGCACCTTCTCTGAGCGACGACACTCAAGAGAAGGTCGAGAGTTTCGTCTACCGACTTTGCTCTACCAATGAGAAAGTCATTCACATTAATGACGTTCGATTTAAAATATACTTCAACCTCATCCAGGATTCAGCGAAGGTGGCACCCACTCAGTCATCACTGAGGCAACATATCAAACGAGCTCACCACCAATGTATACCGTTTAGTATTCCACACTGGTTTTTCAATCCGACATATGTTCTTCGGTTCGATATGGATGAAAAAAAGAGGAGACAACGGGAAATATACTTCCTCCTCTGATGAGTGAAGAAGCCTTTCCTGCCGTTTACCTCAAACCGATGCAATGCCAGTGCATGAACTGCCAAAGAAACAGATGCAGCTAGCGACAGAAGAAACTGAGATGTACCGGTGGTTATGGTTGCAGAGAGTCTGTCAAAATTCCTTGATTAAATAGTGCTCCAGATGACTGACAATGATTAAAGTTGTGTGTGTGTATATATACATACTCATATTCAAGAGTAGAATGTTTGTTTTAGCCTTTGCACAAAACTTTGAAAAAATTGGTAGCAATCGTCAATAAAGTTTGATTTAATCCAGTGACTGATAAAGTCTCAGGAACCTAAATTCATTTGTTTTGCTTATTTTTTCCTAACATCAAGTGTCATCTACACGAAAAATATCAGAACTGGTGTCGATGATATCGGCCACATGCAACAAAAATTTCATTATGATGTTCTATCACCATTCAAGTGACTATATCAGATCTTTCTTAACATGAGAATATGCTATTCGTGGTGCTCTGGTATAGTTTGTCATATATGCTTCCCCATCCTAATAATATGATTATTAACATTTTCAACTGATTCCTGATAAAATTACATTTCCTTTGATGTATCATATGTACCATTAGCAGATATACATACAGATCTGGAACAATTTGAAAGTAATACAATTTTTTCAATTCTCAACATCTTTGGTTTTGTGCTCATTTCGTTTCGATTACAAAAAAATTAACTAAGGCCTAATTCAAGCTTCATCCACATGAGATACATTCAGAAGGGGTCATAGTAACTATCTGACATGGATGACAATTTTTTCAATTCTCAACATCTTTGGTTTGGTACTCATTTCGTTTTGAGTATAAAAACATTAACTAAGGCCTAATTCAAGCTTCATCCACATGAGATATATTCAGAAGGGGTCATAGTAACTATCTGACATGGATGACATAAGCTAGCATTCTGTTCCCACTCAAGTGATGTCTTGGCCCCTATTGAGATTTTGCCGTTAGTCTAAGAGGAAAAGTACGCTGCAAAAACATTTTTATCTTGTGTGCGTCAAGTTACGGCGGATACCTTTAGTTGTAAAAGTAATGCCTCCTCGATCTGAAATATTACTTTATATCCCTTCCAAGCGAAGTGTACGACATTTTATTAAACTGCATGATGACTTCACACAATGCTGAAGTATCGTGATATTGTAACTATGAATACGAATGAAAGGATGTACCACGAAAAATTGTATTTGTTACTCCCGAATATATTTGTTCCTCATTTAAAACAAGCAAAATCCCTTCTATATTCTCAGATTTTGGCCTCATGCCATCATGTCAAAACGATTAAATAATCTCTATAAATTACGTGAACATTTATTTATTTCGTGACCCTCGTGGTGTACAGTAGCATCTGATAATCAATTATTCTCCTACGAGTCTTGGTTCGACGAGGTAAAATGTCTCTCACTTAAGGGTTACGCATTTTTCAGTTTGTTTTCAATAGGTTCAAAGTATTTTGCCAGCATAATGTTCGTATGCAGTTTTTTCTTTATACGACGGGGTTTTCATTTTTGACAGACTAGCGGATGATGCAGTGGGAACTTGTAAAACTTAGACAGGCATATAGTCTTAGTTTCTGGAGGATGCAAAGTTTGGAGATGACCAGATTTACTGTAACTGTAGATAGTTGTGTATATATGTATATATATTTATTTGTTTGTCCACCCACAAAGAGGGTGAAAGAGTAGAGCAATTTTCATATTTTTTTTACAGGAAGTCTGGACGGTTGATCTAGATGTGACCAGTGCCAAAAAAGTTAAATTAGCTGGCCATCTGAATTGATGACGACAATTTTTGTTATCTGTCCATATAAAAAGAGGCAGAAGGAGTTGAGTCATAATAATATAATGTTAGTCAGGGGATTTGACTCAGGTATGAATAATGATAAGAATTTAGAGGTACAGTAGCTAGCCATCAAAAGTGACTTCATTGAAATTTGTCTCTTCCCTTAAAAAGAGGGAGAAGTAGATGAGTAATGCTCATAAAAGGAAACAATCCAAAAACTAGAATAAGCTAGCAATAAAAAATGAAGGCGATGAATTTTTTTTGCCTACCGAGAGTGATGGCTTCACACACCACGAGGCGTTCTCGTTTCACCTAACTTTGCAAGACATTTCCTTGGGCTAACATCATATAAAATTGTGAAGTTGTGCAATTGAAGTTACTACGTATAACATTTCACCAAACAATTTTGCGGCTCGTTAAGTACGGCGCTGGCCACCGTTACAACTCTGCACATCGCTGTGTGTAGCCTTCCGTTCAGGTTCTTTCTTTCTTTTGGATGTCTTTGTTTTAGGAGTTTTACTGTATTTGCAATTTCAAATGAGCATCGAATGATAATTGCTGAAGATACAGTAGAATTCTACAAAGGATCCCAATAGTACCTTACAAACTTCCCGAAAAGGAAAACATCCAAGAACATGGGCAGTACACAACACTATCAGTGAGGAACTCTGGCAATAGCCAACATTATATTCACTGAGTGCGAGAATGGTAAGGTAAAGCTTAAATATATTCGTGGAACATACTACTACGTATAGTACAATTGCACTGTGAAGTGTTGTTAGTTGATATATATATATATATTTTACTATAGATGGCAAATCAATTGAAGATGGAAGAATTTGACGAGAAGCAAGACAGTTAGTAGAATTTTGTTACCCACGACGCGTTTCGCTGTACCTCAGCTCATCAGGTGGGAGGCTCGAAGTTGATGAAAAATAAAATTCTACTAACTGTCTTGCTTCTCGTCCAATTCTTCTATATATATATATATATATATATATATATATATAAAATAGCGCACAGCAGCGAATAAATTCCTAACACCAATAATAATTAGAGATCGCGCTTTATTCTTTTTTTTTTCACTTGGCTCTCAGTCATATGCACACTGCACAGGTAATAGCCATAAGCGAAGGCTGATCAAACGGAGGATCATCCTTGGTTATAAGCAGTATAATTCATATTTGAGGAGCTATTCATTTTTGACGGGTTGGAAGATGGTGCAGTGGAACTTACCATGTTATTGTGCCTGTGGCCCACACTAGCTACAGCGCCGGCAGGAGTCTCACAGCTGAAGTGATGACCCAACAGTGGCTGAGGAGAGGCGTTCTCTCCCTGGGGCACCAGCGAGCTATGTATGTTCCGCCGACGGCCGAGTCCTGCGGAGACGGGACGGGCCTACATGCATTCAGTTCCTATGGGCTCGCTCCAATACTGGAACAGCTACCGTAGTCTTTACATCCCGTTTGAAGCTTCGATAGTCAGTTCTTTAGTCTGGTGGGTCAGTTAAATTGATTGCATAGTCAGAGCAGCAGAAGTGAGCTCTTGCAGTCAGTTGTGCCTCAGCCACAAGAGAAGAAATAGGCTGCAGGCCGCAGGCCACCGGCCTTTTATTTATAGCTGTGGTTGAGCCGCAGGGAGCTACCACTGCCCACCTCTACAAAGCAGAACACTCAGCAGTGACGCTCCAAAGCAAACTCGCTCTTCGTAACCTGGAGTCAGTTAGGACGTCCACTAAAGTTTCTGGGGAGACTTTATGGCAGCAATTATTGCTTGCGTTGTCAGATGCGGAGGGAATGTGGCACCCATCCTGCGGCCTGCTGAATTTTGGCTGGGTCGTTGCGAATGATACTGTAAGTGCAGTTAGAGGTCGTATTGGTATTGTGTTCCTTTCATCTCTTCACGATGACACAAGCATGAAATATCTACAATGTAATAAAGATCGATGTGTATTTATCAGTTTGTTTATCCATTTTCTGTCAAGCTTAAAACAAAACAGATAGGCGGAAATTAGCCCAGGTTGGAGGCTCTAGTCGTCCTCTCAAGCTCCAATGAAATGTGATCGATAGAAAATAGGTCCGGTTTTAGAAGACGGCAAACGTATCTTAATCAGGGAAGTTGAACTTCAAACAATGAAGAAATCTCAGGCTTAGTGTGATTTGAACGAGTATTAGCTCCTCCATACATCGAATCTACGGCAAAGTATCGGACGACCTTATGTCTGAATGCACTTCTTGCATTGCTGAAATTGAACTCGCAGCCCTGAATATATCTGAAGCTTCCATTGGCCTCTTATGCATCTTGATTCGTAGTTTCCTCCCACAGATGATTTCGTTGCTTCAGTTATTTTCCCAAATTTAATTCAATGGTCGATGAAATAGCTTTAGCTAAGCTGAAGTTGGGAGAGATCAAGCACTAGTAGGAATAGTGGAAGCACTAGTAGGAAGCACTACCCTACTGTATTCTAGAAGTATGCAGTTAATTCGTCAGCAAGTAAGGGCATCTTACACTCAGCAGAACAAAACGTTCATAAGGTTGCACCCAAGGCATGCACAAGAATGCCTTACAACACTCATAACTGAGCCAGAGCGGAACTATAATGTCACCATAGATGCAACACTACAGTGATAAAATGTACATATAACTGTCCATAATTGCACACCTGCAAGGTACCAGAAGACGCACATACGACATGGCCAAAGACCTCTCAAGGTTTTCGAGTTTACAGATCCGCTGATTTGGGGATGTAAAGCAAACTGCAGCAGCTAGGACACATAAGGATGGAGTCCCACACAAAGCAAGAAGCGACGCAATGCGATTTTTACTGGAGTCGTGTTGCAGCAATGCAATGGTGTCGCGAGNTATATATATATATATATATATATATATATATATATATATATATATATATATATATATATATATATATATATATATATATATATATAATAGCGCACAGCAGCGAATAAATTCCTAACACCAAGAATAATTAGAGATCGCGCTTTATTCTTTTTTTTTCACTTGGCTCTCAGTCATATGCACACTGCACAGGTAATAGCCATAAGCGAAGGCTGATCAAACGGAGGATCATCCTTGGTTATAAGCAGTATAATTCATATATGAGGAGCTATTCATTTATGACGGGCTGGAAGATGGTGCAGTGGAACTTACCATGTTATTGTGCCTGTGGCCCACACTAGCTACAGCGCCGGCAGGAGTCTCACTGCTGAAATGATGACCCAACAGTGGCTGAGGAGAGGCGTTATCTCCCTGGGGCACCAGCGAGCTATGTAACGCCGACGGCAGAGTTCTGCGAAGACGGGACGGGCCTACATGCATTCAGTTCCTATGGGCTTTCTCCAATACTGGAACAGCTACCGTAGTTTTTACATCCCGTTTGAAGCTTCGATAGTCACTTCTTTAGTCTGGTGGGTCAGTTAAGTTGATTGCATAGTCAGAGCAGCAGAAGTGAGCTCTTGCAGTCAGTTGTGCCTCAGCCACAAGAGAAGAAATAGGCTGCAAGCCGCAGGCCACCGGCCTTTTATTTGTAGCTGTGGTTGAGCCGCAGGGAGCTACCACTGCCCACGTCTACAGAGCAGAACACTCAGCAGTGACGCTCCAAAGCAAACTCGCTCTTCGTAACCGGGAGTCAGTTAGATCGTCCACTAAAGTTACTGGGGAGACTTTATGGCAGCAATTATTGCTTGTGTTGTCAGATGCGGAGGGAAGGTGGCACCCATCCTGCGGCCAGCTGAATTTTGGCTGGGTTGTTGCGAATGATACTGTAAGTGCAGTTAGAGGTCGTATTGGTATTGTGCTCCTTTCATCTCTTCACGATGACACAAGCATAATATATCTACAATGTAATAAAGACCGATGTATTTATCAGTTTGTTTATCCATTTTCTGCCAAGCTTAAAACAAAACAGATAGGCGGAAATTAGCCCAGGTTGGAGGCTCTAGTCGTCCTCTCAAGCTCCAATGAAATGTGATCGATAGAAAATAGGTCCGGTTTTAGAAGGTGGCAAACGTATCTTAATCAGGGAAAGTTGAAATTCAAACAATGAAGCAATCTCAGGCTCAGTGTGATTTGAACGAGTATTAGCTCCTCCATACATCGAATCTACTGCAAAGTATCGGACGACCTTATGTCTGAATGCACTTCTTGCATTGCTGAAATTGAACTCGCAGCCCTGAATATATCTGAAGCTTCCATTGGCCTCTTATGCGTCTTGATTCGTAGTTTCCTCCCACAGATGATTTCGTTGCTTCAGTTATTTTCCCAAATTTAATTCAATGGTCGATGAAACAGCTTTTGCTAAGCTGAAGTTGGGAGAGATCAAGCACTAGTAGGAATAGTGGAAGCACTAGTAGGAAGCACTGCCCTACTGTATTCTAGAAGTATGTGTGCGGTTAATTCGTCAGCAGAAGAAGCAACGGCATCTTACACTCAGCAGAACAAAACGTTCATAAGGTTGCACCCAAGTCATGCACAAGAATGCCTTACAACACTCAGAACTGAGCCAGAGCGGAACTTGTCACCATAGATGCAACACTACAGTGATAAAATGTACAAATAACTGCCCATAATTGCACACCTGCAAGGTACCAGAAGACGCACATACGACATGGCCAGAGACCTCTCAAGGTTTTCGAGTTTACAGATCCGCTGATTTGACGATGTAGAGCAAACTGCAGCAGCTAGGGCACATAGGGATGGGGCCCCACACAAAGCAAGAAGCGACGCAATGCGATTTTTACTGGAGTCGTGTTGCAGCAATGCACGGTTGTCGCGAGGTATCGTAGTTGCGGCGGTGGGGACAGCAGACTGCTGTACCCTCCGTTACATTTTGTCGTGCAACAAATTTGTCGCGTTGCAAGTCGCTTGTCTCGCCGGTGGCGCGGCGGCCTATGGTGCTTGCGCGACAGCAGATAGAGCAAGCTCAGTGAGAGGCAGGACATCTCGACTATAATTATTCCTGCGTGATGCAGAAGTTAGGCGGCTTGCACACCAGCGCAATTGGTTGCTTGGAACCAGTTGCGAGTGATAAATTGCATGCAACCAGTTGCATGCTTAGCCGCACACCAAAGCAACTATTCAGTTATTAGTTGCATTCGAATTGTCAGACGACGAAGATGTATGAGTTCTTTGGTCGTGGCTTAAATACAAGGAAAAGAAAAGAAAATACTAGATTGATTTTCTCTTAGTAGATAAAAGCATACTTGTTGCTAACTGGCGAAAGATTTCAGAGAAATTTCAAAATTCCTACAGAATGAGTCAACCTGCCTTTAAACAACTCCTAAAACTAGTCGGCCCTCATTAAAAAAAAAAGATACAAACTACAGGATGACACTAAGAGGGGAAGAAAATGTTATAGTAACTTTGAGGTGAGAAAAACTTTTATTTCATTCATGAATTTACTTGTTCTACCAAAGATCGCACTCAACTGGATCGTATGAAACCATTCAGGTAAGTTGCATGAGACTGCAGTTGCATGCTACTATAGTTTCATGCAACTCAGTGAGCACGATTCTATGTACTTTCATTGAATGTTTGCATGCAACTTGAGTTTCTTGTTGCATACAACAAAATGCCTGCAACCAGTTGCGTTGGTGTACGAGCTGCCCTCCATACTATTATGATTGGTCATAACTAGGTTAGGATTGAAACAACCATCAACTAATGTGACTATAGAGCTGAAGTCGTACATTGTGAAGACAGCCGTCCCAAACCAGTGCGTCTCCCTGCACACTGACAAGATTGCCTGTCTTAGTGCGCACGTTCAGCACGAATATTACTGTTCTTTTCATCGGTGCAAGGCAAGGCTTGCTGCTCTCCAGATATTTTCTTTCGATGCAGAGAGCAAACGCCCGCAGCTCAGTAATGCCAGTAAAAATTCCCCATACAGAAATTTTCATCGCAGCTATCAACATTTGCCACTTCGTACCAAGTAGCAGTGATGGTGACCCTAACAGCCGTACTGTCGGCTCGAGTGAATACCCAGCACCGGATGTTAGATAATTATTACTAGACAAAAACGAGTAAGTGAAGAATAATAATACACCACAGTTCGTCGTGGACTTTACATATAACCGCACCAAAATTATATTTTGAATAAAAAACTAGTGGGAGCTGCACTTAGGGCTTCCTAGTAACTAAGATAATAGAAAAATAATTGAGCGAGCCAGACCACGATGGAAACCTTTACGGTAATCCCGTGATACTATACATAACCGCAATCAATGAGATAAGATCATACCGGAAACTAAATATCTCGACGCTGATTAGTTGAAAAAGATTGAAACACCGCGTTCCGAATTATGATTGGCTGACCTAAATTTTAATAGTGATCAGAATATCCGGCGGAAATGATGACTTCTAATTAGTCAGGTTTTTCCAGTACATGGCGTAAAGTGAAGGGTATAATTATAAAAAGCAACATTTGATAGAGATATTGATTCACATCCATTCAAGACTCTCAGGATCTCTCGCTGTGTTTCTGCTGCTCTGCAAGTACCAATGCTCGGTGACGTATAACAACACAATTATATTTGATTTTAACTTGGTTGATTTTACTCGTTTTTCATGTGTTTGTTCTGGTGTGGGTTGATTAGTATTATTTGTGTTGAATTGAGTTCTACCTTAGTTTGTATTGAGTTAGAATAGATTCTGCCCAGTCTTAGGAGAACCTTTCAAAGGTTCTGGCAGTTTACGGTTGCCTACTTAAACGAAATTAAGCAGATAAATTGTTCGTTTATTGTTTGCATGTTGTACCGCCGCTTCAGTGTATGCTTAGTTAACCAGTGTGATGATATTTTGATATAAATTACCACTGAATTATTGTATTAAAATTTCAGTTCAAGAATAACTAGTTTGTGATTAACATTTACTTCCCGAGTAGTTATTGTAACAAGTATATTCCAAACTGTAATACATTTTTAATGCAAAAAGTTCTGAATCGTTAAGTCTGAAAACCATAATATGGGATTGTCATTTAAACCTCCCTACGGAATATAATTATTCTCGCGCAACACGAACCGTTACTGGACTAGAATTAAAGGAAATAATAGAGACCATTCTAAGAGATCACTCCTATATAATACTCATAATATCTGACGGTATTTGATGCTCTAAATTAGGCGCTGCGCAGTTACACAGGATAGCTAAATGAAGCTGCTGGCCGCCAATTGCTTGGATCTGTACTGAGCCAGTAGAGTAATTGGAATATGTCCTAAAAGAAATATCTCTCGAGTTATTACATGTAGATAACTAATCCGGAAATGAGGACAGTACCATGTGATACTATACAAGCTGATACTCAATTTGCCAGAAATTTATCATTGATTTCACTTCAATAAATTATCAAAACAAGACAGATAGTGTTAAAATAGACGTAATTAACACTTGAAAATGTCGCGAGTAGCAGACCGTGGAAGCAAGTTTGTATTTTTATTTCACAAATATATATGTGAAGCTCGGTACTTTCTATTGCCTTTCAACAATATTTTATACTCAAGTTGTACCACATTTGGCACCAGGGTTCTTTTCCCTATTGTTTTCATACTACATAACGAGTTCTTAGCTAGTTAGTAAACAAACGGTCAGCTCATGGCAACGATATCACAGCAAGCACCGCTGCGGTCAATGCTCCGAAACTGGTAATTATGCAGAGAATAATGTTAACTGATGAGCAGCGTTTATTGCTGGTGAAGAAATGAGCAAAGCGCGATACTGAGGAAAAATGAGGTCTAATAAAAAATACGATGCACGTTAGTCAGCCGATGATCACCACGCGGAAATGAGAGGGAGCAGTGAATATATGATTCCATTCATCAGTGCTCCCCGATTGCTGTCCGAGGGTTATAATTAATTGACCTGACGGGTGATTATCTGCGGGTGCCGCTCGTGGCTGCTCGTATCGTCAGTTTATTTTGCACGCAACTCGCTACTATTGCAAATTGTTACGCTTTTCTTCGTGCCACTGATGTTGATGTTTCGACCCCTGCTGGCCGAGCTCCGGGGACCAGTTGGGCTACCTATCACTTCCTGGGTTCACACTATGAGTTTGAGTTGCCACGTGACTTCTTAGTTTTCATTCTCAGTGCTTAGAAAATCTTGGTTTGCATCCTTTGGCGATCGAAATGCAAGTAGCAACGGTTCAGTTCAAACAAAGAAGAGCTCGGGGGGGGGGGGGGGAAGGAGGAGTCATATTCTTGTGCATATTGCCCCCAGTCTGGTTGGTTGAGTTTGTACAAGTTGTGTATCGTGTCTGGGGCACTGGTTGCATCCGTTGATCTCAAGCCCCGTCCGTGTGGGGCTTTATCAGTGGGGTGTACCCTAGTGTACCCTCGCTGATACCAATGAGAGCGATTAATATGTGTTGATCCTGATTCATTAACCAAGCTTTCCTTCATAAAATTGCTAACTTTAAAGTTCATGCAGATGAGATTTCACGGCCTCATAATTACTCAGCAGCGACACTGTTATTTTTTCTTTGACATGAAAAAATTAATTACTTTTGCAAGCAGTTCAGCAACACTGAAAAAAAATTGTCGAAACCATCACTAAAAACGGTTCGGTCATATATAAAACATTCAAAACGAGATAAAAAAAACGGTCGTTACAAGCATTCGTTTCTTGGACCAAAATAAATGAAGGTAGGTATTACAACGAAAAAGACGGGTGAACTAGTCCTGTGCACAAATCGTCGGGGTAATATAGCTACAGCAAAATAAGGAATTAGTACAAGTCTAGTAGTGAATCAAGCCTTTAAATGCAATAGTAAAAGCAAGGTATTGTCGCAAGCATAACTAAATAGTTGATTAATAAGAGCGAAGTACAGCATAGGGCAATAATATAGCACGCAGAGGTGATGCTGCATTCCGTGACTAACGGGAGGGATAGTAGCGAGTTATCTCCAAATTCCAAGTAACCGCTTGGTTCGTCAGACACTTTCAGTTAGTATGCATCTGATAAGTTCTTGAGCTTTATAGTTTTCGTACCGGTGGCGTTCCGAAAGTTAGGTGACAGTCTCGCACCCAGACAGTGAAGCTATTAGAATTCTTCGTGCCCATCGCATCACCACCATTTCTGATCGGAATTCGCACTTCACAGGTGTGACTAAGACGGTCTGAGGATATGGCAAGAATGGGACCATTTAATTTCATAGTATGTTTTTCTAAAATTTTTAAACACTTATGAACGTGAATCGCTCGAATTTCGATTGAATTAAGTATATTTGAAGGTGAACAAGTCTTTCCTGATAATTTAATTGCTTCAGGCCTCGTATTTTAGCAGTGAAAGACGGTGTCAGTGGAGTCTCACAAAGTACTGTGTTTGGTCTATACTCGTTCTCATCAGGATCAATGGCATGGGGCACCAATGCAAGTTTGCCGTTCCTTCCTCGTTTGCAGACGACACACGACTATAGGCAGCAGTCCAGCCAGTGGAAAACGTGCGGACTGTGCAGTTAGATTTAACCAGCATCTTTCGCTGGTCATCGGATGACAACATGGCTTTCAATGAAACAATATTCGAACTCTTACAATGCAAAAAAAAAGCACTCTTCCCTTACTGACTGAACATCCTACACGACGAGTGAAGGGACAAAATCGAAGGACAAAAAATTTTAAGAGATTTTGAGGAGAGTATGCAGAACAATACCATTCTTGGTGATCACGTGTTTACAGCCGTTGCCATAGGCATAAAATAGAGCGGATGGTTGCTTCGAGCTTACTCTTCACGAAATGCAGAACTTATTCACCTTATGGAAATAATTTGTACTGCCTAGGATAAAAAAACAACACACCGAGAGTGTTTCGAGGCTATCCAAAGTTCTTTCACTGCTAAAATACGAGGCCTGGAGCAATTGAATTATCAGGAAAAACCTGTTCACCTTCAAGTATACTTAATTCAAACGAAATTCGAGCGATTCACGTTCATAAGTGTTTAAAATTTTAGAAAGACATACTATGAAATTAAATGGTCCCATTCTGGCCAGATCCTCAGACCGTCTTAGTCACACCTGTAAAGTGCGAATTCCGATCAGAAATGGTGGTGATGCGATGGGCACGAAGAATTCTAATAGCTTCACTGTCTGGGTGCGAGACTGCCACCTAACTTTCGGAACGCCACCGGTACGAAAACTATAAAGCTCAAGAACTTATCAGATGCATACTAACTGAAAGTGTCTGACGAACCAAGCGGTTACTTGGAATGTGGAGATAACTCGCTACTATCCCTCCCGTTAGTCACGGAATGCAGCATCACCTCTGCCCGAGATGGGCAGCTGGAATAACTCCTCCTGAACTTCATCCGAGGAAGTTTCAATGTATTCAAGATACGGAGTGATAGGATGTCGATACTGTCCAATTCAACAGGAGAACAGACCAGTGGAAAGATGCAGGAATGTCATCGACACTATACCCGAAACCATCCAGCACTCTAGAAAATTTATGGTTTCAGTATGGTAGGTTCTTCATCAACAATTTTTGCTACAAGGAAACACGGTACGTACAACAACATCCTGTTGCAATGAAATCGATCTGATGCATAAAAGGATGAAAAAGATGCAGCCCAGAGCAGTGAAGAGAGATGACTGAATTTGCTCCACGATAATGCACGGCCTCGCACTTCTACAGTCCACTAGTCGGAAAGTCAGATTTATGAATGGCAACATCTTCCATATTCTCCTGATATATTTCCTACCGATTATTACTGGTTTAACTATTATGGATATTTTAGACTGATTAATTCAGTTTTAAAAAGAAAACAGTTAAACTAACGTGTGAGTACAGTTTATCCGTATATATAATTGATGACAATTTCAGTAATGATGCATTGTGTATCCTAAGTAAACAGTGGGCAAAAGTCTTAGTGGAGTTGGGCTTATGTTTTAAATAAATATGTATTTTTAACAGTTGAAAATATATTTTTTAAAGGCCACCTTTCATGTATCACGACTTTATGTTACCATAAATATGTCTCACTCTTTCAAGCTCAATAATCTCTTTTTTCAAATGAACACAGAGCTTCTGACGACGATTTTCTCTACTAAATAAGTGAAAAAAAAGTTGGTCTTCAAAAATTTTACAGAATTCACTTGCCTTTTCTAATTCGTAAATCCTTTTCTTCCTATAATTCAGATTTAATTTTGTTTCGTGTATAATCAATTTGAGACTCTAGAAACATTAGGTTTGGAGATATTAATGTAATATTGAAAAACTTAAGGTGTAAGATTAATTTCATCGATAACTGTAGCTATAGCATTAAATTAATAATTACTGGTCCTTTATTAGGATGAATTTGCAGTTCACCTTTGAATTAAATTTTAGAACATTGGGTTGCATGTATGAAATAGCTCCCGTTTTTATTTTTTTTTAATTTACTTCGCTTGCAACGGTTTTAGTATCTGCAGATAATTCACTATCAAGCTTTTCAACCTTTTATAAAGTTATTCTGTAGCTATCTTCATATGGAAAAAGGTCAACTGTTAATAAGGGCGTGCTTTATTGCGCTTTGAAATTAAGCCTTCGAGGCTCGACTTGTCCGAAACCTCAGACAGTAGTTTTGGCTTCGCCACTTTGAAAATTACTGCAAGTACGGGTTAGATGCAACACAATTACGGTAAGCCGATTTCAAGCTCCATATTAAGTAAGATTGAGTTTCTGGAAGTCCCAAGGGGGCAAGTGATTGAATTGTCAATGCCTGAAACTCAACTGAGCGGGTCGAAGCCAGCGCCCCTGCCTGACCTCTCAAGCTACTCAAGCCTCAAAGGCCTAATTTTGGGGTCCAGTTGAAGATGCTCTTAGTTGAGCTCCTGGAATCTGACTCGAGTTGCAGTTATTGGCTGTGCCTATCAGCCCCATGGTTACAAATGTGCTCCACTGAGAATACACGTTGATAGAAAGCAGAAGAAAGTGACATTTCTTGCAGCTAATACAGTATGTCTCTCACACAAGCTAATTCATGATGAAAATCAGCGCAGGCAGCGATGGATGCCATACTGGTGTCGGGACCTGCAAACGTACGCACTGTTTCCAATGACTATAACCTTCCAAATGTAATTAAATAAAATCCATTTTAAACATCGCCATTTCTTACAAAAATGCAACGTATCATTCAATGTACGTTCAACAATGAAACAAAATATGTCTCTGAACGGAAAAGAAATATATATAACATACGAGCGCCGACAAAATATAACCTCTTTGGCATAGGACTTTATTGTATTGCAGGTAGCTGCCATTCACCCTCCTGACAGCGATCAGTAAGTAGCTGCAACTCACGTTAAATGCCCTGAAGGCTCCAAAGCTACAGAGAAGAAGATGAATGCTAATGTCCATGGTCAATAGTCATATACAGGTAAGTAGATAAGCCATATTTCTTCAAGTGCACAATGCCTGCCGCACTAAGTATAATGATACGAAGACGAAGAGGAGTGATCTAAGGAATAATGAGAGGAAAAGGCAGTGTTCTACCATCGATCCAGAGTTGGTACACCCATCTTACTGTGCCTTCTCAATTCTTCGTGATAGATGAAGCACTTGGAAGAGATTGTTAGTTTTTTGCCTTTAATTTCTCGGTGTATTGTACACAAAAGGCGCATGTCCAGAATTCCAGTGCTGTGTTGAGCTTTTTGGACTCAACGGCATCCAGAAAGGTGATGACCCGACTATTGCCCTAGCCGTGTGCCTGGTTCCCTTCCGCAGTCAACCCCTCTCACCACCCTTCGGTGGCACATCCGTAGAACTCTTTTCTTTTGCTCTATAACTCTAGTGTGACTTGTGTTCGTCTTCAAAGGTTTCGGCTTAGCAGATGGCCTCGTATTGTGTTTGTCTTAAATGTTCTTAAGCTTTTTGGGTAAAAAGTCTGAGGGAGCGAAATTAGAACTGTTGGGAGATATCGAGTGAGGCGATATTTCCCAAGGAAAGTTTCGCAGAATGACAGTTGATACTCTTGAAAAATGAGCTTCTGTGTTATTGTAATGAAATGATAATCGAATGTCTCTGAAGTAGAAACAATATTTTAAAATTGTCGTTCAGTGACGCAAAAAAAAATCCTTATATAATAAAACGCTTGGTGTATTTATTTATTTATTTCGTGTCCGCTCTTAAGGAAAAAGATAGGTGGAAAATAGGCCTGGTTGCAGAAAACGGCGAAAGGTTCTTTAGCCCTCTATCTGAAAACAGTTATTGCTTGAAGCACTTCTTGAAATCCAAGTAAAGATATTTGCAGGTTCTAGAGTCCGCTTTTATTACTTTTTCTTTCAGGTCACGACGCATAAATTCGGCAGATGGCCAACGAAGGGGTCTAGAGGTGACGATTTTTCTCGGGTTGTAAACAATTATTTCATCTAGCTTACTGTCTTTCTTATATGACTTAGAAGCTTTCTCTTCTTCCTTTTTCTCTGATTTCGTTCCCATTTTCAGAGGGTGTCGCTGTTTCTCACAATTCTCCTCCACAGCGCCTGGTCTACCACACAATCGTCCTCCAGATGCATTTTCCTGACATCTTTTCACACTCTGTCGCTCCATCACAGTCTAGGTCGTCTGCGACTCAGTCGGCCGTTTTCTCTTCACAGGCCAAAATTTCAACACTTCAAATGAAGCAGATATTTGAGTTGGTAAGACGGTATTAACGGTATCATTGCTACGGAGAGCTGACGTTGTACATGAGCCAAACTGACTGGAGTTGCATTTTAAATTTATTAGAGTGTTTTATTCAAGCTTTTACTTCTGTCTATCAATATAGAAGACCTTAGGATGATAGCACAAAAAAGGATCAGTGAAGAAAATGAAGCAGCAAGTCAGAGAAGATTCCGCACCCGGCTTATAGGTATTAGGCAAACATATCTATTATTGCGTGATTTTTTTCACGCACCGGTCCACTAGTAGGAATAAAAATGGTCAAAGATGACTCATATTCCATTAGCAAAATAACTAGTGGATTTAGTAAAATGGTTGTAACTTCACGTGCTTATTTAACTGTTTGTTGTTTTATTTGTTTAAAGCCCGGGACACAGATGCATTTATACGCCAAACTGGTTGCTTGGATGTGCAGCGTGCGTGCCGTTTCGATACACAGTTAAAATCGGTAGCGTAGATACTGTGGCATAAATGATGGAGGACGATGGAATAACAGCAGAGATGTTGAGAGCGACTGTAGGAGGGGTAGGTGAGGAGAAGTTCTACCTACTGCTACCAGGATATGGCAGTATGAGGAATGCCCGGAGGAGTGGAAGAGGGGAACCATTGTAAAGTTAATGAAAAAAAGGTGACCTAACTGACTGCAACAACTGGAGAGGGATCACCCTGCTCTCTGCTCCTGGCAAGGTCCTCAGTGTGATACTAGCAGCGAGGATTCGCAAAGCGGTGGACGCTGTTATAGGGGAGAGGCAGTCAGGACTGAGGGGAAACCGATATTGCACAGACCAGATATTTGTGCTGAGGAATGTGATCGAACAGAGTATTGAGCATCGGAATGGAGAGATGGTGAACTTTGTCGACTTCAAGAAAGCGTTTGATTCTTTGCATGGACCATCAATGTGGAATATATTGTGGTGTTACGGGTTTCCTGAAAAGTTATTAAGATGATTAGAAAACCCTCTACGTCAGAGTTGGAAGAGAAAGCACCGAATACTTTGAAATCACCACGGGAGTGAGGCAGGGTGACGTACTGTCGCCGGTTATGTTCATTTTAGTGATTGAGTGAGTGATGAGGAAGGTCAGACGAGACGATGAGGGTGTTATTTGGGTGAATAATACCAGGCTACAGGACCTGAACAACGCCGATGATCTGGCACTGTTGTGTGAAAACTTTGAGGAAGTTGAAAGAATGACAAGAGGACTGTCAGAGGAAGCTGCAAAGGTGGACTGGAGATCAGTAAGGCAAAGACTAAAGTAATCCGGGTGCACAGAGAGGACGTGACACACCTGACGCAGGATGGAACGGAGATAGAAACGGTTGACTCCTTTCAGTATCTTGGGAGCAACCGGTTTGTTCAGATGGAGATGTCCAAAGAGAGATGAGAGTACGCTTAGGAAAGGCCGGAGGGATTTTCCTTAGAATGAAAAATGTCTGGGCAGCCGGAAGTATGAGCTTCAGGACCAAGCTCAAGCTATTTGACAGCATTGTCATTTCAATTTCACTGTATGGATGTGAAACTTGGGAAGGGTTAAAGGAGGTAGAGACAAAATTCAGGAGATTTGAAAGTAACTGTGTGAGAAAGATCCTGAAAATAAGATGGTATGAACACATCAGAGAGGAAGAGTTGAGACGGAGAACTGGTCAGACGAGTGTCGTGGAAAAGATCAGATGCCACCGATGGAGATATTATGGCCATGTTTGAGAATGGGAAAAAATAGACTGCCGCAGCAGACGCTGATATGAACAGAGAGGGAACGAGGAGAGTTGGAAGACCCAGGGATACCTGGAGTCGAACGATGGACAGAGATAAGAGGGAAAACGACTTGAGTGATGAAGACATCATTCGGTTTGTGCTGGATAGGTACCGTTGGAGGTAGTACTTCTCCTGTAAGTTATTACAAAATCTCAACTCTACCTACACTTTCTGCCGTTCTTACTGTATGCAGAATGAATACTGAAATGAAAACAAACATAAAATTATACATAATGATAAACGGTCACCGCTATTTCACATTTTGCGTAAATTCAAACAGGCATGTCGGGCAACAAAGTTTATGCGGCAAAAAAACAGTCAGTTCATGAAATGACTAGATATTTTAGTCATTTCACAAAGTGAGTGGCCCTCACGGTCATTTCATGAATTGGCTAAAATTATTATTCACTGCACGATATGACTGATTACACAGTCTGGCTGTAACAAATACATGCAATTACCAGTCGACCAGCGCAGCTTATCACTAATGGAACTAATAGTGAATGCTGCAATTTATGAACATCGGGCAAGGCACATTAAGTGTCATTATTTATGATATGAACGCCGCAGTACAACTGCAGAGCGAGGCAGTGGTGCGCAGTTGTGCTGTTGATTTCCATACTGGTAACACCGCGTACGCACTTGGTCTGTCGCTGGGTCTTGTTATACCGTGGTCACATTTTCATTCGCTCGCACAAGTGGAAGCGAGTATGGGTAGCTGATGCTTTGTTCTGAAATATATTCGACTCGGTAGCACAGATACAGCGGAAGAACTAGGTGCGAGTTGCGCATCCTCGCTTTACTTTGTTCCTGCGAAGGTATAGAGTGGCCCCTGTGTTAGGACGCTGCATGACGTGTGGCTGCGTTAATAACTGTAAACACTGACAGCTGCGTTGGGAGGTCATATGTCATGAACTCGGCGGGGACGGGGGTTAGACGTAAGAAAATTGGAATTGCTTTTTTTGTCGTGAATTGTACCTTATGTCATGTCCGACGGGACATAAAAAACAAAGAAAACGAAAAACAGAGCCAAAAACGTATTATTTTAGAGAGAATTTTGCAATCGCAGTTCATGAACATGCCGTTGGATACGATTATGCACGTCGTAAATGCAGTTTGATTAATCGTCGTGGCGCTTATTTACATCCAGGGATTATTTTTAACTATAGCTATGCTATATTTTCCATAAATTACATTCATGTATGAGCTTACGCTTCCTTGGCACGAGTTCAGCATAAGACTCAATATACAAGAACTAATCAAAATGTTCCACGTTTGCTTGTGTCCAGTGATATTGGATGCTGTGTCAGTTTTAATATAACAGCTATGGTGTATTCCGGATTCCCGTATCTAACTCATACGACACTTGCGATGCTTCCCAGCCCTAAAAAAGTTAACTACTTGAGAAGAGGCAGAAATATTCATCATTCTAATTACTACAGTGATCAGATGGCGCTTACGCCCAAATCCCCCTTCACCTTAATTTGCTATCATCAAAAATAATTGAATAAGTATAGCTTCTTGACGTATTTAACACAAATAAAGTACAAAGTCAATAGTACAAATGATTGTTGAAATAAGGTGAACTTGGCTCCTGTGCATCATTTCCTGTAAAAAAATATTATACACTGATCATCATTTACCAAATCAGACAAATACAGTATATGTTTAATTGAAAAATGGTCAATATACTGTAGTGCTCCAGTTGGTGGATCTTAGAGGACTTTACTATATTGAAGCAAGGAGATAATAATGATGGAAGTGTTGAGAAACGGTGCCTAACTTATGAGTAGAGCCCGGATTCCTAGTCCTAAAAAGTGGTCAAAAGCACGAAAAAAGTTGGTATTGCAGGTACCATAGCAACGTAGTTTTTATTTCTAATAAATTAGTTTTATGTCGAGTAACATAGCACATAAATCTTTGCTAATTTTGGCAAAAATACGGCAAAAAAAAAAAAAAAAAAAACTGAAAGGAATTTATTATTTGAATCGGAACCCATATTATTTATGTCATGCAAGCTATGAGCATAATGGATGTACAGCAGCTTTCTTTACAGTGCCCAGTTTTGTAGTATAGGCACATAAAAACAAACTAAAACATTAGTTACGTTTTACAAATGTCAATTTAAAATTCAAGAAAAACTAGCATCAAAGGGAAAACTGACAATTTTCTTCATCTGCGTATTATATTAACATTATCGGTATATATATGTTTCTCAAAAGAAAAATGTACAGCAAAAAGGATATTATTCATAAATAATAAATACCATATAGTTAAAAATTGCAAAATATATCGCAAAACAAAGTAATACTTAAGGGGAGCGTCCAGCTGAATATGTAGACATTTTTTATAATTTTTCACTACGCTGTAGCTATACATCAGGCAGACAACGGCAAAGTTGTAGGCAGCCAGTGCAACCTCAAGTTACTAGAACAGGGGGCTGGGAAGGGCGGGGGCTTTTTTTTAAAGTTTATTTCTGGCATCAAAAAGTTTTATTATTATTGAGCCGATCGTCTTGAAACTTTGTAGAGCTATGTAAAATCAGTAAAAAATGGGGGTTAGACCCACATGCTTAACAAGTTATGCAAAGAAATCGGGAAAATCGTCTGCCGTTGTTTTTTCTTTATCTATTTACGCTACATGCACAAATTTATAATCCCTATTTCTTCTAAAGTTTTTACCTAATTTTCAATATTCAAGTGTCAGAATAAATAGGAATGTATCACCTGACTCGTAACGTATGAAGAATATAAACATTTACTTTCGAAATTGTGGTATCAGATTTTTTTAGTAGCACAAAAAATACAAAAAATCTCATATTTTCCACTACTAGGCGGAATAAAGACAAGTTGTTACGTTAGTGTCATCTACAGTACTTGCATTAACAATGTTTAAAACCAAATCCCAAGAAAAACTCTAACAAAAACTTAATAAATAGAAAAAACGACTACCCAGAATCTTCAAAATGGTTATGTAACTTCCAAATAATAAAAAAAAAAAAATCATTGGATCTAAAGACTCTTTGAACCACGTTTTACACAAAGTACTAAAGTTACAGCAAAATGGGGCGGTAAATAAAAAAGATTACCCGAAACTAAGGCGCTCCCTTAATCTATAAATCATTATACGTTTAATAGTATAGATACGTACTACTACTTTGTACAGGTGCATTTTCTAGTCCCAAAATTCTGAATATTGGAGTGCCTCAAGGCTCAGTCCTGGGTCCTCTGCTCTTTTTACTGTACATCAAGGATAAACCTAATGTCTCTACCAAATTGACTCCCATTTTGTTTGCTGACGATACAACGATGCTCATATCTCACTCAAATTTCAATCACATTATTGCTACTGCTGAAACTGAACTAGCTAAAGTTAAAACCTGGACCATGGCTAACCGAGTATCCCTAAATGCTAGTAAAACTCATTCTTTATTATTCAAAAATCGAGCATGCGATATTCCAGCTGACCCAGTTATTGCATTTGATGATATAAATTTTGGATTTTCTAAGATTTTTAGGCGTAACTCTTGACGAGAAATTAAAATTTTCTTGTCATGTTTCGCATATCTCTACAGAAATTTCAAAAACAGATGGTATTATGTTTAAGATTCGTGATTCCGTTCCTGAGCGGGTGCTCCTGCAAATGTGCTATGCTTTAGAATATCCATATTTATTCTACTGTATTATTGTTTGGGGATCAACGTATTCACTCCACCTTTCATCTCTAGTTACCATTCAGAAAAGGGTGGTGCGCGACCAACCAACTGTACTTGGCGCACACTAATATGCTGTTTCACCGAACTAATGTTCTTAAACTTAACGACATTTACAATTTCTCCCTCGCTTGTCATATGTTCAAGAATAGGAACCTCATGTTCAGCACAGCTGGTCACAGCTACGGCACCAGACACCGCGATGACCTGGTGCCGCCCTTAGCTAGGCTCACTTCCATGCAGCGGTCGGCGGCTTGTGCGGGGCCCCGGCTGTACGTGGAACTCGCAGCCCGCGGGTGTAAAAGAGTCCACTTCCCTTCCTACTTTCAAGAAAAAATTGAAAAGATATCTTGTTGATCGATATTTGAACGAGCTTTAGGAAAACCCTTTGTACCATTGTTGTTGCGCATTATGTCTCATATTTACGCTTTTGATCTGTGGGTACAACTGTGCGCGGCTCCTTATACTACAAAAATTGGCGGTTAGGTTTGTACAGCATATTGTTGCTACTCGATGTTTGTGCCCGAAAAGCCTTTGCTTGCATAAATAAGGGCTTGAGAAGCGTTCTTGAGCTGTTTTGTTTCATCTGCTGATATGTGCCGTTTTTATACGTCAAGTCTCTCAATAAAATGATTCTGATTCATTTATTTCAAAATGACTACTTTTTGCCATTTTTGTTTGGTCAAAATAGCGTTTATAATATAGCAGCATGTTTGCAATAAATGCAAATTATTACTTGCATATATTGCATAATAACAATACTAGAATAAATGCTAGAAATCCGGGTTCTACTTATGAGTATATGACGTAGATTCTTGAGAAGCACAAATGCGTGTGAAGGTAGCTCAATTGTACTGTATGAGCAAGTTTTCTAATATTGATTCCTGAGACAGCAAACGCGGGTCGCGCCGCAGGTACCTGAAGTGGCTGGAAGCACAGAGTTGCTTACGCTCCTAATTATATAATAATACACAAACCGTGTGTATTCCGCAAAATTCGTTGCTGATATATGCTGCCGTTTAAATATTTGAAATTGAATGAACATTAACTCCGACTATAGTTTACACTAAAACACACGCAATTAGCGATAGAAATTATATCCATTTTCATGTTCTACTCTATAAAATTATTTTTAGGGAAACGTAGCATTATGATAATGAGAATGTCAAGCGCTGTGATTAAAGACATTTTTTACTAAATTATATTTCCTTCAATGTCGAGCTTTCGATTCAATCTTGAATCATCTTTAAGAGTAGAATAGCTTGCACTGAATTTAGAATTTGTTCTGAAAAACACTAACCAAAATTTACAATAGTTAACCCAACATCCCATCAATCGAACGCAAAATTTTATTTCTTAATTTACCGTTCTTAGGATTTCAAAGTTATAAACTAAAGAAAAAGGTGTCTTGTCTCATAACAAAGTTTTCTCCACAGATCCAAGTAATAATAGCATTGAAGCCAACAGTAACAATAGGCTTATTTTTCAAATTCAAAGACAAACTGCCACTTTCACTTGCATCCTCTCCCATTTATAAATATCAATGCAGACAGTGTTCAGCTTCTTATATAGGTGAGACAAGGAAGCAAATGAAACTCAGATTGTCACAGCATCAAGGAATTTCCTTCCGAACCGGGCAACGGACCGCCTAAATCCACAGTAGGATTTTTGATCAATTTCATGACAATGGCCATTAAATCTTGAATGAAAACTTCAAAATTTTGTCATCTTGCCCTCAATTCGACTTGAAAGTTTTAGAATCTATAGTCATTCTTGAACAATACCCTACTCTAATCGATCACGCTCATTCTGCCGAAATTTTTATTCTACGTTAATAACAATATAAGGATGCGCATTTTGGTATGTAGGATACGTCCGCTATGTTCTTATCTTCCAGCAAATTCTAAATTCACTGCAATCTTTTCTACTCCTGAAGACGATTCAAGATTGGATCGAAAGCTCGACATAGAAGTAAACATATTTTAGTAAAAATGTTTTTAATCACAACACTTGTCATTCTTATTATCTATAAAATTATCATCATCAACAAATGTTGCAGACTTCAGCCATCTAGTCTTGCTACACGGTTCTTCCATTTTTTGTCTATTATCAATACACTACAGGGACCACGCTGCCAAAAATGACAGCCAAGAATTTGTTGCGTCCCGTCTTCATTGGTCATAATTTTCTTTTTAACTTCCTGAAGTAGGAGACACTGCAACTGACAACCTGAATTATGGAACATAACAGATAAGCACGATAGGGATGGATGAACAACGCCCAACTCTCTTTCGCTGATACGTTGCAAAGCATTTCTTCGTAGTCGACATTGCTCCTATTAAATACAGAGCTCTCCATCCAGGATGCTCGATGGTGACATAAAACTCGGAAGTTTCTTCAAGTGAAAAGTTGCTCTGTTGAAAAAAGAACCCAAATTGAAAAAAATAAGCGGCCAAAAAATCCTCGCGTTCTTCACCCGCCGGCAGACCGCTGAAGAATATCTCACCATCTTCTGCAACCTGGTAATCGATCTCCAAGAAAACGCAATTTAATTCCAAAATCTGCAGCCTGGCCTATTTTTCGCCTATCTATTTCGTTGACAGCGTAACATGAAACAAACAAATATATAAATTTGTAAATATATAAACACATAAGGACACAGCGGTGTTTATTATGTCGTTTTATTGATTTTTTCATAGGCGCCAGTTTTTTGGTTGTTGCGATGCTATACCCGTTACGAATTCATTTAACTGTTCTTCTCTTTCATCAAATAAATTTATCAACTGGCGTTGGCGTTAACAGACCTGGATGGGGGAAGTAACGCACTGTACTGTATCCGCAGATAGATTTTGCCCCCATTCAGGGGGTAAATATCTGAATTCGAGCTAATAACCACTCTCTAGTTAGGAAACTACAAAGCTGGCTAATAAACTCACTCTCAGTGGAAGCCTCATAATTTGAGTCAAAAGCGCCAGAATTCAGGAGACATCAAAATGGCATTTTTAAAAAGAAAGTACTGAAGTTCGATACGAAATTTACGCACGCACAATCATTATATGATTCTTAGACTTTATTGGATTTCAGAAATTTCTGTAACTCAAGAAGAGTGTCTCATTCTCGATGGGTCTAGGAGTGCTGCTCGACCTGCTGCTGGTGGTGGCGGTGGTGCGGGTGATGGTGTGCCGTGCTGAGCCCGCGTCTGCTGCCCGTGACGTCGCACTTGTGACCCCCATTGCAAACACCTTCGAAAACACAACAGCGTGTGAGCATAAAACTTAGCATATAAATTCATAGATAGCTCGCTCGAAAGCTTGATAATTAGTTTAGCGGCAATGTGCTTAGCGCGGGAGGAAGAATGGCAACGGTTCCCTAAAATCAAATAGTCCGCATTCACGGTTTTCGCAGTGAACGGAAGATCAAGTGTAGGCTGGGGCAGGGTGTCCTCTGTAACCGACTCGCGCCTGAGAGCATGAACAACAAGAGCACTCTGTGAGCGCATACCTTCGATAACAAGACAATGCTAACGAAATATTTAAATTGGTCCTGCTACTAAGTTTTTATTGTCCCCAACATTTGGTGATTTGTGCTTCATGACATTAGTAACAGATCCTGTACATTTCCTGAATATCCATCTTCATTTTTTCAACTTATGTTTTGACAAACACGGGGACTTACATACAATCAAAAACACTACCGAACGCGCTAATCATCACCAAAGATTTGCCTATCGTGCCTTTTAACATTTCTAACAACTAGCGGCACCCGTGGAAATTCCACTGTTAATTAATGTTTTCACTTATCTTAGCTTAACCTGAGGTAGCGCTTCTGACTTAACCCACCCCTGCTGAACTAATGTCTGCCGCCTAACCCTGTCTATTGTTATGCAATTCGTCTATCTTACATTTCGTCTAACTTTTCCTACAATTCTGAATTCACCAGTGAATCACGCATTCTGTCAGCAAATAATTGGCACTTGTGTCTTGATAAAGACGTAGATATACGACGGTACTTGTAGCATTGTTTTCCTATGTATTTGCACATCTTTTCTAAAATTATAAGCTCTTTTTCCTGCAGTTTACAGATAATTTAGCCCTTCATAATCTTACACATTTCATTATTTGTTTCCGTATTCGATTTTTTTGCACTATTTTATGGGGCCCGTTAATATTGATAAGTAGCCCATCTTTTTTCTGCTTTGTTTGATGTGATAGCTATACAACAACAGACTCGGTAAATTCATCACTCACGGCAGCGTAACTCTGCGTACCTTGGAGTAAATATTCTACTGGAGGGCGCGCCCAGCCACCGTCGCTGGCAGTGGTTGCCTTACATTCATGTGGCAGTCAACCTGGCTGAGTGTCTGGGAGAAAGCCAGTTTTACGGAGCAGTTAAGTAGCTTGCACCACATCAATACATACAAGCTCGCGGAATCTGCTAGTAAAATCTAGGTGTAACGTTTTATACCGATACAAAAAAACTAACTTCCACGACGGGACGGAAACTTAAGGGGGACGGTATATAATATGGCACCTAATGCTTTATTAGTCGCCTTTCCTGAAGAATTTAAGATCTAAAATTTAGTAGACGTTGACAGTATGCTGCCACAAGGCAGAATACCAGGCACACAAGGTCTGGTAGGAATTCGTTAACGTGCGCGCCCTAGTAGCCTATTTACTCCAAGCTCTGTGCTCTAGATGACATTGTATTTTTGTGGCATGTAAACGGTGGGGCCGACGGGGCAGTGGCCCCAGGCATCCAAAAAAAGAATTATCCAACGGGCAACGAAAGTAAAAAAAAATGCAGAGGAAGAAGCTCATCTAGAGGGCCAGGAAAACAAAAGAAATCGTAACAAAATAGAGAGCTAAAATGGGCCAGGGAAACAAAATTAAAAAGCAGAAAATAGGGCTTCCAATGGGCTAGGAAGACGAATGGTCCGAAGGAAAACTGGTCATTTCCATCTGAACGTTTCATTTCGATATGTGCAATGCTTTATTGTTTTTGTGATGTATGGGGATGTCCTCAATAAAAATCAGCCGCATGCCAAGCTGCCATCGATGGGGAATATTTTTTATTCAATAAAAGTCAAGATGGCCAGCATCGTGCCTAATGAAGTTCTATTTTGTCTCATAAGTCCGGTAATATTTGTCATAGAACATTGGTTCCGTTGGTAAATCAAAGATTTTTAGGATAGAGGAATCAATTACAAAGTGTTTAAACATGTAGAGGCATTGCTTATTCTAAAAATGGAGAAAGTCAGATAAATGTTATCATTATACACTGAATGCTTGGAGCCCTCAGAGAACTTAGAAATCATGGTTTTAGGAATCAACACAATTCTTGCACGCAGTTACTTCGTAGTATTCATTTAAAACGACCAGAAATGTATCTGAGACGGATATGAACCACATGAGAGAGAGCAATTGTATACCAAATAAATTTATCAAAACTCCCACACTGCCCCCGAAATTGGAGTCCGTCGCCCTGTCTCAAACATTTTGTATGGATTAGTCATCGCCAAGTTCATCCGAAGTGAATGCAGCCATTGTGTTGGGATTTCTGCAGCTGTCATTGCCGTTACATTTACTGAAAACAGAACAGGACGAGCGGCTGTTGAACAGCTGCACCTGGCTGGGACGTACGAGGAACACCCGCATGCCTCACAGTTACTGGCAATAAGAAGCAACTGATCGATGTCATATCCCAGTACATAGCAAAGACCCCAGGAGAGAGCAAACATGCAGCAACAAGCTTGTAATCATTGGTGCTGATTCCGTGCCTCAGGAAATCATTGATAGTGAAGTAATTGCGAAAACAGACAATAAAACAACACATGAGGAGGCCGATGTGATTGTTGTACAAGTCACCCACTTGGCAAAGTCAGGAAAGACAAACAGCAGAGTCGTCGCAGATGACACAGAGATATTTGTCCTACTTCTGCATGCGTATAATGCGGAACAACTCACCCGTCGATTAGTTATGTCCGGAACAAGTCTATCAAGGACGACTGCAAACATCCAAGCGACAGCTGAACATCACGTTGGCATCCATCAAGATATTTCAGCTGCTCACGTGTTGACCGGCTGTGAAACAGTGTCATATATAACGGGAGTTGGGAAGACCACAGCCGTGAAATTTTTAGAATCCGGCTTCACTCTGAGGAAACTTGGTTGTTTGCAGGATTAAATGACAGCTGTTCTTGCTGAGTCCACAAAGTTCACTGCTGCGTACTTTGGATTTATTCCAGAAACAGATATGACATCTCTGAGACACAAGGTAGGGACAAATAAGACGGGAAATTCCAAACCGACCACAGCACCAGATCTGCGAGTTCTGCCACCGGCTTCTATAACTACTTACAAACAGCATGTTCACAGGGCGCACAGATCTGCAAGCGGCTGCGTGGCGATCATATCCGGAAGTCAGTCCGCCACAGCTCAATCCATCTGAGTTTTGTTGGACTAGTGACACTGCAACAGAGATGCTGCTTCCCTACTCCCGTACGGCCAGATGTTCCACCTGCACCTGTGGAAGTACTCAAATAAAAAAAAAATGTGGGTGCTCCTCGTACGCCCCAGCCAGGTGCAGCTGTTCAACAGCCGCTCGTCCTGTTCTGTTTTCAGTAAATGTAACGACAATGACAGCTGCAGAAATCCCAACACAATGGCTGCATTCACTTCGGATGAACTAAGCGACGACTGATCCATACAAAATGTTTGAGACAGGGCGACGGACTCCAATTTCGGGGGCAGTGTGGGAGTTTTGGTAAGTTTGTTCAGTAGCCAATTGTTCTACCATGTGATTCACATCTGTCTGAGATATATTTCTGGTAACTTTAAATAACACTACAAAGTAGCTGCATGCAAGAATTAATTGTATTGATTCCAAGTACCATGATTTCTAGTTTTTCTGAGCTCTCCAAGCATTCAGTGTATAATTATACTATTTTTTTGCGATTTCGAGCATTTTCAGAATAAATAATGCCTTACATGTTTTAAACACTTCGTAGTGGATTTCTCTAATCCAAAAATTTTTGATTTTCCACCGGAACCAATGCTCTATGACAAAATTTATTACCGGACTTGTGAAACAAAATAGAATCTCGTCAGGCACGGTGGAAGCCAGCTTGTATTTTAATGAATAAAAAAAAAAAAAAATTCGCTGAAGTACCAGCATGTCATGTGGCTAATTTTATTGAGTACATCCCCATACACGACAAAAAAAAAAAAAAAAAAAACAATAAAACATTGTATATATCGAAATGCAACGTTCGGCGAAATTCTTCTGGTCTAGAAATAAACCAGCAGAAGAAAAGGGACATCAAACGGGTGGGGAAAGCGAAATAAATTAACAGTAAAAGTTGTAGCAGTACAAAATTTTACTAACGCATCAGGAACACATTGTCTTTATCGCGCTGAACTATTCCTGTGGTTTAACATAGGCTCGTGCGTCACTAGGGCGCGAAGTACGACTCGTGTCAAATTATCGGTGATTTTATCTCGGCTTTTATGCCGGTAGATCTCAGATTTTAAGTGCTCAGTGCGCTACTGACAGGAAAAAGACTCAAGTTGAGCATCTCCAACCCCCGGGCACGGCTGAACGCTTACGCTCAGTTACGGCGCGCAGTGAAGGAAACGAAAAGCAAGAAGGTAAAAGTTTAGCGAGAATAGGTCAACCACCTCGATCAGTGGCCCACCTCCCGAAATAGAAGGGGAAGTATTGAGAGCCTACCTAACTTTACAAAACTAACTTCGTCAGCAGGAACTGCGGCGAGCAATAACATCCCTTGCGGAGAAGGCACAAGGGATCCTTATGGTTGTGAGGCCCAAATATATTGTGGCAGGGAACAGAAGAAGAGGGGTATCAAACGGACCTGAGAAATGAAACAAATTAGCAGAAGAAGAGGATCATGAAACGATGAGGGAAGTGAATCAAATAGCACAAGAAGAGGGGCACCAAACGGGCCACGAATACGATAAATAACAGCAGGGGAAGAGGGGCAGCTAAAGAGCCAGTAAATAAAATAGCATAAAATAAAAAGTCATCAGTAGGTTTTTGGGTGTCAATGTAGCTACATTTGCGTCCTTCTGAGTTGGCATTTTTACGCTTCCCTTAGAATTTTATACCCCTCTGCATTGATGAGCATAGTGCATGTAGAGCACCTACATAGATATTTCATTTCAAAAGACTTTTTTTTATCAAACTTTAGCTGATTTGCAGGAAATGTAAAGTTGACATAGACTAGTCTACACTTGCAGGCCCACCCAAACAAAACAGTCATCCAGCTGACTGGTGAAATGCCATAAAATATTTTCAGTTTTGCATAGTGACCTTCCATAAAAATAACTGTTATGGTGACGTAAATGAATACATTCATCAATTTCAGAGATCGGTAGAACGTGAAATTAACATCAATGAGTTTAGGGTCATTTTGGTGTATTAAAGTAAAGGATTGCCATCTGCTGTTTGCCGATAATCACATTCCTTGCATCACCAGCACAGATTGATTAGAGCTTGAGATGTTTTTTTTAATTAGGAAACTTTTTGTTCAGACTTTTCATTGCTCAGAAATAAATTTAAAACCTATAGAGTATTTAATGTAGGCCACCAATTGTAGTGCCGCGCATAATTCAAGCCGAGTGAAAAAACAATCTGATCTTGATTATTACACTTAAGAACTAACTACGTACGTGTACCTTCAACTGTGATGGCTAATAATTTCCATTAACACATTCTCAAGTGCATGTTCGAGGCTGTGATTCGAATATGGAAGATGCAGGGCACTTGGCAACATTATTTTCAGTTTAGTAGTAGTGAAGGGGCTGATGATTCTATTTCGTCAAATTTACACGCGCGTTACAGATCTGTCACTTTAGTATTTTTTTTCGTGAGCTCACAACTGAAATGAAATACGAATGCAGTGCTGCAGTTACCTCTTTATTCACTAGTAAATTCAAAATGCAAGCAGCTATGCAAAATCAGTAAAGAAAGACTTAAGTTTTGTGAAGCTAGTAGCTTCAACAAGTATCATCAGGTTCAAGTGGTTAATGTATAACAACACAGCCAGCGCATATTAACAATATTGCATACGTACTAAGTTTGAGCTACTATGTACTGGAAAACATTCCGACGCTGCAACTACAGATGGATACGAAATTGTAAAAACGACTATGATGGAAGATCTAGATGTGAGATTGCAAGATGATCCTACGTTGGTAACAATGGAGCCTGAACTCTAGTATGGGAAAGGAATTGACCGAGAGGGTGCTTATGGCTTGATCGTAAAGCGAAGCATAAGTGATGCCCAATCTATTAGAGCAGTATGGTTATTGTTTCACGGAATACACTGCTGCTTTCCTTTAGAAAAGAATGAGTCGTAGAACTTATCAAACAAAGGTCCGCCGTGTGTCCCCGGAACCTCCTGCAATTTCTAAGCGAACACTGCTACTGTCGAATACGCTATTCCTCTGGATAAGAGCTTTGTATTCAATATAACGATTTAAAAAATTCACTATAAAATGCATGAAAGTTATATATTGTATGAAGATAACTTTCTACTTTCTACTGAATATTTAATTAAAATTAAGAATTCCAGAGTAAGCAACTAATTACGTTTGAAGTTCATTTTTAGAAACAAAACGCTTTCGACGCCCATGCACAGTTCTGATGGCTGCTTCACCCAACGGGTTAGTCACTTGAACGCTCATGCAAGTGTTGCATGAACATGCTACACAAATAGCTTCAAAATTCAATACTTGAAGTGGATCGAGAGCAATGTTGAAACGACAAAAGAAACAAAACACACGGTTCAACCGTTGTATCATTAGGATAGCGTTATTGGACCTGTAATCTATCTGACGTGTTCAAATCGAAACAACGACAACAAATTGTTATTATGAATAATAAAGTGTCCAAACGACAGCCGGTACTCAGTGGAATCCCACAAGGCACCGTGCTTGGTCCAATACTCTTCCTCATCATGATAAATGATATGGGCACCAATGCATGTTTACCGTTCCGTCATCGTTCGCTGATGACACACGGATATTAGCAGCGGTACAATCAATGGCAGCCGTACGAAATGTGCAACTAGATCTAACGAACATCTTTCACTGGACATCGGTTAACAATATGATCTTCAACGAATCAAAATTTGAACTATTACGGTATGGAAAGAACTCCCTTACTGAATCTACGTCCTACAAGACGAGAAATGGGAGCGAACTCGAGGGAAAGCAAATTTTAAGAGATCTTGGAGTGAGAATGCAAGATAATGCCACTTTTGAAGATCACGTGGCTCGAGTTGTTACTGTAGGCAAGAAGTGGAGCGGATGGGTGCTTCGAACTTTTTCTTCACGAGAGGCAGACACAATGCTCACATTATGGAAACAAGTAGTACTACCGAGGATTGAATACTGTTCACCTCTTTGGATGCCAAGCGAACGAAAAGACTTAGAGCGCCTTGAGGCTATCCTGCGATCGCTCACTGCCAAAATCCGGAGCATGCAAGATTTAAACTATCACGGAAGACTTGCTCAACTTCAAATGTACTCCATTCCAAGGAGATTCGAGCGCTTTACGATCAAATTTGTCTGGAGAATTGTAGAAGGAATTACTGTCAACGGCAATGGACGAATCCAGGCCAGACACTCAGACCGTATTGGTTGCACTTGTCACGTGCGACTTCCGATCAAAACTGGTCGTGTCTCAATGGCCACAGAGTATTCAAATAGCTTCGCAGTTCGGGGGACGAGATTATTCAACAAAATGCCACGTCACATCCGAAATGTCACCGGTACAGATACTGCGAAATTAAAAAAAAAAAAACTTACTGGACGCATACTTACTGAAAGGGCCAGATAAACCTGTTGTAAGCAGCTACGTGAACTGTGCGGATAACTCGCTGTTAGCCATCCCGCTCCTCACGGACTGCAGCGTCACCTCTGTGCAAGATGGATAGCGTGCATAACGCCGCCTGGGCCTCGTCCGAAGTATTAATGTAAGGTATAATCACCAGCTACCTATCATCAGTTGAAAATTCAAAGGAACTTATAGCTACATGAATAATGATGTAATAAATAATTATTTAATAAAATAGTTAAGTTGTATTCTATAAATCAATTAGCTATCAAACGCAAAATGGAAAGTTGATTTGTTACCAATTTATTGAGTGCACCCGCCTCCGAAATATCTTTTCCGTGCATAATTTTGTGGTAGTTATTACATTAGACGAAGTACTAAATGACAATGACATAATGATTGTGAAATATGTATACCTCTACTCGACTCTTATGTTAAAAAAAGTCAGATAAATTAGCTATCAGCGGTTACGTTCTGTGTAGATATAATTCGGTGACGCGTTTTCTGTTGGTCAAGAGCTACGACCAGGCAGACTTCAACCACTGAAGTGACTGCTTTTTACAGCACAGGTAGTATGTATAACACGACCTGGTCCTAGTGCAGACATTTCCTTGGTATCTCAGTATTTGCAATAAATTTACTGATAATTGGTAGGCATATGAGCAAATTGTAACGCACTAAATACCTAAAATGAATAGTGTATATGGCTATCTTCATATTCAAGCATTTATTATACATATTTAGGTACATGCCTAAGGATGCTTTACCCAGCTTGTTTTATTCATTATTTTATTCACAGTCTACATATGCTATAATCATTTGGGGCGGGGCAACTGTTAACATTTTGAAGCCAGTAAAAATTTTGATGAACGATGTTCTACGAATCATTCTACACGTAAGACGAGACAGGAATAATATACCATTAATGAATACAAATTCCATGTACAGGAAACTGAATCTTCTCAAATATGACGGTGTATATCGCTATTTTCTATTCAAGCTTTTGCGTGAAGCTATATCAGGTGAAAATATTTTCTATGACCGCTATTTTACTCATCTTCTTGCTGACCAACATTATGACATTCGAAATGACCGTTTTAATCTTCCAAGAGTCAGATTAGAAATAGAGAAGCAATTTGCTATAGTTCAATGTGTTAAAGCTTTCAATGATCTTCCCGCTCCTTTATTAGAACCAATGTCTCATAGTGATTTTAAATGTAAATATAGGAATATGTGTTTAAGCACTTATAATGATTTGTGAATGTTGTGCGCCCAATAAGCAGAATAGGCTTTTAGGGGTTTGTTTCCAATTGTTTTATGTAGTTTTTTTCTTCTATTTTAAATTTTCTATTTGTACTGTGAGTTGGAAACAATAGAGGAAGGTGTAAAGGTGTAAAGCGAAAACCGTTTACTTTATTTGATGTTTTATTTGGGAGAGGGGGGGGGATCAAATCAAGGGAGTTAGCCCGGGCATCCCGAGACCTCTGCACGCCCCTTCTGTATTTCTTCAGACATCGCATTGTCGCTTCCAAAATATTTTCACAGTTGAGATGCCCAACATTACCAACTCTGTTCTTCCACATTGTATCCAAGCTACGTATCTGGCCCTATTAAGAATGTCATTCGTTGACAACAAAGTGAGCATATTATGGAGTGAAAAAATATTAATAAAAAGCGGTATATATGATACGGCTGAATTGAACTTCATGTCTTTGCTTTAAGAGTGACTGATTTTTGTTTTTAGCGAAAAAAATACAGCTATGGTTCAACGTCCTTAGAGCGAAAATCAGAGCGTCTTGCGAGTTGAATTTACCCATATCTATAGCTGAAAAACGTAACGTGCAGACGGATGGACCCAGGCAGAAATTATCGTCGGCAGCGCCGGTAATTATTGGTGTACCAAGGATTTATGGGCTATTATGAAGTTAGAAACGAGCGACCGATGAAAAAGTTTTTCAACAGCATGCCACCTGAAATATCTTGAAAGACGCCCCTTAATTACAATGGTCGATTTTCTCCAGCACAATCGCCAATAATGATAGGCGATTATCGCTGACTTTTCTCCAAAGTTCTATTATTTTGAGCAACATGTTACTACCGGACAGACTTTGCTTTCACAAAACTAGTCATCGAGTTGGTCATCGATAAACTTAACGGAAACAGTGTTTCAGGACCAGATGATACTCTAGTAAATATGTGGAAGGTAAATGTTTACTTCTTCGCTTTACCAAGTATTATGCGGTGTAAAGCATTGGATGATGAGGTAACACCGATCAGGTATAAACGTGCATTCTCAGCTCGAATCCCCAAAACCGGAAACATTAAGGATTCAGTTAGCTATAGACCTGTCTCGCTAACTATAACTACGATCCAACAGAAGCACTACAGCATTGTGACTCCACACCCATGAGGTGCTGTGCAGAACGTCACTTGGACTTCATCCGAAGACGCACAAAAAGTACATAAGGTACCAGGTTTGGCAGCTATGAATGATTGATACTTTATAGCTTATTTCTAATAAGCAGATGAGGAGTGTCTTAAAAAATATTTCTGCTGACATCGAAAGCTCGACTATTCGTGTTTTATCAGAGCGGAAGAAATAAAATAAAATGTGATTCACCGTATGTTGCGTCAAAGTGGCAGTACTTAAATGTGCAGTTGTGAACTTACGGCGTCGGTTTCTAAGAAGTAAGGCCTGTGAAGAACCAAACGTAAGAGGAATTGCTTGAAGTTAAGGTGCTGCAGAGATTCGATGTACTGTATGATCTAGAAGCAATAAAAGAGCTACAGCAAATAAACTTTCACTCCAGGCAGACGTGGGCGGCAGACAATCGGCCAGTGAGCCTCGTGTAGCACAGTTACTTCTTATTCCTTCTTGTTACTGGAGTTACTTCTTGTTAAAACTTCAGCAACAGCTGACGCTTGAGAAATCCTTGAAATGCGCTTTATGCCGGGACCACACAGGTATTTGCAGGAACAAAAAGAAGCGAGGATGGGTAACTCACTCGTTGTCCGGAAATATATTTCAATTCGATCGCATAGATACAGTAGGAAAAAGGACAAGCGAGTTTCGCACCCTGGCATCACTTTGTTCCTGTAAATGTATGTAGCCTCGGTATAGGAAAAGAATTGAAGTAAAACTAGTGAGGATGTAATGTAGTGTATCCGTACAACGTGGCAGCGCAACAGATATTCCGAACAGGGACGTATATGACTGCGTCATCAAAAGTTCCATCAATATGTCGTTGTATTTAGAATAGAATAGCAAGCTGGCAATAGACGGACCAACAGGTCCATTCCCAGAGAGCAGCCGGGACTTACGCTCCGGCCCTCTATGCGCTGTTGCCATTAGTTCAGAATCATTGAGATTTCTGAGGGAGAAAAAAAGAAAAATTAATAAGGTCAGGCAAGGAGCAGATCTCACAAGCATTATTATTATGTGCTGCAGATCCGGGAAGCTTGGAGACGTTAAGTTGTACGTGGCAAGAAATTCGGATAACGGTGGCTTAGAAGCTTTGGCCGTTAGGAGTTGGTTACTCTGGAAGAGCAGTTCGTAACTGTGGAGGATGTTGTTCCCAATTTTTGTCAAGATGATTTTTAAATGCAATGATTTACACTGTACAAACAACTACGGAGGGTAGCCTCTTCAAAACGTTCGTAATGAAGTACAGGAAAACTACGGACTGAAAGTAGTTCTTCGATCTTTATGCTTGAGTTTCTGACCGTTGTTTCGTAAGCGATCATTTACGTCTCTCTCAATGAGTTCCGCTGTAGGCACGTCGTTGAAGCCATTCAAATATTTAAATGTTATTATTAGTTGGCCTCTCAATCGCCTTTATTCCAGTGAGATGAGTCCCAATTTTTGTGAGCGACATTCAAATGGCTTGCTTCGCTGCTGAGGTATCAACTTTGTTGCTTTGCTCTGGAATCTTTCCATTTTGTCAATACTTTTGCCCTTATGTGGTGACCGGAATTGAACAGTAAATTGAAAATGCGGGCGCACATACGCTTTACATATGTCAATGTTCAAGGAAAGGAACAACTATCATCACTGCAGCCTTAGTTTTTGCTGACGGAAAGACCACTTACTGTCTCCTCTCTGCAGGTCGCTGCAAACTGTTGTGTGTGGTCGGTAGCACGTGCACTGGGATGACCTTTGACCCCAACACAACTACTTGCTACCTGACCAACGGCACCGAGAGCAAAGTGGAGCTCGAGCCCAGACCCGGAGCCATCTCATTCGTCAAGCAGGGTGAGTCCCTGCTAACGCACGATGTAGAATCAACGTTGTGAGCTGTGGCTCAACGTGCTGGGCATGACCTTAGCACATTGTGCTAGGCAGTTCCTTAGTACGTTGTGGTACGACGTACTGTACACGTCCTTGGCACGTTATGATACAACGTGTTAAGGACGTGCCGAGCACGTTGTTAGCACATTGTGGTACGACGTGCTAGCAACGTTATCTGGAGCTGAATTGGTAATGTCAGGTAGCTATGGAAGTTGTCATAACGTTGATCTGTGGACTCACGACCTGATTTCTAAGTAGAATCAGCGTGAAATTGTTAGCTGGGGTTTGTTTCTGAGATACTGGGTAGATAGCCTTGGGGTCGAGTGAAAATAGAATTCACAATAGTTACAGTGATACGGCAAATTCCTGAGAAACCAACAGAATGGCTTCGAGCAAACTAAGCTGTTTATGCCAGCAAACTGCCTCGGTGAGCCTTCACCATGTTTCTTTATCGAGTTTGAAATTCAACTGAACACACTCTCGTGAAGCAGGAGAGATGTGCCTTAACCAATCGAGCTATCAGAGCTAAAGTAAGCTGATTGTCAAAGTAGAACTAGCATGCTTACATGGGACTTGTGTGACTTGACGGAAACAACAGAAACTCTCCATTATTTAATCCAGTTACAGACAGTGCCACCGCTATCACAAAATAAAGCCGAAATTATCCTTAAAAGGCAGAACGACATGTTATTCCTGTCAACATTGTGAACTGCAGGCCTTTACATCGGAACGAGGGACGTGTTATACGCCTATTTCAAAGTATAAGGACCAAAAATACCGATACTCTCTAATTTCTTCCGACTGAAACCATGAACTTTTTTTTACCGTATAACAATAATTCGAGGTAATCGTTGCCTGCAGTTTCGATTCAAGAGTAAATATATCGAGTACCTGTACGTAAAAATTTTGAAACCAAATAACAAAAACTGTATAAAACAAGTTGGGCTTACATATAGGAATGTATTTATTGAATTACTGTGGCATACTTATCAATTGCAGAAAAGAAGTATGATCACAGTGCGCTCTCTCTTGCCTGTAACCGAGGTACAGAAGTCCGCTAGCTAGACAAAACCTGGGAGTGGGTTCAAAACCCAAAGATGCTTCGTTTCACTGAAAAAAATTCTACAATTTAACTGCTTTGACATACGGTAATAAAAGAAATCCTTCGACAGCCGCCGTCAATACTGATTTTTGTGTATGAATAAGTATTGATTGAAAACACTTCTAAAAATTTCAATAACGTTACTCGGGAGAGAGTTTGTAGGGTTTCCAGTTTTGAGAATGGGTGCGATGACTGCATGCTTGTAAGTGAAGAGCAGCATCCTTAAAGATTTTCAATAATTTGATGTGTGCTACCACCGCTCTCATACTACAATGTCGACCCCAACAGCAACAGTAATATGATGTGTGCTACCACCGCTCTCATACTACAATGTCGACCCCAACAGCAACAGTAATATGATGTGTGCTACC
>LQNS02277097.1:17605598-17626371 GCA_001587735.2 Parhyale hawaiensis
GTGGGTGCTTTCTTGACTTATTCTGTGTCTGCTGGATGACTTAATTTGTGTCCGCGTGTTTAGTGATTCTAGTGTTTGGTTGGTAACCTGGGCAAATAGTATGAGATTACAGCATTATCTAGTCCGATGAAAGTACAAAAAAAAACCTTTAGATCCAGATTATAAATATTAAGCCTTGATAGTCTAAAGTGTATTGACCATTTTTTATTTTTGTTTCAGCCTGATGATGACTCTTGTGTGTGGAAACGTAGCATATAAATTTTAATTCATGGAGGTAAATGACTTTTTGTTGACTTTAACACGCTTTGAAATGAAGTATTTCATTATTAAGGAGCTCATGCTTCGGGGGCTGTGCGCTAAACTAGTTGGATACAGCAACCATATCAGAAATTAGGATTAGCTGTCCATCAATAAAGACTGCGTTGAATTTGCCCCCATTGCGGGTGATAGTCTTACGCCACGAGGCGGTTTAGTTTTTTCGTATTCTGTTCGGCGGCCGAATACTAGAAACAACGATAAAATTCCGCGGCGCACTCTTACGAACAGAAACCATGAGAGATGTCAAAACAGGTCAGTTTTATAATATTTTGGTGGCATAATTCACTGCCATATATATCTTACAGCCAGACGATTATTACGACCATCTAACATTGTTCTATAGCTAAGTTTTACTCAACAGCATGCTATCATTCGTCTTTAGGCGCCTTTAAGTGCTTTAAGACGATTTGTTTTCGTCTTTACAGAGTTCATTTACGAAAATATTCTTTCTATGGTAAAGTTTTTACTTCAGTGGGGTATCTTTTTTTTCTTTCTTTATTTAATTGACTCATTTTTCGATGCAGATTCCGAACATGAAGTCTTTTTTTTTCGGTCGGCTCTAGTTATCCAGATGAATGTCTTTGAAGTTTCCATTTTTTTCTTATTGGAGACGTATGCGACAGTGTAATGGAAAACCTCTAAGTATGTATTTTAGGTTCAGTTAGGGGAGACGGGGGTAGGTCATAACTTAACCTAACCTAAAAGTAACCTATTTAAAAGGCTTCCCATTACACTATGGCATCGCCGCGTATTTTCTCCCATGGAAAAACAATTGAAACTTCAAAGTCATATTCCTCGAAAATTAGAGCCGACCGAAAAATAAAAATAACTTCCCTTTCAGAATCTGCATCGAAAAATGAGTCGATTAAAAAAACGAAAAAATTGTACTCCAATAAACTAAAAATTTACACACTCTACACAGGCAGATGAATGTAGTAATGCAGTTTAATTTGTCATAACGTTGGACAGGGTAGCATATTTACTATGATTCAGACCATCTCTGATGTCTCTTTATTTGCACCAATATCCTGGAACGTTATCTCTGTCAATAGAAAATTTTTCTGCTGCCATACGGTAGCTTCTCTTTTGATCATCAAAGTCATTTACTTGATGATCCTTGATCAGAGATGGGCTGCCGATATAATGATAGAAACAAGAGACAGCGCGGGATCTCTGGCAATTTTTGGGCCAAATCTGTGAAGCTTGGCGATCATACCATCTTCCTCAAGAAAACAGAATCAAGTTTCGTGTTTTTGACTTATTATAATTTTTTACACTCTTTATGGCACTAGCAGCCAGCCGCCACTATTACAATGCTTATAAATGTTTCGACTATTCAGTTTTAGTTAGTTGCGAATTGAAAAAACCTAGATTTTGCCAGATCTTCAAAATAAAAACATAGAAACCCAGCCAAGGGATGGAAAACCCAGATCTGGGTGGAAAACTCAGCAGTGGAATCCCAGTAGGCAATCATAGGCTGGGTTTCCGTATCGATATTGGAGCGAGGTTCGTGGAGTTCTGCGTCACTGAAGGATTGGTTGTGGGTGGTACTCTATTCCTTTATAAGGATATCCATAAGGCGACATGGAGGAGCCCCATCATGTTGCACGTGAATCAGATTGACGATATCACGATATTAAGGCGACACCGGACATATCTGAAAGATGTAGGAGCATTCAGAGGAGCTGATTTCAGGCAGACGGATCACTATCTGGTGATCTCTCAGGTACGAGCAAAGTTAAAAAGGCGTGTTAAACAACAGGGAAACGTGCAGTTTGACTCGAAAATGCTGCATTAGCGAAATGTGAAGGAGTTCAACGAGAAAACAAGGATAAGGTTCGAACAACCGCGGGCTGGGGTTCGATATAATGCCGTGGAGGAGGAATGGAACAACTTCCGAGAAGTTCATCGGAAGGTTAAGAAGGAGGTTCTTGGGAGGAAGAGGAGAGCAAGAGAGGAGTGGATCAGGGAAGAAACTTGGAGAGCGATTGATCAGAAGAAAGCCCTTAAGCTAAAGATGGAAAGTAGCTCGAATACCGAAGTGAGATGAAGATTCAAAGATCTGCATAGGGAGAAAGCTCGAGAAGTTGGAAGACTGACAAGAAGAGATAAGAGAAAATACTACCACGAAAAGGCGGAGGAAGCGGAGAGGGCTGCACTGGCTAGCGATCAGCGGACAATGTTCCAAATCGCTAAAAGATTGGTAGAGTCTGGAGTGAGTTGTGGAAGTGAGGGTGCGATCAAGGATGCATATGAACATAGGCTGGTAAGGGAAGAGGATGTAAAGGCAAGATGTAATTAATTGAACAGCGCGAATCCGGCTGTAGTGAATGAGTTTGAGGAGGAGGATGTGGAGCTACTCAATGTTGATGTTGGCGAGTTACGGCGAGAGGAGGTAACGAGGGCGATCGAGAAGCTCAAGAACAACAAGGCACCAGGGGAGGATGGGATCACAGCAGAGATGTTGAGGGCGACTGTAGGAGGGGTCGGTGAGGAGAAGTTCTACCTAGTGCTGCGCAGGATTTGGCAGTGTGAAGAATGCACAGAGGAGTTGAAGAGGGGAACCATTGTAAAGTTACCGAAAAAGAGCGGCCTAACTGACTGTAACAACTGGAGAGGGATCACCCTGCTCTCTGTGCCTGGCAAGGCCCTCAGTGTGATACTAGGAGCGAGGATTCGCAAAGCGGTGGACGCTGTTATAGGGGAGAGGCATTCAGGATAGGAGAAACCGATCTTGCACAGACCAGATTTTTGTGCTGAGGAATGTGATCGAACAGAGTGTTGAGCTTCGGAATGAAATAATTGTGAACTTTGTCGATTTCAAGAAAGCGCTTGATTCTTTACATGGACCATCAATGTGGAATATCTTGAGGTGTTACGAGTTTCCTGAAAAAGTTATTAAAATGATTAGAACCCTCTACGATGGATCTATGAGCTGCGTCAGAGTTGGAAGAGAAAGCACCGAATACTTTAAATTCATCACGGGAGTAACGTACTGCCACCTGTTATATTCATTTTAGTGATTGAGTGGGTATTGAGAAAGGTCAGACGAAACGATGAGGGTGTTATTTGGGTGAGAAATACCAGGCTACAGGATCTGGACAACGCCGATGATCTGGCACTGTTGTGTGAAAACTTTGAGGAAGTTGAAAGAATGACAAGAGTACTGTCAGAGGAAGCTGCGAAGGTGGGACTGGAGATCAGTAAGGCAAAGACTAAAGTAATGCGGGTGCACACAGATGACGTGAGACCCCTGATGCTGGAAGGAACGGATATAGAAACGGTTGACTCCTTTCAGTATCTTGGGAGCACGGTTTGTCCAGATAGAGATGTCCGAGGAGAGATGAGAGTGCGCTTGGGAAAGGCCGGAAGGATTTTTCCTAGAATGAAGAAGGTCTGGGCAGCCGGAAGAATGAGCTAAAAGACCAAGCTCAAGCTATTTGACAGCATTGTCATTCCAATTTCACTGTATGGATGTGAAACTTGGAAAGGATTTAAGGAAGTAGAGACGAAATTCAGGAGATTTGAAAGCAACTGTTTGAGAATGATCCTGAAAATAAGACGGTATGAACACATTAGTGAGGAAGAGTTGAGACGGAGAACTGGTCAGAGGAGTGTCGTGGAGAAGATCAGATGCCCCCGGTGGAGATATTATGGCCATGTACTGAGAATGGAAGAAAATAAACTGCCGCAGCGGACCCTGATGAGGAACAGAGAGGGAACGAGGAGAGTTGGAAGACCTAGGGATACCTGGGGACGAACGATGGAGAGAGATAAGAGGGAAAACGACTTGTGTGAGGAAGACATCATGCGGTTTGGGCTGAATAGGGGCTGCTGGAGGCAATTTGTGGCTGCCCTATGGACCACTTGAGGTCCGAAGAGGATTAAGTAAGTAAGTAATTATCTATGGAAATAAGATACTTCTGACATTTTTTTTACTTCTCCTGTAAGTTATTACAAAATCTAAACTCTACCTACACTTTCTGCCATTCTTACTGAATACAGAATGAATACTGAAATGAAAAGAAACATGAAATTATACATAATGTAAACGGTCACCGCTATTTCACATTTTGCTTAAATCCAAACAGGCATGTCGGGCAACAAATTTTATGTGGCAAAAAATCAGTCATTTCATGAAATGACTAGGGATTTTAGTCATTTCACAAATTGAGTCATGAAATGACTAAAATTATTAGGCACTGCACGATATGACTGATTACTCAGTCTGGCTGTAACAAATACATGCAATTACCAGTCGACCAGCGCAGCTTATCGCTAGTGGAACTAATAGTGAATGCTGCAATTTATGAACATCGGGCAAGGCACATTAAGTGTCATTATTTATGATATGAACGCCGCAGTACAACTGCAGAGCGAGGCAGTGGAGCGCAGTTGTGCTGCTGATTTCCATACTGGCAACACCGCGTACGTACCCAGCGACAGACCAAGTGCGTACTTGGTCTGTCGCTGGGTCTTGTTATGCCGTGGTCACATTTTCATTCGCTCGCACAAGTGGAAGCGAGTATGGGTAGCTGATGCTTAGTTCTGAAATATATTCGACTCGGTAGCACAGATACAGTGGCAAGAACTAGGTGCGAGTTGCGCATCTTCGCTTTACTTTGTTCTTGCAAAGGTATAGAGTGGCCTCTGCGTTAGGACGCTGCATGACGTGTGGCTGCCTTAATAATTGTAAACACTGGCAGCTGCGTTGGGAGGTCATACGTGATGCACTCGGCGGGGACGGGGGTTAGACATTAGAAAATTGGAATTACATTTTTTCTCGTGAATTGTATCTTATGTCATATCTGACAGGACATCAGAAACAAAAAAGAAAAAGAAAAAAAAAAAAACAGCCAAAACCGTATTATTTTAGAGTGAATTTCGCAATTGCAGTTCATGAACATGGCGTTGGACGCGATTATGCACGTCGGTACGCAAATGCAATTTGATTAATCGATGTGGCGCTTATTTACAGCCAGGGTTTATTTTTAACTATAGCTATGCTATATTTTCCGTAAATTACATTCATGTACGAGCTTACGCTTCCTTGGTACAAGTTCAGCATAAGACTCAATCAATATACAAGAACTATTCAAATTGTTTCACGTTTGCTTGTTTCCGGTGATATTGGATGCTGTGTCAGTTTTAATATGACAGCTATGGTGTATTGCAGATAAGACTCAATCAATATACAAGAACTTTTCAAATTGTTTCACGTTTGTTTGTTTTTTCCAGTGATATTGGATGCTGTGTCAGTTTTAATATAACAGCTATGGTGTATTCCGGATTCCCGTATCTAACTCATACGACACTTGCGATGCTTCCCAGCCCTAAAAAGTTAACTACTTGAGAAGAGCCAGAAATATTCATCATTCTAATTATTGCAGTGATCAGATGGTGCTTACGCTCATTTCCCCCTTCACCTTAATTACTATCATCAAAAATAAAAGAACAATCAGAGCTTTTCGACGTATTTAACAAAAACAAAGTGCAAAGTCAATGGTACAAATAATTGTTCAAAGAAGGTAGACTTGGCTCCTGTGCAGCATTTTTTTGTAAAAAAATATATCTTTAAATGTACACTGATCATCATTTACTCAATCAGACTAATACAGTATATGGTTAACTGAAAGATGGCCAATACACTGTAGTGCTCCAGTCGTTGGATGTTAGAGGACTTTAAAATACTGAAGCAAGGAGATAATCACGATAGAAGTGTTGGGCAGCGGTGCCCAACTTATGAGTAGAGCCCGGATTTCTAATCCCAAAAAAGTGGTCAAAATAGCGCTAAAAAGGTAGACAAACTAGCACTTAAAAAGTCGGTATTGCAGGTGTCATAACAAAATAGTTTTTATTTCTAGCAAAATAGTTTTTATGTCGAGTAAAACAGCACATAAAACATTGCTAATTTTGGCTAAAGTACGGCAAAAAACTAAGAGGAAGTAATTATTTAAATCGGAAACCATGTTATTTTTTCTCTTGCAATCTATGAGCATAATAGATGTACAACAGCTTTCTTTACAGTGCCTAGTTTTGTAGTATAGGCATATAAAAACAAAAAAAAAAAAAACAATTAGTTACGTTTTACAAATGTCATTTTAAAATTAAAGAAAAACTAATATCAAAGGAAAAACCGATAATTTTCTTCATCTGCGTATTATATTAACATTACCTGCATATATATATATATATGTTTCTCAAAAGAAAAATGTACAACAAAAATGGCATTATATATAAATAATAAATACCATATAGTTGAAAATTGTAAAATACATCGCAAAACAAAGCAATACTTTAGGGGAGCGTCCAGCTGAAAATGTTGACATTTCTACATTTTTTCACTATGCAGTAGCTATACATCAGACAGCGGCAAAGTTGCAGGCAGCCAGTGCAACCTTAAGTTACTAGAACAGGGGGCTGGGCAAGGACGGGGGCTATTTTTAAAGTTTATTTCTGACTTCAAAAAGTTTTATTATTATTGAGCCGATCGTCATGAAACTTGGTAGAGCTATGTGAATCAGTAAAAAATGGGGGTTAGACTCACATGCTTATCCTATTTTCGCCGTAGAAAACAAGTTATAAAAAGAAATCGGGAAATCGTCTGCCGTTGTTTTTTCTATATCTATTTACGCTACATGGACACATTTTTAATCCCTATTTCTTCTAAAGTGTTTACCTAATTTTCACCATTCAATTGTCAGAATAAAGGGGATTGTATCACCTGACTCGTAACGTATGAAGAATATAAACAATTACTTTCGAAATTGTTGCATCAGATTTTTTAATGGAACAAAAAATACGAAAAATCCCATATTTTCCACCACTAGACGGAATAAAGACAAGTTGTTACGTTAGTGTCATCTACTTGCATTAGCAATGTTTATAACCAAATCCCAAGAGAAAACTCTAACAAAAACTTAAAAATAGAAAAAAAACGACTACTCAAAAACTTCAAAATTGTTATGTAGCTTCCAAATTAAAAAAAATCATTTGATTTAAATAGTCTTTGAATCACGTTTTACACATAGTACTAAAGTTACGGCAAAAAAAGTTACGTTAAGTAAAAAAGGTTACCCGAAATTAAGGCGTTCCCCTTAATCTATAAATCATTATACGTTTAATAGTACAGATACGTCCTACTACTTTGTGCAGGTATTATAATTATTTACTGCATAATGACTACATTTTGCCGTTTTTGCTTGGTTAAAATAGCGTTTATAATATAAAAGCATTTTTGCAATAAATGCAAGTTTCTGCTTGCATTTATTGCGAAATAACAATACTAGAATAAATGCAAGAAATCCGGGTTCTACTTATGAGTATATGACATAGATTCTTGAGAAGCACAAATGCGTGTGAAGGTAGCTCAATTGTATGTACAAGTTTTCTAATAATGACTCCTTAGACAGCAAAAGCGGGTCGCGCCGCAGGTACCTGAAGTGGCTGGAAGCACGGAGTTGCTTACGCTCCTAATCAGTACTACATAATAATTCACGTCGTGTTTTTATTTATTTATTTATAACTACATTTATATCTTTCCTGTCACGCTCTATTGGAATAAGATAGGAGAAAATGCAAATTTCAAAAGGTGAAAAAAAAGTTGGGTACCTTGCAATCTTTTTCTTAGGCGAAAAAAAAGTTGGTTACCTTGCAATCTGTTTCTTCAGTATTAGATAGGGGAAAAATAGAACTAATAAGATAGGATAAAAATCAGATTTCAAAAGGCGAAAAAAAAAGTTGGGTACCTTGCAATCTTTTTCTTCAGTATTAGATAGGGGAGAAATAGAACTCAGTCTGCTTGCCCTTCTGTCAAAAAGAAAAGTTGAGTACCTTGGAAGCTTTTTCTTCAGTATTAGATATAGGACAAATTTGGAAGCCCAAAAGACGGTGGGGGTCTTGGTGAAGTGTTAATTTTTTGCCGTCATTTTCAATGACGGCACGGGCCACTAGTTAAATAATAATAATAATACACAAACCGTGTCTACTCCGCAATTTCGTTGCTGATATATGCTGCCGTTTATATATTTGAGTTTCAATGAACATTAACTCCGACTATAGTTTACACTAAAACACACGCAATTAGCGATAGAAATTATACCCATTTTCATGTTCTGCTCTATAAAATCATTTTTATGGAAACGTAGCATTATGATAATGAGAACGACAAGCGCTGTGATTAAAGACATTTTTACTAAATTATATTTCCTTCAATGTCGAGCTTTCGATTCAATCTTGAATCATCTTCATGAGTTGAATAGCTTCCACTGAATTTAGAATTTGTTCCGTAAAACACTAAGCAAAAAATACAACAGTAAACATCCCATCAATCGAACGCAAAATTTTATATCTTAATTTACCGTTCTTAGGATTTCAAAGTTATAAACTAAAGAAAAAAGTGTCTTGTCTCATAACAAAATTTTATCCACAGATCCAAGTAAGAGTAGCGCATTGAAGCCAACAGTAACAATAGGCTCATTTTCCAAATTCAAAGACAAACTGCCACTTTCACTTGCTTCCTCTGCCATTTATAAATATCAATGCGGACAGTGTTCTGCTTCTTATATAGGTGAGACAAAGAAGCAAATGAAAGTCAGAACGCCACAGCATCAAGGAATTTCCTTCCGAACAGGGCAACGGACTACCCAAATCAACAGTAGAATTTTTGATCAATTTCACGACACTGGCCATCAAATCTTGAATGAAAACTTCAAAATTTTGTCATCTTGCTCTCGATTCGACTTGAAAGTTTTAGAATCTATAGTCATTCATGAACAATACCCTACCCTAATCAATCACGCTCAATCTACCGTAATTTTTATTCTAAGTTAATAACAATATAAGGATGCGCATTTTGGTATGTAGAGTACGTCCACTATGTTCTTATCTTCAAGCATATTCTAAATTCACTGCGAGCTTTTCTACTCCTGAAGACGATTCAAGATTGGATCGAAAGCTCGAAATAGAAGGAAACATGTTTTAGTAAAAAATATCTTTAATCACAACACTTGTCATTCTTATTATCTATAAAATAATCATCATCAACAAATGTTGCAGACTTCAGCCATCAAGTCTTGCTACACGGTTTTTCCATTTTTTCTCCATCATCAATACACTTCAGGGACCACGCTGCCAAAAATGACAGCCAAGAATTTGTTGCGTCCCGTCTTCATTGATCATAATTTTCTTATTAATTTCCTTAAGTAGGAGACACTGCAACTGACAACCTGAATTATGGAACATAACAGATAAGCACGATAGGGATGGATGAACAAAGCCAAGCTCTCTTTCGGTGATACGTTGCAAAGCATTTTTTCGCAGTCGACATTGCTTCCATTAAATACAGAGCTCTCCATCCAGGATGCTCGATGGTGACATAAAACTCGGAAGTTTCTTCAAGTGAAAAGTTGTTCTGTCGAAAAAAGAACCTAATTGAAAAAAAAATATATATATGCGGCCAAAAAATCTTCGTGTTCTTCACCCGCCGGTAGACCGCTGAAGAATATCTCACCCTTTGACTACCCGTCTTGTCAAAAATGGCGGCGAGAATTTTTTGCAGACCCGTCTTCACTTAACATACTTCCGTAACTAACGCCTTTCTGAAAAAAAAAAGGTTACAAAGGCCAACTAAATTGTTATAGGAGATGATTGCTCTCAGTTAATTCATCTTTAGCAGCAAAATCACTGATCAAAATTCAGCAGAAAAATTCCTCCGTGTTCATCGTTGAGCCTTTGCTCTTGCGCGTGAAGAGGTACAGGAAGGCTTTTACATAACCAAGCAGCAAAGCATTACTGACTTATATTAATTCCTTGTCGCGTATCTTACATACCGCCGGATGAGCCTTCAACACATCTAAGTTTTTCTCTTGAAGTGCAAATTCTACGTCAAAGAAAGAGAGCAAGCTGAAAGAATTGTGTCTACTGCCCCCTGAAACATTATTGCTTCGTCGGTGCTTTGTGGATCAGCTCCTGAATTTATACGCGTGAACTGAGAGCAAACAAATGTTTTGATGTATGGAGAAAGTGATAAAAATCAGATTCTATAACCTCAATAGGAGAAGCTGAAAATACTGTATATTCAATGTTTCGGTGTCATGAACTGTTTCAAGCAAGAAATGCATCCACATAGTGGGATAAGGATTTCACTTCTGCCATCTTCTGCAACCTGCTCATCGATCTCCATGAAAACGCAATTTAATTACAAAATCTGCAGCCTGGCCTATTTTTCGCCTATCTATTTCGTTGAAAGCGTGACTTGAAACAAACAAATATATAACTTTATAAATATATCAACAAATAAAGACCCAGCGGTGTTTATTATGTCGTTTTAATTTTATTTTTTTCATAGGCGCCAGTTTTTCGGTTGTTGCGATGCTATACTCGTTACGAATTCATTTAGCTGTTTTTCTCTTTTGTCAAATGAAATTATCAACTGGCGTTGGCGTTAACGGACCTGGACGGGAGAAGTAACACACTGTACTGTATCCGCAGATAGATTTTGTCACCATTCACGGGGTAAATATCTGAATTCGAGCTAATAACCACTCTCTAGTTAAGAAACTACATAGCTGGCTAATAAATTCACTCTCAGTGGAAGCCTCATAATTTGAGTCATAAGCGCCAGAATTCAGGAGACACAAAATGACATTTTTAAAAAGAAAGTAATGAAGTTCGCTACGAAATTCACGCACGCACAATCATTCTAGGGTTCTTAGACTTTATTGGATTTCAGAAATTTCTGTATCTCGAGAAGAGTGTCATATTCACGATGGGTCCAGGAGTGCTGCTCGACCTGCTGTTGGTGGTGGCGGTGGTGCGGGTGATGGAGTGCCGTGCCGAGTCCGTGTCTGCTGCCCGTGACGTCGCACTTGTGACCCCCATTGCAAACACCATCGAAAACACAACAGCGTGTGAGTATCAAACTGAGCATATAAATTCATAGCTAGCTTGCTCGTAAGCTTGATAATTAGTTTAGCAGCGATGTGCTAGCGCGGAAGGAAGAATGGCAACGGTTCATTGAAATCAAATAGACCGCATTCACGGTTTTCGCAGTGAACGGACGATCAAGTATAGGCTGGGGTAGTGTGTTCTCTTTAACCGACTCGCGCCTGAGAGCATGAATAACTAGAGCACTCTGTGAGCGCATACCTTCGATAACAGGACGAGCTAACGAAAAATTTAAATTGGTCCTGCTACTAAGTTATTATTATCACCAATGTTTGGTCATTTGTGCTTCATGACATCAGTAACAGATGCTGTACATTTCCAGAATATCCGTCTTTATCTTTTTAACTTATGTTCTGACAAACACGGAGACTTACATACAATCAAAAACACTGCCGAACGCGCCAATCATTACCAAAGGTTTGCCTATTACGCCTTTTAACATTTCTAACAACTAGCTGCACCCGTGGAATTTCCACGGTTAATTAATGTTTTCACATACCTTAGCTTAACCTGATGTAGCGCTTCTGACTTAACCCACCCCTGCTGAACTAATGTCTGCCGCCTAACCCTGTCTATTGTTACGCAGTTCGTCTATCTTACATTTCGTTTAACTTTTCCTACATTTCTGAATTCACCAGTGAATCACGCATTCTGTCAGCAAAGAATTGGCACTTGTGTCTTGATAAAGACGTAGATATACGACGGAACTTCTAGCATTGTTTTCCTATGTATTTGCACCCCTTTTCTATAATTATAAGCTCTGTTTCCTGCAGTTTACAGATAATTTAGCCCTTCATAATCTTACACGTTTCAATTTTTTGTTTCCGTATTCGATTTTTTGCACTATTATATGGGGCCCGTTAATATTGATAAGTAGCCCATCTTTCTTCTGCTTTGTTTGATGCGATAGCTATACAACAACAGACTCGGTAAATTCATCACTCACGGCAGCGTAACTCTCCGTACCTTGGAGTAAATATTCTACTGGAGGGCGCGTCCAGCCACCGTCGCTGGCAGTGGTTGCCTTACATTCATGTGGCAGTCAACCTGGCTGAGTGTCTGGGAGAAAGCCAGTTTTACGGAGCAGTTAAGTAGCTTGCACCACATCAATACATACAAGCTCGCGAAATCTGCTAGCGAAATCTAGGTGTAACATTTTATACTGATAAAAAAATTAACTTCCAAGACGGGACGAAAACATAAAGGGGACGGTATATAATATATGATACCTAATGCTTTATTAGTCACCTTTCCTGAAGAATTTAGGATCTAAAATTTAGTAGACGTTGACAGTCGGTGCAGCTAAGACAGTTGGAGTCTTGAAGAAAAGCATGAGCCTGATGTCTTGCACCTCTTTCTTCTCCTTTCACAAGGCAGAATACCAGGCACACAAGCTCTGGTAGGAATTAGTTAACGTGCGCACCCTAGTAGCCTATTTACTCCAAGCTCTGTGCTCGAGATTGCATTGTATTTGTGTGGCATGCAAACGGTAGGGCCGAAAGGGCGGTGGCCCCTGGCAGCCAAAAGAAGAGGCCTCCAACGGGCTAGGAAGACGAATAGTACGTAAGGAAAGTACTATCAATGAAGAAGTGTAATCACAAATTTCTTGTGAGGAAGAAGAAGCAAGTCAAAGACGAGAGAGATTCCGCACCGGCCTATATTAAGCAAATATATATGCATATGTCTATTATTGAGTGAATTTTTTCACGCTCGGGTCCACTAGTACTATATAATATCAATTAGCTCTCAAACGCAAAATGGAACGTTGACTTGTTAATAATTTATTGAGTGCTCCCGCCTCCGAAATATCTTTTCCATGCATATTTTTGTGTTAGTATATTACATTAGACGAAGTACGAAATGGCAATGACATGTTGATTGTGAAATATGTATACATCTACTCGATCTTTTGATAAAAGAAGCCATATAAACTAGCTATCAGGGGTTACGTTCAGTGTAGATATAATTCGTTGACGGTTTTCTGTTGGGCAAGAGCTACGACCAGACAGACTTCAACCATTAAAGTGACTGCTTTGCACAACACAGGTAGTATGTATAACACGACTTGGTCCTAGTGCAGACATTTCCTTGGTATCTCAGTATTTGCGATAAATTTACTGATAACTGGTAGGCCTATGGGTGTATTGTAACGCACTAAGTACCTAAAGTGAATAGTGTATATAACTATCTTTATATTCAAGCATTTATTATACATATTTATAAGCGAAAACACTTTACTTTATATGATGTTTTATTTGGGAGGGAAGGGGGGGGGGGCATCAAATCAAGGGGTTAGCCCGGACATTCCAAGACCTCTGCACGCGCCTGCTGTATTTCCTCAGACATCGCACAGTCGCTTCAAAAATATTTTCACATTTGAGATGCCCAATATTACCCAGTCTGTTCTCCACATCGTATCCAAGCTATGCATCTGGCCCTATTAAGAATGTCTTCCGTTGACAACAAAGTGAGCATATTATGTAGTAAAAAAAACTAATAACAATAAAAAGCGGTGTATACGATACGGTTGAATTGATTTTCATGTCTTTGCTTTAAAAGTAACTGATGTTTTAAGCGAAAAGAAGGCAGCTATGGTTCAACATCCTTAGATCGAAAATCAGAGCGTCTTGCTAGTTGAATTTGCTCATATCTGTAGCTGAAAAACGTAACGTGCAGACGTATGGACCCAATCAGAAATTATCGTCGGCAGCACCGGTAATTATTGCTGTACCCAGGATCTACGGGCTATTATGAAGTTATGAACGAGTGACCGATGAAAAAGTTTTTCAACAGCATGCCACCTGAAATATCTTGAGAGACGCCCCTTGATTACAATGGTCGATTTTCTCCTGCACAATCGCCCATAATGATAGGCAATTATCGCTGACTTTCCTCCAAAGTTCTATTATTAGGAGCAACATGTTACTTCTGGACAGACTTTGCTTTCACAAAACTAGTCATCGAATTGGTCAGCGATGAACTTAACGGAAACCGTGTTCCAGGACCAGATGATAATCTAGTAAATATGTGGAAAGTAAACGTTTACTTCTCCGTTTTACCAAGTATTATGTGGCGTAAAACATTGGATGATGAGGTAACACCGATCAAGTATAAACGTACAATCGTAACTCCAATCCCCCAAACCGGAAACATTAAGGATTCAGTTAGCTATAGACCTGTCTCGCTAATTATAACTGCGATCCAACAAAAGCACTACATCATTGTGACTCCACACACATGAGGTGCTGTGCAGAACGTCACTTGGACTTTATCCGAAAACGCACAAAAAGTACGCAAGGTACCAAATTTGGTAGCAATGAATGATTAATACTTTATAGCTTCTTTCTAATTAACAGACGCGGAGTGTCTTAAAAAATATTTCTGCTGATATCGAAAGCTCCACTATTCTTGTTATATCAGAGCAGAGAAAATCAAATTAAAAAATGTGATTCACAGTATGTTGCGTCAAAGTGGCAGAACTTAAATGTGCAGTTGTGAACTTACGGCGTCGGTTTCTAAGAATTGAGTCCTATGAAGAACCAAACGTACGAGAAATTGCTTGAATTTAAGGCGCTGCAGATGTTCGATGTATGACCTAGCAGCAATAATAGAGCTACAGCAAAGTAAACTTTAACTTCAAGGAGGCGCAGGCGGTAGACAATCGGCCAGTGAGCCTCATGTAGCAGTCCGAACCTGTAGTTACTTCTTGTTATGACCTCAGCAGCAGCTGACGCTTGAGAAATCCTTGACACAGCGATTTATGCCGGTGCTACATATACATTTGCAGGAACAGCTGGAAGCGAGGATGGGTGACTCACATGTTGTCCGGAAATATATTGAAATTCGGTCGCATAGATACAGTAGCAAAAAAGGCAAGCGAGTTTCTCACCCTGGCTTCACTTTGTTCCTGCAAATGTACAGTATGTAGCCTCGGTATAGGAAAAGAATTGAAGCAAAACAAGAGAGGATGTAATGTATTGTATCCGTACAACGTGGCAGCGCAACAGATATTCCGAACAGGGACGTATATGACTGCGCCGTCAAAAGTTCCATTAATATGTCGTACTGTATTTAGAATAGAATAGCAAGCTGACAATAGACGGACCAACAGGCCCATTCCCAGAGAGCAGCCGGAACTTACGCTGCGGCCCTCTATGAGCTATTGCCATTAGTTCAGAATCATTGAGACTTCTGAGGAAGAAAAAAAGAAAAAGTAATAAGGTCAGGCAAAGAGAAGATCGCGCAAGCATTATTATTAAGTGCTGCAGATCCGGGAAGCTTGGAGACGTTAAGTTGTACGTGGCAAGAAATTCGGATAACGGTGACGTAAAGCTTTGGCCGTTAGGAGTTGGTTACTATGGAGGAGCGGTTTGTAACTGTGGAAGATGTTGTTCCCAATCTTTGTCGAGATGATTTTTAAATGCAATAATTTACTCTGCACCAACAACTACGGAGTGTAGTCTCTTCCAAACGTTCGTAATGAAGTACAGGAAAACTACGGACTGAAAATAGTTCTTCGATCTTTACGCTTGAGTTTCTGGAAGTTGTTTCGTAAGCGATAATTTTCGTCTCTCTCAATGAGTTCCGCTGTAGGCACGTCGTTGAAGCCATTCAAATGTTAAAATGTTTTTACCAGTTGGCCTCTCAATCGCCTTTATTCCAGTGAGATGAGTCCCAATTCTTGTGGGAGACATTCAAACGGCCTGCTCCGCTGCTAAGGTATCAACTTTGTTGCTTTGCACTGGATTCTTTCCATTTTGTCAATACTTTGCCCTTATGTGGTGACCAGAATTGAACAGTAAATTGAAGATGCGGGCGCACATACGCTTTACATATGTCAATGTTTGCAGAAAGGAACAACTATCATCACTGCAGCCTTAGTTTTTGCTGATGGAAAGACCACTTACTGCCTCCTCTCTGCAGGTCGCTGCAAACTGTTGTGTGTGGTCGGTAGCACGTGCACTGGGATGACCTTTGAGCCCAACACAACTACTTGCTACCTGACCAACGGCACCGAGAGCAAAGTGGAGCTCGAGCCCAGACCCGGAGCCATCTCATTCGTCAAGCAGGGTGAGTCCCTGCTAACACACGATGTAGAATCAACGTTGTGAGCTGTGGCTCAACGTGCTGGGCATGATCTTAGCACCTTGTGCTAGGCAATTCCTTAGTACGTTGTGGTACGACGTACTGGACACGTCCTTAGCACGTTATGATGCAACGTGGTACGACGTGCTAACAACGTTATCTGGACCTGATTTGGCAATGTTATCTACTATACAGGTTGTCATAACGTTGATCTGTGGACTCACGACCTGATTTCTAAGTAGAATTAGCGTGAAATTGTTAGCTGGGGTTTGTTTCTGAGATACTGGGTAGATAGCCTTGGGGTCGAGTGAAAATAGAATTCACAACAGTTACAGTGATACGGCAAATTCCTGGGAAACCAACAGAATGGCTTCAAGCAAACTAAGCCGTTTATGCCAGCAAACTGCCCTCGGTGAGCCTTCACCATGTTTCTTTATCGAGTTTGAAATTCAACTGAACACACTCTCGTGAAGCTCTCCTGCTCCATCCGGTAAGCAGCCACTGGATCCTATGTTTCAAGACCAATCCTCAGTCGAGCACTGAAGCGAATCCTTATGTAATAACAGAAAGTCTGGCAACTCATTCGCCCAGAACTTTTGAATTTCACGTTAATCAAGACGGCAAGTATTTAGTGGTTCCATCCTGAAGCAAATGATTTGCCACCATAGATACATAATTAATTTCCAGCCAGTGTTTTCACATTTTAAATGTTCTCTCTATATTTACGTGGACCGTCTGTGAAAAAGTAATGGGAGCACGGGCCGTGTTCGAACCCACATCACTCGTTCCCATCACTTCAGAGATGCGCCTTAACCAATCGAGCTATCAGAGCTAAAGTTAGCTGATTGTCAAATTAGAACTTGCATGCTTACATAGAACTTGTGTGACTAGACGGAAACAACAGAAACTCTCCATTATGAAATCCAGTTACAGACAGTGCCACCGCCATCACAGAAATAATGCAGAAATTATCATCAAAAGGTGGAGCGACATGTTATTCCTGTCAACATTGTGAACTGCAGGCCCTTACATCGGAACGAGGGACGTGTTATACGCCCATTTCAAAATATAAGAACCAAAAATACCGATACTTTCTAATTTCCTCCGTCTGAAACAATGACCTTTTTTTTTTTTACCGTATAAAAATAATTCGAGGTAATCGTTGCCTGCAGTTTCGATTCAAGAGTAAATATATCTAGTACCCGTACGTAAAAATTTTGAAAACAAATAACAAAAACTGTATAAAACAAGTTGGGCTCACATATAGGAATGCATTTAATTAATTACTGTGGCATACTTATCAATTGCAGAAAAGAAGTATGATCACAGTGCGCTCTCTCTTGCCTGTAACCGAGGTACAGAAGTCCGCTAGCTAGACATAACCTGGGAGTGGGTTCAGAACCCAAAGATGCTTCGTTTCACTGAAAGAAATTCTACAGTTTAACTGCTTTGACTTACGGTAATAAAAAAAAACCCTTCGACAGCCGCCGTCAATACTGATTTTTGTGTATGAATAGGTATTGATTGAAAACACTTCTAAAAATTTCAATAACGTTAGTCAGGAGAGAGTTTGTAGGGTTTCCAGTTTTGAGAATGGGTACGACGACTGCATGCTTGTAAGTGAAGAGCAGCATCCTTAAAGATTTTCAATAATATGTTGTGTGCTACCACCGCTCTCATACTACAATGTCGACCCCAACAGCAACAGTAAAAGCGTGTTGGAGAAAATCGGATCCAGACGACGTCTTCGTCACTGACGACAAACTCATAACCGGTTCAGTAGAAAACCTGCGGTCCCTTTGCGATGCTGAGGGCGGCACTCCTCTTGTGATCAAGAACACGGATGCCTTAACCGCAGCCAAAGCTGCTGTGCAAGGTGAGTGGCAGCGGAGGTGATAAATAAGGATATAAATCGTTCCTCTCACGACTGGATGAAACTTCTCCATGTCTCAGTGGTGGTATAATTGGCGAATTTGATTTACTGTTGGTTACGGTAAAGTCAAATTGACCCTACACACAAACTGGTCACTTCACATGCATTGGTTCGTGGTGTAGTTAGATGTCCGTCAGCTCCTACACAACGGCATGGCTGCAGTCGACTGCATTCTGGCAGAGACGGGCGGCTCCTAATAAAAAAGTTCCCCTCTCTGCGCCATAGTCGATTTAGTCAGTGCCATCTGTAGAGTAGTGTGAATGCCAGAAACGCCGACGCTGCAATCCGAGTGCGGTAATTTAAATAGTGTTCTCTTGCTTGGCTGGAAGCTACGCTCGAACAAACTCAGCACTTTATCGTCCCTCCGCTGGGCACACTAACATACGACAGGCGAGCAGTAGCACAAAAAGGTGTACCTTAGAGTCAACTACAGTAGACCTCTCAAACAGACTACCAATGCAGAAAAAACTCTTGCAAGTAAGACTTTTGAAAGTGGGACCACGCAAACTGTCGAGCTTTGTAGCGATGGCCTACGCTATATTTAATGATGGGCAGGATTGAGTTGAAAAATTTAATTGCTAGCATATTCAACGAGCCAAACACTCCGAGAGCGCATACCTCCACCGAGCGAAGTAATATTAACAAAAAACTAAAATTTGTCCTGAATCCAGGATTTATTTTCGGTCGTTACCAAAATTTGATGAACTGATCTTGCTAATATTCCAGGATTCCCTGTAAATGTCTCCAAGATTCGTCCCTAACTTCATAAATTATGATCTGGTAAACATATAGACAAAGAGACCATCTAGTCCAGGCTCTATAGGGAGGTGTCTGTGTACATTTCTCTTTCACTGCTCTACCATGTATTTTTCTATTCCATAATGTTGAAGACATTCAAAAAAATGTTGGGTAGAACTTTCGCAACTGGTACAATTGTGGACTGAATATGCTGAAACTTTCTCAGAATATGAACTTGTGAGAAATAAACATTTTGTTCTCATAAATTTTTACTGTGCTGTATTTTGGAAATTTGAAACGAATAGACCTGAATGAGTTTTCAGGCGAGATTAAAAGCAATGGTAGTTTTGACTCCTTAGAAGAATGCTAACAAAACTATAGAGCCGGAGTCTCCATTTTGCCCTCATCAAATTTTTTATCACAGCTCAAAACCGAATCCATTAATTGTATTTTCCCTATATGTAAGTTAGAGATCGCAACGAAATAGAAAATGGAGAATTCCGCTGCGATAAAAAAATTATGAGATCAAAAATAGAGAATCTAGCTCTATAGTATTGTTAGGAATGTTTCAAGGATTCCAAAACTGTTATTGGTTTTATTCTAGCGTGAAAACTCATGGAATTTTATTCGTCTGAAATTTTCAAAATATACATATATATTTATATATAAACCCCATTATCTCAAAAACAAAGGCCTTAGTAAAAGAATTGTATGAACAAAATATGTTTCTTTTTCAAAAAAAATGCATATGCTGAGCGAGCTTTAGAACAATCATTCCACAATAATTAATAATTTTGGCCCCCACCCAGTCGGAAATTATGGTTGTGATTATAGTAGAACAACTATGATTATGGTCGAGACTTTGGTTGTTTATTATCGAAATATCCTCCATATTCAACCGTTATGGGGTGCAGTATGGTAGAGATATGTCACAACCTTCGACCATAATATCAACCATAATTCCAAACCATAAATACCCAATTACAACTATTAAGGTTTTAGCTGCACAACCATGATCTACCATAGTGAATCGTAAAAAACCATTGACAACCACAATCGACAGTGTTCAGCGAATGATACAACTATATTCTACCAAGATAAACTTTTTTATATATTGACATATTATGCAGTCGATGCTTGCTTTGTTTGCTGATGATTAGTTGCTTATAATAATAGTTTAATTATTACGTGCGTGTTAGGCCTGCGGCTCAGAACGGTTTAAGGCTCTAAGTTTCAGAACGATGCTAGAGTAGGAGCTTGAACCAGTCGGTGCAGTTAACATAAGTTTATGTATAACTTCTTTAACTCTAAGTCGGTATAGAGCTACTCTACGCAATTTAGAGGAAGTCACAACTCAATCGATAACTTTCGGGTGGTACTCGTTGTCCCGATACGAAAGGTTAAATATCTCATAAAACTTGACATCTTCCATATAAAGCTAATGGGAAGAATTTCTTGATGAATCTTTACTGATATAAACTGAATAAACATAAAAATAGATGGCCATATTTGATCAAGGATTGCAATACTATTTAGCAAGAAATACAACAAATAAAAATAAATATGATGGGTCAGTAAAATCAGGAAGCAATAGATAAAAATAACGTTAAGGCCGCTAATGTCCATATATGCAATGTTTACATTTCATCGACAGGAAAGAAAAGACTGAAAATATGCACAATTTTTGCACTATGATATGAATTTTTAGATGTTTCGCATTCAAGCTTATAGTCATACAATATTATTTTGGTC
>LQNS02277097.1:17632082-17650092 GCA_001587735.2 Parhyale hawaiensis
ACACAGATCGAAAAAGTTTAAGTAAGGAATAGTTGTAAACATCCTGAAATTGCAATGTTTATAGAGACGAATACATTTCACTGCAACTCATTACAGGCACATTGTATTTGTTACGTCTAACACGCAGTATTCGCCTAAGTATGTTATTCAATATAACTTCAAGTTTGTGAATGTGACAACGTGGGGCTCCGCCCCAAACGATGATATTCTGGACCAGCACTGAATGCGCCAATGAGTACTAAACGTCTTCGATATGGGACTTAAAACACAGCTTTTCGTCCAGGATCAGTCCAAGATATCTATTTTGGGGCACCCACTCTAGTAGATTATTGTTAAAGAAAATAGGTGGCAACTGTTGGAGGGTACAGGGTGAAAAAAAACATTAATTTGGTTTTGTTCTCATGGGCAGTTAATCTATTTTGAGTTAACCATTCAGACAACACATTTAAAAAAGTTTACAAATCAGTTATATAGCAGCGTGAAAATTACTACTATTGGTGTAGTAAACTGTGTCATATGCATACAATACACAATTTATACCGAGGATTGTAATATCATTAAGAAAATTTTAAATAATAACGGGCCTAAAATGCTTATTTGGTGAACACCCGAATCAATAGGTAATATGTGTATATGATTTGGTATCAATACAGAGTACACATTGATCCCTGTTAGACAGGTAACTATTAATTAGTGTATTTGCTGCATTTCGAAAATCATAATGATCAAGTTTTTTTTAGTAAAAGTAATTTATCTACTGTATCGCACGCCTTTCTGAGATCAAGAAATAAAGAAATACCATACGTTTTATCGTGGAAGCATTTCAGAAGATTGGTAACAAGATCAAAAATTTTTAGCGTAGTATTAGATTTAGTTCGAAATCCAAACTGCTGACCATCAATTACATTATGTAATGGAAGAAAATTTGATAGCCTAGAATGAATGGCTTTCTCTAAAATTTTATTGAAGATAGATAACGTAGATATTGGTCTATAATTAGCGACATCATCATATAGGCAGTTATGTGAAATGATATTGACACTCACGATGTGTAACTTTAAATGGCTCTAGTAAGAAGGGTTGTATCAAGCCTAAATTATTATTTTTTAATATCATTTACCGGCTGTCTTGATAGCTTTATCTCATAGTTCAATATGTATTTTCGGTTCATTCCTACCAATGTAGTATTACTGTGGTCTCAATTTACATATTTTTCAACGTTACGGGGGTTTTCTTAACCTCCCTTTTGTTGCGGCTGTTGGGATGAAGTCTATCGCAAGCTCTAGGTACATAAATTCTGAGGTTATTGCTTCAAATCCGTCATTGAATAAAAAATTCAATTGAATGAGATATTAAAGTGCATTACTTGTCGTATCAATGAGCTAATTTTTTCTATAAGTTTTTGATATTCCTAGAAATTATGATGAATTTTTAATTCATCTTGGTGTCCGAAGGTATGATATTTATCGCTTACTGAAGATGTATGATTGTGAATTTAGATTTCCTGCTCTGCAACGCATTCACTTAGGTGCAATGAAGAAATTAATCTTTATTTGATTATTAAAACTCATTTTATTAACACTTTCGTAAATCGGCCTTCAGGCCCAACTGCGAGATGTCTGATTTCAGTGTCCCGCCAATGTATGGTGAGGTCTATGCGTCAGCTTAACCCTAAAATCCGTCGGACGATGACACGCTCAATCGGTCCCACGGATCAATTCAAACGATTTTATTTATACTGATGACGAAGACCCAATAGACTGCTTCAGGTAAGTTGTACCAAAGTAGTGTGATGAACTAATCAACAAAGTGACTTTAGCAGTTATCGGTTGGGCATGTTAGTTTGGAGGGCAAAGTCGATACTGCGTCAGTTGATGCTTATATGGGAAAGAGGACATCCACGTATTATGAGACGTTAATAAAGTGGTTTCAATTGACACAGATTCGGCTCATGATTTATTTTCCTGCGTGCGCTTGCACCCTCAATGGAGATGTTTTGGGCACCCTGTTATGAAAGCAAACCCCCAACAGACGTATTTTGTTGCTAGTGACATTACATGCAGCGTAAGGCTTATGCAACAGAATATACCCCCCTTGTATGAATATAATAATAACACTACTTGCTTACTTAATTACTAGCTTGCAATTATGAACCCTTTCCTGTCGGTACGTTACTGTATAATTTTTCTCTAATCCTCACCAGCAAAAGGCACAAGCTATTCAGGCGCAAGGTACGCGTGGCTCATCGCCAAGGACTACGACGGGGACAACACCCCCGAGTGGCCTGACGGGTGCCGTCTCAGTCCCACCATCTTCCCGGCCGGAGTCCCTAACAAGCAGCACTGCATGTTGACATCCAAGGGAAATGTCGCTTGGTCGAGTTTGTCCAACAGCCAAGGATATCCAGTGCTCTGTTCACGTTTGGCTTAACCCTTTCTCTCACGAACTGATGTATCGTAGGAATGATACTGGTTGCTATGTACATCGGTCACGCTGTCTCTATGAGGCAACTTTGCCATCCAATGAATAGTGGTGTTCGCACGTACCTGGATATCGACATTTGAGTTGTTATTGGTGGGCGTTTTATACACGAAGGAGACAAGGAAACCCGATAAAATATATGGCAAAAGCAACACAAAATAATAAAGTGCATGGAGAAGTGATGGAATAGTTTTTTTTTATCTAAGCAGCTGTTTTTTTTTCATATCTTGGCCCGTCTGATGAGAGGAAAGGAAACGAATTTTCTACGATAAAAGCAAAATTATAAACCCTTTACGGTGCGGCTGAAATATGCTTCCGTAAGCATTGTATTTTGATAGTGAGCATACAGTATATCAAACGTACAGCCCTGGCCACTTCCCTCCGATCATTCGACGCAAGCAGACGACAACAAGAAAGGAAGAGCAGCGAAAAAAACTTCATTCTCAGGCTCTGCAGGTACTTAGCGAAGCGATGCTGTACATGATAGCTATCGAGTGACTGGAGGTTTTCAGTTTCAATTCTATTACTGAACCTGTCATGAAACAAGCTCACTAAAGGAACAAAAACGTGCATATGCTGCTAATCCTGTTCTTCGTCACTGCGTAAGCGCTTCTGCGTGCATATTTACTGCAGATAGTGCATGGCAGGAGAGGACTTGTACTCAAAATCTCGTCCGCTAGTTGCCTGTCTACAATGAGGTTGGTAGAATGCAACTTGTTTGTCATGTGTAGGAGCAGCCACCGTGATTGGTTGGCGCCATTGCGCGCTTAAAAACGATGGCTTATGATATTACGAGATAAAACTATTGCCAGTGGACCCAAAACAGCATAGCTTGATTAATTTAATGACTCAATCAGATTTGTTGGGCAAGTATCCGCTGTATGTAGTAAGGTACGCGGTTCTCGTTTTTTCCTAAGGGACGTGTTCCGTGGGCTCCACTAATGCGTAGCCGGCCGAGTCCACTAATGCCTAGCCGGCCTAGAGTGTAGCGATATTGACTTTCGTGAATACCTCTTTTACTAAGGTAAAAGAGCAACCATTTGTAGACCTAAAGAAACAAATCACCATATTTAGCCTGGCACTTCTCTTTGTTATTACCTATTGTTACTCTTGGTGTGTGACTGGCTACCCTGCACCCTTCTCTGATTAACATGTGTCTGTATACAAGAGGTGATGGGCTGTGGGCTCTTTAGATTTACTTTTAAGTTACCCTGCGATAGCACTTCTTGTGGTGAATTCTTATTTGCTTTAGAAAGCATTAAATCGGCTTCGAAAATGTACTAAAACTAAGCTATGCAATTGCAACTTTTCTTAGTTTGACCTATTCCCGGTCTTCTAACGTAACCCTCCCCGTCTAATAAGTTAAACAACCCATGATGAATTTCGTTTAACGTCATGCAGTCCGTCTACAGCAGTGTTTCCCATTGGAGGGGGGGGGGGGTATATATGAACCTAAGGACCCATTTGGTTCACGCACGGACCCCAACTGGTTCATGATGTTTAAAGCTTCTGTGGCAAATTTACATTGGTTTTATTCCATAGTTGATAAAACTAAAAAAATATGTATTAGAGTGGAAATATATATTTTTAAATAGCTTATAATAAAATTTAACATCAATTCATCAAACGTAAAAAATTTAAACAATGGCATAGTTACCCCTAAATGCTTTCGCTCAGTCACAAAAACTTAACCTTTTTCTTTTGCAAAAACGGTGAGGCAGCATATGCTAATTATCCTTCAATGCAAATAGTTATTGAGGGCGAGTCAAAATAAATTCAAGAGAGTAAAAGGTAAAAACTCGCTGTTAGTGAATAATTGGCTGAGCTGTGAGGTCATCTGACTGTGACAAGAGTAATTATATGTTTGACGTATGCTGTTATGCTTCTGCCTTTCTGTATTAACTGAAATGCAATAGCCAGGAAACCATCGACATCTACAATACTCATTCAGTACGTAATATACTAAGTTGATGCCATTTTATTGGCGGGGGTCCGTGTGCTTCACACTGGCTTACAGACTCTACACTAATGCTATGTATTCGTGAATCCTAATGCTCGATATTTATCATAAAATAAATCGTACAACCTAACATTCTTCATTTTCATCATCTGACCTAACAAATCTTATCTAATGTAATGCTTCTCTTCTAGTCTAACGTTCCTCTTCTAACCTAACGCTCCTCACATAATCAGACGTTCCTCATCTAACAATGCGATCTTCAACCAAATGCTTCACTTCTAAAGCCTAACACACCTGGTCTAACATAATGCTCTTCATCTTATCTAATTCACTCCATTAAACACAACTTAACGCTCATAATCTTACCTGATCGTCTATCTCAATACTTCTCATCTGGCCTAAAGCTCTTCATGTAACCTTATTTAACACTCCTAACGTGGCCAAACGCTTCTCTTATATCCTAATACTTCTCATCTAGCCCAACGCTTCTCATTTAACTTAATGTTTATTATCTAACCTAATGCTCAATCTAACCTAATGCTTTTCGTCAAGCAAAACACTCAGCATAACATTGCGCTCTAAATCTAACCTAACCCTTAGGGGACCCATGAAAATCCCAGGGTTATCTATGTTGTACCTACACTACTGTAGCTCATCTTAGCTTATTCCTAACGCATGTTTTCTGACCTATCTACAATTCTTGTTAATCCTTGTCCACCTTAACTCACTTCTTCAACTCCAACACACATTATCTACTTTCCTGCTCTTCGTCGACGTATAACATCCCAGTTCGTCTACTCCAGCAGATTTCGTGAGACACCTCGCCTTCCATAACTCGTGCCCTGCGTAAGTACAGGTCTCATTTATCGATACACACTTCAGAGGCTCATCCAAACAACCTGAATTATAACACAGTATTCATACAACCTAATGCACTTGACCAAACTTTACGCGCTTTATCCCACCTCACACTTTTCGTTTTACCTAAAGTAAGTACAATTTAAATTCATAATGGAACAAATGATCTGCTAATTATTATCATTATCAATTTTTCACCCACACACACGTCGTATAACTTAATGCCCCTCCTGTAACCTTAAATGCGCCCTCTTTAACCAATAGGCCTTACATACGCCTTGTCTAACCTAACGAGTTTTATCTAATGAACAATGAACTGTGCTCTATCTACTCAGATGCAACCTTATGCATAGCAAAGCAATTACTGTATAAGGAATAAAGCAAATTAACACAAAACAGAATACTTTGAAGCTCAAAAGGTATACCTGTAAAATAAATAGAGTTTGATCCTTTTATTATTATAGCTGAGTAGTAAAATTAAATTTTCCTAGCATGACAACCTTTGTATTACGATTTCATTTCTATTTTCAAATGTAATTTCCCAGAACTATGGGAACGTGCTTACATTATCTACATGGTACATAATCTTTCAAGCTTATAATTTCGATCTATTACTGTACCAGCTGCTATTACAAGCGTTTCGCCATCTTGGCCATCAAATTTCTATTGCAGCATAGTCCTGCAGATGATGCGAACAAACTACATCATGTTATCAGGTAAATATTTTTGGGTAAAATTGGCATTTATTGTATTAGTATCATAATGCATTCATCCTACATGATAATGTTAGATTGAGCATTTAGTTCCTTAAGCGGGGTTTCTTTTCTCTATTGTATGTGTATTTATTTATCTGTTTATCTCACGCCTCGGAGGTATGTTACGTACTATTAGTACTATTCTTCAATAGTATCAGCCCACCTCTCATAACTAAATTTCTCAAAATTGCGTGACTCAATTCGAAATCCTCTCATTCCACCGACTGATTCAACTAGAAACTACTTAACAAACTTTGAATTCACAAAACTCAGCATTGAACTAGCCCATCAACGAACTTATCAACAACAGTGCGGCGGGATCAGGTGATGTGCCTGCAAAAATCCTTAAGATGTGCAAGTTCAGCAACTCTTATCCCATATACTTCATGCGGCTTAAATCAATGGATGAAGGAGTAGTTCCGGTTACTTATAAACATGTAATTAATATACTTGTTCTTAGTGCTGGGAATAGTATGACTCCAGCTAACTATTGAAATGCCTCCCTGGCTATCCCGAGGCTTCCGAGATATCGAGATTCTAGTGGGCCTTGGCCAGAGACGGAGTGATGACGGTTGGCGAGGTGTTAAGGAAGTACTTACATAGTGCATTATTTAGATAGCAATGACCTTCTTACATCAAATTCCCAAGGCTTTCGCCATAGACTATCTACCATTTCGCAGCTGCTTGAAAACTATAACTCTATTCTAGACTCACTGTGACCGGGCAAAGATGTGGACGTAATCTATTTAGATTTCACAAAGGTATTATAAAGTTGATCCAGGAATACTATTTCCCATACTCTTTAAGAAGAGTATACGTGGCAACACTTGAACAATCAAGAATAGTTTGTACACCTTTAAATGTACTCAATTCAAGGGAAATTCGAGTGCTTCGAGATCACATATGTTTGGGAAATTCGAGAAGGAATTCCTATCAATATTAATGGGCAGATGCTCGTAAGACACTCACACCGTATCGGTCGAACTCGTGAAATGGGTGTTCCGATCAGCAATGGTGTCGACGCAATAACCATAGGGTATCCTAACAACTTCACTGTCCGGGTGTAAGATTCTCAAGCAAAATGCCACGTCACATCCGACACGTACGCCACCGGTGGTGAAGTTGCGAAGTTCAACAACTTACTGGGCGCACACATACTGAAAGTGCCAGATAAACCAGCCGTAAGGGGCTAAGTACAATGTAAATGCAGCGTCACCTGTGCACAAGATGGGCGGTGTGCATAACACCACCTGGGCCTCGTCTGAAAAATATTCAAGGCAGTCATTGTGAGGTAACTCATGATCTGCAAGCAGTAGGAGTTTGAAAAGTAATAGATAGAATCCTGCTTTTCCTCGCCGAGATGGCATCCAAGATGTCCTAATTTTTCCCTTTCTAATACTGAGAGCGTGACGATCGTACCAGCGTATGAACGAATGATCTTAGGACGTACGCTACCTGGGCACTAAGGAACGAAGTAAAGAACTAACAAAGGAACGTAGCGAACAACAATGAGCAGCGCAGTTAAAAATGACAGCGAGAAATTTGCGATGACCCTACTTCGCTGATAATACTTTCGGTACATATAAAATTGCGAATGGTAAGCAAGAGAGGCCAAATTAAATCTCATAAGATAAGTGTGCTTTCTGTTTTAAGTTTCATTCGAGCTGCGCTCTACTTTCTTTCCTTAGCTGATATACGAAAATTATCAATTCGTATCGCAAGCTGTGAAGCAATACAGAATTTAATTAAATTCAGCGCCGCGTACTTTGTATGCGACATGAAACACTTTCAGTACATCGAAAGTTCTGCTCGTAATCGAAAATTGCTTTTTCATCCTACGAGCCCAAAACTCAAGCATAAATATTAACGCCGAAGTTATTAATGATTTGCAAGCGCTCACAATTTCTCAGTCCTCAAGCTTACGCCATTTGAAACACTTTGATTCGTAAGTGCAGTGTCAAGCATGTAAGTCTAAAAGTTAATTAAAATTTAACGCCGGATGATGAGCAAGGTGCTTTAGCTTTCTTGGTCACTAAATTAAATATGCCATTTGAAACGCATTGTTTTCTTTCTCAAGCTTTATTGGGTCTCCCCTTAATTTCACTCCCTCATGTGGTAGAAGCAAAATTCGCCGACCGACAATTCTACGCGGTAGTATTTTACCCTCCGAGTGCTTCTTTTAGTTCGAACTTTTATTCAAGTGACACTGTAGTTTCAAACTAATTAACCAACATCAGGAAATCGGTGACATATACTTACAGATATTAAAAAAACTTGTTTCCGGTATCAGCGATCGAACTTAGCACAGATTCAATGCCTTTTTTTTTCACTCCTAAATTTGAGAGATAATTCTAACTTTTATATTACGTGGGGAGAGGAAAATGAATTATTACGCTCAGAGTGCATGCTTTATATCAATGTTGAACTTCTAAAGCAAATTTCCACAGAAAAGAAAATTTTATCGAGATTCCCCAGATATGTTACAAAAAATACACAGGTATATAAATGCACGGAATATTGACCTTGAGGGTCAAAGATTTAGCTCAAATGTTACTAAAGATAATTTCCGAAGGTTAGTCTGCATCATTACGGTATACTGCAGACTGATGCATGACTGCTACTGATGCTACCCTAGTCTGCAACTAGGGTACATCATGCCCCAACGAGAGGTGGGCACCCATGTCTATTTGCGGCCCGTCTGACAGCTACATGCTTGGAAATGGCCGGGAGCCGCTTTGCTTACTTCTGTTCGTTTCCCCTACACAGTGCAGTTGCGCCTCGTTACTCGAATTTAGCTCGTTATTGGAGACAGCTCGACTATTGTTAAGTTCAAGTAACTAGTCAATTTAACATCATTGTATCATTGTCGGAGTGCCTTTAGAATTTAACACATAGACGCGCATTGCGTTCCATGCGCACGAACAGCAGCTCTACCGTTCAAAAACGAGTTCCGAGTTGGGTATTTTCTAAACTTTCAGATTGAGTAAATGATTGAGTAACGAGGCACTCGAGTAACTGAGTAACCAGAGTGAGTTAGGACGAGTGTGCTCTCACATAACCAACAGACACTCCGCATGACGTCACAGCCTATTGAGTTGCCGCAGGTGCCCTCGTCGCTGATTGGCGGTGACGTCGCGCGTGGTTTTGTTTTGGTCAGGTGGGAGCACACACTCGTCTCAACTCAGCAGCTGCAATGTGTTGGACAGCAACAAAGTAGCTCCTATGTAGTTAGGACGTCACACTGATGCAATCCTTAACCCTTGAGCCACTGACGGCATCTCTGGCACAGCTGGGCGCCTGCAGCCACTCACGGCCCCGTTATAGATGACGAAAAGTTTTTCTTTAAAATTGAGAGCGAGGAAACAAATCTTCTGTAAGCGTGTCCAAAAGGTTCAACAAAGCATATTCTGTCGTACGAACATAAGAAAAAAATACTTTACTGAACACATCCTCACAGAAAAGTCAGGAGTTATTGTGCACAGACACCTCAACGCAAAACAGGCATATTATCAGTGCTACGAGACCTAGTTATTTGTGCGAAGTAGGCTGTAGTGCTAGCTTTGCTTAATGGTTCTGACAACCAAATGTGCTTGTTCGAACAATATGGAGGTTGAGTGACAGATTCTACTGTGTGAGTTAGTTTTCGGACCCTCAGGCGCGTAAAACGTGACCTGGACTTCACCCGAAGACCCTCACGGCAGTCACAGCGCCGGCAGCAAACTTGCATGTACTGCACGGAACATTCCAGGGTCAAGCGGTGAGAGGGAAATACAGCGAAGGATTTTCAAACTTGCTCTCGGCACAATTACAACTCCTCCTGTTCTTCACATTAACACGTCTATATCACTAAAATTAAGGTAGTAAAAATAAATTATCATAGTTTTTATTTCTCAAGTTCAGTATGCGCGATGGATGTTAAATGCACTTGTATACATTCCTAAATAAAAACACTTGGGGTTACTTCAAGGAACAGCTTTATTAGGTGAACAGAAAGTCAACGTTTCCATGTACAAGGTATCATCTTCTGGGTACTTAATCCTGTAATCCACAACACTTGAATTAAAGGCTAATAACAAAATGTTCTAAAGGGAAGTATTGCTATCCTGAAAGCTCATTTTTTCGGCTTCAAAACCAATCTAGTTCTGCAGCTTTTGAGCTACAGAGATGATTCTTATATCAGAAGGAGCGGAATGAGAGTTTCTACAAATAAGCGCTTGGATTTTATGATCGACGAATTAAAAGACGGGTGAAAGCGCACTTTTTGAAAAAAAATTTTAAAATATGTGTTTTTTATTCTCTCAAAAATTTCATCGACGATTACAAAACCCAAGCGAATATATGTAGAGAATCATTATCCGCTTATTTTGAGATGAAAAACATCTCGGTAGCTTAAAATGTGTATTTTCCTCAACACCGTTTTTTCTTTGAATTACTCGTGTTTCATGATAAAAATAGAATAAAGTACAGGAGGAAAAACAATTCATCTTTTAATTTTGGATGAATGTACCAATTTTCATTCAAATTGACAAACAAATAAAAAACTTTTCAATTTTGGGGGTACGGTCTCCTTAAGTAACAGCGATTTTGAAGGGCAATGTGGAAGCCGCTGCTTGAAAGCACTAAATGGTAATTAGTACTATTGGATTTCCTGTACCCAAAAACATACATTTCGACTCCAGAATCAAGTCGACAGCTTCATTACGGTCAAAAGTAGTTATTATGGTAAACTTAGATTTCAAGTGGCGGTCTTTTTGAAATCCAATACGGCGGACATTGAGATAGAATTTGAAGAGGTTCAATATCGGAAAAGGTTCGCATTACATTAGTGCATGGCTGAACAACGAACAGGTTAACTCACGCGCAGGTAGGTATTTAGCCCCGCCCACTCCTGTGACATCAAGTGGAGAGTTAGTTAGCAAACAGTGTTAATTAGTTCATACTTGTTACTTGCTTAATAAATACGGTGAGCCTGGGCTCCCATTAACAAACAAGAAGGGTAATAATTTCTACGCTATCACAGCTGTTAACTGTGCAATGCAAAAATCGATTTGCTAGAAATAAGGCAATAAAATGTCGAGCGAATAGGTTGACAGGTGAAAAAATCAATTACAGCAACATAGCCACGGCTTCCTAAGTATTGATATGGCTTAATTTGTAATCATCATATACCATTTTACATACTAGTACACTCCGCCTTGAAAAATTACTGCGGAAGAACATGGCTTATAGGGAAGAAGCTACAGTAGCATACGTTTTATCGGGGCAGTATTAATCGCTCTAGAAGTAAGTTATTTCCAAATTTATAAACTTTATTTGTGAAATTTGTATTGTAATGAGCTTTTCTCTTCAAAATATCACAAATGGTTAAACAGAGGGGTGTTTTTTTTTACTAGTTCAAGCGTCATATATTAGTCGTTCGAAGGTGGTATTTCATGTGATTAAACAGCTTCCCCGTCCACACAGCAGTTTCTTTCGACTTTTCTGAGAAAATTGTAATTATTAGGGTAACTTAGCTAGACATGCGTTCAAAGTTTAACAAGAAAAATTTCGTTTGAAGTTTCATAACTTCTTTAAGAGAAATTGGCGTTTTCTGTGGTTACTTGGTATATCTGGAGGGAAAACTGAATTACTCATAATTACTAAATAGTAGTTCATCATTTTACATGGGCAAAAAATGTATGAAGCACAGTAGATGTTACCGGTGAGAGTAAAAACTTAGTATACTCTTTTGCTGCCAAACTCACTTTTTTGCTACTCCGGAGCTTTAGGAAAAAGATAAAGGTTTACCAAGTTGTTTTTTTTTTCTGTGTTCAAAATAGCCGAACATCAATTATCAGCTCATGGTAGCGGAAATTTTGGTATAAATGAATAAGGGACACTATTGATAGTTATGTAACACCGACGATATTCTCTCTACCTGACGTCACACGATGAGATGCACAGAACCGCTCAAGATGGTCAAGCGATGAGTCAACCTGTTAACGTAGTTCATCCATGCATTAGTGTACACTTGTGCAAAAATTGGTGCTTGTATCACAAAAGGTTTGCAGTGCTGCTCCAGTACTGGTAGGGTAAAGATTAGTACCAAACTGTTCTATAAGAAGAGAAGGAAGGGGCATATAGTAACCCAAGATATACGTTGAACCCATGCATGAGGGTGTTTCCACATAGGATCAACGCGCATTGGAACATCAATTCGGAAAAGAAGAGGAAGAACCGATGCAAGTTAATATCAGGAGTATGAAATCGGAAAGAAGCAAAGTGGGCATGAAAGATAGATCGATGACCAAATGGCCTAGCTTATGGCTAAGATAAGTTAGAGTGTCCCTCTGGGGGCACTGTTCTCCATAATATTGGATGGGCGAACCTAATCTAACATAACCCTACCGTGCAGTTTCTGCCCCATAAGGAGGTCACCTGGACTTCTTCCGAAAACTCTCAAGGTGCTCAAGGTAAGGTATAGGTTTGACATATTATAAGTGAATACTTTCCTAGGCATTATGCCATTCGAGAGATGGAAACCGTTGACAACCTCAATTAAATACAAATTTGTTCGCATGAATCGCTGTATTTATTGATGCGCAATGTTGCCGCATTCATATGGTTAAGGTAGGCGGGAAGAAAACATACCTTTGGAATGGTTTGACAAGGCGGAAGTAGAACATGCGTCTGTTCTGTGTGAATGGTTGGACGAGGTGGGAACTGTGTGTGCGTCCATACAAGTAGTTAAGGGAAACGGGAACAGAGCATGGGAGACTCTTTACTGATGTGCACGTTCTGGCAGTAAAGACTTCCATCGCTTAATAACATTGTGTTCTGGCAGTTCCTGACTCCGGACGAGAAGACTTTCTTAGTAAGACGGCAACCGTCCGGCCACTCTGGTGTGTTGTCTCCATCGAAATCCTTGGCGATGAGCCACGTGTATCTCGTGTCCCACAAGCCTAGCTTGGCACCTTTAGCTGGTGACGATAGGAGAAAATTACAAATTGCTAAAACGACAGCCTGAAGTTGATGACTGTACCCTTACCAGTTACCATAACGTTTGATTACGGCAAGTACCATCATAACGTACTCATACAAGCGTCGTGCGCTGTACGTCCTTAATTACATAATATTATCAACATAATATTATCAACAGCACGAGTGTTACGAATTAAGCGGCGAAGCGAATTAGGTTTTTGAATATGACTACATATACGAATTAAAAGATGTTTTTTTTTTCTTCGATATTGTATGGAAAACATTAAGGACTACTGTCAACGTTAATTTTTCACCTGGGAAAGCTCGGATGTATAATATATTACATGTGAAAGATGCTGAAACAATCAGGTTATTTTCGCCAAGCGAAAGAAACTTAGAGGTGTGGTATCGGTGGAAAGCGCGTATAGCAAAGATAAAGAAGTCTTTGTGCTCGGGATAACGGAAGGCTGCATAATGCAAACTACAGTGGACGCGGCTTCATTGTGCAAATCGTATTTTTACTATAAAAAATATGTTTTTCAACCTCTATTGCCAAAATTTTGTGTAACTAGCTTAAACAAGCTATTTTCGTCTTCTTCAGGTTAGGTACGTACAGCAATATTGAGTTCAATCATCCTGTTTTCAGGAAATTTAAAAAAAGTGGTGTTTTTAGGTGTCCGGCTTGATTATGCAAGTGTTCAAAAATGGTGATCAACTGGAGTAATTGATTCTGATCGAATGAAAATCACATGAATGCTTGGCAAGGGAATGACTACCATCGAAGTATCCACATGTATAGAGATCATCGAACAATCAGAGCATATGTAATAAATGGTAAGACCTGTAGGAATGTACCTGAAAGAGCACATTTAAGGAAACTTGCCGATAGGGATAAGCACCTAATTGCTAGGGAGATGGTTAGAACACGTACCTCATTCTACTATAGTCAGACCAGCGTAAGGAGTCTGATGGGCCTGGCTAAAAACGTAAAGCAACTTTGCCAAATCTCAATAAGCTTGTGGCATTATTTGTCTCAATTTAAAAAAAATTGTATTTGTATTCAAAAACTCAAAATGCATTTGTTAATAGATTAGATTTGGCACTGCTGCATTCAATTCAGCTCCGCCCCCAAATGACGGGTTACACTGGTTTGACTATAGTAAGAAAATTTTTGATGCAGCTGCAGCAACGCAAATGGGAAAAACTTCGAGGTGTGAAACGCTGAGGAGCCGCAGAAAAGTGAAAAACCCGGCTATAAACAGCCATTGAGCAAAATTCACACGGAAAAGCGTGTTCAATGGGCTTAAAAATATGTTAATATGAATTACATGAATGTTGTTTCCACCAATGAATGCCGCGTCACGCTGTATAGACGAGAAGAATGGTCGTCTGGTTGGGTATTGAAAGGACGCCCTATCGGAACTCGGATTCGCCGACAGCAAGGCGATGGAGGAGTAATGTTCTGGGCTGTAATCAAAGGAAATGAGATTACAAGGGCCTGATGCACAAATGCCTTGTTAAGTTACGGTACCGTAAACTGTACAGTTCATTGAAGAAGTACCGATATCGTTGATCAGATTGTGTAACTTTCTTATGCTGATCTTCGCAAGGTTATAATCAAAGTGGTTTGAACCTTCAACCGATACATACCTAAGTATTAGACAAGACTCACGCGTTTAATAGAAAAGTAAAAAAAATGTAAAACTTCGGTAGTTACATGGTAGCATTCGTGCCTCCAGTTAAACAGTTACGATGCTTGTAAGTTTATAAGGCGATTGAGCATCCGGCCCCTGGACCGTTTTGGGTGCTACAAAGGGATAAAAATTAAATCCAAGGGATGCTGCTAGTTACTAATGAAATATTTTGTTTCCAGGTTCAAAGAGTAAATTTTGTTGGACAGAAAATCCTTAATACTTCAGGAGGGGGAAGTCCCGTTATACAAAAAGTTCGCTCTTGGATCACGGCTTCAAAGAACGCAATCTGTTAGTTGGCTCCTTCCCACAGCAGTTCCGAATTAAACCCTATTGAAAATTTATGGGTCATCATATAAGGGAACATTTATCCTGATGGAAAGCAGTACAATAACCTGGATGCTCTTTGGAATGCAATCGAGGGCGCCGGTGGGTTGATCAAGCCTTGTAAAGTGTTAAGACACTTCAGCTGTCGACAAGCGTCTCCTGAAGAACCTCAAGAACTGAGAAGGCTATGTTAACTACTGAGGTGGAATGACGAGCGTTTTGCCAGTTGTGTTTGCGTTACCTTCTAGTTTATTTATTTCTCTGTTAATTTTGATTCTATATTTGTTAAAAAAAATCGTTTGAAGCAGCAGAGTTCATCATTTTGTGCCTTCGCATAAACAAGCCGGACACCTAAAAAACAGCTTTTTCTAATTTTCCTTTAAAGCAGAATTATTGAAGTGAATATTGCTACGTATATCACCTAACAGAGAGGAAAATACCTTGATAAAACTAAGTACATCAGAATTTCTACAGTAAAATTTGAAAAAAAATATCTATTACAAGAATACGATTTGCATAGTCAAGCCGTCCCACTGTACACAGCCGAGGGAACCGAGGGGTTATATGTAGAGCAAGGCCTCGTTCATTGAGAAGCGCCGGGTTGAGGAGATGTCTCGTTTCTTCTTTTTGCTGAGGATGACAGCAGTTTTATTGTATATCCACTAATTCATTAGTAACTGAAGAAACGTATACAGTACGTGTAAGAATATTTATAGAAGGAGTAGACTTCGAGTCGTACCCTTCCTTTTGCATTTTTCTGCTTGGCGGGCTGTATAATTTATTACGAAGCCTAAGAAAACCAATGTGGGAAACATGGCGAAGCTCATGAGCTTGTTGTTCATTTTGATTAGTAAATCACTGAAATAATATTGACCAATCCGTGTAGAACACGGTCCTGAATTGTTACTATGGTGCTTAAGCCAACGGCGTTAATTTTGGTACATCTCGCTAAAAGGCGAGCAGCAGCAGTGGGTTGGCAACCGAAACTACGTAAAACTTGGAGATGAGGCGAGTCTATATGCGCCATTTCAAAGCCGCTCCAGCAGTTTACTTCAAGTTATATGCGGAAATAATATTAGGACAAAGTTAAAATAAATTTGGATTGTTAAAAAAATAGAAAGAGTGGAATCACCCTCTTAAATAATTGAATTATATGCAGAGAGACACTGTTCTATGCTTTGTGCATGGATAATTTTTAAATTATTTTCTTGCCCTGTACCAGGGTTGTTGACTGCCCTACAAATGTCGGTATTGTGCGTCGGTTTGGCTTTGGGATTTGAATTTCTTGTTCTATTATGTAATTTGTGTCCGAATTAATCATAATTAAGGGATGTATTAAATGGAAATTTCAAGTCAGCTTTTAAGTTAGGAGCATTTTCGAATTATAAAATATGAATAGAGCTGTCATAACTCTTCATCATCATTACAAGAGCTAATAATGTTTGAGTAGCTTAATTGTCACTCGTTTGTGTCTTGTAACTCTCATAAATTAATAATTAACAAATTAGTTAACTGTATCATTCATTAATCGATCCCAACGAAGTCAAGAGTAACTAACCAACAATAATACCATATCGCTAGCATAATTACTATGATGGGTGTGGTACAAGCGATGTCTGCACTGTATATATGTAGTTAATGAAATCACATTTTACGCGTGTTTCATATAAATATTTCAGTATCGCTATTGCTAGTAGGGGACTGGGGCGTAAGCCCCGGTGTCTCTCTGAGAATAGGCCTGTTGGTCCGTGTACTGCCAGCTATCTATTCTAATATCACACATTCCATCACATTCATTTGGGTATAGATTCAGCCAGGCTGGCAAATCGCATATGTGTGGTCCATGCTGAAAAATTAGGTCGTGTCTCTTGAAGTTTTTTGATTCTTGATATTCCATGCATGCTTTTTCTACAGAGTTAGGTCAAGGAAAGTTACCTGGCGACTCTTAAACGCTCAACTTATGGTCACGTCACTGAATAACATCACGGTGATGAATGGATAAAAAATTAAGCAAATGTCCTTTCAAAAGATTAGCATAGTTACATGCTTGGAAACGAAATGTAAATTCCTTGCGCCTGTAGTGACCGAATACATCTCGCACCATCATGCTGCTCCATCGTTTTCTGGTACTAGTTGGATATTTTATTGGCCATACCGAAACGCAATGCTGAGGCGACACTCAATCTTCGAGCCTCCTCGGACCAACTCTCAAAACTTTTTTTTATTGCAGCTTCAGGTTCCTAGTCATTATGTATCCTATGGCAGTCAAGCCTTTTCTTCTTCTTTACTGATATGAGCAGCGACTTCTTTGCAGCTCTTCATCTGAGTCGATTTAATACCTGCTGCAAGCGGCGACCAATTATGTCCTTATAGCCGCGTTTTGCAGCTGTTCATGCAGGGTGGCAGTATAGCTAAACGACTTCACGGTTCAGAAATTTATCTGCTCTTGGAGAAACCTTCGCTCGTATCAATCAATCAATTAATCAACTTTATTAGGTACTCACAGGAATGGTACAATAGTTATATTAAACATAGCTTATCACTAGGCTTAAATTAAATACAGAAAGCGCTTGATAGCCTTAGTACACGTTACACAGCATTCCGGCTCATTGTTGGACCTCTGTTTGGTAAGAGTATGCGCTGCCATCGGCTATACATATTTGACAGTCTGTAGCAAGGGCCATCGCAGACCACATTTATCAGCGAATTTCGACTAAAAAGATAGGACAATTGGAGACTGTAAGCACATTTTCTTGTTCTGACCTTCAGACAGTCAGTATACTTATGAGCAAATATCACACTAGCACTATACGACCTAGGTACCTGCGACCAAAGCGAGTTACAGTATATAGGGTAACAATAGCTCCGAAACAACTGACACTTGACCTCTTCAGAGCAGTGACTAAATTTCCTCACTAGCATGTTGCCCACTGCGTGTAGCTTCCGAGTTTCTTTCTCTATGTCCTGGTTATCACGAA
>LQNS02277097.1:17655622-17666969 GCA_001587735.2 Parhyale hawaiensis
AAATGAAATTTGTTGCCGGTCATTTCTTCATGGGTGAATATCAAAACAGAATGATTATGGAGCCTGCGCTTGAACCAGTTCAGCTGCTGGGAATTGGAGAATATGGTGAGTATGTCGTCAACGTAGCGTCTGTAGTACTTAGGGTTTGATTTTTTATTTTCGGCTAGCAGTTTATTTTCAAGGTCCGACATGTAGAAGTCGGTGTCCAAGACGAATGTTAATTTACCTTTCCGTATTTTGGTAATCAGTCTGAGAACCTCAGAAGAGAACTTTCAAGATTATTTTCAGGTATTTCACGCAATGCTAGTTTAAATTCGTTCTAGTAATTTAAAATGTGTTCTGATTTCAACTACAAGGATAGGACTGCTAAATGCATGCTTAGCTCTGTTGTTTATTAACACCGTTGCCTACATTGTGTGGCAGAATAAGTGGGCTCGACCACCCGATAACTGCGTGTTAGTGCGGCTGAGCATGCAGGCAGGAGTCATCGTACCAACCACATCCTGTGCAGTCCTCCGAGTGATCTCATGGTGAGAGGCATACTGTTATCCGTCCGCCTATTTTATTTTACTGTTTCAGGAAAGTTCGTATTTTAGAATTTCTCGAAAAATGGATTCAAACCTCAACTCAACGACATACAGTCATCTTATCCTTCGCAATTAGAGACCTTTTAGTTTAGTAGGGTAACAAATTAAATTGTTACTTTTGAACCTTGTGTACCGTAATATTAGTTGAAATCCAGAGAAACTGATCTATTTTGCTTCTATGTATACCGATGTTTATACTGACTTTGTAAGTAGAAACATTCATTTATACATTCAACTTATTTTTTTTTGCAAAATGTGATCGCTCTGCTAGTTTTATCTCATGTTTTTTTTTTTTTAATTTCTTATTGAAACTTTTAAGGGAAAGAACCTTCATTTGTATTGAAAAAGTAAGAAGGAACGCAATTACGTTGAGTCCCATGAAAATGCTATATTATTAAGGAGCAAGATTGAGTTTCTGACAATTTCAAGAATAACCAATTTGGTTCGATGCCAGCAACTCTATTCAGAGGGTCGAAGCCAGAATACCTACGAGGAGTTTCAAATAAGTCAAAACTCGTAGGCTTAATGTTGGCGCCCAAATAAACATGGCCTTAGTCCAAATACGTCCATGCAGACAGCAATTACCCTGTTGCACACGTGCAGCTATGCATGGGCTCGCACGCTTGGGTCGTGAAAGTCGATCTAAGTCATGCCCATTCGACTTGACATATCCGAAATGGCGACATAAACTTAGGCTTCGTTATTTTGAATCGCAATACAGGCGTTAGAAGCAACCGATTGAAATCTTCATTTTACGAAGAAAGATTGAGTTCTTGCAAGTCTTTCAGGTAATCGATAAAGGATGAACGGCTGAAAGTTAATTCAGCTTGTCCAAGCCAAAGCCCCTTTTTGAAGTTTAAGATAAGTCAAGTCTCGCAGGCATAAGTTTGCTGCCAAATCTATCGCCCCTATATATGCCCCTTTCATCTCACAAATCTTCATGATCACGCAAACCAGGCTATTTGCATACTTTTATGACAATTACCGCCACATATACTTCCCAAAGAGATATTTCAGCATTTTAGTCTAAATTTAGCTCCAACGAGTCACATTCATGGTAGACGTCACTTAATTTATTCTGGCGTTCAGCATATGTTGGTGGCCTTATGACATTACGCTCTGGCCCGTTCCAATAGCAGGACGCGTTCCATTGGCTGGCACAATTATTAGGCTTTTGAGGCTCGACTTCTCGTAATGGCAGGTGCTCTCGCTTCGACAGTGTTCAATCAAGGTTTAGACGTTGGCCTTTGGTTGACTACTCTCTAAATTTAGGAAAAATTAATCTTGCACTGGAAGGAGGTGGAGGTTTCAACCAAGTTGGATTGTTTCTAACGTTTGTAAACTATTTAAATAAGCAAAACCATCGCCTCGGTCTGAAATTTGGAACCACTCCGGTATTTCAATTTCTTCCGCCAATCGAACGCACCAACAATTTTGTTTTCTGAGCTCGTGAGTTTACTTCGTGTCGGTCGCTGAACTGTCTATTTTTTTTTCTACGTGCCTTGATAGTACTTAGCAATATCTAATGTGACAACAAGCAGGTTATGAATGCAGTGGACACAAATATTTCAACCATTACAGTAACTGGACAGCTAAACAGACAAGTATACAGTTAAACAGATCAGTACACACAAATACACAACATCCTTCATCACACCGTATAAATCGATACTCACACGCTGTGGTGTTCTCGATGGTATCCGCAATGGGGCTGACGAGGGCGACATCCACAGCAGCAGACACGGGCTCTGCACGGCACGTCATCCTGCCCACCGCCGCCAGTAGCAGCAGGACCAACAACATTGCTGGACGCATGTTGAATGTGGCGCTCTTATCGAGTAGTAAGAAATTTCTGAAATTAATTTAAACAAAAACATGGAAGAAATACGAAGTCGTAGTAGGGTTTCAGCATACGAGTAATTTTATTTGAGGAGCTGCAACGAAACTAGGCTCAAAATCGGGACATGAGGACTAATGGTATTTCCTAGGCTAAGCAAGTAGTCCGGGTCGCCCGCCGCCATTTGTTGTAAAAGTTCTCCTGAGCTGCAGTGCCGTCACTGAATGATATTAGAAAATAGGTGCAGTACCCATCATATTACTTCCTCGAAACCCCCATTTCGTTTGTTGTAGATCTAAGCTACCTGACATCTCGGGAATTCCAGCGTAAGAATCCCGTCTTTGAGCACAAGTACTCTATCTCACGCCCGCAGAGCGTGACACGACAAATCTATAATATCATTCTGATTGTGGCTGCATCCGTCCGTCCATTCGTCTGCACTTATGTTAGATAGGGGAAAATTGAACTTGCAAGAAGATCTGATTTGGGCTGGAAGGAGGTTTACCAAAGCTGTGCTTTTTTCGCTTCATCAATATATTTTCAGAGTCTCGAAGTAAAGATATGATCATCTTACACGGATCGTATCCACCGATATGCAATGTTTTTTCACGCATATTACATTCACTTTGCAGGCTGTGCATCACATTCTTAATAGGGTCAGATGTCGATAGATACGGTGTATGGTATGGGAGCAAAAAGCGAACAGTCTTACATATTTCAACTCGAAAGTATTTTTTGAAGCGAATGCGCGATGTCTAAGGAATACGATATTTTGAAAACCGGGAGTTACGCTGCAGTGACAAGAACACGTAGAAAAAGGGTTGTTTGCCACTAAGCAAAATTAGTTAACTGTAAACTACTTTGCCGATTGAATTTGCGTCAGTGCACCTTGTCGTTTGTGATGAACAACAGCGTTAGTTTACTGTTAAACGAACATGTATTTTGTGACTAATCATCTTTGTGTAGTCATGAACTATCGGACCTTTAGTCACAAACACTCTAGTATTCTATGGCAAACACGGTTGTGTTTCATCGCAAACATGCTAGTGTTTCATCGCAAACACGCTAGTAATTAATTCCAAAGATGCTAATGTTTCATTTCAAACACGGCTGGGTTGTTTCACAAACGTACTTGTGTTTTGTTCCCAACAAACTAGTGTTTCATCACAAACACGAAACTATTTATCTCAAACTCAATACTCTATTATCACAAACACGCTAGTGTATTAAAGCTAACACGGTTGTGTTTCATCCTAAACGCTAGCATGTTTATGAAGAAGCACAACCGTGTTTGCCATAAAACACTAGCGTGTTTGGGACGAAACGCTATCGTGTTTGTGATACGAGACTAGCGTGTTAGTAACCAAAGGTCTGATAGTTTATGACTACACAAAGATGATTAGTCACAAAATACATGTTCATTTAGTAGAAAACTAACGCTGTTGTTCATCACAAACTAAAATGTGCATTGACGCAAATTCAAACGACAAGGTTGGTTACAGTTAACTAATTTTGCTTTATGGCAAACAACCAACCAACCCTAGAACATGCTGAATGCATGTTCTAGGGTTTTCCATTAAGATCTAAGTTTTTTTTTAGCGCTAGCTGATTGTCAATGCCACAGCTTGTTTCGTTGCCGTGATCAAAATATTTTATACTTCTTTGTTATGTTCCCAAGTTTATTCTTACATCTACGATTGAATTATTCTAAATATTTGACCCTCCCAATTTTTGAAGGTCTGCTCAATATTACAGACTAACCATGGATAATTCGTATGCGATATATTTATAGATTATTTACCAAGAAACCTAGATAGTGGTCAACAAACCTAGATACAGGTGAAAAACCATAGCGATGACGTTCCTGGTTGGCAGCAGTACGATACCAAGTGAAATGATTTAACGTACCTACCAATACTTCATTTTTATGAACAATGCATGCTTATCCAACGTTGGTACGGGTATCATCTTGAATTTATTTCATTGCTGTAATAATTTTACCTTTCTTGTTGCTTACGATTTAATCACATGTGAAATTCTATTTATCAGATTTTTCCGAAGTTGAAACGATGATCAGTCCCGTTACCTATTTCATATTGCTATATGTTAGGTTATAATTACTTTTTAGGTTTGTTATTATCCTTTGATATAATTTCTTAGATATATCCGTTGAACAGCTATAATCATGTGACTAAGAAATACGTGTAATACGAAATTTGTTTTTTAATCTTGTCAAATCAAAATTGTGCGCATTTTCACTGATTATTGCCGGAAAACTTAGTTTTCTATTTAACAAGTATGTTGAATTCGTTACGCTGCATGAGCGCATGGTAAATCTCACTGCCACTCATTACAGTCAAAGCATTAACCGCAAACTAAGTATGTGCATTGTCCCAACAAAGGAGTGTCTTTCACGATTAATTATTATTGCTTCTTAGCTAAAATATTACTTTGTTAGTGATAATAAACCAGGTGTTTTTTGTCGTAAAGAACATACTTTTCTGCGTGAAATTGGCCCGCTCTGTTGTACTTTGTCCTATAGCTATCACATCAAAGAAAGCCAAAAATGATGGACTGCTGTTCAATATCCGTAAGAGTGCCAAAAAAATCGGAGACGCCGACAAAAAAATATGAATGTGTAAAATAATGAAGGGCTAAATTATCTGTAAACTGTGGGAAATAGAACTCAAGAAAGGTGTGGAAATACATAAGAGAACAATTCGAAAAACACAGTCCTATCCAAGGATGGTTATACGTAATAGGTTAGAGTGCCGCCGAGCGCGACGGGTGTACGATGGAGCGGTGACGTCACGTGGTCCTTCGATCGTATAGCTATGTTGAGGAGTATTGAATGGCAAGCGCGGTTCAGAAAGCCATCATAAATAACACGATTAGGTGCTTTGATAAGGTCATGATCAAGAGCAAGTGTCAATTCCCATTCATCAGTTGTATATAGCCAGAAAGTGTTGCATGTCTCATTAACTTGAGGTATACTGAAGACCAAAGACATGGGAACTCGCGACTCTTCAAACAAAGCGGGACCACGCTGAGCAAAACGTCACGCACAAACTTCCACTAAGATTGCTGATTGTTCCCTGAGTGTTTGCTGAACGCTCTGGCATGTCATAGGGGCTCCACTTGACAGCTGTATGTGGTTGGAAACAATCTGACGTAGCTTGTTGATCACCCAAAACAACATTCTTTTTTTTTTCGCCATCAGTTTGCAACCACTCAGGTAGTGATTGCAAAATTTTGACAGGCACCGTAAAAGTCAAAGCACTTAGAAAATAGTATAAAGTATGTTTCTTGATAAAGTATACGTTAGCTTCAAGAGATGCCAGCTCTAAGAGGGTTGTTCCAAAAGTAACGCTTCCTATTTTTTATCCCGCCCTAAGAGATCTGAGGGGATTGAAAATTTCATTGTTATGATAACTGAGCTTATGGACTCATGACCTGAAAGTTTAAGATCTGTTGCAGATTTCGATGGTGTGACACTCTATAAAAGCAATCCCTATCATGGACGTGCGTCTGAAGAAGAGACGCGTCACTGAAATCCTCCATGCAGAAAAATAAACTAATCAACGTTCACCAGCGCCTGTTAAACGTTTACGAAGCCGATGCAGTCGATGTAAACACAGTACGGTGATGGGTTCGTCGATTTCAGAGTGGCGACAGAGATGTGAGTGACTAGGGGCACTCCGGACGCCATAAGTCGGCTGCTGACGAGAGCCTTTTGTTCCCAAAACGCCAGCACAAACAGTTTCCGTTTCGTGGAATAAATGTTTCCGACACTGCACATGCGAAGTCTACTTTCGCGACTCGCGAGCACATCAGCTGATCATTGTTTAGCAATTACTTCAGTGTTCAGTTACTTCTGCCACCTGTCAAAGGAAAAATATTACCTGTGTTACACTTCAATTCCTCAAAGTGCTCTGCAAACTTTCTATTTAATGCTCACAATATTTAGTTAATGGTTATTAATCTAGTTAGGTACAACATTATTTAAAGTGAAAATCGCTTTATGTATTTGGAACCAAGTCTAACCTGGATAACCTTTATGTAGTAGTTACCAACTTCATCCATGTTCTCACATACGCTAGTGAATCATAGCACTTTCCAAATTTCACATAGTAATTCCCGTTAGTTTAAGAATGTACATATGTTGCTTTGCGCAAACTTTCTCAACAGCAGCTTGTAATGATGCACCTCTGAAAGGACTTGTATATTAGAGAATTCAATAAAGAAAAATGAACTATGCCGTTTCAAATTTGACCAAGACGTCGTTATGCATGGGGAAAAAAGTTTGCTTTCGTATAAAATTTACAAAAAATCTTGAGATAACCATCGCCACTGTCACTGTTTTGTTCCCGTTTCGTGCAGCAAAAATGCAGCAGGGAGGAGAGGGGGTATAAAAGGCTCTGAGCGGAAAGTTCCAGCTAGGCGCGGCAAAACAGCCTTTCTTTGGAACTTTCGTTCCCAGAACACGAAACGTTCTTTTGTTCCGACTCTCGTCTGCAGCCGCCTATATACAGCCACCACCCGACGAAACAAAGTGCGCCTGGATCAACTCATCTCACTGATCGGCGGATAACGATGTAGGAAACGCGCGTTGAATTGGATGTTGGTGTCACGTCCCTGAAAACGATGTCATCATCCTTTGGATACAGCAAAGTGTGTGCTAGGTGGGTTCCACGAATACTCACGCACGTACAAATGGATCACCGACCGGATGTCTGTCAGTACTCATTGCATTGGTACGAAGCTGAAGGTGACGGATTCTTGGACAGTATCATCACTGGTAACGAGACTTTGTGTCACCACTACGAGCCGGAGTCCAAGCGGTAGTCGATGGAATGGTACCATTCACATTCCCCAGCAAAGAAGTTCAAGATGCAGACGTCTGCAGGCAAAGTGATGTACACCGTCTTCTGGGACAGGAAAGGCGCCATCCTTCTGGATTTCTTGGAATCTGAGCCAACTGTCAACTCAGACCGTTCGTTGAAACGTTGACAAAGCTGAAGGCCAGGATTGCCCGTGTAAGGCCAGGGAGAAGTGAAACATTCCGTTTGCACTACAACGCCCGGCAACACAGCAGTTTGAAGACCACGGAATGTATGACAAAGCTCGGTTGGATAGTGCTGTCTCATCCACCGTATAGTTCAGGCCTGGCACCGTCAAATATCCACTTGTTCGGACCTTTAAAGGACGTATTACGTAAGCGGGGTTTTTTGGAACACAACGTCATAATCGTATCTGTGAAAACTTTTACTGCCTCGGCAGGCGCTGTTTGTTACTATAGAGTCATCAAGGCTCTCGTTCATCGCTGGCAAGAGTGCATTAAAAATGGTGGTGAATACATGAAAAAAATACAGTCTGACGTATTTTGGTGGCTGTTTTTAACAGTGGTACTTTGTCTTCGTAGCTCTTTAACTTCTTGAGTGAAAACTAGGAGGATTACTGTTAGCACGACCTTAATATTTTCCATGAGCCGACTTCCTCTCTTATAGAGCAAGACTTGTCCTTTTGCAACAGAGTGTCTATTATATATTTACTTTTAAATTTCTTGCTTGCACTCATGGGAAAAAGTGGACAGTAAAGGCAATACAGCGAGATCAAACGTCGTACTAGAATATGAACGCGAGAAATATTGTCTTGCAACTACATACATACCTATATACAAGAGTTAATATTCTAGATCTTCGTAGGCATTTCGTTATATTATTCTTCCAATTGTAGCAGCTACGAGTGACAGATGATAACTTTGAAGATTCGTTATATGTATTTCGGAAAGACTGAATGCGCTGTTCACTGTCGCCCTGTTCATACAGGTGCAGATTACAATAAGAAACAGGGGAGAAAATATATGATGTGAGGTATGGTGTCTTAACTCTTTATTTTTTAGTTGCTGGTGATAAAAAAAAAACGTAGAGGTAAGAACGGGTAAATAAAGTTCCTGCTACGGTAAGTGCGATCATACTGTATAAAACACAAGTTTTTTTTACCAGCTCGTGTTGATAAATCCCGCAACGCCCATAACATGCACCACTGCAGTCACGTTGCTTATATAGAGTCTAAATATTACTATTACACATTATAATACCACCCGTGTTTACAGGTTCATATATATTTGCTCATGCACTGATTCTTTGGTGTGTGGCAGGTTTCACTTCACAACTTCCACTGCTGCAAAATTAATCAGTCATTGGCTTCCAGCGGCCCTGCAACGCTCGACCGGCTGGTCCCCCACCCTAAAGCCCGCTGCACACGAGAGTGGCAACACCGGCATGTTCACCCTTGCCCTTCCATTGGCGCTGCCGGGGGCACGGCGTCGGTGTTTCCAATTTTATGCTGTCTGAAAAAAATACTCAAAATTTGAGCCGCTGCTGCAGTTATTTCACTACGGCAGGCACCAGTTACACAATATCAAATATCCCCCTCAACTTCGAGTAACCTTCGATCGACAAAGTTGATTAATTTGAAACGTTGTTGAAGCAGCATTAACAACAGTGACAATTACTGAAATGTTTGCTTTGGGAAAACATGAAACGTTCCATTCATTGACTCTCGTGTGCAGCGAGCTTGACGTACCCCAAGAAGGCGCAGCGTCGACAGGGCAGGAGCCAGAACCACAAGTCTACAGTACCACGCCCCCCGAAAGCTACTCTGGCTCTGTACCCGTAGTAACGCACGTAACAACAGGTCAGGGGTATGGAATGAGCACTTGTGTATCGACCTCTAATGATAAGAAGCGCGATAATAACTGCGCGCCTTATAGCGAAGCTGAGTGCTGTGCCTCGAAGATAGCGAGCAGTAATAATCCACAGACGTGAAGCCGTGCCGTGGGGGGGGGGGGGGCGTTCACCACTACTTATTTTCGCTATAATGCAGGAAATGAGGAAAAATACAAAGTTCTTTTCAATCCATCGTTATACTTCAGCACACGTTATCCGTGTGCTATTGTTTTATTTTTTTTCCATTACAACTCGTTTTAAATGAAAAATGCCGTTAATGGAGATTGTCCCTTCAATTCATTTTGTCGTGTTGGTCTGTAATTCTGTCTGTCTTTGTGTGTCACCAACATAACTCAAGAAGTTTAAACGGATTTTCATGAAATTTACAGAGACTATTAGGTATGTTAGGAGGAGCAGATGATTAACTTTTGAGAAAGTCCTTTCAATCGTTTGTTTGGCTGCCTGTTTTTTTTTTTGTAACATTACCGGAATCTTCATGAAATCTGCTCTCATTGTTAGGAATGACCGATTTTTTTGTGATGATCTGTTTCATTTTATAAGTTGTCAGTAAACTAAACTAAAAAGTTATCAAGATATCTTTACGAAATTTTCAAGAATTGTTACTACTGATAAAATGCACAAATAATTACACTTTGGTAATGCATCTGTAAGTTTGTTTGTGTGTTTGACTGATGTTTGTCAGAATGTTCGTCGGAACATAACTCAAAAAGTTATGGACGGATATTTGTGAAATTAGTAGGAGTTGTTAAAAATATAAAACAGTATATATGACCAGATTTTGGTGATGATCGGTTCGTCCGTTTGTATTTTAATGTTTATCAGAACATGTTTGTTAGAACATAACTTGAGAAGTTGTGGACGGATATTTATTTGTTAGAATTTCTAGATATGGTAAAAGTTATAAATTATGAAATGATGGTCCCAATACTTTGAAGGCTAAGTTCAAATCCGGGCCCGTATAATGACAACTACATGAATCGTGGTTAAATTATTTGCTGTCAACTCCAGCATCCCGTGGGTTACGTTTAGATAAAGAAAGTGAATGTTCAAAAAAAAAAAAAAAAAAATAGCAATCTTGAAGTACAGGAATTGAGACTTTTCTTATCCTAGCAAAGCCAATTCAGGGGGCAACTAATAGGAAGATTCAAGTACTGAAATGGCTTCAACGACGTGCCTTCGCAACGGGATTTTTTTTTTAGGACAGACGTTAATGATCGCCTGCAAAATAATGGCCAAAAATTCAGGTACAAACTACAGATAAATACTCTGAAGCCAACAATGCTCTCCGTATTTTATGGTGAATATCTGTATTGGATTCTTTACAAGCACTGAGGGTGAAATCCTTAATAGTTGCGCTTTCATCCTCTAGGAATCACAAAAATTGAACGGCCGCATTAATCTATTTTTCACGTCCCAATTAACGTCTCCTAGCTCGGTGAATCCGCGACAGTGAATCGTGCTTGCAAAACCATCTCCTTCACTGAGTTTTTTCTCTTCTTTTCTTCCTCAGCTATCTATATGATACTGACAGAATGGCAATAGCTCATAGAGGGCCGGAGGGTAGTGCCCGAATGCTCACTAAGAATGGACCTGTTGGTCCATCTAGAACCAACTATCTATATCAATCTCATGTAAATATGTTTACTGAACTCAACTATATTGCAACAGTATTTTCTAATCCCCAGTGATTGGGCAAAACTAGCCGCTAACTAAAACCAACGCGAACAGAGGTTAGCGCGTATCGGGACGAGTGCGAGCAACGAAATCGGAACAGAAACGCTCGAGTCGGGACGAGCGTGAGCAAGAATAAGTTCGAAAAGTGAAAAGCTTCAATCTAACGCAATAATGTGAACCGCGAGGAGTCCTCGACAGGCTCCGCAAAGTCAGACTTGCGCCAGTCGTTGTAGACTTGAGATCTGTGCAACGTCCGCCAAGTACCTCGCCTTCATTAATAGATCAACAGTTTGAAGCAGTAGCTTGTCAATGACAACTGTTGGAACAGCCTAGAACTGAACAGTCATAGAACTGAATTATCAGTTGTTTGTAAGGCATTCAGTTTAAATTCAAGTTTCAAAACCAACTGTCATGATTGAAATTTCGGACAGGTGGAGACATAGCTTAACTGGACTTTGAATGACCAATTTATGGCACATATAAATCACTGAATCCAT
>LQNS02277097.1:17667232-17717402 GCA_001587735.2 Parhyale hawaiensis
ACTTACTACGTGCCCATAATTACTGCACTTACTACGTGCCCATAATTACTGCACTTACTACGTGCCCATAATTACTGCACTTACTACGTGCCCATTGTAACTGCCCTTACTACGTGTTCATTGTTACGTACTGCACTTGCTACGAGCCCCATAATTACAATTAGGCTACTAATAACAGGAATTTCAGAACAGTTAGATTAACTACGTGGCCGCTGTCCTTTAATGTTCGACAAAAGGTTCCTATATTTTGAATTTTATCTTGACATTAGATTCAGTAACGGAACTGCATTGTAAGTTCCTAGGGCCCTGTGGCGCTTAATATTGTAAACCTTATTCCATTTGTGCCGTAATATGTCGCTCACTGTACTCTACTGATCTATTGATGCAAACTCATGTTCCCTAAGTAGGTTCGTCCAGTTAAGATGAATGTTATTATTCCTACAAATAGAACCTTGCTATTCTATCTAGTTAGGCTTGTGGTTTTTGCCTCCAGCTGTTCTCCCATTTTCTCTTCTTTTCTATCGGATTCTACATGTATAAGGGATCTCATATGGGAACCCTGTCGCATTAGTTAAGCCTTTGGGCTCTCTCACACGGTAAATTCCATCTTTCTTTGACTTCTCAATTATTGCATAGTTTCATTCCTTTACGTAGGTTTATTACTTCATTCCATTACGTTGTTACTTAAGTTTCTTCCTCGTCTCTTTGCAGCTTGCTGCAGTGGGCTTCCCAAGGAAGAAGCCACACACTTGCTCGAACGCCCAAGAACTACGGGACGACACAAGCTATATGAACCTTAAATTTCACATGAAATTGAAACTTAAAACTTGAATAAAAGATAAATTTAACTGTTCTGCCGCATATAAATTTCCTTCCCAATATTTTCTACATCATTTTCTACACATTGTTAGGAATGACCGATTTTTTTTTTGTGATGATCTGTTTCATTTCATAATCTGTCTGTAAACTAAACTAAAAAGTTATGAAGATATCTTTACGAAATTTTCAAAAATTGTTACTACTGATAAAATGCACAAATAATTACACTTTGGTAATGCATCTGTAAGTTTGTTTGTGTGCTTGACTGATGTTTGTCAGAATGTTCGTCGGAACATAACTCAAAAAGTTATGGACAGATATTCGTGAAATTAGTAGGAGCTGTTAAAAATATAAAACAGTATAAATGACCAGATTTTGGTGATGATCGGTTCGTCCGTTTGTATTTTAATGTTTATCAGAACATATTTGTTAGAACATAACTTGAGAAGTTATGGACGGATATTTATTTGTTAGAATTTCTAGAAATGGTAAAAGGCATAAATTATGAAATGATGGTCCCAATACTTTGAAGGCTAAGTTCAAATCCTGGCCCGTACAATGACAACTACATGAATCGTGGTTAAATGATTTTTGGTGTCAACTCCAGCATCGCGTGAATTACATTTGGATGAAGAAAGTGAATGTTCAAAAAAAAAAAAAATAGCAATCTTGAAGTACAGGAAGTGAGTCTTTTCTTATCCTAGCAAAGCCAATTCAGGGGGCAACTAATAGGAAGATTGAAGTACTGAAATGGCTTGAACGACATGCCTACAACGGTTTTTTTTTGGGACAGACGTTAATGATCGCCTGCAAAATAATGGCCAAAAATTCAGGTACATACCACGGATAAATACTCTTTAGCCAACAGTGCTCTCCGTATTTTAGAGTGAATATCTGTAATGGATTCTTTACAAGCAATTGAGAGCGACATTCTAAATAGCTGCGCTTACGTCCTCTAGGAATTACAAAAATTTAACGACCGCATTAATCTATTTTTCACGTCCCAATTAACGTTTCCTAGCTCGGTGAATCCGCGACAGTGAATCGGGTTTGCAAAACCATTTCCTTCACTGAGTTTTTTCTCTTCTTTCATTCCTCAGATATCTAAATGATACTGACATGATGGCAATAGCTCATAGAGGGCCGGAACGTAGGTAGTGCCCGAATGCTCACTAGGAATGGACCTGGTGGTCCATCTAGAGCCTACTATCTTATTTAATCTCGTGTTAATATGTTTACTGAACTTAACTATATTGCAATAGTATTTTCTATTCCCCAATTATTGAGAAAAACTAGCCGCTAACTATAAACAACGCCAACAGAGGTTAGCTCGTATCGGGAAGAGTGCGAGCAACGAAATCTGAACAGAAACGCTCGAGTCGGAAGGAGCGTGAGCAAGAATAAGTTCGAAATGTGAAAAGCTTCAATCGAACGTAACAATGTGAACCGCGAGGAGTCTTCGACCGGCTCCGCAAAGTCAGACTTGCGCCAGTCGTAGGCTTGAGATCTGAATTATCAGTTGTTTGTAAGGCATTCAGTTTAAATTCAAGTTTCAAAACCAACTGTCATGATTGAAATTTCGGACAGGTGGAGACATAGCTTAACTGGACTTTGAATGACCAATTTATGGCACATATAAATCACTGAATCCATTTTCAGCAAATCTAATCTAACCGTGCTTAGCTTCTTGGCTTAATTCAACCCAGTCTCACCTCATCTAACCTAACCGCAGACAACTTTACGTCACACTAACCAACCCATCTCACTTAGCAATGGCTTAAGACTGATTCCTGTTCGTGATCTTTCTGGATTGAGCTTGTTACAGTTATCAACATTGCTCTTGGAGTATTGACCCCTGGAGGTGGTTTTGGGCTAGCTTACTTTCATTGGCAGTCAATCCTAAAGTGCGTATTCCATCTACATTATCTTCCAGAACCGCTCATTTAAGTTGCATTTGCATAGCTCCCCCTCCCCCTCCTAAGCGCGTGCACAGCGTTGGTAGTCACAAATTGCAGCAATTCGAGTCTCTTTTCCAAGCTCAGTGTGAGCAAATTACAGCATTGAATAGTTCGTTCGATTCGTGTCATCAGCCAAGTTATAAATGCGAATACGAAAGCGAATTATGCCATCAAATACGAGAAACCAATGATAGCAGTGATGTGTGTCGACTGCAATTCTCTTCGTTGACTGCGGAGTGATACGAAGAGCTTTTTCATGAATCCTAATCAGGCAGAAATGAAGGCAAAGAAGCTCTGCAGTGATATTGTAGTGATCAAATTCTGGCTGTTTTTCAGCGGGCAGCTTGACCTTCTACTTAGAATATCCGAGCAAGTGGGAGTGGCCACTGTTAATTCGGCCAGCATTACTTTTCACATTTCTGTTCTGCTAACAATTCACCAGTAATTCGATCTTATTCTTTTTGAATTGGAAAATTTTTTCTTTAATCGTCAATTTAAGCTCTCCAGCGTAAGTCTTATCCAAGACATGGTTAAATAAACTCCGAGCTCGGTCTTGTAAATATCGGCATAGCCAAATTGGAATCTACGAGGTCTCCATTCGGCCTCGATAGGGGCCTATTTTGGGCGAGAAACTGAATATGCGTCCCATATGATGACGACAAATTTGTGATTTAGGGCCCAGTTCGGATCAAAATAATTGAAAATTTTGAGTCGCTATAATAGGCGCCTACCCATGAACCTCCGCAGTGCTCATTTTAGAAGCACCGCGCATCAGTATAAAGGTGGCCGCAAACAGAGGCAACGCGACGCGATGCGATCAAAGACGATACGAAGCGATGTTGAAAGACCCCGCACACAAAGGCAACACAAAGCGATGCTCACGGACGCTGAGGCTGTTATTCATCTAATCCATTTTATTGTTATTACCTCCGCCAAGGAGGTTATGTTTTCGTCGGGTTTGTCTGTCTGTTGTTTGTCTGTCTGCAAGAAAACTCAAAAAGTTCTGAAGCGATTTGGACGAAATTTACAGGGATTGTTAGGTATTTTAGAAGGAACAGATGATCAACTTTGGTGAAGATATGTCTTTCCATTTGTTTGTTTGTTTGCCTCATTTTTCTCAATGCCATAACTCAAAAAGTTAGGGATTGATTTTGATGAAATTAACACGAGTTGTTAGGTATATAACAAAGAGTTAGTGACAGATTTTTTGGTAATGATCCGTTTGTTCGTTCGTTTGTCTCTGTTTTTTTTTAATTTTATGCTTGTTAGCACAATAACTAAAAAATAAAGAATGGATCTCTAGGAAATTTATGAGGGTTATTAGTAATGTTAAAAGATATAGATGATTGAATTCTGGTGCAGATTGGTTTGTTCGTTTGTATGTTCGACTCATGTTTGTCTTAACGTTTGTTAGCAGTATAACTCCAAAAGTTATGAACGGATCTTCAAGAAAAATGCACAAGCTCTTATTACTCTCAAAAGACACAAATGATTAGATCTTTTAGTTTATACAAAGCAAATAAGGGTTTCAAAGCCAATTTGAATTTTTTTGCAACCGTTGCTTTGCTTTGCGGAGGTACGCGCTCTCAGAGTGCTCTAGTTATTAGAAGATATTGCTTTAACTGAATATTAATATATTAAAATAAACATTCACAAACATGTTCCTGCAATATTACTATTGCATATTCCATCATTTGGTTGCTTGCTGCCTCATTTATAAACCATCAATTTGGTATTTAACATTCGTATATTTACATAATGGAGGATATTATCTACTGATACATAACAATTGCATGGTATTCGCCAGGATTTTGTGATAATTGTGCATTTATAAGTAGGTATATATAAAGATCAATATTCATATGCTTGCAAGCATTCATACGTATCTATACATCAATAAATGCCTATATACATCGCGTTTTGGTAGTAAAAGTGTACTGATAACAAACAAATCTCCTTGTGTTGTCTAGGATTTTGTGACACTGCTACAACGGCATCATTCCATATTGCGTCACGTTGCGCTGTGACTTGTGAGGTGTGTTTTCACCAATGTAGGATTTGTAACTATAACAAAGTCTACCGTACTGATGTGCCAGTCTTTTAACTCCGACAGGTTGTAGACTGTCGCCCTCGGTACATCTGTGTGTCGGTACACCGAGCAGTAATTGGACTCTACGCAACGGACCATAGTTGAAGGTTGACGAAACATTTGCATGAATGAATATGCCATTTATACTTTCGGATAATCCGGTATCATAGTTACACCTTCTTGTGATAACCTCAATAAATTTTGCAAAATCTCAAGAACTCAATTTACCAACTTTGAGCCTCGCACCTGATGAGCTGAAGAACAGTGAAACGTTCGTCGTAGGAAACATTTTTTTTAACTGCTCCTCAACAAAGTCGACAAAAACACAGCCTCATTGCGGAGATAATAATTACTGTATTTACCATTTGTTCTTTCCACAGATCTTTGTTATGCTGCACCCACTTCATTGCTTGCTTTTTATCCATTGCAAGTGTTTCTTGCCGCAAACGATTCAATACCCTTTTGTTCATTGTGCGATTCATTCCACGATTGTTCATCACTCATTTTCTGTCATAGAAGTGCTACTCATTATTTTTCCCGTTTTCTACTCTGAAGTTTTGCTGAGCTACTTTAGGCGGAAATGTACATGCAGGCATTTTAAGCGTTGTGTATGAATAAACTGTTTTGCATTTGATGTTTTTGAACTCTGTAGTCATTTTACGATCAAATCCAACAACCGCTCTCTATTGTTTACAGTTTAATGAACTTCGCTACGCTCTTGAAGTTCAGCTGTTGCAAGCAGAGTCGAGAAGTCAACGACGGCGTTTAATTTTTTTTTTCTATTTGTCCACCGAACTTAGTCGCTTGTTTGATTTTTTCCTCTTATTTAATTAGAAGATTTGAGTCGCTACAGGGTAAATACCGAGAAAGAGTATTACAGTATCCGCGTAATTGAATCTATAAGGACATGGCTCTAATTACCACATTGTGTTGATTTTTTTGAATGCTGCATAGAAAACTACGCTCAAGTCGCAGCCCTGCCTCAGTGCATCGAGTACGAAAAAGTCGGAAATAGATAAATGAACTTCAATGTTTATAAAAATATATATATTGTTTGAAATTCGACATGCTAATATAGTGCGTCCTGAGACACTTACGATAGAGTACGGTAATTATTAAATATCTGAAATAAGAATTTTTTAAAGAAAGGCTTATGATGTACGTTATTAGATAATTCTAATGATACTACTGCTATCAGTGGAAATGGACAGTTCTTTAACTAAATCTCTTTCCTCACACACAATAAAGCTTTGATCTCGATGACAAAGTAAATAGAATCAAACTCGGCCTCACCTTGACTATCCTAACCTTCGTTTCTGAAAGCCAAACCATTCTAACCTTACCTAACTTAAATTTTATATAACTTAACCTTACTATGGACACAAGTGCCACTGACAAAAGTCTACGGAACTATGAGCGCCAAATTCACGCCCTGAGTCAATCATCAAGAAGAAAGACAAGATATGAAAATGATTATTTATGTGTATTACGTACAGATTTATCCATTATTATCGAAACGAAAAGAAAACCTCTGTGGTATTTAAGTGTTTTCTATGCAATACTTGCAAGAAAATAACTTAATCCTATAATTAAATGAATCTTAATTAGATTTACTAAGATTGTTGTACATAAATTAATAAACAAGTGCCTATGCTCTAGAGTTTAAAATATTTATTTTCGTGAAGAACTAGTCGACTTTTTAGATATGAAGTGCCGCTCATTTGCGTTCCAGCTGAAAAGTGCTGAAAGACGGTCTTTTAAAATACATGTCAAAATTACATTTTAATCATTCATGGCCATACTTCAAAGGGTCACATGTTCACAATAGAGAATGGATTAGAGTTTATGTTAACTATGGCAAAGTCACAGTATCTCCACCTATATACAGCTTATTTGTTGTAGGAATTAAAAACAAACTTATATAACTACTTAGATGAGACACTCAGTATATGCTCTTTGATTGCTGCGTGTCTATTTGTACGATTCGTATCGGTATGATGAGCAGGTCAGCAGAAACTGTGTACTATTGATATCGACATGTTGGAGAGGCGGTCGGGACAGACTAAACTATAAGCTATCGAGATATCATATCTACAGGTCTCGCATATACCTTCTACAGTCCATGCACGTTATGCTTGTGAATTTGGCTTCGCGTGTCGACGCAGTATTATCAGGCTGTAGGAGGCACCGCAGATTAATAGTTAATGATTTTCAATCGGCAACCCCGCTAGAAATGAATACTGATTTCGTATAACGATAACTAATGCTGAAGTGTTGAGTAAATCATATAATTCGCTGATAAACGTGGTCTGCGATGGCCCTTGCTACAGACTGTCAAATATGTATAGACGATGGCAGAGCATACTCTTACCAAACAGAGGCCAAACAATGAGCCGGAATGCGGTGTAACGTGTACTAATGCTATCAAGCGCTCTCTGTATTTAATTTAAGTCTAGTGATAAGCTATATTTAACAGAACTATTGTACCACCCTGTGAGTACCTAATAAAGTTGATTGATTGATTTTATAGAGATATAGCTGCCATAACCAGTTGAAAAATCTGGAAATATTGCCTGCGTTTGATAACTGTTCTTCCAATACGCTGATATGCAATGGTTCCGGCAAGTGAGTTACCTTTGCACTACCGAATCAATTAGACTGCACATGATTCTATATGGCGGTTCTTGGTTTGGGTTTTTAAGTTCTGTTCACCCATTTATAGGTTTAGTCTCTGGTAAATTTTATTATAATAAAGAAATTTCAGTGTTATTAGAGATATTAGGTATTCCTTGTCAGTAGATAGGAATGTTCTGCTCACACGGCCCGCAGCATATGTACTTAATGGTGCCGTGACCATACGAGGATGGGTCTAGGATACCGTGCAGAACGGTATTAGATAGGTTAAGATAGCTCAGGATAGTCACAACAGTTTAATCAGCTTACATCATTTCACGATAGTACAGTTATATAATCATAGGTAAACCTCAGAGGTCTACTTATTTAAAAATTGAAATAATATATTAGTGTACTTCTGGTTTAAAGATTGAGCTTTAAACGTAGTATTGTAGCGTATGATCTTTGCGTTGGAGCTTTCTTGGAGTCGGTGTGGTTGATGCTCAAAAAAAAAGGCTGTAGAGTTGAGGATAGTGGTACATTCATTGGTTAAATAAGCTTTTACTGATTTTAGACACGGTACAAAATGAACAACCGCTTTGAGTAACAAACCCCAAGAAACTAAATGCATAAGTGCTATACGAGGCGCTCTTACGATATGTTGAGTATGCACTTTAGAAATGCCTCGATTTAGCATATAAAAACTTGAGTGCGGTACTAAACACTTTGAATACGATACTCAAAAGTCTTTGAGTATTGAGTGTTTAGTATTTAGTATCAAGCAGGCACTCATCCTTGACTGCTTAGTGCTACTTACGACTGTTTAGTGTTGATTTAACAATGTTAGTCGCCAGAACAGTGTGGAAGTGAAACTAATCACAAGAAAGTGTGGTGATGAGGTTAGACACAAGAGTTAAAGTGTGGCGCATGGTGACTATCATAAAATATGAACAACGCTACTCAAAGAAAAAGTAGTGGCGACGTTAGTTGCTAGAAAATGCCGTGAAACATCATTGACAAAAGTTTATTAGAATGTGTTATACAGAAGATACACTAATAAAACACGTGACATTATCTAAAGTCATTTAGCACTTCTATTGCGCTGAAACAGAACACATTGCTTCATACAAAACCGAATATTCCCGTTAACGTCTGAGAACCTTGGTAATATTGCTTCGTTCAAATCGACCAGCTGAGAATACATAACATATATCTTGTCAACAAGTATCTCTTTTAGCATAACCAAAATGCCATGCATTCGTTGCAGGATTGTCTGCCTGGACAGATGCAGGGCTACGGTTGGAGCTCGTCAGTCGGTGGTGCCAGATCTTTTCACTAAACCACTCCCGTCCCATACGTTACACGAATTCGCGAGGGCAGAGATTTCCAACCAGTGGATTACTGTTCCTTGAAGGGCCAAGCAATTCCGTTAAAAGAGAATTCTAGAAACTCATATGTAATTACAGGAACTGGAAGATTTTGCTTAAAATAATTCTTTCCTCTTCCTTCACAGAAAATAAGATACCACTCAAGTTGTGGACAAAAGGAGGTTGTGTGAGTTTTGAAGTTTTGGATAAGGGGTCGCAAGTACAGAAACGTTAAACTGGTGATATGATAAAATTTTGCATTTGTAGTACAATATCTCTGAATTAGATAACGGTCTAAGCTACAAAATTCCCTTAATATCCTCTTTATTTAATCAGAAATCATTTTCATAAATTTCCCATAACTCTGAGATCTCGTCACAGACGTATCCCCTTGGTGCAAGGATGATCTCCCTAGAGGAAACAGTAGATGGTGTACAATAATTCCGAACACCCAGTGGCACCCAATAACAGCTGCCCTCCCTCCCCCCTCTCTGCACTATTTAGCTTTGATTTTTTGACCATGCTGATGTGCTCTGGATGCACTTGAGTTTTAAAATTTACTTCTAATGAGATAATGATGAAAAAACGACCTGGACGGGCTATTACCTATCTGCCACCAGTGACGCGCCCGTCAGAATCACGCATGGCTTCAAATGAGCAATAACGCTATAGACTGCAAGTTAAACTTGAAGCATGTATATTTCTATAACGTAGCATATTAAATTCTGAAAATTTATCATAAGTTAAGCTTCACACATCAGTTCACAATGCACATTAGTTAGGTGAAATTTTCAAAAATTGTGGTACCACTCCTCTAAGTTCGCTTCTGTAGGTGAACGATGATGCGCCTCGGGTGGGACCTGCGGTCCTAAGGCACATACGAGCAGGCAGGGGAGAAGGAGCGCGCACAGGATACGTCAGCGAGACGGAAATTGACCCCAGGCTTCATACGAGCGCACATTTCGTCCCCGGCGCTGTTGGGTTCATTGTCGGCCCAGTCCCCCTGGCCAGCGTCCCCCGGGTTCCTGCCGTTGCCCAGCCACAGCCACTCGCCGTCAACCTCTTTCACCGCCACCCACAGGTCCGAACCTGAAAAATTCGGGAGCTAACCTAACCAGCCCGCGTGCTGCCATGTTTGTGCCTGCATTGATCATCTACTAACGTACTCTGTTCTGAAATTCTGCTATGAACAGCAACTGCGCTGACTGGTTCACACGAGAGTCATGTGAACGGGGTTTTCAGATAATCATCCTGATGTATTGTGCCCCTATAGACACAGCTGACTCAATAAATAAATTAATATGTTTGATGTCAACTCAGTTTGCTCAGAAAGAATGGCTTTTGATATCTCTGTGAATGTGAAGTGATATTAGATTCAGAGAGCTGTGCACTTTTCTGCTGCTGAAACAGACACAGCAACGAGAGTGGATGATTTGCTGTGTGAACACATTCATTTGACTATCGTGTGACCCCCATCTTTACCGCTGCCACTCCTACTGCTAGAGTTGTGTCTGCATGGTCAGGGCCCTCTACACGCGAGGTGCTGCCCAAGGGCTCAAGTAGTACGGTAATAAATATAATTATCTCATACCTTGAGTTGATTGATTCATCACCGTCACTTTTGGGGTAGTCCTTTTGTAATGTATGCACCAACCAAAGCCGTTCCTCTTACATGAAAGCTTTCGAGATTGTTCAGCACCACGTGCAACTGTTCATGAAACTCCTAAAATGTGCCAGATCTTCGACTCTCATTTTGGCTTCCACTATGGAAATAAGATGAAGTAATAGGGTGCCAAGTCGGACATATACGGCGGGAGAAAAACAGCTGTCAGTTTGCTTTTCATCAAAATTGGCGGAAGATGAAGTGTGTCCGTGGTAATTCGTTTCATGTTCAGTTCGCCGGACAAAATCCTCCGACACGTCCTCTACCACAGCTGTACAATGTTGCATAAATCCTTGATTGTCGGCGTACAATCTTCCAGGGTCACATTCCGAAGAACATCGACATTTTCGGGCGCTACGCCATTGGCGGCAGTTCTGAAAGGGGATCATCGCCAGAGGATGTTCTGCCATCTTTAAACGTCTAAGGCATTCGTAAGTTTGACTCTGACCTAAATGGTTGCCCCCCCCCCCNNNNCCCCCCCAACCGCTTGCTTCAATACTAGTATTTGATGCATTTCTTCAGTGGTTTTTCCAAGTTTGAAACGAAAGTTTATGCAGAAACGCTCCTGTCAGTAATTGGCCTTCGTCAATGTTCTTTATCACCCAGCACACAAAAACCAAACACGCCGATAATATACAAGCTGCTTGGAGCACTGACTCACAGAGGAAATATGAGGCACCAGCAGACGATGTTTCATCGTACTAGATCGACGTCACGAGTCACGCAGATATTCTGATAACCAACCATCACAAAACTGTTGCTGCTCAATAACCACCGCCTTTCTTCGTGCATAGGGATGACATTGTTCCTTATCCTCCATCAGCAATTAACCATCACATTCTAATACACGACGATTATGTTTGATAGGTTTATTACACACAGATAAACATTGCAATAATGAAAACTTTCTGAGTTCAATATACGTACAGTAATATATCTGTATAACCCATAGAATAACTGTGGAACTTTTTTGGGTAACAAGTAGTAATTAGACTAATACAATTACATCACATAATCTTAATACCGTTTTTTAAAGGCGTCATTAGACATAGGATCTATATAGGTGTGTTGGAATTCGATTAACAAGTGATACTGTTTGGAAAATAGTTGAACGTTTCGTGAACGATGTTCACGAAGGCATACCTAGAAGTACTCAGCCTCTTATCTCCATATATATCCAGCGTCAGTTTTTTTAAGATAATAATTTTGCATCGGTCTTGCACCGAATATAATGGACCTTATCAGAGGTAAAACAGAAAACCTGGTATTACTTGTAATTTCTTAGGAACTTAACGCAGAGGCTGCAGTTTCCCATCCGATGTCTACGACTATTACTATGAGCTTAACTTTTACCGAACTGCTGTACGGTCCCCACCAGTAGGCGATTTGGTTCCGCATCGATCTACACCTAGGCTCACTTCCTCAGTTCGTCACCATCTTTATCCGGCGGATGTCCAGTCTTTAAGACAGTTATAGCCGTGCTCAGTATCTTTGGCAATTCTCTACCCCTTGTGCATGATTCATCTTCATAGCCTACGATCATTCAACTTCCCCGCAGATACAACGCCCTCCCCAAACTCACTTGGCCCATTCATGCTCAAGTACTGCTTCAGCTTGGTGAAGTCGTCAGGGGTGTCGGCAGAGAACAGGTCGCCTCCAGCGTGCTGGCACTCTTGGCGAGACTCGTGCCATGAAAGCGACACTTTCGGGAAGTACATGCACCCCACGGGCGTTGCTTCGAAAGGGTAGGTGCAGATCGAGTTCTGGTGTTCTGTGAAACAACATTAAGTCTCTAAGAAATCTAGCGGGTAACCGTTTACCCGGCGTTTAAAAATGCTTTTGTTGGAACAGAGTTATGGAAGTATCCATAAATGATCACTTGTCCAATAAAGGATTATCTGTAAAATAACGGCAAAGAACGTGCGTCAGCACCTCGTTAAGTCTTCATGCCTATCATAATTCTACCATTAGCATGGTGCGCTACACCCACTGCGCCTTCATATTAATCCTCGTACGGATTGAATGAAAAGTACTGCAAGTTCCACTTTCAAAACCACAAACATTTTTTCACGAACAGCTCCAACTGCCGTAAAAGTAAACAATTTCTGTTAAAAATACAATTACTACGTTAATCCTTAGCAAAATTAATTAATTTGAAGCCCCTATCACACGGATGTCCGTGAAATAGGGGAGTATATATGTAGGTCAAGTTGACAACAAACTATGTAGTTCTGAATATAAAGCGTGCTGACATGAATATAAAGCGTGTTGTCAGCATATTAATTCCAGGGCTCTCGGCCGTGAATTTACCGTGCAACATTTATGCATTGTATATATATCCTGTTTTTCCCAATTCTGAATATGGATAAGATAGGCAGAAATTCGACCCTTGAATATATATATATATACGTTGATGTTGATTGATTATATGAGTGCCGCGTAGCAGCTGTAGTCTTTGGCATGCGTAGCAGTTATCAATTTGATGTGCAGAGGCTAGTAGCGTACTTGGTGATTGAAGCGAAAGCGAAAGACACACTTCCGAGAAGATACTCTATTCGTGAAATACTTGCAGGAGTTTCTGTTTATGCTGTTTCCCCCACAGTCAACTGTTGGTCTCTTCTCTTGTTAGAAGACTGCTACTTCATCGGTTTAGTGAAGTGCCTCACCATCTAGGGATCAAGCAAAGTTCTTTTCTTTCTCTACAATCCGTATTTACCATAATTTTTTTCAATAAAAAAGAAATAGTTCCGGCAAATCTCATACGAAGCTCGACATGTATCAGCTTCTACCGTATCATAGCTGCGCCTGAGACTCGTGCCATATACTGTAATGATCTCGTTTTTTTTTTTTTCACTGGTGTTCCAATGTTTGTCACTAGCAGAAATTGATCTGCGGTATTACCTACGCCAAGGTAGATATGTTTCTGTCGTAATTGTCTGTTTGTTGGTCTACAAATAACTCAATAAGTTGAAACGAATATTCGTGATATTTATCGGAGTTGTTCAATTGTTAAAAGACAAAAATGGCCATGTTGCGGTGATGTTCGGTGCTCCCGCTTGTGTGTAGGACTAATGTTTGCCTTTAGTGTTTGTCAGAACATAACTCAAGAAATTATGGACAGATCTTCAAGAAAATTACAGAAACTATTATTAATGTCCAGAGGCTTAATGACCTAATATTGGTGCTGGCAGAAAGAAAATCCTGGCTTCGTGATCCATTTGAATTTTTCGTTAACATTGTTGTGCTTGGCGGAGGTATGCGTTTTCAGATTCCTATATTTTAAATTAAATGCCCAATGTCTTTCTCTTAATTTGAATTTTCTCAGTAGAATAACATGTATGCAATTTAAACAATGGTATATTAAATACAGTTTATAGCAAAATTGTACATAGTAAAACGGCTAATATTGTGCTTTCAATTTAGTAGGTAATCTGTTTACCAGGCGATGCCATTACCGAAAGATGAATGTGTCATTCCAATAATCTATCCGACGATGTACTTACCGTTCGATGAATATCCCAGGTGATGAACGTACCCGGCTATGAATTTAACCGCTCCCTATCCCATGTTGCATAATCAGTAGCGTATGCACGAATGCTGGCAAGGTGTTTATTTATTTGTTTATCGTCATTTTTGACAGCCGGTTGAGCTGGTTTCCTGCATGTTAACAAACTTCAGCAATATGACAGGAAGAAAAAATAGGCTCACATTTGTAGAAAATAAGTCCATCATCTACAAAAATACTCTGATAAGAGTATCAATGACTGATATCGCCAGAATATTAGTTTGGACATTAGAAAAACGTTGCGCGGTTCCACGACATCATCTCATCGTAACTGCCGGCCACGAATCATACAGTTCCAGGGATCCCAGTCGTGGACCATTCCTCAGTTTCACAGGTGGGACTGGGCATCAAGTCTACAAACAGGATGGCATCAAGTCTACAAACAGGATCTGTTACTTAGACTCCCACCGCTACATGCGGAGCATAGACTTTTGCTACCAAGAGTTGGATATTCACCCGGTGAAGAATCTATACTAAGAATGAAAGTCGCGTGCATCTATATTTATATACGAAAATACCCACGCTGTCAAAAATACCGGCGAGGATTTTTTGAAGACCTCTCTGCATTTAGCACACTTCCGTTACTAATATCTTTCTAGAGCATACGCTACAAAAGCCATCTAAAATCGACATGAGAGATAAGTGCTCTCTCTGTCAATAATCTGTTGCAGCATAATCGTCCCCCACCTAAAAAGAGGTACAGAAAACTTTTACACTAGCAAGCAGGAAAACATTACTGAATTGAATTAATTTCCCGTCGCGTATCCTAGATGCCCACGGATGAGCCTTCAGTACAGTTAAGTTTTCATTTTGAAGTGCAATCTCTCCATCAAAGAAGACAACAAGTTCAAGTGAAATAATCGTGTCTAATGCCACATAAAAAAAACTAGAGCACTCTGAGAGCGCATACCTCCGCCAAGTGAGGCAACGGTAGCAAGAAATTCAAATTGGCTCTGAAACCATAATTTTCTTTGTATAAACTCCAAAATCTAATCATTTGTGCCTCTTCATATTCATAACAGCTTGTTTAATTTTCTTGAAGATCCGTTCATAACTTTTTGAGTTCTACTGTTAACAAACGTTAAGACAAACATGAGTTAAACATACAAGTGAACAAACCGATCTGCACCAAAATTTGATCATTTATGTCTTTCAACATTACTAACAACTGTTATAAATTTCATAAAGATGCATTCTTTATTTTTTGAGTTATGGTGCTAACAAGCATAAAAGTAAAAATAGTGACAAACGAACGAACGAACAAACGTATCATTACCAAAATTTGGTCATTTACTTTCTCTTATATACCTAAACAACTCATATCAATTTCATCAAAATCCATCTATAACTTTTTGAGTTATGGCATCTAGAAAAATGAGGCAGACAAACAAACGAATCGACATATCTTCACCAAAAGTTAATCATCTGTTCCTCCTAACATACCTAACAATCCCAGCAAATTTCATTCAAATCGTTTCATAACTTTTTGAGTTATCTTAGTGACAGACAGAGAGACAAACATACAAACAGACAGACAGACAGCCAAACACGACGAAAACATAACCTCCTGGCGGAGGTAATCATCGCTTCGTCTGTGCTTTGTGAAGCAGCTACTGAATTTATGAGCGGCGAACAGAAAATAAACATATGTTTCCATGTATGGAAAAATTGATAAAATTTAAATTTCATAACCGCGCTAAGAGAAGCTGAAAAAATCTTCAATGTTTCTATATCAAGAACTGTTTCAAGCAAGAAATGCATTCAGATAAAGGGATACGGACTTCACTTGTGGCATCTTTTGCAACATGGTCATCGACTCTTCATGAAAACGTAACTTAATAACAAAATCTGCAACTTGGCCTATTTTTCGCCTATTTCGTTAAGAGCGTCACACAAAACATACAAATATACAATATACATAAATGTGTAGTTTTGTAGATACATAAATCTTAATATATAAAACGCTTTGCTTCGTGTATTTATTTCATGTCCGCTCCTCAACGAAATAGATAGGTAGGCGAAAAATAGGCCAGGTTGCAGATTCTGTAATTAAGTTGCGTTTTCACGGAGATCAATGACCAGGCTGCCAAAGATGGCGAAATTATGATATTCATCAGTTTATCACACTGCATTCTTTCTTGAAACAATTCTTGAAATAGAAACAGTGATATTTGCTGCTTCTGGAGTCTGATTTGATAACATTTTTCTGTCAGGTCATGACGTATAAATTTTGTAGGTGATCAACAAAACACTCACGAAGAGTAGATTTATCACGGGGCAGTAGACACCATTATTTCTCCTAGCTTGCAATTTTTCTCTGACGAAGCAATTTTCGTTTTATAGGGCAAAAATTTTGGCACTTCAATAAAGCAAATATTTGTGTTTGAAACACAGTACCATGGCTACGGTACGCACACATCTCAGATAAGCTGACTAGCTGGAGTAACATTGACTCAAGTTTATTGTAGCGTTCTATTCAAGATTTTACCTTTCCCTCTCACTATGGAAGACGTACATGAAAGAATAATAAGACTGGGCTGTGACTGGACAGAACGAGACTACTACAGTCTCAAGAACAAAGACGTGCTACCAATGGAGAGAGACGACACATCTATGCGCCACAGTGTCAAAAAAGATTTGAAGCAGAAAACTTGCAGAAGGAAATATATAAGAGCTGCAGATAAGCGTGAGCGGGAAACTAAGGAAGCAGCAAGTCAGAGAAGAGAGGGGTTAAGATGAGAGCACGACAAAAATTAATGAAGGAAACGAGGCAGAAGCATATCCGAGAATAGACGACTCCCCTCCCAGCCTATATTAAGCAAACCTATCGATTATTGCGTGAATTTTTTACGCACATGTCCACTACTATATAAATATATAAACAAATAAACACGCGACGGCGCTTTGTTATGTTGATTGATTTATTTATAGGTTTTGGGTCACGCTCTTTACGAAATGGGCGAAAAATAGGGCAGGTTGCAGATTTTGTAATCTAGTAGCGTTTTCGTGGAGATCGATGAACAGGTTGCAGAAGATAGCTGAAGTGAAATCCTTATTCCTCTATCAGAATTCATTTCTTGCTTCAAACGGTTCTTGACAGACGGAGCAGTTGACAAAGTGAATTCTTTCGGCTTTCTGTCTTTCTTCGACAAAGAGTTTTCGCCTCATGAGAAAAACTTAGGTGTAGGTACTGAAAGCATATCCGTCGGTAACCAAGATACGTGAAGAAAAATTAATTTAATTTAGTAATGCTCTACTGCTTGCTAATACATAAATTGTCTTCAGTTCTTCTAAGGTGGGGAACGGTTGTGTAGCTATAGATGAATTGACAGAAAGATCCCTCATCTCTTATGACAATTTTAGCTGGCCCTTGTGGCGTATCTTCCAGAAGCATATTAGTAATGAAAGTGTGTTAAATGAAGGCGAGACTTCAAAAAATTATCGCTGTTATTATTGACAGCGCGGTCCTTCTAGTATCATAGAATGCTGAAAATAATATACTCCCACCTGCCAAGACGATCTTGAGTTTGCACTCTGTGAGGCCCACAGAACCGTTGCGCTTCCCCTCGACCTGCAGCACCTCCTGCTCGCCCCACAGTTGGCAGTCGCCCCCAGTGCCCTCAGTGGAGTAGCAGGCCATCCTAACCCAGGACAAGGAAGTGGCGACGGCAAGGCAGGGTAGCCAGTGGGACACAGGGAATGACATCGGGGCGTTGAGGTTCTCTAGCTGTGATTGGTTCGTTGTGGCCGACACCCACACTTCGCTGGGTACTGATGAGGCGGCAGAGGAGGCCAAGTTCAACAGTAGCGTTGCCCAGAGCAGCATGTTTCTCTAAACTTTCGTGATTTACTTAGTCAAAGAAAAGATCATATGGGCCTATTTCTCATCGATTTCCAGCCTAGGTTCAGCACGGATACAAACGAAAACGAATGGAGATAATTCGTCATTGAATAATAATGACGAATTCAGTTACTGTGAGATGCAACCTGGACTACATCATTACATTCTATAATTTCAAAATAAATGATCCATGAGATGCGCTTAGAGACACCGTCGGGTGCTACAATAACAAGAGCCGTACCGCGTTTAAATTGATTCAAATTTGGAATATTGACATTCCATAAATGATATGCAACATGCAGAGCTACGTACGCGCAGATTGGGACTGGGGACATCGAGGTATGGTCGAACATCTCAACCGCAACTGCAAGCAATACACTGCTGAATTAGGCGAAAGAAGCCCTGCAGCGCACCGCTTCACTGATGAAAGCGGGTAATTCCTCTCAGGTCATGTTACTATAACTTAGTATTTACAATCAGTTTTACCTTGTTTCATATTTTTATCTGTGTGACTTCCTCAAGAAATGTGGGAGGAATAGTTTGAAACTTATTACTCAAAATGAATATTCTTCTTGATAGAACTAGCAAAAGTGTCCTCGCACCAACAATAGTACAGCCTGAATAGACTATATATATATATATATATATATATATATATATATATATATATATATATATAAGCACTAAATCTTTATATATATATATATATAGATAGATAGGGCTTACGCCAATAACTTCAAACCAGCTGTATGTCCGCCGCACAAGAAAGCTACGACAAAAACGAGATAAAACCTTTTTATGCTCATATAAAAATACCGTGGTAGATGTGAAACCGAATTTAAACTGTCGGAAATACGCTCAAGAAATAAATGCCAATTCAGTTGCAGAAATAGCTTATTTACGAATAAGTTTCTACCTTGAAAAAAACTTAGGTTTTGAATCGCCAAGATATAAGAAGATTTAGGAGGGGGGGGACTGTAACATCAGACTACATGAATCTCGTCTTTATGCTGTACTCGCATGGCCTTCAGCCAGCGAGTACTCAGCATAAATTAACAATGGTTGAATAACTTAAATAATTTAACATGAGAAAAATTACAAAACAAATTTAATTGAAGCCACCAGAGACAACCACGTTATATATAAATACGTTTCATTTATGTCTCTTCCATACAGAAATAATATCACTTTACCTGTGTCTTTAATAACTTAGCTATGACTGGGTATCAATGTATTTCACCTCTTTTCTCATGCTTACTCCTTGGCTAAACTCCTATTGCCATTTACTTATTTGAATGCCAAGATTGTCTTTATATGGTGTGTTATTCTGCTTAGAGTGTGTGTTAACTCTTTTAACGAGAAAGCCGCATGTCAATAGCACCTGGTTTATTAGATATTAAATTGTACAATCTACACGACTTAACAATGCAGTTAGAGCAATACGTTGCAGAACATCGAGGCAACTTAAGTTACCTGGGCATCCCAGCTGCAAAGCAAACAACAGAGGGATATCTCATGTAAATTCCCAACGTGTGACCTCTGCGTCACGTGTCTTTGAACCACAGTTCAATGTACGAACAAGGGGCAGTCACGTGCGTTAGAAGCATGAACATGGTAGAGTAAGCTCCTTCTTCGTTGTGCTTGGTCTTGTGTTGTTTGATATGACAGTGCTTCAGAAGAAATTTGACGCTCAGCAAACACTAAATCTTCATAATTACGTAGTTTTGGTAAAGATACCTAGATCAGTGTTCTTGCACTTGGCTCCAAAATGACTCAACGCTGGATTCAGGAGCACATTTATACGTTGCAGAACGGAAAATGGCGAAAAGGAACTTGGTTTTTGAACCTACCAAGCCTTATTTTTTTTGTCACCCAGGATTGAAGATTAAAATTTGTAGAACTCTATCTAGGACCTAGATGATTCGCTTGGCACGTTGAAGCCCAAGCTGCGTGGACAATGGGCTTTGATTCTGCAAGAAATGCTTTTTGCCTCCTGTGAAGCTTTCCATGGTACATAATTCTATCCTTTAACAAACGAGTAAGGCTATATTGAATAAACACTGTTGATTATTGGTAAAGCGTCTCTGACCTATATGCCCATTTAATTAAATTTCGCTAATTTTAAATTGAGATGATTGATAGAACGTTTGCTATAATGATTACGGTGCACCCGCTAGTTATCTGATCTGCCAATGCGACAAAATCATTAAATATTGTCAGACAAGCTTAAAACAGTAACAATCCATGTAGCTACGGATCCATTTGGGAACTAACAGGAGATGCGTAGGTTCAAATGCACCCCAATGGTAACCACTGCTCTAGTTAAACTTTTTTTTCATCTTGCTAGTGCCAAAATACGTTCGAAAGGTACAAGAAATTTAACTAGAGACTGAAGACATTATCTATGTACTCGGCTACGCTATAATGAAAAACTACCAGGGGAAGAACCATGTCGCAGACCTTCTTCTTCCACAAGTAATTACAGCGTAGTATTTGCAGCGGACTGGCTGAAATACAGCCGCCAGAGTAAGTATTTTATCAATCTATCATCATTCCAGAGCGTGCTGCGCTAATAGCCGAGAATATCGTGATGCCTGAGGATTGCAGCTAAATCTACTGCAATTGAATAAAAGACACTGTAGAAGGCTAAAATTTTACCATTTTACGCACAGAAATATTTTACATAGTATCAGGGAATCGTCCATTTAACAATGCGCAACTGTGCACTTGTGAGCGGGAAATAAAACAAAACTGGAGTTTAAATGTTAGATGAAGCATTTGATGCATACAACACACATTGCTATGTCAGTAGTGACGCATCGCTCGGTTTGTCGATTCATTTAGTACTACAGAATAATTGTCATTGCCGTTTTGATAACACTTTGCTTTATTTACAATTCATTGGGTGTACTGTAAAGCTCTCGAGTTTTGGACTCTACAAACTACTATGTAATAATACAGTGTGTCGCTGCTTCTTTGGTTGGTTGGCTCGTGTCTCTGCCCCAATGTGAAAGCGCAAAGAGGATAAAATTCATCTGTTGCACACCATAGAATGAGAGGGAAGGACTTCGAGCGTCAAATGCCTGTAGGTTAAGGCGTGTTCGATTGGGACGTAAACCCAAAGTGCTCAGCTTAATTGGAGCGGAAAGTAAATTCAGATTGTTCCTTTCGCCACTTTGACTTGAGTTTAACGCCTTACGCGTTACCAACTCAGGCCAACAACTCAATTCTATTCCTGAAGTAGTTTGAGTTTTTTAAGCAAGATGTACTTGCCTTTTCTCTAGTGTGAACAACAATGGTGGCCGTGAGGTGTGCGGTGCCTGTGTCGTACTCAGCAAGATTTCATGAAACCTATAAATTTTATGATGGTTTTAAGTCAATTTGATGAAAATGGGGTGAAGTTAAACACCTAAATGAAGTAATGTTTTAGCATGATTTGCATACAATACACTAAAACAACACAGAAATATACTTTTTCCCCCGGTAAATTAATATTAAAACAAAAAGAAGAATTCTTCCAATTTGTGCTTCCAAAGCCAAGGTTTTTTATATTATTGTTTCGTTTTCTTTGCAGGCAACAGCAGAATACTTATTTTAGGGTTAAGTATATTACGCTGAAATCATACCTTGGATGGGCGAAATAATAGAGACATATCGGTCACTTGCGCGGATCCGTGTAGTGATCTGTTTAATTACATAGCGCCATCAATGTCGTGCTCCAATATACAGCATAAAACGTGTAGAAAAATTAGCTGAGCCAGTTCCATGTTTCTAGCCTATCTTAGAGAACGACATCGCTGAAGTTGGCGAATGACACATCCATAATATTTACCTCCAAGGATGGTTAACTTTTGAATATTAGGACCGTAGGACAGGATGTGCGCCACAGCATAAGCGGCGCGTAGACGATCAATAATATTGCCAATATTATTGACTCAATATATTGAGAGCTTTCTTGTTGCCCACAGACGGCATCAATATATTCTATGAAAACGGACGATACTGCCCATACACGATCAGTAATATTGTCAATATTATTGAACAAATGTATTGAGCACATTTGTTGTCCACTAACTGCGTCAATCTTTTCATCAATATAATATAATCTACGAAAACCTGCCATTTGCTGTAGAACGTGATGGACGTTTTGACATTGACATATGACACTAAACCGGTTATATCTCCTGGAGTAGTAAATGGATCTTCAAGTATGGGTAATTTCCTAGTTCAGTACCCTAGGGTACTCAATATTGACACACATACCCTTGTATGTCTTCGGAAGAAGTCCAGGTGACGTTCTTCTCGTCACCCCACGTGCGTGGAGTCAGGCTGCTGGGTGTGTTCTGTGGGACCGCAGTTAGAGACCAAAGAGAGAGCCAGCTGCAAATTATCTCTACAGAGCACCTAACAGCTGACCGCTGGTCTATCTGGTGTTTTCTTCAACGAGCATCCAACAAATTTTTGAACTCTATAACTTTGATATCGGTGGAGTTTCGAAGATGTCGAGGCGTTTTGTCAAACTATCATGCTCCCCGTACGGTGAAGCTAATGGAATATTTTGTGGTCACGACTTGTTCTCCATCTCTGCTTGGGATGCGTGTATCACAAGTTTTTTTCTGAGTGTCTGGCGACAATCCGCACATTTACATTCACAGTGATACGTTCCAGAATCTTCCAAACATAGTTGATTGTAAATCGCTCGAATGTTCGTTGTTTTGAAGACAATTTGAGAGAGTTAAGTTGTTTGTGGTAATTGTACTCCTGCATGCCTCGAATTCTGGCCGTGAACGATCGTTGGATACCTTCAAGTTGTTCAAGCTTTTTTCTTGTACTCGGCATCCAAAGTGGACAACAGTATTCTATTTTCGAAAGAGGTATTGGTTTTCATAGTGTGAGCATTACATCTTCTTCGCGTGTCGAGAAAGTTCGTAAAACGCATCCATTTCATATTTTTCCCACAGCGATAACTGTAGCAGTATGTTCTTCGAAGGTAGCATCGTGTTGCAATAATTCTCACTCTGAGGTCTCTTAAAACACTCTCTTTCAATTTCATGCCTATCGCTGGTGGTATATGATGTAGATTCAAAGAGTGCTTTTTCCGTATCTACAGTTCAAATTTTGTTTCATTAAAGGTCATGTTATTTTTTACCAAGCTTTGACAAATGTTTTCCAAATCTCGCTGCAAAGACAACACGTATTCCGTAGTTCGCACTGCAGCTAGTATCCGTATATCGTCAGGAAATGACGAAGGGGCTGCATAGTTACATCCGTACCCCATGTCATTCATCACGATGAGAAAGAGAACAGGCCCAAGCACTGTGCCTTGTGGGACTCCATCCCAGCTAACAATTTTGCCTTGCTATTACGTAGATGCACGTCATTTTTTGGTGGCTCAACGTGCTAAGCACGTTGATGAGTGGACTCAAAAAAAAAAAAAACGTTGTAAGCACGTTGTGAGACAACGTGCTAACAACGTTATGACAACATTCATAGCTACCTGACATTGTCAATTGAGCTCCAGAAAACGTTGTTAGCCCGTCGTATCACAACGTGCTGGGCACGCTCTTAGCAGGCAAAATTATTACGTGATAGGGACGTATCCAGCACGTTGCATTACAACATAGTAAGGGATCGCCAGGCTTAAAGTGTTAAGGAGTAAGGATGTGTGCAGGACATTGTTAGCACGTTCCGATACGACATACTAAAAACGGTATCTTGAGTCCACAAATCAAAGTGTTAAGCACGTTGAGTCACAGATCACAACGTTGATTCTACGTCGTGTGTTAGCGGGGTCTGAATACCGGTTGTCTTGATGACACTTTGTTATTGACGATTACACTTTGAGCTCCATTGGATAAGAATGCTTCAAGCCACCGAAGACAGTTTCCACGGATACATATGCGGGAATGTTTTATTGAGGCAATATATTGAACTAGGAACCCGGTATTTACGTGATAACGACATTTGGGGTTAATCTGTTGCCTGTAAAAGGGGGTTGTTAGTAATGTTGAAAAACTTAAATGATTAAATTTTGATGCAGATCGGTTTGTTCGTTTTACTCATGTTTGTCATAACGTTTGTTAGCACTATAACTTGAAACTTACTAACAGATCTTCAAGAAAATTGCACGAGCTGTTATTATTATCAAAAGGCACAAATGCTTAGATTTTGGAGTTTCTACAAAGAAACTTATAGTTTCGGAGCCAATTTGAATTTTTTACTACCGTTGCTCCGCTTGCCGGAGGTATGCGCTGTCAGAGTGCTCTAGTTTTAATATAACTTATTACCTCCGCCAAGGAGATTATGTTTTCGTCGTGTTTGTCTGTCTGTCTGTTTGTTTGCCTGTTTGTCTGTCTGTCACCAAGATAACTCAAAAAGTTACAAACCGATTTCTATGAAATTTACAGGGATTGTAAGGTATGTTAGGAGGAACAGATGATTGACTTTTCTTAAAGATATGTTTGATTTTGATGAAATTAACATGAGTTGTTAGGTATATAACAAAGAATAGATGACCAAATTTTGGTAATGGTCCGTTTGTTCGTTCGTTTGTCACTGTTTTTAATTTTACACTTGTTAGCACAATAACTCAAAAAACAATAATGGATCTTTATGAAATTTATAGGGGTTGTTAGTAATGTTAATAGACATAAATGATCAAATTTTGGTGCAGATCGGTTTGTTCGTTTGTATGTTTGACTTATGTTTGTCATAACGTTTGTTAACACTATAACTCAAAAAGTAATGAACGGATCTTCAAGAAAATTCAACAATATAATATGAAAAGGTACAAATGATTAAATTTTGGAGTCTATACAAAGAAAATTATTGTTTCAGAACCAATTTCAATTTTTTGCTAGCATTGCCTCACTTGGCGGAGGTATGCGCTCTCAGAGTGCTCTAGTTTTTATTTGAAATTGACTGATTTTATTTTGAACATTACTATTTTAATTTGAACTTGACTTATATTAATTTGAAATTGATTTGTTTCAAATAAAACATGACTCATTTTAATTTAAAAGGAAAAGGTATAGATAAATTGCAACGGCATTCACACACCGATGTCCCAACCGTATACGCTTTTGCTTGAATATGCTTGACACTCAGCAAGATACTTCTAGTCATCTTTCTCTTGAGCTTGGGAAATGGAAGGCTTTTCTTCCTAAATTTAGTCGAATGTTGCTCCCACCCAGTCGGAAATTTGGGTTGTTATTATAGTAGAATAGAGTGGTGTATGAGAGATTAAAGTCGATTATGGATGATGAAACAATATGGTAGATATGTCGACCATAACATAACGTTGATTTTAGTATATTTAGGTCGATATTGGTGGAGGCGATATTGGTTGTTTAGGTTGGTCATTAATCGAAAGTCTATGGTAGTACATGGATGTTTGACGACTATATATGGTAGATGGTTGTACAAGGATGTTTAAAGACTATATGGTAGAGCATCTGCTAGAGCATAACTATGGTAGCTTATCAAACCGATTTCCGTTCGTACGATTATGCATGGAATTCCTCCCATTATATGAGACAGAATATGTATGGATTGCCATGGATTTTGATAATATGGCTAGAATTCCCAACATTATCGACAAAAATAATATTGTATGACTATAAGTTTGAATGCGATACATCTAAACATTCATATCATAGTGCAAAAATGGTGCATATTTTCAGTCTTTTCTTTCCTGTCGATGAAATGTAAATATTGCAGGGTATATAGCGATACTAACGGCCTTAACGTTATTTTTATCTATTGTTTACCGATTTTTTTACGCTTAGCCACTTAAGCGTAGTTACCCAATATTTTCATTTTTATTTGTTGTATCCCTTGCTGAATAGTATTACAATCCTTGATCAAATATTGACATCCATTTTTGTATTCATTCAGTTTATATCTGTAAAGATTCATCAAGAAATTATTTCCGTTAGCTTTATGTGGAAGATGTAAAGTTTTATGAGATATTTAACCTTTCGTACTCGTGCCCTGAACACGGATAGGATAGGCCTAAAAATTTTCACCCGATTAGTGACTTACTCTGAACTACGTAGAGTAGCTCTGTACCGACTTAGAGTAAAAGAAGTTACATATAAACGTGCGTTAACTGCACCGACTGGTTCAAGCTCCTGCCCTAGCATCGTTCTGAAGTTTAGAGCCTTAGACCACTCTGAGCTGCAGGCCTTACACGTACGTAATAATTAAACAATTATTATTATTACAAGCAACTAATCATCAGCAAACAAAGCAGGCATCGACTGCATAATATGTCTACAGTGAAAAAAGTTTATCTTGGTAGAATATAGTTGTATCATTCGCTGAATACAGTCGATTCTGGTTGTGAATGGTGTTTTTACGGTTCACTATGGTAGATCATGATTCTGCAGCTAAAGCCTTAAGAGTTGTAATTGGGTATTTATGGTTGGGAATTATGGTTGATAATATGGTCGAAGGTTGTGACATATATCTAACATACTGCACCCCATAAATGGTTGAATATGGAGGATATTTCGATAATAAAAACCAAAGTCTCGACCATAATCATAGTTGTTCTACTATAATCACAACCATAATTTCCGACTGGGCAATACGTCACATGGTCGAACGTTTGCACAGGGTATTTTTTAGCAGTACCCAATACGTCACTTTGTTCGAATTACGTATACATTGATTTTATCTATTATCATAAGTTTCATTCTTCTTTAGGATATCTGTCCACGTAGAGTAGCCGTATATAATCTGAGACCTTCCGGTGGTAAAGCCGTGATAAAATAATTGAGAATTCGGTGCGAGGCGGTGTATTGCTTGCGACGCTATACGTAAATCCATTGTTTTCGCTACTACTATTACTACAACTAATAACTTTCTGAGCATTCTCGTGCATCCTGATTCTTTCTTTTTTCCCACGTCTGCACTTCAGCTGCTGTTAAGTCACTCGTAAATTGACTGGAAGATTAACGCATTAAAAGATCGGATATTGTACAGGCGATCCTCAATTTATACTTCGCCTCTTTATGCCTTCACCCAATTATAGCGGGATTGTTTACGTCGAGTGCACCTTAAATACACCTTATAGTGTAAGTTTATCTAAGTCACTCCCCTTTGTCTTGAATCACTTTTTTGTGAATCCATACGTATAACCGTAGCAATTTAGGAATTACTGTGAGAGAGGATACTGACACTTAATAGAGTAACAATTCACAGCATAAGACATTTTGTAGACTACTAGATATAATATTTTTCCTAAAATATTCTCTAATTGTTACCATACGCGCCTTCTTGCACGACGGTATCACTTATGCAAGCTGTGCAGGGAAAGGAAGACAGATCGTACGACTTTTAATAACTTCTGTAAATTATGGGCCCTGAGGTAATGAAACCCTACTAGGGGACGACAGAAATTGACCATCAAGGAAAAAAAAATTATTTGAAGTGGCTTAAGCGAGGAAAAGAAGAGGCTGACATTGCTGAAGAGTTCAAAAGAAGTACGTATAGGGATGTGCGTAAATAACACTCGCGTTTCATCCAAGGTAGTTGACAAGAACGTTTAAATACGTAATCCGATAGAGCATAAATATCAACATTGCCTCAAAGAAGGTTTTCTTCTAATCAAAAGCAGAGGAAATTGTCATTTACGACCTAATTAGTACTAACCTGGCATTCAGAGTGGCACCCAACTATAGCGAATGATTCAAACTATTTCAAACTCTCCAGCGCCATAAAGTGAGGATTGCCCGAGCATTAGAGTTTTTACATCTCTGTTTTATGAGTATATTCTCAGATGGGTAGCATCGCACAACAGAGTACAAAAATTATCTTTGGTATGTTTGGAGTTGTGATATGAATAACAATAAGCCTTCTAAATCATACGAATTTGGTACTACAGATGCTGTGAAACTACTCGTTTAATTTGTGCTGAACAGTAAATTTTCCCAGATTCCTACTGCACACCAGAGTCGCCATCCATGCGAGAATTGCTGACCCAGCCCTCGCCCAGCAACTGCAGCTCTCCAACTACACACTCTAATATCTCTGCAGCTAGACACGCCCTTCTTGCAGAGGAACTGTAGAAAAACAATAGTTGTATTCAGATAATTTGACCTCACAAATCACAGGCCGCTCGCCGTATTTATGCCCTCGTGATCGTATATTCCGTCAGTGAACGCTCTGCCCTGGCAAATCATCCCTGCAGAGCTCTGAGATAGGGACTGAATAAAGGAAAATAACTCACTCGGAACACCGCTGGAAAATGCGAGGGATAGCCAGATATCTTGTGCAAGTTGCGAGCTATTATGTAGCATTTTTAGTCCATTGAGCTCCGAATATGAGCCTTCGAGATTTGATTTGCCCCAAACATTGCAGACAGGTGCGCTGGCTTCGACTCGATTATTCGAATTTCAGTCTTTGGGTTTAAACGATCATAAGTGAGATTTCCAGGGATTGATTATTATTCCGTAAAACTAGTTTTTGGTCAGCTCAACATACTCGGGTTGCTTCCAGAACCTGACACACGATTCAAGGTAACCAAACGAAAGCTTGTGTTTACACTTCCTGGTAAGCTTAGTCGAGTGGATTCGGCTTAGGGCAACTATGTGGTGCCAATAGTAAGTCATATATTGTATCAATATTATTGCAATATATAGCTACCGATGATGTAAGTGAAGGAAAAAATAGCATGGTGACGAGACACCAGTTTTTTTTTCGAAATGAAGCGAATTAATTGTCTGAGGAGAAATTGACTCTATTATATCGCAGAATAAACTGTAAAACTAGATAAATGTTTTTTAACCCTGAAACGGCTGTATAACAACAGAGCTGTGTTATTAATTTGAAAATAAACCAATAGAGAAATAGCTCTTTCGTTGGAATAAAATTATAAAGGAGCTGTATGACACCTGAGTCATTTTGTCAAAAAAAGTGCTGCGTAACTAAATTTCAGTTTCCTTGGAGAACAAAAATACGCAAGGAACTTCGGCTTCGTTGCTTTGAATTGTATTACAGGTGCTAGAAGCAACCTGGTTGTGTTGAGCAGACCGAATTCTTTATTTTATGAAGTAAGATTGAGATCTTAGAAGCCTCACAGATAATAGATAAAAGGTTAAATATTGAAATTTGAATTACAGGGTTAGAGCGCGAGCCTGTGTCTGAACTTTATGACAGGTTAAGCTTCGAAAGCTTAGTTTTACTGCCCAAGGGAACGCAACCTTACATTCTCAGGCTTTGGTCCATGCCATATCGTAGAAGTGCGGTAGCGTTGGACGTGCTGTATCATGGCAAGGGCTTCAGAAATCTGCCAGTTTACTAGCCAGCTTTCTTCCTGTGTAATCTCATGTTCTGTCACCATCAGCGAACACGGTACTTGTCCGACCAAATTACTACCACCCTCTAGCCCTTTGCGAACTGTACGACTGTCGTTGACGCCAACTGCCTGGCTGCAACTCAACTAATCCGACTGCTTAATAATGGCCGTTACTTCAGCACCACATCAATGAGCATCGTGCTCTAATCCCTAAAGTATCAATATTTGTGGATATAAATTGGTCATAATTATGAGCGACAGTTGAAATTTCACCATTGACACAACTCTAGTGCGAAAATTGCAGTATCGGCTGAAGGCTTCAACAAATTTTCATACAAGTAAAATCTGCGCGAGCTGAAACGGTGCCGCTGCGGCGTAAATGGTTTAGTAGAGTTGGTACCGGGCTGCTGCTGCCATCGGAAATTCAGCGTTAGTGGGTGCCGCGGTTAACGTACAGCTCCTGCCAAGGGAATTATAGCATTGTTGTGGAAACGGAGAGGGCGACCCTCTGTGGTACTGATATCAACATTCGCTAGCTTACCACTACTATTTCTACCCACCGTACAAATTTTTATTAAGAAAATTTCTGAAATGTGAAGTGAAGCTAATAAACAAAATATTTGTATTAAAATGAACAATAACTGCATATCCAAGGAAAGTCGAGAAAAAACTATTAAAAAGAAGTGTAAATATTTTGTATATTAAAGGATGGAGAAACATCCATAGAAGAGAAAACTATAGTACAGCACTAGAGCACTGTAAGAGCACATACCTCCGCCAAGTGAGCCAACGGTAGCAAAAATTAAAATTGCGAGACTTTGGTATTAAAAGAAACGTATTTGAGGTTTTAGATTAGTAAACACGGAAAAATATAATTATTGTCGAACAAGTTTTTTTTGAAGATCCGTTCATAACTTTTTGAGTTATACTGTTAACAAACGTTGTGACAAATATAAGTCAAACATACAAACGAACAAACCGATCTGCATCAAAATTTGATCACTTATGTCTTTTACCATTACTAACAACTCTTATGAATTTCATAAAGATCCATTTATTATTTTTTGAGTTATTGTGCAAACAAGCAAAAAATTAAAAACAGTGACAAACGAACGAACAAAAAAACGGACCATTACCAAAATTTGATCATCTACTCTTTGTTATATACCTAACAACTCATGTTAATCTCATCAAAATCCATTCATTAATTTTTGAGTTATGTCATCAAGAAAAATGACGCAGACAAATAAACAAACAAACGGATGGACATATCTTCACGAAACGTTATTCATCTGTTCTTCCTAATATACCTAACAATCCCTGTAAATTTCATCCAAATCGGTTCATAACTTTTTGAGTTATCTTGGCGACAGACAGACAGACAAACACACAAACAGACATACAGACAGACAAACACGACGAAAACATAATCTCCCTGGCGGAGGTAATTATAATGCAAAGTTTTCCAGCAAAGCTTTACTGTGATTCGCTTCCACTGTAATCAGTCTACGCCTCTAACTTTTAATTAATCAATTGAGCGTATTTTTACCTCCGTCAAGGAGGTTATGTTTTCGTCGTGTTTGCCTGTCTGTTTGTATGTTTATCTGTCTGTCTGTCAGTCTGTCTGTCTGTCTGTCTGTCACCAAGATAACTCAAAAAGTTATGAACTGATTTGGATGAAATTTACAGGGGTTGTTATGTATGTTAGGAGGAACAGAGGATTAACTTTTGGTGAATATATGTCCATCCGTTTGTTTGTTTGTCTGCGTCATTTTTCTCGATGCCATAACTCAAAAAGTTATGGATGGATATTGATGAAATTAAAATGAGTTGTTAGGTATATAACAAAGAATAGATGACCAAAGTTTGGTTATGGTCCGTTTGTTCGTTCGTTCGTCACTGTTTTTAATTTTATGCTTGTGAGCACAATAACTCAAAAAATAATGAATGGATCTTCATGAAATTTATAGGAGTTGTTAGTAATGGTAAAAGACATAAATGATCAAAGTTTGGTGCAGATCGGTTAGTTCGTTTGTATGTTTGACTCATATTGGTCATAACGTTTGTTAACAGTATAACTCAAAAAATTACGAACGGATCTTCAAAAAAAAAAATGAACAAGCTGTTATTAATATAAAAAATCACAAATGGTTTGATTTTGGAGTTTATGCAAGGTAAATTATGGTTTCAGAGCCAATTTGAATTTTTGCTACCGTTGGCTCACTTGGCGGAGGTATGCGCTCTCAGAGTGCTCTAGTTTAGATATGTTATCTCATTCTTCATTGTTTTTCTTGTTGGATCCTGGACACAATTTGGAATTCTTGATAGAATTTTAACTTTCAAATCTCACAAATTTTCGACAGGGAATAAGTCAGTGGAATAGCTAGGTCATTCCAATTGTTCTACTTTGCGATCACTCAGGCTTTCCTTTGTCGATCTCACCTGAAGTCTAAAGTAACTGCTATTCATTGAAAATTGGCGTATGAACAGCCATTAAGGCAACACCGCTAACACGACCCGTTGAGATTGGCAACGTCGAGGATAATCTCATTTCCGCAGGGGTTCATAATACTTGGTTGTGGCTGGTGGGATAAACTTTGCTTTCGAAGTCTGTTTCAACTGTTCATTAGCAATTAGCCAGTGACGGTGCTGCGTTTCCAACTTTTTGTGCCTCCCTGTCGTGTTAGCCATGTTCCTTCATCTAATTGGCTTGCTGTGTAGTGGCTATTTGCATTGATGCCTTGTACAAGAGCCCTGAGCTTTGTTCACAATTTCAGTCGAAGTGCTAAGTGTCCTCTCCTTCTTCCTGTCTTTTAATCATAGTACGCTCTGCGGGTAGGAATATTTATGCTGGGACCTTAGAACTGCTGGCAGCAGTGTTAGCCGTACACCTAAACCTATCTGAAATAATTTCTTTATGTCATGCACCTTTGTGTCCAGCTACGATTTAAAGAAGAACTGCCAGTGTCAATAAATAGCATCTTTCTTATGCACAGGCTGCATACAAGCAGCAATAAGCAGAAGATGTTCTGGTTTCAATAGTGCACAAGTGTACCCAATTAATTTGCAGCCAGTCTCAAACGGATTCCGTGAACCTTTCAGAGTAAATTTATAATCTGGAAGCGCGTGCCTCCATGTTTTCAGATATTCTCTAAATCTGGAAATGGTTTCAATGTTTCATCTTTGTACATTTCACGATACAGCGAACTCCAGCCTAGCCATGCGCGGCTAGCGACAAATAGCTGGGTTGCCGAAAAACGGATATGAGGTTTCATTTACAGCTCTCCTTAGGGTGTGTTCGATTAGACGCCAAAGTTAAGACTTGGAGGCTTAATTTGCTCGTAACATCGGGCAGGCGCGCTGGCTTCGACCCGCTTAAATAATTAAGATTCCTACATTGACCCTCACTTGGTTACCCTTGAGACTTCAAGAAGTTATATCTTACTCAGTAAGATGGAGTCTATAGCAAACAACCGCCGCATTCGCGTCGCTTCTTACACTTGCAACACGATTCAGGGTGGTAAAGCCACTCTATCTGAAGTACCGGACAAGTTAATCCTAGAAAGTTCAATTTCGGTGCCCAATAGATCATGCCCTTCTATGCCGTCACATCAAGGTTCGTTACATGCTGGAAGATTTAATCTACTGAGAACTCCAGTTTGGTCACGGTAGCATGCATGTTAGCCTTCAAATGTCTCGGTATAATACTGCATTCATTGTACCATCTACATTTGTGCAGGTATACGTATTGCTAGTTCCGTTTGCGGAAATCAACTCCAGATCATGATACCCCCGCTGAACTTCATAGTAGCAATAATAATTGGGTTCTTCGGTGCATAAGCGGTACCGTCTTTCCTCTAAACTTGATTCCCTAAATTGGGACCAAAAAACTTATTTTTAGTCTCGTCTGTCCCCAGAACACGGTCAGAGAATGCTTCAGATTGATTAATAATTATACGTGCAAATTTCAACCGGACATCCCCATGTCGTTCCAACATCAGTGGAATTTTCCTTGGAAAGCTCGATTTCAGTAACTTATCTCAACGTTCATTGCCTATAATCCGTTCCCATTTAAAAGTTTTCGGAGAAGCGAGGATGGCATATGGTAGACACACAGCCACGAAACCAAAGCTGTGTATCCGAGGCGCTACGGCGCTGCTCGGTTGCCATGCACGTTTTTAGGAGGCTGGCATCGGCGACCTCGTTCCGAATAAAACACACCCGAGTCGCGTACCCTTCGCTGCACTTTATTTCTGCAATGTTCCATGGATATTCAGCCGATACTTGCGTCTTGGAATAAGTAGTAGTAGATATCACATTTCCAACAGAAAAGAACCGTACTTGCTTTCCAACATATTTCTATAGCGCAATGGCTGCAATTTTTTCTTTTTACCAAAGCTGATTGCTCATTTTGCGTGTGCGGTGGATCATTATCCGCCCTATTTGCTCGTGCTAATGCATGCGGCCAGATGGTTGAGAAGGGGCTCTGTATGTTGGGTTTTGTTTCTTGCTTCTCTCATGGAAATACCAAAATATTGACAGGATAAGAAAGACTTAAAGAATATTCGCTCGACAGGTTCATCAAAATTGCAAGCTTGTTTTACCAGGTGCGCCCCAAGCTAGACGAGTTCTGAGCTTAATCTCTTTCGCTAGTGACGTCAGCGCTACGTACTTTTGTCGATATTTGATTGTCACCAGGCACGCGTGTGTTTTCTTTTCTCTCCCTTTATACTATCACGGTAAATTATTAACCCCAAAGCATGTCCAAGAGTTCGACCTTAGAAAATAGCACATCTTGGGGGTAGCTGTGGGAATATAAGTTTCTGTTGTTCGATCCTAGAGTCAAGTTGGCTCGTATTCAGATTTAACTGCGCATGGAAATGCAGTTATACGAGCCGTATTACCTCAGCGAACACTAAACCGATCCAAGGTTGCTCTTATTCGAGTGAAGCAATGGATATGCAAGCCATAAAGTTCAGGAAGATTGAGGACCCACTTTAGGAATCAAGAAGGTACAGCATATGGACATTTTACTGAATTCTTTTGCATTCTTTAATGATTGACAAACTTATACATACATGCAAAACTTGTATGAGTAACAAGCTTACAAAAATATAACAACTTCAAGTGTAATGTCGTAAATCAACTGTTTATGACTTCTCTGGTTTTCTGAAGTAAACTATAATGATTTCACAGCATTCAGTTAGTAGAATAAACTTAGGCTTCTAAATTTGGTGGTATTCTCAGACTTCTCTTAAAGTATGAAATGCCAAGTAAGCAACTAATGGAGTTGTTGAAATTCATTTGGTATACAGTTGCGAGCATAATTAAGGGACAAAAATAAAAAAATTCATATCTCAAAAACTGTAAAAGGTTCAACGCTCAAATTTTAACACAAAAAAGGTATTGGGATACCTAATAATATGCTAAAAATTTATTACGATCCGAAGGAAAAGAAAAAAATTATGTATATTTAACTTATAATTATGAATTTAGTGTGAGCAGAATTAAGGGACACTTGACAAAAAACGCAACAAAACAACAAATTTAACAAAAACCTTCATCCTTAATCGATATTTTGTGAACGAACCTTTATGTTTGATGACTTCAATACATCTTCGATGGCAAGATTCAATTAAATTGCGGCATCGTTCAATATCAATCCTGCCCCATTCCTCATGAAGCTTTGTCCACAAATCTTCAGTGTTTGTTGGATTTCGAGCCATGACTTTCTCACCCAAGACTTTCCACAGGTTCTCTATAGGGTTGAGGTCAGGACTTTGAGCAGGCCTGTCAAGAGTCTCCACTTCTTCCTTATCAAGAAACCTCAACACACTTTTGGCTTTGTGGCAGGGTGCGTTGTCCTGCATGAAAATGGGGCCGTCAGTGTCAGAACTGTTTAAGATTGGCAAAACATGATCTGCCAAGAGGTTCTTATACACAGCAGCATTGACTCGCGTATTAAGACGGANAGACGATCGTGACTATTATTATGATATTCAGAAGTTTAAGTCTCCGTTTCCACAACAAAGGCGATGTCACAGAGGAAGAATGAAGGGACACGTAGTGTGATAACAGACACGTGGAACCTATGCACGAGGGTGTTCTCACACAGGATCAACGCGCATGGGAACAGCAAGTTGGGAAAGAAGAACAGAAAGATCAGTATGAGTTACAGGTGAGAAAGAAGCAAAATGGGCACGAAAGGCAGACAAGACAATCGTGATGACAACCCAACGGTTCACGGGTCGTCTAGTATTCCCTAAATCTGGAAATGGTTTAAATACATCTTCTTTGTACATTTCACGATACAGCGCAGCTAGCGTCAAAAAGCTGTGTTGCCAAAAAACGGATATGAGGTTTCGTTTACAGCTCTCCTTAGGGTGTGTTCGATTAGACGCCAAAGTTAAGACTTGGAGGCTTAATTTGCTCGTAACATCGGGCAGGCGCGCTGGCTTCGACCCGCTTAAATAATTAAGATTCATACACTGACCCTCACTTGGTTACCCTTGAGACTTCCGGAAGTTAAATCTTACTCAGTAAGATGGTGTTTATAGCAAACAACCGCCGCATTCGCGTCGCTTCTTACACTTGCAACACGATTCAGCGTGGTAAAGCCACTCGGTCTGATGTCCCAGCCGGACAAGTCATTCCTCGAAAGTTCAATTTCGGTGCCCAATTGAACATGCCCTTCAATACCGTCACATCAAGGATTCTTTACATTGCTGGAAGATTTAATCTACTGAGAACTCCAGTTTGGTCACGGAAGCATGCATGCAAGCGTTCAAATGTCTCTGTATAATTCTGCATTCATTGTACCTTCTACATTTGTGTAGGTTTACGTATTGCTAGTTCCGTTTGCGGAAATCAACTCCAGATCATGATACCCCCGCTGAACTTCATAGTAGCAATAATAAATGTGTTCTTCGGCCCATAAGCGGTACCGTCTTTCCTCTAAGCTTGATTCCCTAACTTGGGACCAAAAAACTTATTTTTAGTCTCCTCTGTCCCCAGAACACGGTCAAAGAATGCTTTAGATTGATTAATAAGTATACGTGCAAATATCAACCGGACATCCCCATGTCGTTCCAACATCAGTGGAATTTTCCTTGGAATGCGCGATTTCAGTAACTTATCTCAATGTTCTTTGCCTATATATTCCGTTCCCATTTAAAAGTTTTCGAAGAAGCGACGATGGCATATGGTAGACACACAGCCACGAAACAAAAGCTGCGTATCCGAGGCGCTACGGCGCTGCTCGGTCGCCATGCGCGTTTTTAGGCGGCTGGCATCGGCGACCTCGTTCCGAATAAAACACACCCGAGTAGCGTACCCTTTGCTGCGCTTTATTTCTGCAATGATCCATGGATAGTCAGCCGGTGCTTGCGCCATGGAATAAGTAGTGGTAGATATCATATTTCCAACAGAAAAGAGCCGTACTTGCTTTCCAGCATATTTCAATAGCGCAATGGCTGCAATTTATTCATTTTGCCCAAGCTGATTGCTCATTTTGCGTGTGCGGTGGATCATTATCCGCCCTATTTGTTCGTGCTAATGCATGCAGCCAGATGGTTGAGAAGGGGCTCTGTATGTTGGGTTTTGTTTCTTGCTTCTCTCATGGAAATACCAAAATATTGACAGGATAAGGAAGACTTAGAGAATATTCGCTCGACAGGTTCATCAAAATTGCAAGCTTGTTTTACCAGGTGCGCCCCAAGCTAGACGAGTTCTGAGCTTAATCTCTATCGCTAGTGACGTCAGCGCTACGTACTTTCGTCGATATTTGATTGTCACCAGGCACGCGTGTGTTTTCTTTTCTCTCCCTTTATACTATCACGGTAAATTATTAACCCCAAAACATGTCCAAGAGTTCGACCTTAGAAAATAACCCATCTTGGGGGTAGCTGTGGGAATATTAGTTTCTGTTGTTCGATCCTAGGGTCAAGTTGGCTCTTATTCAGATTTAACTGCGCATGGAAAGGCGGTTATACGAGCCGTATTACCTCAGCGAACACCGAACCGATCCAAGGTTGCTCTTATTCGAGTGAAGCAATGGATATGCAAGCCATAAAGTTCAGGAAGATTGATGACCCACTTTATTATTCGATAAGGTACAGCATATGGACAATTTACTGAATTCTTTTGCATTCTTTAATGATTGACAAACTTATAAATACATGTATAACTTGTATAAGTAACAAGTTTTCAAGTTTATGACTTCTCTGGTTTTCTGAATTAAACTATAATGATTTTACAGCATGCAGTTAGTAGAATAAACAGAGGCTTCTGAATTTGGTGGTATTCTCAGACTTCTCTTAAAGTATGAAATGCCAAGTAATCAAGTAATGGAGTTGTTGAAAATCATTTGGTATACCTACAGTGGCAGCAGCCTTGCGGGCTCGACTGTTGCCACTGAAGGTCACTGAATCGGTACCATGCCAAGTAAGTTTTTTTTTTTTGTTTTTGCCGCATGGTGTTCTTAATCGGCAGTTCCTGGGTTTGCGGAACCACAGTGGGGCAGTTATCTTTCCTGGAAATGGGAGGGAGAGGGGGGTCGAACTTCCTTCGATGGCGCCATAGTTCTTAACGACCAGTGGTTGACAGCAGCCGTACTTACTCCTCTGGAGTTAGTTGGCCTATATCCGTAGCATGAACTAGTGCGTGTGGGTTTCCCAGTAGAAGGTTTGGTGAAGTTGTCTATACCTTTAAGCTATAAAATTAGTGCAAAAGGCAGATCAAACGAGTAAGTTGGAACAGCTGGCGGTCATGAAGTGTTGAAGCACTGGGAGCCGCGAAATGATACATCATTAGCAGCTATGAAGCGATGTAACAAAGGTAGCCATGAAGTGATGCAACATATGCAGCAAAAAGTCATGTAACATTCCAACCATGAATTGATATAAAATTGACAACTATGAAGTGATGTACACGGCTGCCCAAAATTTTTTTACGCATTTTAGACAAAAGGTTGAACAAATCATACTTTTTATTGGGTATAAACTGAAATTTTCTCAAAATGTTAACCTGATGATACATTTTTATATAAACTAGGACAAATAGGCCCCCTGACCCTCCAGCACCCTCTCGAGCGGGTCGCAGAAGCGGCTGGTGACGCACTAGATAATTGCGTCGCCTGTGTGGTTACAGCTCTTTTTGACCTTCTTAAGACTGTCCATGTTTCTTTGCCCCTCGGCGTTGACCTCCTTGGCAATTCGCGACCAGATGGCGTAGTCCATGGGGTTCAGTTCGGGCGAGGAGGGAGACCACAGGGAAGGTGGCCAGAACTCGATCCCTCCGAGATCAAGAATGCCTGCATATACTTGGTTGTGTGGGAGGAAGCGCCGTCTTGCTGAAAGACTTAGCTGCTAGGCGGTAGTTCTTCCTTAGCCAAAGTCAGATATGTTTTTTTCAGTACGTTCTGGTACACCACGGCGTTGACCTTCTCGTTCTCGGGGATGAAGATTTTCGGACACTTCTTGCCGCTGCTTGCTACGGTACCAAGGACCATGATTTTGTCAGGGTTCTTGCACACCGAGTTCAATTTGATATTAGAGTTAGTTTCCCAAGCTTACGGGAAGGTCAGAGATGCATATGTCTTCTTGCCTGATGACCACAGCATCCATGACGTAGAGCTTCTCGCCTGAGAAAATTCCCACCTTCTTGGAGTTGACCCACTGCGTTACCAGTTCTTCAAGGCCCTAGTACGCTTCCACCTCCTCTCGGCACTCTTACCAACACTCAGCACGGCTCCAATTTTCAAGGTCTTTGACGACAAGTCCTTCTTGACAATTTTCTAGCCTATCTGGCGGCAGATACCGAGGGTGTTTTTTAATGTTGGTTCTCGACCTCACTGACCTCGGTCTTCCACTTCTTGATTTGGTATCAAAACTCTTGCCTGCTTTGACCAATCTCTTAACCATCATGACGGTTGACCTGGACACCTAGAGGTCCATTGATATCGACGACTTTCTTGCTCTCTTGCAAAAGCTTTGAGATCACCATACGATTTGCCTCATTACTTTAGCTGGCTAACTTTTTTGAGTGATCTATTTATTTTGTTTTGCAATAATAAACGCCCCAAATGTAGCTAGGTTAGCTAGCTTTTTGTTTTAATTAATTCAAGTAAAGTAAATTTCAAAAAATAAGGTATCTTCTCATGCGTACTATAGCTTTATGTATCAATTTAGCTCTCGAATTTTTTCAAATTTCGTGCCTTACGCTTTCAGCAACTGAATTTCTTCTGTACATTCTTTAATAAGAGGACGGAAACACCAACGAACCAAGCGATCAACAACTGTGTATTATTATGCGTGGTGGATGTTTATATACATATTGTATTTCGATTACAAGCAGTTAGAGAAATTTTGATACCCACGACGCGCGTTTCGCTGTTCTCCAGCTCATCAGGTGGGAGGGTCAAAGTTGGTAAATTTAATTCTTGAAATCTTGCGAAATTTAGAGAGGTTACCATTGGAAGGTGTAACTATGATACCGGCTGTTCCAAAAGTATAAATGAAATTTGCAATCAAGCAAATGTTTCGTCAATTCTCGAGTACAGTTCGGTGCGTAGACTCCAATTACTGCACGTTGCGGAACTGCACGTTCCGGACACACAGATGTACCGAGGGCGACAGTTCACGAGAGGGGCCCAGCATCGTCAGAGGCCGCGTTCCAGGGAGTCTCTGCTCAGTATTAACTATCCACGTCGTTAGCTGAAGGGTTCAGCCTTCGGTACTGAACCTTCGTTACTACCTCTTGTTGATTCTAGTGAAAGTATCATTACTGATCCCTTAGCTAAGGTAGAGCACCTCTCGCTTCACTTCGGCGGGAAGCAAGCAGAAATGAAGACCTTGTTATTGACTTATGGATGTCACCCTGTGCCTCGTTTAACTTCTTTCGCATTCAGATCTAGCAGTATCAGAGTGCTTCTTGGGGACCTTGTTCCACATGGCGGTGTGGACGCCGTCGGAATTTTCCCTCCATATTTAATAAGCAAGTTGCTAGCATTCTCACCCCAAGGCTTTGTCTGATCTTCCGGCAGCTGACTTAGTTAAGAAATTTCCCCCGTTTTAGGCTTATTGAGAATATTACACCTATTCCCAAAGGTCCAGCGTCGCCACATGTCGCCGATTACCGTTCTATTACACTGATACCCATTTTACCACAGGTATTTCAGAAACTGGTGGCTTGTAAACTGGGTCGGTTTGTTTAAGTAACAGGACCGCTGCCTGCTGGTGAGGTTGCGTTCAGAATGGTTTGGGTTGTTCTGATGCATCGCTGTCTGTGCCACACTATTTAGAGTCAGCGCTGGATCGTCGTTATGAAGCATGCCTTGTTCAGTTGGACTTCAGTGCGGCGTTCGACACGGTCAACCACTGGCGTGTACTGTACAAGTTAGAATCAATCCGTGTGAGGGGTACAATTCTGTAGATCAGTCATGGTTTTATGTCGGAGCGCATGCAGAGAGGGTCTGTTGTCAGTTTTTGAGTGCCTCTGCCGCTTCGAGGTCGGGCGTCCTTCAGGGTAGCGTACTTGGCCAGCTGCTGTTTGTTCCATGAACAAGTGACATGCTCTCATTACTAGAGAACACGATTATCAACTATGCTGGCGATTTCACTTTGAAAGCAGTGATACCAACCCCCAGCGTGAGTAATACTGTCACACAATCACCCAGGGACTTGTCGCTCATTAGTGCATGGTTATCCGCCTGGAGTATGAAGCTAAATGCGGGTAAGACTAAGTCTATGATTGTCAATTGATCTCGGACACTTTTACCCCAGTATCCATCTCTGAAGAAAGATGACATATTGTTTGAGGTGAGGGTCTAGTTCCGTGGAGATTTTCGGTTTCGTCCTTGATGAGAAGCTTACTTTTGAAGTACATAGTAGGCGTCTCGTGTCACGTGCTTCGAGTAAGATTGAGCAACTGCGTGAGCGAAATTACGTCTTTGCCGTCATCTCTTCCTTGATGGTAAGTACTGATGTTGAAAAGTACTAATTATAATAAATATCATTGGTGCTGAAGAATGATTATTGTACCAAGTAATTATTGTCATTGTAAAGCAAACATTCAAATGGCAGAGAAAAGCTACAGCTCAGTTACGAGGTATCATTGATCTATATACGAAACTGAAAGATGTTATACAAATTGTCCATAAATATATTCGCCATTATTAGTTTGAAGTAACTAAATAGAATATATTGAGGTACATATTATACATATATAAATAAAAGTTACACGAACTTTGTTCAACCAGCCCCTTAGGCTGGCCGTAGAGCCTTGTACCTTTCAAGTAATTAAATAACTAAATAAGTACAAACTAAATTCAATAAACAAAACGACTATCGTTGTTGAAAACTGATTGAAAGAAAGGCAAGGAAAGAATGATAAGAAAAAGAGATAAAAAGGAAACACATGACGCAAGGCCTGTCATTAAAAGGAAAATAATATAATGTAATAACTTAATATTAAAATGTTTTTCAAAATTACTCATTGTAATTGTAATTCATGAGTACAAAATCATTTATAAAATTATTTGGTAGGTATATATGTGTTGGCTCCTCAGGTCACGACAAGTTAACGATACAGAGCCAAAAACTATTTTATGAGAGATGCTTAATAGTACCTGTTAATAGCGAAACAGTTTCCTTCGATGTAACAGGTGGAAAAGAAAGGTTATGCTGCTAAAAATATAACTGAAAAAGTTAAAGGAACTGTTCCGACTGTTCAGAGGAACAAATGACAACATTTTAGTGATGACAGAAAAAAATTAGTTTCAGGGCGCATTTGCAGATCTAAATAACAGTGCCATACTTGGCAGAGGCATACGCTCCCAGAGTGCTCTAGTTAATCTTCCCTTGAGATCGTGGGATTTGATTGTAATGAGGCTAATCATAGTCCACACCATACAGTGACTGGACACTGAAATCGGGCGGGCCCGAACGTCGATTTACGTGTGTTAATAAAATGAGTTGTAATAATCACAGAGACATCAAACAAAAATTAATTTCATCGTTGTACCAAAAGAAATGCGTTGCAGAGCAGGGAATCTAAATTCACAATCATATATCTTCAGTAGGCGATTTATGGCATACCTTCGTACACCGAAAATAGTTGAAAATCCATCATAATTTCTATGAATCTTAAAATTATACAGAAAAAATTGACTTATAGATACTACATATAATCTACTTTAATTTCTCATACAATTGAGTTTTGCCAATGACGGATTTGAAGCAATAACCTCAGAAATTGATGTATGTAGAGCTTTCGGCAAACCTCTTCTCGATAGCTGCAACAGAAGGGAGGTTAAGTAAACCCAGTAATGTTGAAAAAATAAATTAACACCCCAGTAATACTGTATTGGTAGCAGTAAATTAAAAATACATATTTAACTATGAGATGAAGATACCAAGATAGCCGGTAAATAAAATTAAAACACAACAATTAAGGGCTGATACAACCCTTTATTACTGGAACCATCTAAAGCCGCAGATAGTGATAGTCAATATCATTTCCCACAACTGCCTAGGTTATTACACCGCTTCGTGGTTGCCTACGTTACATCACTTCATGGTTTCCTACGTTGAATCACTTTTTGGTTGCCCAAGTTAAATCGTTTTATAAGTGCCTAGATTACACCACTTCATGGGTGCTGACGTTGGATTAATCACTTTATGGGTGCCTACGTTACATCACTGCATGATTGCTAACATTATATGATTTAATGGATGACAAGGTTTTGTCATATCATGGTTGCGTGAGTGAAATCGCTTTACGGTTGCTTAAGTTAAAACACTTCATGGTTGCCGGAGTTGAATCATTTCACAGTGGCCTACATTACCTCACTTCAGGGCTGCCGATGATACTTATATCACTCAACAGCTGTCAAATCTACATCACATCACGGTTTCCAATGAAATATACTTTACAGCTGTCAATGCTATAGATCACTTCATAGCTACCAATGCTACATCATTCCATGGTTGACAATGCTAGCTCATTTCACGACTGCCAATGCTATATCACTCCAGTGCTGCCAATGCTAGATCACTTCATGGCGGCGAGTGCTATATCATTCAGATCACTTCATGCCACCAATACTATATCATTTCACTGCTTCCAATGCTGTATCACTTCTCTGCTTCCAATGCTAGATCACTTCATGGCGGCCAGGGCTTCATCACTTTATGGCTGCAAGCTGCTCCAACTCCCCCTTCAGACTGCTGTCTGTTTTGATTTTCTTGCTTAGCCAGTATACCATATAAATTTTATCAATATTTCCATCAGCTGGTTACTTGGCATTTCATTACAAATTGAGCATACCACGAATTCGAAAAGCTTCTGTTTTACAACATGATAGTTTATTTTACTAACTATTGCCAAACAATTTTACTCTACTGCAAATATCAAAGCATGACATATACAGTTGCCTTATGTAGTTACACTTCAAGCTTTAATATTTTTTTTAATTTGTTGACTATAGAAGTTTTGCAAGTATGTACAGGTTTGCCACTCATTACTGAATGCAAAAGAGTTCAGTCAAATAGGCTAAACAAAGTATGGAAAAGTAATGAGAGAACATATAAAAATGCATCGGCCCCGCACTGTGCAATCAGGTCCAATTGCGGAACCGATATCTGCCTTAGGGGCCAGTGTCCAGTCAATGTATGGTGTGGTCTATGGGCTAATAATGACAAGATAACAAAGAAAACGTGTTGAAGCAACGATATACAATATGCTAAAACAACTGAGACGGCAAGGAGGACTTCATATAGATAATAGAAGTTATTAATGAGCTGAGAAATAAATACATCAGCAACACAAAATGTACGCAAAGTAACTGAGCGACGGGCGATTTTGATACGACCTCTTTGTCCAACGTGAAAAAGCTCGACACTAAGGAACCACTCTTAATTCTATTGATGCATCCCACACAGTCCACACACAATTTGCTATGTTGTAATCTGAATATCTATGTAAATTGAAAAGCTTCTAGCGTATTCATGAAGATTGGTTCGCTATTAATTCAAGACGCGAATTTCTGTCTACTCAATCCCCATACAACAGAATACGAAAGGCACATATGTAGAAATGAGACAACCGAAGAAGTAAATATGAATACCCGCAGCATCTTAAATGCCAGAATATGTACAGTACCGTGATAGGCAATGAACGTGACCTCACTTCTAGATAAAAAAAAATATACATATATATTAGAGTTAGACGCAATCCACTCTACGCCAGTGCACCTCATGAGGCGGGGCACTGCTGCTGACAACACTACGCGCAGTGCAGCGCCGCATGAGGCGGGGGCACTGCTGCTGACAACACTACGCGCAGTGCAGCGCCTCATGAGGCGGGGGCACTGCTGGTGACAACAATACGAGCAGTGCAGCGGCTCATGAGGCGGGGCACTGCTGCTGACAACATTACGCGCAGTGCGCCTCATGAGACGGGGCACTACTGCTGATAACACTACGCGCAGTGCAGCGCCTCATGAGGCGGGGCACTGCTGCTGATAACATTACGCGCAGTGCGCCTCATGAGGCGGGGCACTGCTGCTGATAACATTACGCGCAGTGCAGCGCCTCATGAGGCGGGGGCACTGCTGCTGACAACATTACGCGCAGTGCAGCGCCTCATGAGGCGGGGGCACTGCTGCTGATAACACTACGCGCAGTGCAGCGCCTCATGAGGCGGGGGCACTGCTGCTGATAACACTACGCGCAGTGCAGCGCCTCATGAGGCGGGGGCACTGCTGCTGATAACATTACGCGCAGTGCAGCGCCTCATGAGGCGGGGGCACTGCTGCTGATAACACTACGCGCAGTGCAGTGCCTCATGAGGCGGGGGCACTGCTTCTGTGGCGCTGAACTCACGTGTTGGTGACCGACGACAACCACGCGAGCGCTGCTTCAATAATACTAACTAGAACAAAAGCCCAACGAAACGCCCTTCAAACTGAATAAAAGCCATGCGGAATTGGAGCAGATTAGGTATACCTTACCTCTGATATCTTTGATGAAACATGGGACGAGATCCAGGTAGCGTTATGCACGCCACCCATCTTGTGCAGAAGTGATGCTGCAGTCCGTGACCAACGTGGTGACTAATAGCAAGTTATCCCACAGTTCATGTAGCCGCTTACAACAGGTTTATCTGGCACTTTCAGTAAGCATGCGTCCAGTAAGTTTTCAATTTCGCAGTCTCTGTACCGGTGACATTTCGAATGTGATGAGGCATTTTGTTGAATAATCTCGCCCCTCGTTCCAAGAAACTATTAGAACACTTTGTGGCCATTGCGTCACCACCAGTTTTGATCGAAACTCGCACTTCACTAGTGCGACTAGTGAGTGTCTGGCCTGGATTCGCCCAGTGACGTTGATAGTAATTCCTTCTAGAATTTTCAAAACATATATGATCGTAAAGCGCTCGCATCTCCTTTGAATTGAGTACATTTGAAGTTGAGCAAGTCTTTCGTGATAGTTTAAATCTTCCATGCCTCGGATTTTGGCAGTGAACGATCTCTGGATCGCCTAGAGGTGCTCTCAGTTTTTCCGTTTGCTTAGCATCCAAAGAGGTGAACAGTATTCCATCCTTGGCAGTATCAGTTGAGTTCATAAGGCGAGCATTTTGTCTGCCTCTCGTGAAGAGAAAGTTCGAAGATTCTTTCCAGTTAGTTTTATATTAGCTTAGCTCTAGTGGCGTTCGGTTAGCAGAGATTAAGTTAGGTTCAGCTGCCGTTCAAGTGTTATGGCGAATATTCCAGTGGGCGCCTAATCCGTGAGGCGCTCGTGCAGTCACGCGACCAGCCAGGCGTCCCACCGTACCAGCAGCGCTTGGCGTCCCCACTCTCGCACTGCAGCGCTCCAGGTGCTGCAGAGCAGGGACGGCCGCTCGCTAGGGAAGTCAGGGGTGCGGCAATATGCTCCGCGAAAGGATTTGCACGTCAGTAATGAGCACGCTTTTGATTTTGGATTGCAGTTTTGATGAAAGTTGATTTATAATGAAAACGTTAATTTTTATTGTTGTTATCAGTTTCCACAAAAATTAGGACGCTATGTTGTACTACGACTCTTGCACGACCTTGGCTGCGTGCGTTGGGAAACCGTCACAACGCAACGCTTCGTCTGCAATTTTGAATTTTATTTTTTCTTTTTTCCCCCGAAGGAGGACTTTCATGGCCAAGCTGTCCTGTAACTGCGGCGGTCAGCCGTAGCCGGCGGTCAATCTCACAGGGTATAGTACTAACTGCACTAACAATGATGAATCAATCAGAATTGTTTCTACTGTATTTGAATTTTACAGGAGCGAGTAAATTTTTTCAGCCCATTATATATGTAATCAATAGGAAAATTGGAGTCGTTTCTGTAACCCATATTCGCATCATCGCACAACCTCACGCGACAACAGCATGGTCCATACGTACTGACTCAAAGCTCCGTATAGTCGTGATCTTGACCTAACTACGAACAAATCTAAGTTAGATACACAGTGTAATGTTGTCCAGACATTCTCGTGTTCTCTTCGCTACAGCAGGCTGCAGAACACGAGAAGTCTATAAAGCATCCATTGCAAGAAGTTCCTGGTGTCATGCAGCTACAGCGGGCTGCAGCATACGAGATGTCTATAAAGCATCCATTGCGAGAATTGTTACGGTATTTATGATAGAGCATGGATGTTGGGGGTGCTGTGATGCCAAATAAAAAAGGTCTCTATGTTATCTAATCTAAATACTAAGAATTACCTTCGTGTGTTTATATATTTTTATCTAATCTAATACTAAGAATGACTGTCGTGTGATATAAATACTAGCTGGTCCCGTGAAACTTTCACGGCTTTGCAAGGCCTTTCAGACAGACCCGTGAAACGGTCATATCTTAGCATGGCAATACCACACTTATTCTTCAACACAGGGACTCGGTGTGTGATATATTAAATCCATCCTCTTGCTTGATAATAATATCCAAAATTTCCTGCTGTGGAGTATCCAGGGAAGGCTCGTGGGGGACACACTACCAAAATGTTTCTCACACCCTTCACTGGAAATGAGGCCTTGAAAATAAAATGTACTGCTTAGGGCCTAGCTTTTGTGTCTCGCTGCCCCCTCCCCCCCCTTTAAATTTTCGTAGCACTCCTAGTGCCCACCCCCACATAAAAATTTTCCAGATCCCAATTCAATCATTCAGAAGAGCCCAAAGGCATAAATTTATTAAAAAGACCTTGCCCAGCTGCACAGGACTGCTGACCTCTGCGTATCATTGGACCCGTAGAATATTTATATAAGCTAGCAGCACCAGTGAAACGTTCACGGACTGGCTTAAGGCGCTTCAGATACACCAGTGAAACCTTTGCATTGTACCATGGCAATTCCCCATCAACATCACAAACAACACCAGGATCGATGTATGATATCTTATACGACCAGCCTTTTTGCTGACAATAATTACTGAAGCCAAGGAGCTTCAATGGAGAAGGAGGGAGCCTTGTGGCCCAGTTACAGACTTGACAGTGACTCAACCAGATCTTTTATGGCTGAGAGACGCTCATTGGTGGAAAAGACGGGGGAGCAGTGAGTTTCACGAGGGAGCAGCAGACGAGCCGAGTTACTGATAGGCGATTGGTGCTTACGCGACTGGCTGCAGCCATAAGAGACTCTTTACTGATATGTGATTGGTGCATACGACAACTGGCTGACAGCCATAAGAGACTCTTGAGCTTCAACGGGCATGGCTACTGGCTCCCTCCTTCTCTATACAAGCTCCTTGACTGAAGCTGCCCTTGTCTAAGTGGACCCGTGGATTATATTTATTAGTTGCTCTGTCTAAATGGACCCGTGAAATTCCTTTGGCAATAAACCACGATACAGGTTCCCAAAGATTTATTCTTAAAAATTTCGGGCGTATGAACAATTAAAAAGACCTGGCCTGTGGCCGAGAGATTAGTCACCAGCCGTATCACAGATACGCCAGCTTCCAGAACTCAATAAAGCTCTAAATTCCTTCCATCTATTAATGATGAAGAGCGTGACACAAAAGATAAGTAGGTAGGTAGCTAGGTACTAGCGTATTAATATATAGAATATATATATATTTATATATTTATTTATTTGTTCGGTGTCACGCTCTTAACGAAATAGGCGGAATTTAGCCCAGGTTGGAGGCTCTGGTTGTCCTCTCAAGCTCCATTGAAAGTGATAGGCAGAATATAGGCCGGGTTGCAGAAGATGGCAAACGTATCTTAAGCAGGAACAGTTGAAATTCCAACAATGAAGACATCGCAGGCTTAGTCTGATTTGAACGAGTATTAGCTTCTCCATACATCGATGGAATCTACGGCAAAGTATAGGGCGACCTTATGTCTGAATGCACTTCTTGCGTTGCTGAAGTTGAAATCGTAGCACTGAAGATATCTGACGCTTCCGTTGGCACTCTTATGCTTCTTTATTCGTAGTTTCTTCACACAGATGATTTCGTTGCATGAGCTATTCTTCCAGCTTTGATGCAATTATTGTCAACGAAACCAACGAAACATAAGTTTTCACAGGCAGTAGACAATTATTTCTTCTAGCTTACCGTTTTCCTCTGACGAAGCAGATTTCTATTCATAGGTCAAAATTTGAGCACCTCAAATGAAACAGATATTTAAGGTGAAGAGACTGTATCAACGGTATCTTTGCTACGGAGCGAACACATTGTATATAAGCTGCTATTTTGTTTAAGTTGGTTGGAGTGTTTTACTCAAGACGTTACTTCTGCCTGTCTATATAGAAGACCTAAGGATGACAGTACAACAAAGGATCAATAAAGAAAAGAAAAAAATTAAGAAGCAAATAAGAGAAGAGGAGATGCTGCACCGGCCTAGAGGCATTAGGCAATCGTATAGGTTATTGGCAAGGCCTTTCAGACAGACACGTGAAACATTCATATTTTAGTATGGCAACACCAGACTTATTCTTCAACACAGTGACTCGATGTGTGATATATTAAGTCCATCCTCTTGTTTGATAATAATATCCATGATTCCCTGCAGTGGAGTAGCCAGGGAAGGAACGTGGGGTACACACTCCCTCCCTAAACAGTTACACGCACCCTTCACTGGATATGAGGCCTTGAAAAGAAAAAAGGCTCTGCTTAGGGCCTAGCTTTTGTTTCTCGCTGCCCCCCCCCTCCCGTTGAATTTTGCCAGCACTCTTAGTGCCCACCCCCACATGGAAATTTTCCAGATCCCAACCCATTCATTCAGAAGAGCCCTGGGGCATAAAAGTATTAAAAAGACCTTGTCCAGCTGCACAGGACTGCTGACCTCCGCGTATCATTGAACCCGTGGAATATTTATAGGAGTTAGCAGAACCCGTGAAACGTTCACTGACTGGCTTAAGGCGCTTCAGATAAATCAGTGAAAACTTCACATTGTACCATGGCAATTCCCCGTCATCATCACAAACTTCACCGAGATTCGATGTATGATATCTTATGCGACCAGCCTTTTTGCTGATAATAATTACTGAAGCTGCCCTTGTCTAAGTGGCCCGAGGATTATGTTATAAGTTGCTCTGTCTAACTGGACCCGTGGGATTCCTTTGGTAGTAAACCACGGTACAGGTTCCCAAAGATTTATTCTTAGAAATTTCGGGCGTAAAAACCATTAAAGAGACCTGGCCTGTGGCCGAGAGGTAAGTCCCCAGCCGTATCACAGATACGCCAGCTTCCCGAACTGAATAAAGTTCGAATTTCCTACTATCTATTAATGATGAAGAGCGTGACACCAAAGGTAAGTAGGTAGGTACGTAGGTACTAGCGTATTAATATATAGACTAGCTGGACGCGTGAAACTTTCACGGATTTGCAACTCCTCCAGACGGACCCGTGAAACGTTCATATTTTAGCACTTATTCAACTTATTCTTCAACTCAAGGACTCGATGTGTGTTATATTAAGTTCATCCTCTT
>LQNS02277097.1:17725743-17741473 GCA_001587735.2 Parhyale hawaiensis
ACATCGTTTGGAGAGATGAAGATTGGGAAAGAGTGCATTTCAGCGACGAAAGTAAATTTAATTTGGTTGAATCTGATGGCAGACGGTATGTTAGACGTGCAACAGGTGACAGGCTGAACCCGAAATGTGTCATAACATCTGTAGAGCATGGGGGAGGTAGCGTAATGGTGTGGGGCATGTTTTCATCAGAATGAGTTGGTCCGTTGGTGGCCATTGAAGAAACTGTCAATGCTTATGTGTATCTCAATCTTGTACAGCAATAAGTTATCTTATCTCTACGATCATCACCAAACCAGCCAGCAATTTTTATACAAGATAATGCCCCGTGCCCTAATGCAAAGAAAGTGAAGGAATATTTTGCGGAAGAGAATATCGAAGTCATGAAGTGGCCTGGCCAAAGCCCGGACCTTAATCCTATTGAAAATTTATGGAAAATTATAGGTGACAATGTTAGAGAACGACAACCATCAACAGTAAAGGATCTGTGGACTAAAATTGAAGAGGAATGGAAAAAACAACTCCAGAGTTTTGTAAAAAACTTGTGATGTGTAATCATCGCTGTGCTAAAGTTATTGAAAATAAAGGTTTTAGTACTCCATACTACTTGGTCTAAACCTAAAATTGGCCATTGTTCCGTGTTATTTGTTTGTAAAATTGTATTTAGAGACGATCGTTTCCTTATTTTGCACTGTTCAATTTTTGTGATTGTTTTTTACATTGCTCTAATGTATTAAATATAGTTATGTTTGTCCTGATATTTTGTAGAAATATGTTAAATACATTCCTCAGGGCCCCATCAAAAGATTCATTAACCTACTCTACATGGCTAACCTTTATTTAAAAAAAAAATAAAAAATAATAAAAATCGTTCTCTTATTATGCCCGCTAGTGTAGGTACTCAAGTACTCACCACTAAATAGTCGTAAGACAAAGTTGTCAGGAAGGAGACGCCGTAGAAAACAACGACCGCGAGACCGGAGGCAGTCTCCCGAACCTCCGGTGGCAGCATTTCTCCTGTCGAACGAGAAAACATGGTGAGCTTCAGAATCCTCTTGAGGGGACTCAAGGGTATTACTCTTTCATTCAGAAGAGGGGGGGGGGGGGGTCACTCTCAAAGTTAGGGGTCAGATGACACAAATGTACACTCTCAAACAAGTGGAATAACTGTACTATGAGTGACATCGCCCAGACCATCGGCATTAAACTGTGCAATGGGAAAACGATGACAATGATAACAAAAATAATTGCACTGAACAACACCTGCGCCTGATAGATGCTGTATTTGTTCGAAGGACAGATGTTTTCAGTGTACTTGGCTTTCGCCAGTTCAGTACTCCAAGGAAAGCTGAGAATGAGAAGATAGAGCGCTGCGCTCACTACCTCGAGGTAGAATGGTCGCGTGTTTGGCGGGGAGGTGAATTCTTGCGAAGTTTGGGATAGCACCGACAGCAGTTCTCACATTTTGTAGTCCACTGCAAGGGAACTGACCTAACCAACAATTGGGACGGCCATGCCTTTACTGCGTTCATTAGAGTTTTCTGTATCTTACGCAAAAGCTCTGACTATAAAAAGTCGTCTGCAGCCGTGCACTCTAGCTGTGGGGATAGCGGGCTGAAACACGAACCAGTGAGCTGGACTCGGCCATGTGGCGGTGCTCTCGTTTGTTAACTTGCTACGGCTGACTGTCCCTTCTCGCAGGCTTACCGGCCTGGGATCGCAACCCGTCCATTGACACCCTTATGGTCGGTGGTCCTGTTAGCTATAATAATAATAATCCACTTAATAATAAAACACAGTTGTTGGTCGCTTACTTGCTCCTTCGCTCTCTTGCTTACTCCAATGTTGGTCCGTCTCTCCGTCACGCAGTTAAGAGTTCCATAGGATAAAATTCATGTACTGAAGAACAAATCGAGATACCATACAAATTCAGCGCTTGGAGTACCGGTGACAAATATAGCTCTGGATCTCCGGCCTCTGGATCCCGGGCTCTGGATCCCGGGCTCTGGATCCTTAGCCTCTGGATTCCCGGTTTCATTGCTGAATGATATCGTAGTAGTCGAGTCTTCACGCTGAGCAGACGCCTTTTTAAATTGAATTTACATCGCAGCCAAATTTCGACGCTGGAGGTTCAACAATCAGTTGGTATCCACAATACGGTGAGCCCTGGGCATTTCCAGTGAGTTCATTTGATTGAACTACTGTATATATTTCTTAGTGCAGAGCAACTTAACGCTTGATCAATTCCAGGCTGATATTCACTCCTTATCTTGCAGGAGGGATATTTTGCTATCGCAAAACTCATGGTTGCACAGCTTGCGTTTCACTAATGGAAGATCAGGCCTGCAGGGATGAGACCTATAATACAGATAACCCATACAGGGAACCGGAACAATAAAAAGCTCAATCACAAAATTTTTGGCGTCCTTTTTGACGGCTGGGCGCTCTAGTAATAATTCTTTAACCGACTTTTTTAGGAAGTTCGTTGGGCGGTAAGTGGACAATGTCGTAATATTGAGCCATTTTTATCTAGAGACGTGCGTTAGGCCTTGGTATAAAACTCTCGGCTTATAGCCATAATCTGCCAAAAAAATATCTAGCAAGGATTGAGATTGCAGAATAAGAGACAATATGTCGGCGCTCAGCTCTGCGGGCCAGCGCATGTGGATTCGCTAGCTGGGGTGAACGGTCAAAACGACGTTCCCTCTGTTTTTATCTACAGCGCCTAGACATAAGTATTTGCAGAACTCTATTTTATATGCATTTTAAAAAAAATCAGGGACAGATTTAGGATAATTAATACAGGAAATTTACATAACATATATATGATAGAATATATAAACAGAACAGTCAAATGTGCACTTATAACAAGAAAATTTAAAGTAAGTAAAAGTATTGAGGGACGAAAGTATTTGACCAAAATAAATATGATGATGAAGCTTTGATATTTAATAGTATAATTTGAATAAATTAGTATGGAAATTATTCTCAAACGTTCACGAAACGTCTCGAAACAAATGCAATGTAAACAAACCACAGCCGGCGCAATCATTACCTCTCTTGACCTCGTTGAAGTCGCGCACACTCTCACTACAATGCCCAAAGTTAAAGAAGTCCCTGAGATACACGTAAACGGATAATTCAACTTCGTAGTGAGGGATTAACTTATAGAGTAATAGCAGAACGTGTCAGTGTTCCTTTTTGAACGGTTGGAGCAATAGTCCGCAAGCATCAAGTGACTGTGGCGGTCTCCAACCTGCCAAGAGCTGGAGCTCCGCGTAAAATCATGGGTCGTCCTCGGCGCTACTTGCTACGTAAGGTGACTAATGACCCCATGACAATTCGTACTGACCTTCAGAGTAACTGGCGTCTCAGGGACTGCATGTCAGCAAGAAAACTATTGTTAGGGAATTGAACCGTATTGGCATTCATTTTTACACTCCACGCAAAACTCCTTTTCTTACAGAAAACATGTCTAGGGCCGCTTAACATTTGCCAAAGACCACCTGGACAAAGAAAAGAGTTTTGGGAAGGGGTTATATGGTCTGACGAAACTAAAATAGAACTTTTTGGCCGAAACGAAGCTCGGCATGTATGGAGGAAACGTGGTACTGGCTGTGACTCCATGAACACCATCCCCCCGTGAAGCATGGAGGGGGCAGCATCATGGTGTGGGGTTGTTTTACTGCCCATGGTGTTGGAGATCTTCATATCATTGATGGCAAGATGACTAGTTTCATGTACAGGGAGATGTTAGAGAAGAAGATGCTTCCAAGTGCCAAAAAATTCTACGGACGGCGCAGGTGGACCTTCCAACAAGACAACGACCCCAAGCATACTGCGAATTTAGCGAGAGAATGGCTTCAAAAGAAGATAATAATTGTTTTTCCATGGCCTAGCCAATCACCGGACCTTAATCCAATAGAAAATTTGTGGCGTCTTTTTAAAACTGGTGTCCACAAACGGTGTCCCAAAAACCTTACTGAATTAAAGGTTATCTGCGTGGAAAAATGGAAAATATACCATCAAGTGAATGTGAAAAGTTAATTTCCAGTTATAATAACCGTCTCCATGCTGTTATTGCCAACAAAGGTCACGCCACCAAGTACTAATGTCATAATTTTTTGTTCAAATAATTTTGTCCCTCATTACTTTTGCTTGTGTTAAATTTTCTTGTCATAAGTACACATTTGACTGTTCTGTTTAAATATTCTATTATATATATAAGTTATATAAACTTCCTGTATTACTTATCCTAAAGCAATCCCTAAATTTTTTAAAATCCATAAAAAACAGAGTTGTGCAAATACTTATGTCTAGGCACTGTATGTGTAACACTTCACAGAGTGTGTCTATGGTTGCTGCCAAGGCCACCGTGTACGATCATCCTCTTAAGGCTCTATTACACGACAACACACAGGAGCGGACAGCAAGGGCCTTGCTCACCGCCCTTCAAAAATTAAGCGCGATTTTTGCCCTTATAGCACGAAGAGCGATGATGAATGCCCTCCACCGTTCAATCAAAGCATGTTTGAGTGAGTGGCGGTGCCGCCGTGCCGGTGCCCTTCTACCTCCGACCTCCGTAGTACATCACTGACCGTCGTAGGGGGAGGATGTGTGCACCTGCGCAAACGGTCTCTTGCGCAAAAGCTGAGACGAGACCACTGAGGAAACTATACAGGGGAAAACCGTGTCTTTGAACGCCAGGCTTACATACTATAAAATAAAAACTATTGTGCATATCTCCACCAAGTGAGGAAATAAACATTGTCTACCTTTTAACAGTATTAACTGTTTCTGTAATTTTCTTGAAGATCCGTTTATCATTTCTTTGAGTTATACAAACATTGAGACAAATATAAGTCAAACTCACAAACGGACATACCGATCATCACCAAATTTTAATCAGTTTTGTCTTTAACATTACTAACACTTCCTCTAAATTTCCATGATCTATCCATGACTTCTTGAGTTATTGGGCTAACAAGTATAAAATAAAATAAACAAACAACTAACAGATCACAGCGAAAATTTGGTCACTCACTCTTCCTACTATACCGAACAATCATGTGAATTTCATGAAAATCAGTCAACAACTTTTTGAGGTATAGCACTTATAAAAATTGGTAGACAAATAGAGGAATGAATTTCCATCAAAAGTTGATCAGATGCTTCCATTAACATGTCTAACAACCCTAATAAATTTCTTAAGGATCCGCTATAACTTTTTCAGTTGTCGTGGTGACAGACAAACACACAGTCAAACGTAACATACCAACACAACAGAAACATAACCTCCATGGTGGAGGTAATAACAGAGCTGCTGAATTAGAACGAATTCAAAATTCCTTCCATTCTAATAATTAAACTAGAGCACGCTGAGAGCGCATACCTCCGCCAAGTAAGGAAACTGTTACGAAAAATTAAAATTGGTTCTGAGACTATAATTTTCTAGGCATCAACACCAAAATCTAATCATTTGTGCCCTTCAATAGTGTTAACAGCTTCAGTATTTATTTTAAGATCTGTTCGTAACTTTTTGAGTTATGCTGCTAACAATCATTATGACAAACATGAGTCAATCATAGAAATGAATAGACCTATCTGCACCAAAATTTGATCATTTATGCCTTTTAACATTACTAAGAACTCCGTTAAATTTCATAACGATCCATTCCTTATTTTTTTAGTTATTGTGCTAACAAGCATAAATTTAAAACCAGTGACAAACGAACGAACAAACCAACAGATCGCTACTAAAATTTGGTCACTTACTCTTCATAACATAACTAACAACTCGTATGAATTTCATATAAAATCCGTCCATAACTTTTTGAGTTATAGCATTGAGAAAAATAAGGCAGAAAAATAAACAAGCCAACGGATGGATGGACGGATCTTCACCAAAAATTTATCATCCATTCCTCTTAACATATCTAACAATCCCTGTAAATTTCGTCAAATCGGTCCATAACTTTTTGAGTTATCTTGATGGCAGACAGACAGAAAAACAAACAGATTTACAGACAGACAAATGCGAGGAAACCAAACCTCCTTGGCGGAGGTAGGCCTAATTATTCAGTTTAGTAAAAAGCGGGCAGAAACAAAATCCACGCTATTAGGAAACAATGCCGAAAAGAAAATACAGCCCTGAAGGCCAGTCTTTATTAAGATCCTGTTCAGCTGACGGGTATGAACCTAAACTAAGTTTTTCAGCCTCGTGCATATTTTTAAGGATGATACAATAGCAGAAACTACATCCTCACTCGATGACATTGACGCAATAGCCAATGAATCGTGTATCGACGGGTTTTGTGAAGGCCCTTCATGAATAGCCGTGTAAGGGCAAGGCAAGTTTTGAATGGAGAGGGCGTCCAAGGCGGTGATGGGTGGTCCACTCGCCAAAGCCTCTGTGAGTGGACGTGTAATAGGGCCTTTACTTAATAGAATTCACACGATGGGACCATAGCCGGTGCCGAAGGCCACCATGTACCAGTATTCTCTCCTGCCTATTAGCAACCATACGATGCGACTACGGTCAGCGCCAGAAACCGCAGCGTACAAGTATCCTCTGACCTATTTGTAGCGTGAATAAGGGACCATAGTCAGTGCCGAAGGCCACCATGTACAAGTATCCTCTCACTTATGGCCCCCGCCATAGAAATTATGTTTTTGTCTGTGTGTTTGTGTGTCGCCAAGATAATTCAAAAAGCTATGGACAGATATTCACAAAATTTAAAGGGGTTGTTAGGCATGTTAATAATAACAGATGATTAACTTTTGGTGAAGATGCGTTCGACTGTGTTTGTTGGTTTGCCTTTTGTTTCTTAGTGCCATAACGCGAAAAGTAATTCGATTTTGATGAAATTTTACATGAATTATTCAGTATTATACGAAGAGTACATGACCAAATTTCTGAGATGATCGGTTGTTTCGTTTGTTTGTTGCTGTGTTTGATTTTATGTTTGTTAGCACAGTAGCAAGCCTTCTGAGGCAAATAGTACGTTTAATCTGTATTTCAAATCATGATTGCTTCTACCTATTTGAAATTTGTACCCACATGTAAGCTTGTTCAATCCGACACTATTAAACTGCTTCTTCTCTTTGCCAGATGCTTTCTCATTGCCGGATTTGGCCTAATCTGGTAATGAAAACAGCCAGTTGGCAACGCTAGTGTAGATTTGGCAGGCCCCGTTAAAATCATAGCGGACCACCACCAATTCTTTCATTTTTTGTCTGCTTTACCCGTTACTGATACTCTTATGAGACTTGTTTCAGCTTACTAGAGAAGGAGCCCGGGTACCTTAACCTTGCTGGAGAGTATAGAAATTTTCATATATATATTCGTACTGGCTGAGGGCATAGTGTCCATGGATTTGGATGTCTGCCAAGGTCTGGCTGGTGGGTGTGGTCAGGAGGCCCAATATTTACTAGTTAAAAAATCGGCTAGATCATTTTTCAGGTATAACGTCTGGGATCACTCCACACATTACCCCCATTGTCTCAGGGTTAATAATCTGAAGAAGTCAGATATTTTGGGTGGTGGGCGTGGTCAGCCAGTCAAGATAATAGCTATCTATATATTAAGGGGGCCGTACCCCCAAAAATAAAAATCTTCATTACCAGACCGATTTTTATAAAACTTGGTACACGTATGTAAAATCAAAATTAAGTTATTCAAAGAAAACGGGTAAAAACGGGGAATTGGGGAAAACCTATTTTCTCCTTCAGTTTTTGACCTACAGAAATGATCTTGGTATCAAACGATGCAGAATTTAATCCTTTACTCAAAAGCTATTTTGCGTTTTAATTTTCAATTTATGTTTTTGAGAAAATAGAAAAATCTAAAAAAAGATGAAAAGTGAAGATTTTTCAAAAATGTTAGCCGACACTCGTCTCTTTATCCTAAATTCAAAGAACAAAATAGAGTTTGAGTAGAAGATCAAATTCCGCTTCGTTTGATACCAGAATCTTCTCTGTAGCTCAAAAACTGCAGGACTAGATAGGTTTAGAAGTCGAGAAAATGAATTTATCGGGAGAGCAGCGCTTCCGTTTTCTTTGAATAACCCAAGATGTCTTGCTGTTTAAAATTACTTACCCTGAGATAATAGGGATAAAGTTTAGAGTAATCCCAGACGTTAAGGTTCAAAAATGATCTAGCCGATTTTTCAAGTGCAAATATTGGGCCTCCTGATCACACCCACCAGCCAGATCTCGGCAGACATCCAGATCCATGGACACTAAGCCCTGCCCAGTACGAAAATGTACATTAAAATTTCAATACTCTCCAGATAGGTTGAGGTACCCGGGCTCCTGGTCTATACATGCTTTGCACTGATTAACTACCTCCGCCAAGGAGGTTTTGTTTTCGTCGTGTGTGTCTCTCTGACTGTTTGTTTGTTTGTCTGTCTGTCACCAAGATAACTCAAAAAGTTATGAAGCGATTTGGATGAAATTTACAGGGATTGTTAGGTATGTTAGGAGGAACATCTGATAAACTTTTGGTGGAGCTATGTCCATCCGTTTGTTTGTTTGTCTGCCTCATTTTTCTCAATGCCATAACTCAAAAAGTTAGAGATGGATTTTGATGAAATTAACATGAGTTGTTAGGTATATAACAAAGAGTAAATGACCAAATTTTGAATATGATCCGTTTGTTCGTTCGTTTGTCACTGTTTTCAATTTTATGCTTGTTAGCACAATAACTCAAAAAATAATGAATGGATCTTTATGAAATTTATAGGGATTATTTATAATATTAAAAGACATAAATGATTAAATTTTGGTGCAGATCGATTGGTTCATTTGTATGTTTGACTCAGGTTTGTCATAACGTTTGTTAGCAGTATAACTCAAAAAGTTATGAACGGATCTGCAAGAAAATTGCACAAGCTGTTATTACTATCAAAAGGCACAAATGATTAGAAATTGGAGTTTACAAAGAAAATTATGGTTTCAGAGCCAATTTGAATATTTTGCTACCGTTGCCTGGCTTGGCGGAGGTATGCGCTCTCAGAGTGCTCTAGTTATAATATAAGATATAGATGTTAATAGCCCCAAGCATAATGTTATTTTTAAATCATTTACTTTAAGAGCGTAGAAACAGAAGCATAGAATACAGTGGTACAGCACATTAACCATACGATCCTCGTCTTATGTATCTCACGTTGTAAATCTGCACCTCGAATTTTCCTGAGTAATTTTTTACTGGTTTTGCAAGATGGTCTACACCGAATTGCAGTGATCTTATGCGGTAGCCAATAAAGCCTCAAGTTTTCTGTGGTTATACAGGAAGACATTGGGGGTAACAGTGCTATATATTATATTTTTTTTCTTAAATTGCAGAAATTTATGCTATTATTCAATAACACATTGATAGTTATTCACTTTTATAGTGTTAATAAGTTTTCAATCTGTATAACCAATACGAGAGAATCCTAAAAAGGTTATTATAGGTGCTTCACATGTCGCGACGCAGTTGGGGGTCCGTGGGTGAAGCTAGACGGGGCGCATGGGAACAGACGGGGTACCTGGGTCCCATACACCCCATGCACCGTTGAAAGCCACTGTGTACCACTATTCCCTTACCTATTAGTAGTTTGAGGATGAATGACAGCCAGTGTCGAAGGCCATCACGTACCACTTTCGCCTTACCTATTTGTGTTTAAAGGAAAGACGATAGCCAGTGCCGAAGCCCAACATGTATCAAGTATCCTCTTACCCATTACTATTGACAGGATGGAACCATAGCCAGTGCTGAAGGGCACGTTCTAGCCAATATTCTTTTACCAATAAGTATCCAGATGATGGGACCATAGCCAGTGCCATAAGCAACCATGTAGCCAATCAGCGAGGTTAGGGGCAGCCACCACAAGTGTCGTTCCACAACATCAGGGCACGAGCGTTGTATGCGAAAATACACAGCCAGGCTGCCTGCACAATTATATGTCTTGCTTAATCCATCTGGAATATTTCCTCTCCATTTAAGATGTAAATACAGTATTAAAGTGTATATAATTTAGAAACTTTAAGAATTTTTTTAAGTGGTTATTTCCATGACGAGAAGAAAAGGTTCATCAATATATATTCGGAGATGAAGTGGTTAAAATTCAGTTGGACAGTCTTAGAGCTATTTTTTTTTTTTTTGTGGTGACAGAAGAAGACATTCGCAAGGGTGGGACCGAGAAGATTCCCCATCATAACACCGTTTGTTTGAGTAAACAACTTATTACCTCCGCCAAGGAGGTTATGTTTTCGTCGTGTTTGTCTCTTTGTATGTTTGTTTGTTTGTCTGTCTGTCTGTCACCAAGATAACTCAAAAAGTTATGAACCGATTTGGATGAAATTTACATTGATTGTTAGGTAGGTAAGGAGGAACAGATGATTAACTTTTGGTGAAGATATGTCCATCCATTTTTTGTTTGTCTGCGTCATTTTTCTCGATGCCATAACTCAAAAAGTTATGGATGGATTTTGATGAAATTAACAAGAGTTGTTAGGTATATAACAAAGAGTAGATGACCAAATTTTGGTAATGATCCGTTCGTTCGTTCGTTTGTCACTGTTTTTAATTTTATGCTTGTTAGCACAATAATTCAAAAAATAACGAATGGATCTTTATGAAACTTATAGGAGTTGTTAGTGATGGTAAAAGACATAAACGATCGAATTTTGGTGCAGATCGGTTGGTTCGTTTGTATGTTTGACTCATATTAGTCATAACGTTTGTTAACAGTATAACTCAAAACGTTATGAACGGATCTTCAAAAAAATTGAACAAGCTGCTATTAATATAAAAAGGCACAAATGATTAGATTTTGGAGTTTTTGCAAAGAAAATTATGGTTTCAGAGCCAATTTGAATTTTTTGCTACCGTTGGCTCACTTGGCAGAGGTATGCGCTCTCAGAGTGCTCTAGTTAGCGAATTAAAATAGGACATTTTACAGCTAACAAAATAAGCTTCCGACTTGATTTTTACATTACCCAATGCGACTTGATTGTTGTTGTAAATTGCTTTCGAAGCAATGTTGGCAGTTTCGCCTAGCGGGACGTTCGTGAATAGAGACTTACTACTTATGACTCTCGACTATTACGCTCTCTACTTGTACGCACGTAATTTTGCGGACCTATTGCAAATATTGCGAAATGCGTTCCCTACTCTCGAATATTACAATTTGGCTAGTATTTTAAACGTTTTCGATGAGTAATGTATTATTTAGCATTGTTTATTCTATAATACCAACTGCGTTAGTAGTTAATAGATATTCTATCAATTGCTTTTGTATATATTTCCTCTATACTGTCGTACAATAACGAAAAATTTCTTCCGGCCCTTTAATATAGTCTATGCTTGAAATATTATTTCCTTTGAATATTACTGTGACCCAGTGTTGCCAACTTAGTATTTTTAATTCTAGATTGAACATTCTTGTAACTAAACTTTCTCCCAACGGAAAATAGTGTCAATATCGTCTCATTAATAATATGTAAGCATTGTACCAGTAACTCTCAACAGAACAGATACTTATTCTCTCTTAGGTTATTCTTTAGTATTATTATGTTAGCGTTAAGTAAGAAAGCCTCGGGGTGCTGTGCCCGAACCTTTTTGGACACAGCATCCACATGAGTAGTAAATGGTATTTATTTTCAGTGATTTAGCATTATACATTTGGTTTTATCATCTTGCAGGAAAAACAGCGTCGAAACAGAATATTTAGCTGTTTTTTTTGGGCATCTTTATTATTTCTTAGTAGTTAGTACAATGATGCAGAAATTGAAAGCCAATTTACCCCAACAACTATGAGACTAACAGGTTAACCCACGGGGCGGAGCCAAGCTGTAGTGCATCATGGGCAATAGGCTTGTGACGTCATAAAAACCTAGTTCGTTTATCAGTAGCTATTTTGCATTGATTCTTCATAATTTCATTTGTCTTCCAGAGTGTCCTACATGTCCTACAATCTTCATACTTGCACAAAAATATGTATTTAAGCATCTACGAACGTTTTTAGCTCTCTAAAGGATAAAACTTTACTATTATTTAGCTTGTTTTCCGTAATAGGCACGCACTCGGTTGGGAAGTGTCGGTAAAATGTTGCCCTAAGCTGTGCCGTTGCGTACGCGTCGTATATCCGTCTCTCCTGATCTTGAAAACTACAGCATCATTGGAAAAATTATGTAAATAACATTCGCCAGTTTCAACAACATCATTCCGTAAGACAGTTTAGGCATGTGGAATGCGGTTAGGTAAATTTTTTCCAAGCTAGTTAACGCGAGTCGGACGCGACCCTACTGTTTATACTGTTGTAACGCGCGCAGCGTAAAGCAGCAGATGTTTTTTTTTCTAGTTAATTTTACCAAACAATTGTATGGCTTCTGCGCATTATACATGTATAGACTATTGCTTTGATATTACTTCGCCGGAAGGAAAGTAAATTGTTTCTTTGGTCCTTTAAAGTTTTTCTTAGGAATCTTGTTTGAAGTTTTTCTATCTCGGCGTTCAATCGCTCGTATTTGAGCCAATTTATGTTGCAACGGTTTGAAATTATAGAGGATAGCAGATCACTGGTAGAAGACAAAAATAAATTAAGAACATTGCGGTATTCACTCATATAAATCCATCTTTAGAATGTCATATTACTCTTGATAAAACTTACTTGATTTATTGCATTTTGAAGACGATAAACTTGGCTCTAAAAGTGCTTCTGACACATGCGGGAATTAGCCGGTTGAATTCATCTACTCTTTTACCAGGCTTTTAGCCAACGTTCTTTACAAATTTCATCCTTCAGAGAGCTAAAAAAGTTCGTAGATGCTTTGATACATTTTTTTGTACAAATATAATGATTGTCGGACATGTAGGACACTTTGGAGGCCCAAATGAAATGAAGAAGAAACAATGTAAAATAGCTACTGATAAACGTACTAGCTTTTATGACGTTACAAGCCCATTTCAAACGATGCACTACAGTTTGGCTCCGACCCGTGGGTTAATTTGTTAGTCTCATAATCCTTGTATTTACCCCATTTTGTACTAAAAATGACGAATCCTTTGATTAGCGTCCGTTGGAAGCTTGAACTGAACTTGTCTAATGTAGCCATGGGTGTGATCATGTTAAAGTGATGGAGTGCTAGCATTCCTATACAGTATACAGTGGATTGTGTTTATGTAAATAAAAGGACTCTTCTTCCTGAGTGTACAATAAAGCTAACACTGTAGAATTTCTTAACCAAAAACGACAGTTGAGGTACAAAGTTGAGGAAACTGTAGGAAACTGTGTACACAATGACAGGTAGAACTATACCAACATTCCAAAAAACTGGACAATGAAAACTACACATGTACTAAATTATTTACAAAGTCGGCGTCAAAGTCAAAAGCCATCAGCATTTTCAAAAACCTCAACTTTGTTTCAGTCCAAAATATACTGACTCTATCTAGAAATCTCTCTGGAAACGTAATATTACTTAAATGAAGAAATTAAGTAGCTCAGTTTATTACCCTAGTAGTCGTTTTATGAAAAAAGCGCTAACATAGACGCTGTGAATAATTTTGCAGATAATAGACCCACCTACTGATAAAAAAATGTGGTTTGCCAGTTATTTGATCGAAGTGTAGCAGTAACACCAACTGTCACTCGGAAGTTGAATTAATGCAAAAATTGAAACAAACCAAATGCTTCTATTATTATTTTGTCATGTGCTCACAAAAGTTTAAGAAGAAAATTAGCGGTATAAAAATTTTGAAGCGTGCTGTAAAATGGTTATCAACGAATAAAAACATTAAATTTTTATTCCCCTAAACAACTCTACAGATTTAAATGTGCTGCATAAGCCCTTGTACTATGATAAAATTTTATTGAAATGTAATTTAAAACGTAATTTTTCATATAAAATATTGCTCTAATATTATTTTCTGCTGCGTAAAGAAATATAGCATTTTAAACATTTTTTTCATCGAGAATTTAGCAGGAAAACCCAGACATTTGGCAACTCTATATATGACGTTATCTCGACTTTTATGGAAGTATCTCGAGTATTACGATTTCATCCGGTACCCATCTCTGCTAAATGTCGAGAGTTACATGTACCAATACTGGTCATTGTACAGTAATCAGGGAACTTGCTTTTCCGCAAACGTCAATGCATGAAAAAGTATCTCTAACGATATAAACATTGTTTCCTATAGCATTAACGCACGATATCATAAATTTACGTTCATAGTCGCAGTTGTCGATTGCAGAGAAGATGGGCTGTAGTGGTGTGCCGGTTATATAAATTTTAGGAAGCTCGTAGAGAAGCCTTAACTAAAAGCTAATAACACTGGCCAACAACAAAAAATGTTTCCGAGACCAGATTTCCACTTGTTTCTAGGTTACTGATACTACTCCGTAGAGTTTAATGCGGTATCTCCTGCAGGCAAGCAACTAATTGGCAAGATAAATTGAAAAAAAAAAATGCATTTTACGTCCTACCTACATTAGTACCACACAAAGAAGAAGGTAGGAGCGTGTAACTAGCATTCGCAATATATATTGCACCTCTACTCTCTATTCCGGGTGGTAAAGTATATGTAAGGTTTTAAGGTAGTGGACGGTGGGACATGGACCTCGATGTAGAAGTGCAGAATGATGTTAAGAGACTTTCAAAGTAGTCGTAAGCATCAACGTATATGATTAAGCAGGTTCGGCTGAGCGATGCCTCTAAACTTGATAGCTGTAAGATCAACTCGTGAGATGATCAGCATCAATACTGTACCAAACATTAATGACAAGTATTGTTGGGTAACGCTTAATTAATAAGCGGTTTGTGAGTACGGTACATAAAAACTTCAAGGGAAAGGTGTGTAATAATAATGCTAAATATAATTACAGTATAATGGATAGCTGAAAAATGCAGTAGCCTATATATAGAATTCGTGTGTTATGGAAAAGTGGTGGTGGAGTCCCGAGCAACAATGGAGCTGGGGACCATGTGGGAAGTCCCATTGGCGCCCATGTGGTGAAGCCCATATGGAGCCCAGGTAAGTTTTTTTTTTGTATAATTTTTCAAGTGGATCCCACATGGGAAATCCAGAACCTGCCCATGCACATTCCAAATGGGCCCCAGTTAGTAGGGCCTCTGCAGGCCTCTGAAGGTAGAATGAAATGAAAAAATTGGAATGAATGAAAAAATTGGAAGCCCATGGCATCCAGGGTGACTATTTAGGATGGATCAAGGCATGGCTTACGGGTCGGCAGCAGCGAGTGAAGCTTGAAGGAGAGTCAAGCGACTGGACGCAGGTTTCATCATGGGTTCCACAAGGTAGCGTGCTTGGCCCGCTTCTGTTCTCAATTTTCATCGATGATCTCGATCTTAACATCCGTAGTAACATCAGTAAATTTGCGGATGATACAAAGCTATGTCATCCTACAATGAAAAGAGTTGAGCTCCAACAAGACCTTGACCACCTCATGGAATGGAGCGCAACGTGGCAGATGAACTTTAATGTCGACAAATGCTCAGTAATGCACATAGGGCTGGTGAACTCTGCCACCCCATTGAAAATGAATGGGACGGAATTGGCTACTGTCACCCAACAACGTGACTTAGGAATCACTATTACAAACAAACTGTACTCGCATGGCCCTCAGCCAGCGAGTACTGTTTATTAATTAACCAAAGCTAATTGGATTGAGATGTTAAAGTGGAAAAGCAACCACTGTAATCCAACACATTAACATTAAGTTTATTC
>LQNS02277097.1:17828309-17852672 GCA_001587735.2 Parhyale hawaiensis
AACCTAAAATCCAGACTTTTCTTAGAAGCATTTCACTCTCATAGCAATCAAAATTCCATTAACAGGCACATCCAGTTTCCAGAAGCTTACCTTCGGACTCTTCAATAACTTAGGAAATGATTTAACCGAAATTTTATTTCACTTGTGTATATAGGATACTAATGCTGAGGAGATAGCTCTAGCGTTTTGAAATTTCGTTCCCCTGACGACGACCAGTGTTTAACTGTTCGAAAGCTTGGGCAATAAAACTAAAACTCAGAAGATATTCTAATTTATCCGATAAATATGAATCCTGAGTGTCAAATATTTCGACTTATTCAATAGTATGGTGTAGTAAAGCACAATTTGTCACGTATAGTACAATTTAGCCTCAAGGTGTAGTTAAAGTAACGTTATTCGAATGTATGCATGCAGTTATGATGTGCAACTTATCTTCTCGAAACCAAGACAATTCCAAAACAGAGATATTTTTATCCACGTTTTTGGAGTTCTACTGTATTTGTTGGTAGCACTTCATGCGTTGACTGGTTGAGCCAGAAATGAAATTAACGAAAGATAATGCACTCATTTGTTACTCTGCAAATGTGACTGTTACTAACTTCAAGGTTGCTGTGCATATGAATACTATGTTGATTTCATTTACTCGACCGAAAATTTGGTCGTAATTCATTGTTACTTGCTAAAGATCAGTGAAAAGGCACATATGTCTGACGAAAATCGTTTTTCTTCTGTTTTTCAGAGTTTCCTCCGTGAATTTAAACACATTAATGACGTTTTACTCTTCCCGCATTGCAAATTACCACTAAAACTTGTACGCTGTTTCACCACCAACGACCTACACTTAGCAGCTGAACCAGTTTCATCCTCTAACCAACACGCCGTGTGTCATCGTTAATTGATTGTAAATTGAAGCTCAAATCTCAGCCGCAATGCGACTGCTGCTGGAACTTTGCCTGCTGACGATGTCGCTGCAGTTCGTGGAGAGCCAAACCACAGCCTACGGGTTTGCTGGAGAATGTCTGCCGCCGGAGTATGTCAGCAAGACTCTGACTGTAGACAACAAGTGTAAGTACATGTAGCAACTGAACCTTTCAAAAACATTATTTAAAACTCCTTTTCAGAGAAGAATTGTAATTGTTCCTTCTGATGACGTGGCTAAAGTCTGCTTAAAAGCTGAAAATATCTATGGTATAAATACCACGACCGCGACTGAGCAAATGAAACTGTTTGAAGTATTTAAAAAACGTAAAAGAAGTCTTAGTTGTTAAAAGAGATCACTTACAACCACTTGTAGTGGTTACAAGAGAGAGGCGTGAACTCTGACAGATGCTGCTACAGTGCGCTAACACTGTGTGCGTGTAACTCGGGGGCAAGCACAGCTGCGGTGTACACAAACAGTCATGACTGCGCGCAACGACTGGCTGAAGATGGCTGCGGCTGGTGGCAGCTTCTGTGAACATTTCTGTATATTTCAACCTTGTAACTTGGTTCTGTGTTGAAAGTTTTATCGTTTTCTTTTCTTATTAGTAGCCTTAAGGTTTGAACTTTATCTCATTTAATTTAGAAAGCAAATCTGCCGCCGGTTCCTTTTCTGGAGTAGTAAATGTGAATAAATTCCCATGTTATACGTTATTTTTATGCCTCGGTAGCTGCCTGCCTCGGTAGCGTAGTGGCTACACTTTTGAGTGAAGGGCTGGTCTGTAGCGCTCCCTCCTCCTCGTTAATTACTTCAAGGTTTCGCCTTGCTTGCAATCGTGGTAGGGATAATTCTCCACAATTTTGCAGCTCCCGCAATCCCCAACGAGCTTGTTAAAGCCAGTGTAATGCCTTTTCCAATTTGCAATCCGATGAGTTGAAGTCAGGCCACTTTTATTAATCCTTCGCCATACCCCGCAAAGGCTGTGCGACCCCACGAGGGGTTTACGACACGCCGATTGAGAGCCTGTTGCGTTATTGTCTCAGTACCCTGGCTACGCAATCTCGCGGTAGGAGCTTTTTCTGCCGGTAGAATTACAATCAATGAAATAAAAATCAAATAATTCATTTTTTCATTTTTTAGAAATCTAAAACATCACCAACCCTGCATTCAAGTGCATGAACAAAGAACGTCTGTAGCGAAATAGCACTGCCTGGTGATAATAATGTTGCATCAAAAGCTTTTCTGCCGTCATGGAAGTGACAATTTTAGGCCAGTGCAAGTACCACTGCTTCATCAACTGTACTATTTACCTACGCCCAGGCTTGTCTGTCTTTCTCTTTGTTAGTTCTTCATTTTATCTCTCTATGTGTCTACAAGTTAACTCAAACCGTTATGAATACAGCTTCATGGGAATTACAGGGATTGTTAGGTAGGTAAGGAGGAACGGATGATTACCTTCTGGTAAAAACCCTCTCAACTGCTTGTGTACCTGCTTTTTAACGGAACTCAGAAAGGTATTAACGGGTTTTATGAAATTTACATGCACTGTTAGGAAAGTTGAGAGGCACGAAGTTTAGTGATGATTAATTCGTTCTCTGTGTGTCTTTTTAGAACATAACTCTATTAGCTAGAAACGGACTTTCAAGAAATTTACAGGAAAGGTAAAACGTGAGCTAATTTTGGTGATGATCAAAAAGTATCCTACATTCAAGACCAAATATTTTTTTTCTTTATCATTGCATTGCTTGGTGGAAGTATTAGCTCTGAAAGTGTTCATATATACAATTTCAGGTCAGTGCAAGTACCACTGCTTCACCAACAACTGCACCAGTTACTCGGTGCAGGAGGCAGCTCAGGGGCAGCTGGAGTGCAGGTACGCCACAGGCCCCGTGCCCCGCAGGCTGCTGCAGGCTGACACTCTCTGCACCACGCTCTTCCGAACCTGTGAGTCAGTTTGGTGTCTCTGTTACGCTCTGCAGTCTGTGTGGCACTCGGTAGTCCAATCAGCCTCACGACACGTGACCCTATCCCAGAGAACCTGAATACTGTACCGTATATAGATAAAAATCAATTAGACTCATTTACCTTTGCACGAGCTACATATTTTACTGGACCACGCGTGCAGCCTTGTATGTTGCATAAATTTCTATGCTCAACATGGTGGGGCTCGATGGGGATGATAGTGGGTTATTACTGAAAATAAAAAGATTTTGTAAATCAATCGGATGCTCAATGAGCCCTGCGGCAGGAAGCCATCTTCTCTAATCTCAAGTCATTAGGTCCCACATTTTGTTTTCCTGATTAATCGTCGGATTTACTGTCACTATGGAAAGTTAGCTAAACACTCAACTCTCGGGTTCAGCGATGTGTCAACTAGAGTTCTTGGGCAAGCCTTCAGTGGCTGTTTAGCACAACCCTAGGCGAAAACTCTCCTGATAGACATTGAGGATCCCGCAACTAGTCCAGGCAGGCTCTAGGGGGTTTTGTGTACATTTCTCTTTTACGGCTCTAAAAATGTATTTTCCTATTCCATAATTATGATGAAGATATTAAAAAAAAGTTGGATAGAACTTTCACTACTAGTACATTTTTGAGGGGGCATGGGGGGCCCAAAATTACCAATCGCTGACTGATTGTTCTGAAACTAGCTCAGCATATGTATTTTTGAAAAAGAAACATATTTTTTCTTACAACTTTTTCGATTTAGGCCATAGTTTTTGAGATACTAGGGTTTATCTATATATATATATATATAAATATTAGGTCGATAAGTTTAAAATTAACGTTTGACGTTTCAGGACGTCCTTTCCAATTATCAGAAAATAAAGGAAATACTGTTAACTGCAAAAGGAAACATTTATTTAAACGTTTCTTAAACCTAAAGTCTAATGGGGAACGAGATGTTGGCAGTGTGAGGTGTAAAGCATTTTTCGAAAAGCCATGCAAGTTTCGAGAGACCTAACGTGAATGCTCGCACAGGCGGGCGACTAGGAAGAGGCAACTGGGTACAGTCAGTGAGCGGAGGGATCAGAGATGCCTGTGTACTCGGGCGATGAAGAGGAGACAACCGGGTACAGTCAATGAACGGGTTGATAAAAAAACTAGTATAGTTGAAAAGGGAAAAAGAAGAATAAGCAAAAAAAAAAAAAAAAGAAATCAGTTATGGATCACGATGAGAAGTACAGCTGTAGTCATTGTATTCAGGCTGGGTTTCGTTTTATGGATGTAAAAAGAGTCTAGAGTTACAGTATTAGCTAAATGTTGATCAACGCGGGCTTTGTAATGCTGTCCAATTGCTGCCAATGTATGAGGCGTAGCAGCCTCTACAGTGAAATTTGTAGACAATACTGGACAAAAGAGTTGTCTGAGGTTTGTCTTTGAATTTAAAATATTATCCTAAATATGATCCAAAGATGACAGTGTTTTTATAAGAGAACCTAAAATTTATATGCGGAAAGGAAAGTTCTTAGAGAGTTAACTGTGAAGGATGTAGAAAGGAAGTGAGTGAAAAAAAATTAATTTAAGAACAGTAGGTTCAGTAATAGTTTGTCTAGAAAAATTTTGCAGTAATGATCTAAAAGGTAATGTGGATACTGTTATTCTAGAAGAATGTTCGAAGAAAGTCTATTTTTTTGTGAAAATGCCAGGTAGTAGGCAGACCAATGATATACTCTAAACAGTCGAGTTTTTATTGTATTTGTTTTGGATTGGTCATGGCATTGGCTGCAAAAGCTAGTTCCAATGCCTGAGAAAGTTGGCTTTCTGTAAACTCTAATTATCAGTGTTGAGTCTTGATTTGTAACTAGGGTATCGAAAAATGCTATATAACCATTTCATTGTTTTTCAGCAGTAAACGTTATACTGGGATGTTTACTATTTAAATATTCTAGCAATTAGTCTGAATCAGCTGGGTCTTTGAAGATGAGGAAAGTATCGTCTCCATAGCGTTTATAGTGAATGTGTTTGAAAATATTCAGGCAGTCGGTAATCCACATTGCTTCGTGATAACGTAAAAAATATTTGCTAGAGAGGCACGGAAGGGGGAGCCCATGGAAACTCCATCAATTTGCTTGAAAATAAAAAATGATTATTTGATGGTCAGATTGAGACGATTCCTGATGGTGGGTTGGTCTAATTTTTGAAATGAATCCGTGTCAGCAGAAATTTTGTCACATATAATATCTACTGTTTCATCTAAGGGTATATTGGTAAACAGGGAAGTGATGTCGAAACTGGATAAGTACGCATCGGGTGACAATTGAAGACTTTTGATATCGTCTTTGAATTCATGAGAATTGCGCAAGGTACAGTGATTAGTTGTAAGGGGATGGAGTAATGGAACAAGGAATTTGGCTCTTGGGTAGGATGATGTATAATACGCGGCCAATATTGGTTGTAAAGGGACATTGGCTTTATGTACTTTGGGAAGACCGTACATAATGCCTGGTGAAGCACCAGAGTTATTGAGCCAGCAGTAGGTTGATTTAGAGATAATGTCTTTGTCTAGTAATTTTTTCAGAAATCAATAGATTTTATCTACCTATGAATTTGAGAGTAAATTTGAAAGGATCGGTGTGTTTTCCTTAAAAGGTGAACTTTGTTGTGTCAGATTAGATGCTGTTCATTTTTCTATCGTATTCATTCTTGTTCAAGATGACAATTCTCATATCCTTGTTGGGTCTGCAGACTACAATAGGATTTTCTTTGTTAAAATTTGATGAAAGAGACAGGTCAGACTTTGAAGATAAGGGAAAGAACGGTTTTAGCTTGCTGTGTGAGTTGTATATGCTTTGCAAGTTTCCCAAATTTTGTTTTTTACATTTATGACTGAGTTGTTTGTATCGCAGCCTGTTGGCTAGATTCTCGAATGTCTATAAATATTAGGTTTGAATACTGGCAGACAAAACTCGCAACCAAATGACTACATAAATGTAAGACACGGTTGAAGAGTTACATTAGAGTAGTTAAAAATTACGTTTTCGGGGTTGCAGGAGGTAAGGTTACGGGATGCGCCCAATGTGTTTAATTTTCTGCTATGAACCGCTTTCACTGTGTCTATATATTCTTTATTGTTACGTTGCACAGAATGTACCAAGCTGGGACGGTCAGGGAACGAAAAACTATTTTGTATTTGCAATAGATAGTAGATGGCTGAAAAAATTTGCACGCTTGATAATATTACTCTGTTGGGTTTGAATTTCGAGGTCTAGTAGTTTGGATTGCCATGATTTGTATAACTGCATGACTGTTTTGAAGCGATTGCCTATATAACCGAAAACTGAAAAATTTTGGAGTGACTTTGTTAGCTTTGGAGTAGTAGAAGAAATGGAGGTCTAGTTTAGACTTCTCAAGTTTCTTGGTGAACTTTTCATATTTCCTAAAAAATTTAAATACCGTGTGGTCGATATCTATTGAATATTGTAGTAGTTATTGGATTGTGCACCGGGAATCTAATTTTCAAAAGGAAAAGGAATAATAGACCTACGATAAGCATTGTGAGATGGGCACTCAAGTGGTAGGGAAGTTCTAAAATGTGGTAGCAAATATCTCTGGGATACGATCAATAAACTTACTACAAGTAGGCGTCTCCCTCAGTAAGTCGCGTATGAGACTAAAAGTACGTTGATCGTGGTTGGTTTGTTCTGGAGTACGGTCAACAAACTAAAAGCCATCAATCATAGTCCAGAACAAAGGGGACTGACCTATATGTTCTCTTCAATTCCCGTCGACATATAGGTCAGTCCCCTCTGTTAACGAGTATGGTTGATTGCTTTTCGTTTGTTGACCGTACTCCAGAACAAACCAACCACGATCAACGTACTTTTAGTCTCTTACGCAACTTACTGCGGGAGACGCCTACTTGTAGTAAGTTTATTGATCGTATCCCAGAGACATCTGCTACCACATTTTAGAACTTCCCTACCACTTGGGTGCCCATCTCACAATGCGGAACTCGACAAGAATTCTGCAACAAATGGTCGAAAACTGAGATTTCACGGTAACTAAAGAAATTAATCCAGCAAAAAAACTTGGCCACTGGAGCATATTGCGAGCGAAAAAAATATCCTGAAGTGAGAGGAGAATTGAAAGTATTCATAGGTGGCTATTCTAACCACTTTTTAGTGTACCTATTGTCTTTTCTAGTTCTTATTATTTATGCTATATCTACTGCTCAAAAATAAATACCCATAATGAATTTTACGTGTTTTGTCACTGTTATTTAGAAGACATGGAAGATTACACTTCATATTAGGTGGAGTTCTGGACGGGCATGCATGAAGTGTGATAACTGTAATACGTAAAGTATAAGTTGGTCTTACAATGTTTTAGTGTGCAGTTTTTCAACGTAGCATTACTTATTAAACCATAAGTCGGCAAAAGAATCTCAGTATTACCCATCTTTCTGTAGTTTCTCGATACCTTTGTAACAAAAATTCCCTGTTTTAAGCTAAAGAATTCATCTAACTAAGAGCTAATTCCTCATCGTCCAGGTGACGTTGTTGAAAATTACTCGACTCATTTTTTATCAATTTCTCGAGCAAACTACGTACAAGGTCACTGCTTGAAAAATCTCGACTCCTTTTTTTGTTGAGTATTTTAGCGTTTGCTCGCCCTAATGTACGCAGCGGCCTAAGATTCAACTGCTTCAAAACAGCTAATTACCTCCACCAAGGAGGTTACGTTTTCGTAGAGTTTGTCTGTCCTTTTGTTGGTCTCTTTGTCTCTTTGTCTGTCACCAAGATAACTTAAAAAGTTATTGACGGATTTTGACGAAAATTGCGAGAATGGTTGGGTATGTTAGGAGGAACAATGATTACCTTTTGGTGAAGATCCGTCCATCCGTTTGTTTGTTTGTCTGACTCATTTTTCTCAATGCCATAACTCAAAAAGCTATTTACGGATTTTTATGAAATTCATATGAGTTGTAAGGTATATCACAAAAAGAAAATGACCAAATTTTGTGATGGGCCGTTTGTTCGTTCATTTGTTTGTCACTGTTTTTAATTTTATGCTTGTTAGCACAATAACTCAGATAATAATCAATGGATCTCTATGAAATTCATAGGGGTCGTTAGTAATGTTAAAAGACATAAATTGTTAAATTTGGTGCAGATCGGTTCGTTCATTTGTATCTTTGACTCATGCTTGTCTTAACGTTTATTAGCAGTATAACTCAAGAAGTTACGAACAAATCTTTTAGATAATTACACAAGCTGTTATTGGTATCAAAAGGCACACATGATTTGATTTTGGAGTTGATATAAAGAAAATTATGGTTTCAGAGGCGATGTGAATGTTTTGCTACCGTTGTCTCTCTTGGCGGAGGTATGCGCTCCCAGAGTGCTCTAATTAACACTGTTTTGCGAATTCTACAATCGTAGGGCTCTCAGTTACTTCACAAGTTCGGCGTCCTTGAATATCATAATCTCAAATATTTCCCACAATTTCTCTTATTCTTCTTAATACCTCTCGTTTGCAGTAAATCCCAAAAAGAATCTTTGCACTGAAGCGTTGAATCGTTAGTGTGCGTATAACGTACAAAGTCACTAAAAACTTTGCCTGCGAACATGGTTTCTTGCGTCTCGTTCTGAGGTTAATGTTTATTCACCAGATTCTCTACATATAATGAGTCCCCACTCAGTCCCGAAATGATAAGAATTTAGCTTAGAGAAGATACAAGAAAAATTAAAATAATGCAGAAGTGAGAGCGACATTGGTTTGGCGCTATGATGAAGTTCAGAGCTAATTACCTCTGTTAAGGATGTTATGTTTTCGTCCAGTTTATATGTTTGTCTGTCTGTCACCAAAATAGCTCAAAAAGTTATGAACAGATCTTGACAAAATTCGCATGGATTGTTAGGTATGTTAGAAAGAACAGATGATTAACTTTCGGTGAACATCTGTTCACCCATTGTTTATTCGTCTGCCTCTTTCTTCTTAATACTATAACTAAAAAAGTTATGGACGGATTTTTATGAAATTTACATGAGTTGTTAGGTATATCACGAGGACTAAATGATCAAGTTTTTGAGACGATGTGTTTATTCATTTTTTTTGTCGCTGTGATTAATTTTATAATTGTCAGCAAAATAACTCGATAAGTTATGTGGGGATCTGAATGAAATTTACAGGAACAGTTAGTAGCTAATGTCGAAAGACACAAATGATTAAATTTTGGTAATGAATGGTTGGTTTCTTGTGAGTTTGTATAATGTTTGTCACAATGTTTGTTTACAGCGTAACTCAAAAAGTTATGAACGGATCTTCAACAAAATTGCAGCAGCTTGAAAGGCACAAATGATTAGATTTGAATGCTGTTAGAAAATAAATCAACGCATCAGAACCAGTTTGAATTTTTCATTTCTTTTAGCTTGCTTGGCGGAAGCTTGCACTCTCATAGTGCTCTAATTAAAGACTGCAAAGGTCATTTCGTAGGTACCGTGGAAAAAAGATATTAGATGCGATAATGTAACTGATGATGACTATTGAGCAGTAGTTAAGAAAGAACTAATTGCGTATACTCATACGAAATCCTTCGGGAAATAAAATCATTTTGCCTGGGAAATCCACACATGGAAAGTACGCTCTTAATTCCCCTTTTATGTAACGCGTGATGAACTTGCTATGAATGCAATGCTTTCGGTAATTTCGAACTATGCCTACTGGTAAAATTTTATTACGGTGATATTTCTGCTCCAGACCCGTTACCTTTGAGTTATATTACGTCACTTTCTGCGACACCGATCAGGCAATCCTGGCGAAAATGCAGAATGAGGCAACAAATCCTTCCAAGTTTTGCAATTACCCTCCCAAGTCTTTTTTTGTTACGTTGTCGTTTTTCAAAGGAACGCAATTATGCCGATTCATGCTCTTTTATACTGAATTAGTTAGTTAGTTATTATTGTTCACCATGTTTGATCTGCAATTTCCAACTGGTTATACTGTGCACTATACGTACACTGTGCCTGCCCAGTACCACCATAAACACGACATGGTCATTCGAAGCTGTTGCTCAAGGAGCTATGTCGAGGTTCAGCCAGTCCATATTCTAGTTAATTGATGCCGGTCGAACAGATTGGCAAAAATCATGTGACGCTGATTTTTGCTGTTGTACATAGCTGAAAGTCTGTCGCACCACTAGGCGAAGCACCTATGTAGTTTACCACAGTTTTTTTTATCACAATTCATCTGTTAGGAAGATTCTCTCGTCGTCTGATGTTAATTTTCACGAAAAAGATGTTTCCATCGCTCCTCATTGAAACGCAATTGGTAGACGGGAGTAGGACTCATTCTCAGTGTCATTTATTTAATTGCGAATTGGGGTACAGCTTCTTCTCAATGTGCTTTACGAACACTACGGAATGCCGATAGCGTCGAAAGTACTCAGGTTCGTTCACATCGCGTCTCAGTTTAGTCCTATATAAGTGAATAAGAAGTACAGAAACGACATTAGAAAAGGAAATACGTTTTTTATAGGGTGAGAATTTCTCATCAAGAGCCACAAAAAATTACTATGGAAGTTACAGAAGTACATGCCTTTGTTTGTACGCAGTTGACGGCTACAAGCTGTTCGGGCAGCACGCGTACAAGAAGCTCGACCAGCCCGCAACCCAAGCAACTGCCTACGGCGCCTGTCGCAACGGCGGTGCAGAGCTGCCGGTGGTGAACACCCCAGAGAAGGTGGAGGAATTCAGGCGCGCCGTGGAAGCCTCAGGTCAGAGTTAATGTTAACTTAGGTGTCCGTATAGCTCCGGCGTAAGTAAGCTTTCTTGTCGCGCCACAACCTAACCTAACCTACTTACCTACCTAATCTTACCTTACCTAACGTGACCTAACCTAACCTTAGCTAACCTAACCTTACCTAATCAGTGATACAGCGAGCAGCACAGCACACGAACTTGAACACCGCCCGCACGCACATCGATGCCCCTACACAGAATCGTCGCAAACGCACATAGCGCATGGCGAGTTTGACATATGTGCGACCGGATAGTTAGCAGTATTTGAAAGTGTTACCGAGTAGAAATAAAGCATGGGAGATGGAGTGACGAATATTATTAAGATCATTTCGACAGCTACAGGAATACAGTAAGCCCTTCAATCCCGCATGATCCATTATAATTAGTTAGCCTTAATTTTTCTCAGATAAAAACTAGTGTCGCATGTAGTGCCTGGTTCCAAGTAGAAATAAGAACTGTTTACTGGTGTTGCAACGAAAACAATAACTTAGGGTACTATGTTTCTTAAAAAAACTTTGGCAAATGATCCCCTCTCGAGGTAGTACAGACTCCAAGAGGTGAAACGTATGAGGCAAAAAATTGAATAAACAACAAAATAAATTAAGAACACGGGCAGAAGCTGTATAACTTTCAGAAACAGAAAGTACAGCAGCATTTTTTTCTTACATAATTCTTCGCTTCGTGCAATCTAACCTATCAGCTGCTGCGCTTTGTCAAGTCGGAATGGATTTAGGAGAGAAAGCGTGTCGGAGACATGGAGTGAAGAATTCACTGACGCATTAGCATGTTATTTGTTTTGTAAGGTTTCCTGTCTAACACATGAATTGATATTTTGCGTTTATTGCCCAATGTGCTATACTCAGACACCGCACAAATGAACACATTAACTGCTAAATGTGATCTCACAATCTCGATTAGTCTACAACTACTACCCCTATAGCTGGCGTTCCCAGCCCGGGCTGTGCGGTATGACCCTCTATGGGGCACGAAATCTTGGATTATTTCTATAGCATTCAAAGATCAACGTAGAGTTTGTGGCAAAAATCAGACTAAATTTCATTCTTTATCATCATATAAGTTATTCATTTGTAGTGCTTGCGAGAAAATATTAAAAGTTTTTTGAGGTGTCGGGTATGAAAAAGTTAGGCCCACTGAGATATCGAGCGGGAAAGTCCAGACGTGATGCATATGGCATTTGTACATTACAGGCGGATGCACACGAGAGACAAATATTGTCATGCCTCGCGACAAGCGTTCGACAAGACTGTAGGGAACAAAAGCTATACTGGAAGGAATTTCAATGGATGGATGAAGAGAAACCGTGCTCCTAGTCTATGAGCAAATAACCCTATACCCATTCAGAAATCATCGTCGGCATCACCGGTAATTATCGACACTACAAAACCGCCAAAAGACGAAAATCAACATTAATTATAGTCTTTGTTTCGTCGGGATATGTCCGCTTTTCTCGTCCATAACACGGCTCCGCACTTCTCCGAACTTCGTCGGGACGCGTAGCTGAGAAGACGAGTGAGAACATGACCTACACTCTTGGCAAAAACATGCGAGCGTTTAGCTCCAGGCGGCGGGATTCGAACCTGCTTCACCGCGTGGCTCGCCTGCTCAACTTGAAACTCCACTACTCTACCACTGCCCTACTGGGCCACCTGCCTGAGAACAGTTCAAGTTGTTTATAGAACGTAAGACCACTTCGACATGTCTCCTTTGTGTGGTTGTACCCTAGAAATACGACGCCTTCTCTTGTATACCATGTAGCGTTTGAATGAGTTCTTATAATGATTCTATGAATGTTAAATGAAGTTTATTATCAAACTAGTGGACCCGTGCAAGAAAAAATTCACGCAATAATCGATATTTTTAATAATATAGGCCTGTGCGGAATCTTTTCTGAATTGCATCATTTTCTTAATTGATTCATAGTCGTTGTGTCAACTTTAGGTCCTTTTTTCTATGACTTGCCGCTTCCACATTTTCCGGCTTACGCTTATCAGCAGCTTTCATTCACTTCTGTAACGTTTCTGTTTCAAGTCTTTCTTGACTGTATCGCATAGACGATTCATCTCTCACCATTCGTAGCACGTCTTCGCTCTCGAGACTGTAGTAGTCTCGTACTTCTTATACGCTCCCAATCTTTCCTTCTTAATTAGATGTGCGTCTTCAATATAGTGAGAGGCAGAAGTAAATCTTGAGTAAAACACTGCAATCAACTTGAATGTAACTCCAGCCAGCTTGCATACATGTAAGTGCTCCGTAGCAAGATACGGTTTTGCGAACTTAGATTTGCACCGTCAGAGAACGATACTGTGAGGGATGATATGCGTGATATGGAGCTGGAGGAACACATGGTAATGGACAGAAATACATGGAATAGCAAGATCTGCTTCAGCGACCCCCTTTGAACAGGGACAATACTGCTGTAGAATAAGAGAAAGACAGTAAGCCAGAAGAAATAGTTGTCTACTACCCGTGAAGAATCATTATCTCGTGAGTTGAAATTGTCGAGGCAGAAAAAAAGACTGACGTCTTGAAAATCGAGAGAGCAAAGGTCGTACACGTTGCATGTTAACAGACTTCAAACGAATAACGAGTAACGAAGAGAGCGGTAGGGGGAGTCCATTAGGAAAGTGGCGGGGCGTGAATGATGTGTGAATGAACTGAAAAGTTGCTAAAAAAAATTCCCACAAAGAAAGGCCTAAATACAGATTGCGAATGATTTATTTTCGAAGATTCTAAACTTATGTATTCATATACTGTAATTTTAAAAATTCAAATAAGGGATAAGACGAATATTAGCCCGAAGATTTTGCGATATCCACCAGTGACATAGTGTCTAGATATGGTGTGTAGGATGACTTAGGATGGACTTGCTACTACTTGGCATACACGGGCTACGTTAAGCTCGCTATGCACGAGTCGGAACATGGAAGCGCTTCATGTTCTTGGAACAGATATTTCTGTGCGCGTGATAACGGATAAATCTATCAAAATAAATCGATTCCAATCATCTGCAGTTGCGAATTGAAACTCATTAGAAATTCAGAGAGAGATTCAAACTGATCAAGTGGCCCTCGCTGTAGCGGAATGGCTTCCGCAGCTCGAAGTTAAAACAGTTTTTCAATACAATAATATAAGATCAGTCGAAGGAGCATACACAGCAGCGTGATGGGAAGGACAGGAAGAAACGTTCCCATGTTTCGATTCTCGTGTGCAACACACATGAGGTCAGCCGGCGCTTGTGAGGATTAAGGGACAGAGGCTGCTTATGGGGTAGGTTAGGTTGAGAAACTGCATTAGGTCGAACTGAAGTAAGTTATAATAGCGTATGTTAGGATTGCTTCATTTAAAAAGTGAGATTATAAACTAACCGTGGAATTTCCACGGGTCCCGCTAGTATACTAACTATAGTATTGAAGAGAGTTGCGCACCTTCAATTGGAAGGCGGCTCAGCAGTGCAATTATCCTACTTTTTTTCTTCCTGCCGAAAAACAATTCCGTAGATTTGTATTATAATAATTCTGCTTGAGGCTCCATCAGCACGTACGTCCGTTCGTCCATGTGTCTGTACGTTAGGCTTGATAGTATTAGCTAGGGGAAAATTTAGCTTGCCAGAAGTTTTGCTTTTTGCTGGAAAATAGTTCAATAATCGCTGTCTTCTTTCTTGAATAAATTTTCAGTCAGCTTCGACGTAAGGAAATGAAGTTCATTTTACACATATTGCTCAAACCGTGCCAATTTTCATATCTTGTATTATTCACGCTGCTGAGATAAAAAAAATGGGAAAATTCTTAATCAGAATACAGTGCAAAGCGAGCTGTGCTGAAATGCTTAATTCTAAAGCATTATTGAACTGAAAGCGCGATGTTTAAAGAAATAACAAAAACTGACAAAAAAAAGTGCTTGCGCCGACATGACTCAATTATTGAAAAAATGGGCAGAGCCTGTTGCATCTTGTCGAAAAGCCATCGCACATAAAGTTTAAAGCAGCCACGGGTTCCGCTCTTGAATTGGAATCGTCAAATACACCGATGAAAGATTGTAAAGTTTCAAATGTGAAAGTTTAAATAATGCTCTTCTGACGATGAGCAATAAAGGTTGTCGAAGGCATGTAAATGTAGATGAAAAGCAGTGAGAAAAGTACCTCCGAAAAGTAAGAGCGCTATATTTGTTTTTATGCTGTCTTTGTGTCTAGATCATGATATGCAAGGGCGAAAACTTTGCTGGTAAAACATCTGCTAGATCTACCGGTGATAACCATAGTGTTAAGAAAGGTCGTGTTGGGTGACTTAGGATGGACGGGCTGCGACATGGCCTTAGCGAGTTACGTGCAATAATATTAGACAAGCCGAAGCTGCATACACAGCAGCGTAATGGGCAGGATAGGGACAAACGTTGCCATGTTTCGATTCCCGTATGCAGCAAGCTTGAGATTAGACGTAGTACGTAAGGAGTAAGTGACGGGCGCCATCTATTGGGTAGGTTGGGTTGAGGAGCTGCATTAGATCGAACTAAAGTGAGCTATAGTAACGTAGATTATGATTGCTTCATTTTATAATGTGAGAACATTAACTACTCGTGGAATTTCCGCGGGTTCCGTTCGTTAGGCCGGCTGCACACTAACAACTTTCGTTGTCGCTAGCAGCCTAGACGCAACTTAGCTTATCCGACTGCGCAGCCGTGGCCGTGACTTCAGCATGACGTCTATGAACATCGTGGTGTAATTCTTAAAATACCAATCGTTGTGAACNTTGTCGCTAGCAGCCTAGACGCAACTTAGCTTATCCGACTGCGCAGCCGTGGCCGTGACTTCAGCATGACGTCTATGAACATCGTGGTGTAATTCTTAAAATACCAATCGTTGTGAACACCAACCGCTCATAATTAACAGCGATCGTTGAAAGTTCAATATTGCCACTCGCTAGGGTGTTGAAATTGCAGTAGCGACTGAAATATTTGAAAATTTTAGAAGCAGCTAAATTTTGTTCAAGCTGAAGCCGTGCCGTAGCTACGTACACGGATAAGTTGAGTTGCCTCGAAGCTCCTAGCGGCAACGAAAGTTGTTAGTGTGCAGCCGGCCTTAGATATTATATGGTCAAAATGAAAACAATCATACCTTGCTCATCTTTTAAGGTGTTATAGGTGACCCTGTGCCTTCAGCTTGTCCTCTTGGAAACTTTTCGCCAGCCGTAGCTGACACCACTACTTCACTAGCTCGTATGAAACTGCAGACGTTACAGTAGTTCGAGCTTTATACGTCTGTCTCTATAATCCCCTTGATGACATTATCCACAGTATGCAGTACGTACCAATGCAGTCTATATAAACTCTACCTTATTATTTCAGAAGCATCTTGAATTTCCCTCAATAATTCCAACTGTACACTGTCCCATATATACTTCTACTCTCAGTACATAACAAAATCCTGTATTCGCATAACTGGCAAGTGTTCTCTGATAGCTTCAATCGTATTTACAAATTTCATGACAGACTGCAGCGTACAGAGGATCAAGACGGCCATTTACTCACATTTTCTTCGGATCATTGGTGCAGGTAGTGATGCTTCTAGACATTCCCCCAACCTGTGCTGCCTTACCTTTCATTTCCTTACACTTATGTCAGGCTACTATTATATGTGACAGCCCTGCAGACAGCGACTCGCTAGTCACGCAAGCTAAATGACTCGTGACCTGTGGCCCGCGAGGCACAATAATTGCGGATTGAGCTGACCTCCAGTCCCCGTGTATAACAGCCCTTAGAGTCAGTTTTTAAGCTCGTTGCAGTTCAGTGGTCTGAACCCATTTAGGTATATGAATTACAGTCATCTGCTCATTCTTTCATCACCATTATCATATAAATAAGTTTTTTTTAGCTAGGCTACCGGGTCGGAGGGTTCTATTAATTTTTTTTAGAAGTTATATGTTTTCACCATGTTAACTAGAAAAGGTGTAGGCCAGGCTGCTCAAAATATTCGGTGTTGAGCTGGGTAAGCCCGTTGGAAAGCACCTCACCCTAATTTTTCTGATCCGGCTTGTCGGGCCACAACACAGCAGAATAGGCACTGCAACAGGCGGCGAAGAGCGCCCTATTAAGAACGTTTCTGTGCAGGGCTGCAGCACGTTTGGGTTCCCTGTATGCGAGGCATTGTGAGTGGATCGACTAAACTATACAGTGAGCTCTACTCTGGAAAGTGGTTCTTTGCTAACGGTAAGTTTTGCCTGCTGGGGCTGGTCCCTCATTTGGCACAAATTCGCATATTATTTTTTTTATTTACGTTGATTGCTAGGGTATCTCACATGAAGAATAAACAGTAAAACCAACGTAGTAATTGAATACTTATTTTACAAACGTTTCGGATCACAAAGAATTTATGATCAGTGCACTGGAAAATACAAATGAAAGTGTCTCTCGCCCAACGTTTGGTCTAGCGAATCAGCAAGTTTGCTTGGTGCGCATAACTGCTGTGAGGGTACTTTCCTTAGGGTAGGGGGCTCAGGTCATGGAACCTTCGGCTACAAGCGCCATATACTTCTTAGCGACCCTTGATCGGCTGCAGCTGCATTTACTCCTTTAGGACCAGTTGGCACCGACCAGCGTGTGTAGGTTTCCCAAAGAAGAGTGCAGTCAAAGTTGGGTTACCAAGGCTTTAACTTTACTATTCTGATAGTTGTTAATATGCACAAGCGTGTTTCATATTGTTACTTCTGAGTTTCCTAATATGTATATACTTTCGAAGAACGTGAAACTTATAATTTTTTTGTTTGGATTTTAATTTATAGAAGAAACTGGACAGTCTCTCGTTGCCGCTACAACGTTTACGCTAGGCTGTGTAGTGTGTATGCTTTTGATGCTGGGTTTCTGCCTTTCCAAAGTTTTTAGGAATGTGTATTTGTATAGCATTATTAGAATCGGAAAGAACTTTGAATCTGCTTTATAGAAGGAAAGCAACGGCGAATAATCCATAACATTCCCTATCAAGATTTTGTTTTCCCTGCGTAGCACTGTTCCTAGTGGCCTTTGTCATTACAGTGTGCTCTAAAGACATCAATCAATGGGGCAGCGTTAATCACCGGAGCCTAAATGGACATTATTTGGCTACGTTTCAAACAGTGCACATGTTTTTTTTTATTCATATAATTTTTCTTTATTGCACACGCTAATGCAAGGTATGCCATGGCAATAGGCTACTCGAACTGCTGCTATAATGTAAAGCTTACTCTTCAGCCTGATGGGAGAGATTCAGAAGTTGATGGTCCTCAGCCCTTACGCGCCGAACCAAAACTTGCTTTATCGCATGTGTAGCATATTTCTTAGCCATCAAGCAATTCTGTAACGTACTGTAGTCATTTACATAAATGCATATTTTTATTCCAGGTACGCAGCTCGAAGACCCATCCATCATTGGAAGCGCTGGCAGCACGAGCGCGTGCTTCAGCTTCGACGCCTCCTCGTCTGCTCCGGTAAACAACCTGCAAGCGTGCTCGGCTGAACTGCCCGTGGTGTGTCAGCGAGATTATTAGGATATTTGCATCAGCTTCGATATCCTCCCGTCAGTTAAAGTGAGCAACGGCAACAGTGTATGGGTCAACTTCGGCGTGGTGTATTAGTGAGACTGTTAGAACGTTGGTGTACCCATCGCTAGAAATGATGGCAAAAACATAGGTACTCGGGGTGAATGAAAAGTACTGAACTTCCTAAGCTGCTGCTTGCGGTACCAACTGCATGGTATCCACCAACTGAATAACTAACCTCGAAGATCACCGACCTCTCGTATTTTTCTGTATTCTACACCGGTGAAAATATTTTACCATCACTCTAACAAACACGAAACTAGACCTGTACTTATATGATATACGGAGGCTGACTGCGTTTCATTAATCTCTCCTGCATAGAGCTCCCTTCCCCTGCTACGCCCATGGCTGTTAGTTCTCCTGTAGGAAAAATTGATGTCAGGTAAGGAGGAGATCCCGCACGCACTATTAAGTGCTGCAGATCTGGGGAAATTGGAGATGTAAAGTTAATCATGTCATGAAATATGGATTACCGTGGCTTTCAAGCTTCAGTCGCTAGGAGTTTGTGAATTCTGGAGGAGGAGTTCGTAACTGTGGAGGATATTGCTCCCAATATAGATATGTCGAGACGATTTTCAAATGCATTGATTGACTCTGTACGAACAACTTCGGATGATAATCTATTCTAAGTATTCTCTATGGAGTACGGTAAAAACTGCTGACTGAGAGTAGTTCTTCGATCTTTATATGCTTGAGTTTATGGCCGTTGTTTCGTAAGCGCTCATTTTCATCGTTCTCCAAGAGTTCCGCCGTAGGTAAGTCGTTGAAGCCATTCAAATACTTGAATGTGTCTATTAGTTGGCCCCTCAATCGCCTTTGCTCCAAGGAGATGAGTCCCACTTCTTTTAAGTGACACTGGTATGACTTGCTTCGCAGCTGAGGTATCAACTTTGTTGCTTTGCGTTGGATTTTGTCCATCTTGTTAATATCTTTGCACTTAGATTTGAACCGCAAATTCTAGATGCGGGCGCACTAGTGCTTTGTACATAGGAATTATTATGTCCTTTGATTTGTACTCAAAATTCCTGTTAATGAAACGTAGTACTCTGCTTGCCCTTTTGACGCTTTTGTCAAATTGGTGAGTGTGTAGTAAATTATTTGTGGTAGGTAGTTATTCCCAAGCCGCGTTGTTGGATGACAGTCGCTAGTTTTATCCCATTCATTTCCAATTTGGCCGGGGGGTTATCCAGTTCCGGGCCAACGTGCATGATTGAGCACTTCTCGACATTAAAGCTCATCTGCCAAGTTGCGGACCAGGTTGTGAGGCGGTCTAGGTCTTGTTGGAGCTCAATTCTGTTACTGGCAAGATGGCATAGTTTAGTGTCAGCAGCAATTTTCCTGCAGATGTAAAGATCGAGATCATTAATGTGAATAATGAACAGAGGGGGCCAAGCACGCTACCTTGAGGACGCCTGATGAGACTGGCGTTCAGGGGCCCGTGTCACCTTGCAGTTTCACTCGCTGCTGTCTACCAGTAAGCCAAGAGCGGATCTGCCGTGAGTAAACTCCCGGCATTGCATGGGCTTTTATTTTATTTTTTATTTTCATTAACCGTTGACAGGGAATTTTGTCAAATGCCTTTCCAAGTTTAGGTAAACGAGGTGCATATTACTTTCATTGATAATTCGCCTGGCTACTTTATTCCATTGAATTCATGGAATTGTGACAGTATAGTGTAACTAATTGTCTGTTCTTTATTTTTTACACCGACTGTACGTAGAACTTAGAGGAACACCGACACTACTTCTCTGTTGAAAAAATTAGAGAACACTCTGAAAGCGTATACCTCCTTATAGCAATGTAGTGATATTAAAAATTCAAATTGAACTTGTATCCAGGAATCCTTTTTTTAGCACAACTTAAAGTGGTCATTTATTCCTCATAATATTCTTAGAAGCTCCTGTAATTTTCGTGAAACTCCTTCCGCAACTTTTTGAGTAGGTAATGTTCTGACAAACAAAAAGGCAAACACGGAATCGGATGAACAACTCATCTCCAAAAGTTGGTCAGTTGTGTCTCTTAACCATCCTAATAATTCCTCCAAGTTTCATTAAGATCCGTTCCTGACTTTTGGGTTATGTTGCTGACAGTTGCTCGGAACATTCCAAACGTTCCCTGCTAATTTGAAGAAAATCTTGTTGTAACGTACTCAGTAATGTTGCCAAGAAAAAACAGGTAGACAAACTGTCGCTTAAACGGATCTTCACCAAAAGTTAATTATCTCTTTTTCCTGATACGCCCAATACCCCAGTAAATTTTATGAGAATCTGTCCATAACTTTATGGGCCATCTTGGTGACAAATAGTCAACTATCATAGTTCGACAAACAGAGATCGGCTATGTTGAGTGTTGGAGAGTTCCCTAAGTAATAACAGAGGATTTGAGGATTTAGAGTCTCACATTCAAGGGTCGTCTCTAGGAGAAAAAGCAGAGACAAGTGAAGTACCCCCAGAAAACTTCTTACAGGCTATGTAGAATCGGATTAAAACGTAACCTACTTGGCAGAGGTAATTAACACTAGGTGATTAACGCAGTTGCACTGCAGATTTTAGGCCCCGTTTTGCAAAGAATGTATTGCAGTGCTTTAGTACAGCACTATAATGTGAACACAGTAAGTCCATGGACGACATGCTGGCTGATTGTATATTTAGCCGTAATTATAAGTCTTTACCGTCGGATTCAGGCGATCAACTCTTCCGTGACCTTAGAGTCGTCCTCAATTGCAAAGTTCAGGTACTAAAATAGGGTAATGCGACACTAACAAGGCCTGTGGCCGTCATAGTAGTAGTGCCCAGAATTTACCGCCTGTTGAACAATCTGTTCTCGAGATAGGTTGATTCACTAGGAATCTTATTTTTAGGATAAAAAGAAGCACCAACGTGATCACAAACATTATTAAAAACCAGACGTTTCGGATTTTTAAAACTCCATCACCAGTGTTTTGAAATGACAAAATTCGGATTATAAAATGTAGTTAAGACTTAAGAATAACAAAATACATCCATCATCGGTACCTAACCTTCAAAGATCTATGAAATGATGGAGAGCTTAACAGCCGATGCGCACTCGTTTAGCTGAGGCTTACGTTTAAAAATGTACAACGATTCTAAAATGCGGAGATCAGCCGTGGTTTGGGGCGTGTCTAAAATAGAAAAATTATTGCTCCTAAAAACAAGGTCACTATTGATACATTGGTCACCGATGGAAGATTTTAAAGGTTTTGTTTAAAGTTGACCAGTTCGAAAAGAAGTTCCTCTGGGTTGGGCGTACCCAAGAAGCAAAGAATGCAACGGGACGACTCAATAGGACTAAATAATACGTAGCCGTGACCGCACGTAGCAAATTTACATCACATCGACGAATCGAAGTATTTGAGTGTGAGACCTCAGGCCTTCGTATGTTGTTTTCTTGAACACATCACCGTGTTTTTTCGAATAATTTCATTCAACCTCCCGCTCATGACTGGCCAGCTACTTGAGCAGCAAAATATCGTAAAATGTTGTCGCCAGGTACAGAAAGTTCGAGCAATAGGCTAACTGTTACTGTGGTCTCTCTCGCGTACAGAATTGGCTATAATGGTGCTTATATTTGTTGGTAAGGGATAAATATGTTCTGTGAAGAGCACTGTGAACTGAATATGAAGTGTAAATAGGGCTTTAATCAAGAAAAAGAAGTTGAATCAGGTCGCCGAAAGGGAACAAATTCGGCACTAATGCTGTGAAAGTTTCCACCAGCATGCACTGCAATTTTCTATAGATAATTGTTAAATTAGTGTATATTTCCTTAATTTAATTATACGCTAGAGATGAATTTCGTAATTTTAAGACGAATATTCTGGTTAAATTAGTTAAAATACTCCTAGGCTGCTCAGCCATAGATTCGTCGATGATGACATCACTTTTTGGTGCTAATTTCTCTTGCGTCCTCCCGTTACGGTCTTTGCTTCGTGGTACGCGTATTCAAACGTCCTATTTATTAATTAAGTCTTTAACTACTGGTGCAATTGCTAGTTAAATGTGTAATTGCAAGCTTATTTTATTGAAATATGAACGTAGAACAACGCATTCTAAGAAGTTTTTACCAATGAGTTTTGCGTCGGAAATTTGAGCTCATAATGGTTTTTAGAACACGATCGGCCGATATTTCTGGAACACAGATGATCGTACCCCCACATTACTGGAACGCGCATTATGCATTATTCCACTGATGGCTGTGGTGCTGTTTGTTAATAGGAGGTGGTCTATAAGTAATGGTTTTTAGTTGACATGACGCCGCCATCTAGAAGGGAGCCTCTTAATATTATTCATTAGCTACAGCGTGGCTTTCTCATTTAGGCATGGCAAGCAAGGTCTGGTTCTGCTAATATCGAGATTTAGGATTTCAAAGTATTTTTCTTTTACATTTCTGTTTAAGAAAAATACAATTTGCAGCGATAGTGCACTTGCCGTAATGGTGGATCCTATTCTCTCGTGCTAAACCAAGGGGAACTTTGAAGTCCTATATCTCGAAAAGTAAGCATTTGCGGCGGAAAAGTTGTTCATGGAAAACATCTTTGTGCCTTTTCCTACCAAAATGTCAACAAATGTACTGAATTTCAGTGGAGTGTTGTAAAAATTATCGAAGTTCTAATATTCATCTTGGAAGAATTCCAACCGCAGCAATACTTCTTGCGCTTCCTATAAAATTGCCGGTTTCGTAGTGAAGTTCATTTTACACCAATAATTTCCAGCGATTTTCACCATTTCCTCATGACTTGCTATGTTCACTTTGCTCGTGGGTTATAGCATTTTTGGGTATTATTTTACTTTCACCCACATACGATTTTCATGGTTTTTATTGTGTTTACTATCCAAATTGGGTAAATTTAAGATAATTTACATGACTCAAATTTTCGTCCCAAATCCTTAGTTTTCGAGATATTTGACTTCGAAGTTCCCATTGTTTTCCTATGGGAGAAAATTACACTGTGAAAATAACATCGGTATGCGTGGTTGTCTTCAGTAATCTAAAACAATCGAAGAGAATTTACGGGAATATATTTTTCGTCGCAAATTCCTACTTATCGAACTTTAGCGCACTTTCGGTAACACTTCTATTAGATATAATTTTAGTTCATAACTCAATAAACGCGGCTCCCGATAATAATGCGATCAGCTGCTTGGATGTAAAGAAACCCAAATGCGGTTCCCACCCAAACTTCAGTTTTCTCTCATAGATTCGTGCGCATTCTCTCATTTTCTTCTTATTAAAGAATTTCACACTGTAAACAAATCAATTGCATTTTTGCGAAAACTCTTGTGTGTTGAACTCTTGTAAACACTGCTCTGATTTTGCCAAAAAAGTGTGAAAATGTTTACCGTCAGACCGTTCACTCAGCATATGCCGTTACTCAACTTTCGCACGTATTATATTGGCCCGATTTATAACTGAAAATTCTTTACAAGCGTAGGTCATTTCATGTAATAGGAAACAATGCTCATTTTCTTCTATTAATGTATGGTATCGGGATATTACGTGTTCCGGCAGTGCATGATACGTGTTCCGACAGTTGTTATAGCTTGGTAGGCACGCATTTGCGGCGGAGCTATTATTTTAAAGTTTACTTTCGGTTAGGTTATGTTGGATTTGGTTACGTTAGGTTATGTTTCTACTGGATCGTTACAAAGCCTGTGATGACACTGGCTATTTTCTTCCATAGGAAAACAATGGGAACTTCAAAGTCAAGTATCTCGAAAACTAAGGATTTGCGACGAAAATTTTATTAATGTTAATTGTCTTAAATTCACCCTATTAAGATACATGAAAATCGTGAGTTTGAGTTAAAATTTACCCATTCTTTGTGGCTAAAGTCGTGGCTACGATGCCCAATAAGGTTTGGGCATTTAGTTTGAGTTTTTTCAAGGGAAGGTCCAGTGTCGAATGATGTTCAACGAAATTTCGAGAGCAGGGGGTACGGTATCATGATAAAATGTTAGGTCATAGTGCATAAACTGCACTTCTGGATTTTCAATATTTCCAAGAAATTTTGCCATTGAATTAGTATTGTGGGATACTAAAATGAACATTTTGGGTGGGGGAAACATTTTTTGAGGTACAACGGGGCTGTTACCCATAAGGT
>LQNS02277097.1:17871563-17892089 GCA_001587735.2 Parhyale hawaiensis
AGATGCTACATCCCCTGCGGAGAAGGCACTCGGGACCCTTGGGTGCGTGATGCCCAAACATATTGTGGCAGGGAAAGGGCCCGCCACAATATGCCCCTGAGGGCTGTCCAGAATCTAAAATATGGTAACGGGAATAACTGGGATTCAGTGTCGGAAACTGTGAGCACAAATCTAAGGACATAGTCATTCCTCTGCTCAAAGCACTCGTGCGCCCACATTTAGAATTCACAGTTCATTTCTGGTCGCACATCAGTGCAACGATGTCGATAGAATGGAAAGAATCTAACGCGGAGCAACAAAACAGCGAAACGAGCCTTCGTGTGTCGCCTACGGGATATGGAATNCGCTAGCCCCCTAAAAATTTAGGACGTAATGCCCCCATACCTGAAGACACTTTTTGAGCAAAAAACAGAAAATTGATAATTTTGACCATTTTCGCCTAAACGATCCCCTTAAAGAACTGTCTTCCTTCTTGACACATTAAAGAACTGTCTTCCTCCTTAATATACGCATGCAAGCCTGCCCAACTGGATTGCTTCTAACTCCTGCAACAAGATTTAAAGTGGCCAAGCAAAAGTTCCTGCTTGCAGTTCTGGGGAAGTAGATTGGAACTATTTGATATCTCGACAAAACTCGCCCATATTCGAGCTTAGGTACGTCCACCTAACTTGAAGTTTGTGGAACATTATGCAGGAGCTTACTTGACCACTTTCAATGCATAGTACAATATTGTAGTACAGTAGTTCGTAACGGCCACATTTCAGATGAGATAGCTGGTAAACATGACTACTTCTTTTCGGCAGTCTTGCATGTAGTCTATCAGAGGAGGCAACTGGAACTGAAGAAATAGTGGAAAAGTCGACGCTTTTATCTGAAATTTCGCCTTAACTTAACTCGACTTGGCAGAGCTCAGCGATGGCACCTCTGGTATTCGCCACGTTTGGCCAATTATATCCAGAGTTTAGTTGCCAAATTGGAAGGAACGCGATTACAAAGATAGAAATATTTATTACTTTAAGCTTTCAACTAGAACATTGGTAAAACTTTCCTTAAATATACTGGTCACACGTGTGAATTGCAAAAAATGATTTTAACAAATGTCTCCAATTGTTCAGCCCGCTGCACACGTAACTACTTCTGTTGCCATCAGCAACCTAGAACCTCTCAGGGGGCATAGGATGGGCCTTGGTGTTCCGCCCCTCCACGCAGACGGGGACCTCCCTTTTATCTACTGGTGAGAAACACAAAATGAACAAATAAAAGGAAAACCACGGTTTGGTGTTACCGGACGCTGACTGCGTTGGTTCTACCTACACTGCACATTGTGATGTAAGAAGAAAATATCTCTGAAGTAATAAAAAAGATGTCAAGTAGGTATATACTGACGGTACCACCACGAGAAGGTGCAGTTTAGCTTTAATACAATTATACGAATTGTATCCCAGAGATCAAATCCTTGTCATCAGTAGCAAAACGTCCCTTCACCAATTATAACCAAACACTTCGTACGTACCAGTAAACGCTTGGTAAACGGGTGATTCGTAAAATCCTTGAACCACCGGTATAGATGTGGGTAGTCACTTTGTCTCACACGTGATCCATGAAGAGAGTTTCTAGTAAGAGGGGATGAGAGTCTTCTTTTTTGGTATTGCATGCCGGAGCAATAAGTTTAAAGTGGTAGGGGCTAAGGTAGGTTTGTCTCTGAACAGGACCGGGGCCACCTTTAAAGGGCTCGATTTCCTCTGTGAATGAGAGGGCTAGCCTATGTGTGTCCCATGGGGTGCGACTCTCCATAACGTAGCATAAGCGAACCCCAACCCTACGGACCACAAAAAGACCCAACCAATAAAAAGAGGTCGGTACAATCGCAAGCTGTGGTTAGACGAATAATACGAAAATATATCAAACTGAAGTTTATTCAATATATAAAAATACAAAAAAATATCAAGAATTAGAGGCTGCAAAACTTATGCGATAAAATTTATAACAAATGTATTGAAATATAAATTATTATTATTATCATATCTATAACACTTTTTTTTTACCTATAATAAAAGTATAGAACAGATCAGTTTACATCAATACCGTAGTAATAATTTACAAAAAAAAAAAATCAAACTTGATCCAGTAAGTAAACAAAATTTTTCTAGAAAACTACTGCAAATCTGTCTGCATCAATTGTTAAAATCTACAAAGGAGTCAAACCTAATTAAATGTGTGAAAGGCAAAGAAATATACAACAGATCTGTCCAGAATCTAGTAGTAGTAGAATTTTTTACTCGCGCTTCAGTGGCTCACTGTCTATATCGCGCCGAACTAATTCCTGTATTTAACCACAGGCTCGTGTGCCGACTAGGACGCGTTTTAAATTGTACATGATTTTCGTCTCTGCTTTTCTGCCGGTAGGTCTCAGAGTGGCGAGTGCGCTACTGACAGGAAAAAGGCGCAAGTTTAGCATCTCCAACCCCCGGGAACGGCTGAACGCTTTCGCTCAGCTACGCCGCACAGGGGAAGGAAACTAAATACAAGAAAGGTAGAAGTCTAGCGGGAATAGGTCAGCCATCTCGATCGGCAGCCCACCTTACGAAAGAGAACGGGAAGTATTGAGAGCCTACCTAACTTTACAAAACTAACCTTCTCAGCAGGAACTGCGGTCAGATGCAACATCCCCTGCGGAGAAGGCACTCGTGACCCTTGGGTGCTTGATGCCCAAACATAATGTGGCAGGGAAAGGGCCCGCCACAATATGCCCCTGAGGGCTGTCCAGAATCTAAAATATGGTAACGGGNCGTGCGCCCACATTTAGAATTCACAGTTCATTTCTGGTCGCACATCAGTGCAACGATGTCGATAGAATGGAAAGAATCTAACGCGGAGCAACAAAACAGCGAAACGAGCCTTCGTGTGTCGCCTACGGGATATGGAATTGGTTTCTCTCGAGCGAAGACGACATAGGAGGCAACTACTAGAAACATTCAAGTACTTTAATGGCACCAAGTACTTGTCTACAGCAGGACTTCTTGACTGAGACGTTAATAATCGCCTCCAACACAATGGCCACAAACTCAAGCATGAAGATCAAAAAACTACTCTCAGCCAACGGTTTTTTCCGTACTACATAGAGAATACCTGGAATAGACACCCCTGCGAAGTTGTCGCCGCAGATGATTATTATTATATATATTTTGTTTAACCTCCGTAGCCGCAACTCAGGCGTTTCAACCGAGAAACTACTTGTGCAGTATTCAAATACCGCATATTGGGTAGACGTGGTGGCCACATGCGCTACTACGGGCAGGGAAACAAGGCGCAAAGTATAGTAGGAGACACTCAAGTGGTCGGCCCCGTTTGTGTCCTTCCACACGAGAGAGACTAGAGATTTCCCGCGTACCAGGTCGGCTATCTCTATCGACAGCCCGCCTTACGGGACAGAAAGAGAAAAGTAGAGAACCAACCTAACTTTACAATACTAACCTTGTCAGCAGGAGCTACGGCCAGATGCTACATCCCCTGCGGAGAAGGCACTCGGGACCCTTGGGTGCGTGATGCCCAAACATATTGTGGCAGGGATATTGCCCGACCCAATATGCCCCTGAGGGCCTGTCGCCGCAGATTCAGTCATTTCACTCCAAAATCATCTTGACAAAAAGTGGGAGCATCATCCTCCACAGTTACGAACTCCTCCTCCATGAGTGTGAAACTTTTAACGGCCAAAGATTCTAAGCCACAGTAATCCATTACTTTCATGCTCCAACTAGCTTAACGTCTCCGAGCTTCAAGGATTGGCAGCAAATATTAGTGCTTGGGCGATCAACTCGTACACAGAGTTTATTCCCTACGTTTTTTTCTTCTTCAGATATGTCCATGAGCAGCGGGAGCGTAAGTCCCGGCTGCTCTCTGGGAATGGGCCCCTTGGTCCGCATATCGCAGTTATCTAATCTATTCTAAAATAGAAAATATATCAGAAAACATAGAATAGGTAAACATACGCATTTTAATGAAAGTCTAATAAATATCCGTGAACACACACAGACATACCTAATATATCAACTTATCATCTACAAAACGTCAAAACAACTCATAGCTACTCTCTACACTTGGAATACGACACAATACGGTGAACTAACCAACAGTATTGGTACTTCAGGCAGTGAAAGCGTTAAATAAACTTAAAACTAGAGAAGCTACTCCAAAAAAACGTAGCTCAGTACGGACGTGAGGTATATCGTCGTCAAGTCCCCCCCCCTCCCAAAAAAAAAAAAAAAAAAAAAAAATTTCCAAAGGTACCTAGACTGACGAACTGCACGTCTCACAACAGAGATTCTTCAACAGTATGGTTTCGTTATTATAAAGTAATTTGGTGCTGTTTAGATGTGACATAATGTATGGTGAGATTATTTTCATTTCGAAATGCAGAGGGTAGATATATGTATTTTGTTCGCCATTCCATATGTACCTTGCATCCAGTAGCTATCTTATGTACGTCGCTAAATAACGTATTATTCATATCAGTCATCAACACCATAGAATAAAGCACCAAGTGTATTCATAGCTATATGAACATGTTATACATAGATATGCATGTACCACTTGAACATACTACATATTCAAGCCTACAGGCAGATATTCAATCATCGCTTGAGCAGTTCTTGGAACGTAGACAACAGTGAAGTAAGACAGGAGGGTTCCACTGAAATACATACTTGTTTTCTGTCATATAGCGACGGCATGGGCCACTAGCCCAACAGTGTTTCAGCATAAAGTCTAGCTCCTGAGCCTTTCCTTGTAATACTTTAGTCTTAATCCTCTAACCAATTTCCTGTTTCACAAATGACTTTCTACACAATTCTACTACTACCAGAAACGGGTGTTTTATTCGTTATTACGTAAGCATACCTTCGCAGCAAGTTGTCATTATGCGTCACACTTAAGAGAGCAATGGGACCAGTGGCGGACAACCCATTTCTTCACACAGTTCGTCTGTGTTGCGCTAATGGACGCACAAACCCAGCGCAACGAACAGCAACACAGGAACTAACCGAATCATAATCTGCAGAATACGATGAATGGAAGCAACATACCAGGCTCAGTAATAGTATCACTGGCGACTCAAAAGTCGAATTATTATTGTTATATTGAAGACATGCCGGCCGTAGCCGATGGGTGCACGATACAACAACGATCCATCTTCAGAAACAGGAGCTTTTCACAAAGATCACGTTAACTTAGCTGTTGGTGTCTCGTTTCTTTTAGGATTCGCCCAAAGGTCGAAATCAAGCTTGGGCTCATCATATTGTTGGTAAACTTAAAGACTCCGTATTACCTAGCTAACCCAGTGTTAAAGATCCAAATACATACACCTGGTTCTGGTTAGGCCTATAAGCGAAACGCTCTCGTGCGAATGGAAAGCTGTGACCAATTATGATCTTTTTGCAAAAACATTCACTCATATGAGAGTTGCTGGCACGAAGGTAATGTCACAATACAGTATTTTGTTTCTCTCGACTACAGGGTTTTTCATATAGATAGTAATATACCATTACTGTTGTGTTTCAGAGCAGTATTAGGCAAACGTGACAGATTTACCATTTAAAGATGCAAAAAATGGGTCATGGAATGTAACCCACTTTATATAGGCTAATGCAGATACGTTCGATATACATACGAATTGACTTATGCGAGGTTTTTGAGACCGCAACCGTCGCATATGACGAGAACAAAATGCATCAACTTAGGATCAGAACATGGTAGGCAGTGGTCAGTGTGTGGGCCTAAACACATTACTTAGGAGATGAGATCATAGCATAGGAAGCAACGGTCGGTGTCTGAGGCAGACAACATAATACTTAGTATGTTAACATATGATGTAGCGAGCAGTGCCAATGGCCGGACACACACTAGGAGGCAATGATTAGCGTACAAACTCCAACACACAATAACCTGAAATTTGCTCCAGCCATGCCGCATAGTGTTGATACGGTCGGTGAGAGTCTTAAAGCTTACGCCCTTACTTGGTTAGTAAGAAGAAGTGGACACCACAAAACACAGGGATGAAAGCAGCTCTGATCACAACTAAATAAAGCATTTAAGGATCGGTGGGCCTTACACTGCCTACGGGCGTGACAGCCGAAACTGGAGACATTTGAAGCTGAGAACGTTTTCAAAAGTTAGAGCGCAGGATCAAAACGTTATAGTTAACAGCGCCCCGAAACCTTCAGTTTAACCTAGTACCTAGCTATAAGTTACAAACATATAAATGCTAGTAAAGTAAAAATAAAGTTGTGACACTCATTGAAGGTAACTTCAAGCACAAAGGATGACTTAAGCCCATAATGCCAAGACAAACATACATCTACCTACCGTCTTTTATAAGATCAAAAGACATAGATGTAGGATGACAGGACACATTACCTAATACAAAACACAGCTACTTCCATAACTAGAATAAATACATGCAAATAAAACGGCACACACACCCGTAAATTGATCCAAAAGAGATACAGCTACAAACTTACATAAATCAATACATGCAAACGGCAAGACACGCATAAACTAGTACAATATGGATACGCATATAGGTAACAATTTATAAAAGAACACTGCCTACAAATAGACACGACGCACAGTAAGTGAGCCAAGACACAACTAAGAAACTAGCGTAACTTATATACATGGGCTTGACAGGGCAAGAGAAAATTATGCCAATGTATAAGAATTTATAGTTATTATGTTTCTTATACATACTGAGGGTATTCCCGCCGTATCAGATACAGCAACTACATAACAGCGATGTTGTTTCGTATAGCATAGTCTAGAAATAAAGTCGAGATGAAGCGAGATCTATGAGAATAAGTTTCGCCAGGTGGACCATTTCTGACTGGAAATAGGCTCAAAGCATCTCTAATCCTACACGGCTCGGCCGAACGCATTCGCTCTGCCATGCGACACACAGCAAGAAAGGAAAACTGAAATGAGAAGTCAGCAGTAAGAAACACCCGTGCGGAGGGTACCTTTCGTGCCCCCCCCCCCCAAGCAAATAGGAGTTATATGGGATAGCTCGCTTACCACCATTTGGCAGCCCACCACGCGGAACAGAATGGGAAATTTAGACAGCCTACCTAACTTTACAAAACTAACATCAGCAGGAACTGCGGCCAGCTGCAACGTGAGCTGACGGAAGTCACTCGTTTGCTTATTTTTTGCGTTAAATCTAGTCGCACTGCCACGAGGAACAGTTTTTTTTTTTTTCTTACGGTCAAATTTGATTAGGTAATGATCGCTTTATAGAGATCATCAAAGACTCTGTATTGACAGTCTAGTAGGCAGTCAGATAAACATAGAGATAGGTCAATCGTTGTTCTTGCGTTCGTTTGTATATGGTAGTGGGTAGGTGTTCCATCGTTCAAAATAGAGATACTCTGGGTTTCTATATCAGTGAACATAGTCCCTCGTACATCTGTATGTTAACCCTACCCCCACGGAGGGTAGTGAGCATTCATATATCCCAATACCAAGGTTTTTCAAAGTGAAGGAGGATGGGCAAGCTGCTTCCACTTGCAGAACACACGCTGAGCTTGGAACAAAAATGTCTGGTCTAGGGATGAGATCATTTTTCAAAGTATCATAAGATAAAGCACCCATTAAGCATTGCTCACGACGGGAAGAGAAACCAAATGAAGAACGCGTCATTAAGTTCGTGGTAGAGAAACGGAACCAACTGGTTCAAGTTGGAAACAATTCTTATGGCACAAGTTCCTTGTCCACGACCAAGAGTCGCAATTACAGCCAGGGGTTTCACTACGTTTGAAGTAGCAGCAGATGGGGCCTCTGGGTTCAAAACTGAGATCATTTAGCGTCCTGAATCCATCACTGGTCACTTGCGGACAGTACCGTAACGGAGGGTGAAATTGAAAAGGAGGGTGAGTTTGAAAGGCTTCTAAAAAGCTTTTGTTTTAAATGTAGTATGTAAAATATTAGTGGAATATAAAACTAGGTATATAGATCTATGTTATGAATATATTTTACATATTACATTAAAAACAAAAGGTTTTTGGAAGCCTTTCAAACTCACCCTCCGCTACGGTAATTAACCACAACTCGCTCAGCCTCTTGCAGCCACGGATGATATGGTGCACATCAGCACCCATCGGTGGCGTGAGGCATACCCACCAATACAAGCCTATGAAAGGAACGAAGAACATCCTCACCAAAACCAGGGAGGGTGTGACAATGTATGTACATATAAGCATTCGAGTGTGCAGACCAGGGCGAAGCATTTCACGAGGTACAAAACAATTTCGTGGAGTTTCTAGCCGGTCAGTTATACGATGCAAATCAGAACAACAATACGAGCAACGTGAGCCAGGAGATACCCAGTGTGCTAACATTAGACGTTTCAACTTTCCGAGTTGACGCACGTGGCTCCTAAACTCGGGAGGCATTTCACTCACTATTGAAAAGAGCTCCTTGAGCTGGCCACGTAATCCTCTCAACATGCGACACACGGCAACTATGGGTGTCGAACAACAGTTTATGTCCACGCCCTGCGAGTTTGGGAAAAAAAAAATAAACGATACGAGAACACAGTTCGGAGAAATCATAGGGGCCATTGCACAAAAAATACTTACGTTTCGTTAATGTTGGTAAGAAAGATGCAACATTTTCGAGAGCAGATTTACAAATAAAACCAACATAAGTAGAGTGAGTGATTGGGCTGGCTCGAGCGATAGCTGTCAGCATGAAGCAGGAGTCGAAGGGGAAGAGAATCCAATGCTAAGCCTTCGCAAAGATGGCCGAGGAAGTAGGACTTGTGGCACCAAGTACTCCTCATCTATACAACATTTGAGGGATGTTACTTTCTTGGCCCGGGTCACAATTTTAGACATAAAAGTGACGTTTTTCCTGCTAACGAGTCCCAATTCCAAGCGACTCCAGAGCGACGGATGCTTGCCCAAGTCGCGGAACCTGCGGCACACCTGAACTACGCTGCAGAGATCTTTGATGCTGAGATGCTCAAAAATTAGAAGTAATTCATTCCAGAGCGCGCCAAGGGGGAATGTACGTAGATTTCCCGAAGCCACCATGGTTAGATCAACGGTTTTGTCCATGAATATTTGGGGAGCACTGCAAGGGAAAGTGACCAGACAAACATCAACACTGCCCTGCAAACTCAAGCTGCGCAAAAGCACAACACTTCTAGTGCACAATTTCTTTCAATACAACAACGCTCATTGAAAATGTCAAATTGCCGAAACAAGTTAGTAGCTTGAATAGCCAATAGAGAATTTCTATCGCTGGGCTAACCGTTAAATTGACTACGGCTTGGTTCCAAACCAATCTTGTTTCTAATACAAATGCGTTATCAGCCAAAATTCTGCAAGCACTAGGCACAAATTGAACGTAACTATCACAAGCTACCTCATCTTGTGATGAGGTGCTCAGCACATGACTCTCTGGAATAGGTTATGGACAGTCTGAGTACTACACGCAGAGGATTGCATGCGCGTAGGGATTTTCGGAGACAAATCTGTGATGATTTAATTAAAACAGAAACAATTTACAGTACTGATACAAAGTGCAACTTCTGTAGGACTTAGAATTCTGCCAAAACGTAAGGACTACAAATATTGAAGTCAACTTGGTGCTTTCAGAGGAAATAGAACCACACCTGTTCGAATATTGTCCTGAGTGACGGTCGCAGCCTCTTGCTCGACAGCACTGTAGTTGCGATGCGATGTAACACTGGTGGCTAGTGAAGGTTAACACGAAGCGGAGTATTCCTTAGTAGCCGTACTAGCACGAGCTAATCCTTGCTCCAAATCTGCAAGGAAATGGGAAGCATGTAGAGCTGCCCTCGGGGTTTCTATTATGGGCAAAGAATACAAATGGAATTATTGACGGGGTCCCATGAAACAGAGAAGGTACAAAGCAGAAGCAAAGTTCAATAGTTAGTAACTATGTATAAGCCTCCCTAGATACAACTATACCTAATGTTTGAAGAGATAAAGAGGAAGGGATAAAAGCACGAGGGAGTTTCCATGCCGGATCAACACGCATGGGACATCAGCAAGTCGAAAAAGAAGAGGAGCAGCAGAAGAAAGTATCATCAGTCGGGAATACGACAATGGAAGGAAGAGTAGTGGGAACGACAAAAAGTCGTTCAAAAAATCTAGTTAAACTAGGGAAACCTGTATTAGACCCCATAACCGATGATAGGTAACCTAGACTTGACCATCTGTGACCCATTTCTTTGCCCCTAGTGAGGAAGATACGAACACGTTGCACAGAAATTTCTTGCATTTTTCCATTGAACAATTCATGACAGAAACAGCAGAAAATTTCTTGGTTACGTCATATAGCTACCCTATTCTGAACCATGCTAACCTGCAACGACTATGCAAAGCTTACGACACTGATAGCTTAGCCATCACATATGTCAGCGTCTTCCACGACTAAAAAGTTCACAAAACCAATACCCACGTCTAAAACTTCAGCTTTTTGCACAAGCAGGAAAGTATGCGGAATTGATTAGATTAGATAGGCGGCAGTAGACGAACCAAGAGGCGCATTCCCAAAGAGACACCGGGACTAACACCCCGGCTTCTTTGAGCTATTGCCATCAAACATTCTGGCTACTTGCACAAGGAGTGGTGGATGCTCAGTCTCCGTGTCTCACTCACCAGGGACACGCGTCAATGCACAACCACCCACTGCAACTACCGCGCTGGGTCAAGGGTGGCTTCTGCTCAATAACGCCCTGAAACAGAAAATGATCCGAACTGAGTGTTAATTCTAAAGCACACTGCATTACTGTGGTCATATATGAGCATCATACACATCAATTAGCGTACTTATCATTTCGAACATCAATATGTTAAGTCCACTAGCCTATACTTGACTGCCCACTCAAAATCACGAGTAGGCCCTACGACTAAACGATAAAACTACCATAAAATGTTCGTAATCAACAAAGGAACCTCCAACAAAACCTTAACTGCGGTGATGCAAGAAATGTGTTCATCAGCAAAACATAAATTCGCAGCTAGATGTCAACTTTGGACGAAGATCACTCAATGTTGGGGCACCTATCTTCATCTAAAATTGGCGATTAGTAATTTTGCGACATATCCATGGCCATCGCTCATGTATGCAGACTTCTTGCTTCCAATAGGTAAATGGGTTGCATCAACGATTTTTTTTTTCGTGTTCGCTCGATTGATGCCATGTGATGGGAATGATTCTTTCAAAGTTATATCAACCAGTTGCAGGGCCTACACGGGAGGAGTGGACAATCAAACATAGTGCGGTCTATGGCTGCGTACTGAATAGATGCATCGTTACTAATATGCACTAACCTATTAACTGGAAATGAAGGGAATATGATCAAATATCAGTTCCCGAAACTGTATAAAAGATGCCCACGCCGCAGTTAATCGGTTAAGTTCCCAAAGAATAGGCCCATATTGCATATTAGACTACCTATAACTTGATTTAACCCTTATGACAGAAGAACAATATCTTTTGGCGAGGTATTACAACCTGAGAATCATTAGTGTTATTATTCAGAGCTGAACTAAAGCCCTAGATAATAGGATAAGTCTCTAAAGAGAATGGGGCGTTTTAACCGAGAAGGGGACACCTATTACTAAACCGACAGCAAGAAAATACCCCAATAAATGCGATGTGTGAATGTGCTAGTAGAGAGCAATGAAGCTCAAGAGTGCAAATATATAAGTCAGAGTATGGCTCACTTCTCAATACATAGTCTATATCAAAGAGAGGAAGACGCAGCGACATAACGCACGTCCAGAAAAAACTCCGCCTATCACTATGGCATATTCCATGTTCCACAGATGAGTAGTAGTAGTAGTGGTAGTAGTAGTAGTAGAAGAAAAATGATCGCGAAGTCACCGTGTGACGGATATAGCGCGGCTTGATAAGGACACAAATTGGTGTCCGAGCACGCGGCTGATCCCGCGCAAAATTTAACAGTATTATTTTTGTCTCGGCTTTTCTACCGGTAGGTCTCAGAGTGGTCAGTGCGCTACTGACAGGAAAAAGGCGCAAGTTGAGCATCTCTAACCCCCGGGCGCGGCTGAACGCTTTCGCTCAGCTGCGCCGCACAGGGGAAGGAAACGAAATACAAGAAGGTAGAAGTCTAGCGGGAATAGGTCAGCCACCTCGATCGGCAGCACACCTCCCGAAACAGAAGGGGAAGTATTGAGAGGCTACCTTACATAACAAAACTAACCTCATCAGCAGGAACAGCGGCAACTTGCAACATCCCCTGCGGAGAAGGCACTCGGGACCCTTGGGTGCGTGACCACAGATGAGTAATGAAAGTAAACTCTGTGTGGTCAAAGAATGGGACCTTATGTCGTCACGATACAAGTCTGCTTGACAGAAAAGGCTAGGTTCTTTTTCAATGTAGACTTTTACCGAGGCCGAATGGTGACCCATCTGACGAATCCCACCTCGATGAAATCTTGGCAAATATTGCGGAGGGGACACTGTGCGTGGAGTTTCTCACAGGAAAAGGGATTTTGAACATGGTGAGAAACAATAACTCAATCACGAGGGTATTAACAAACTGGATCATCGAGCATAGCTGGCACCAGCAAACCGGGAAAAGTAGATGACCAATACTAGGAATAAAAAAAATTGAGAACTAAAGTCGGCACGAAAGACTAGGGTAACTGACAAAGACTAGCGACTCTCTTCTCCGAAACATGACGGGCTAACTGAACCTTATGCCTCACCCTATGCCCCATCAGGGACCACGACAAGAACTAAGGACTAAACGTGCAGACGCATATACGCACTGGGGCTTCGTATTTGGTGGCCTGACGCAGCAGCTTAGGCCCTGACAGCGCCTCCAGGGACGGGGGTGGGTGGCAGTCGGGCGCAGCCCATCGTTAGAAGCACTGGCCACGCCACGTGCGGCTGACACAGATAAAGCAGGGGAGGTTTTGAGCAGTTCTATCTTTCGCATCAAGTCTATAGCTCAGGCAGGGTGAGTCAAGTGGTTGGTTGTAGAAGCATCGACTGCGTTGCCAACAGGTCGCAGTAAAGCTATCATTTCAGATTGTTTCAGGGCGATTTTCGTACCACATGCAGAGCGGGTGCACTTCAGGGAGGAGTCTACTCATAGTGTCACAGGAGTACAGGCGAGGGTGATGGCTGCACTAAAGCCTAACCAGCTACAACCCGTTGGTATAGGACAAGTGAGACACGAGAGGTAGGTAGCGAGGGGGTGCTCGGCTTCTGAGTCGGGTGATGCAGTAACGAGACACGAAAGTCCTGGTGCCGAGAGGGAGACAGCGACAGTGAGAGGAAGATACGGTGTAATATAGCAGTGCTTGTGGCGAGTAGCTGGGAAGTCAACAGGCACACGAAGAGTGGTTAGGGTGAGAAACTGCAGCGTAGAACCGACAGCCCCTCACATGCAGATGGTCCTTAACCATACAATTGATGTAAGGAGCATAAGTACGGCAGTTCCTCTTCCAAAAATAAAATGGACGATGATGATAATGAAACTGAGAGGGAATGTGGCTTCTAAACAAGATGATGATAACGTGAATCTTTATTCCAGATTCTAAGAATCAACCAATGTTACTGTTAGGCGGTGAACACATTGTTGGCGATCCTAAGGCGAGGTGTTGACAGGAGAGCGAGGAGACCATGGTCAGTTATCGGTGTGAGAGGTGCCTGTAGGTCACGGAGAAAGAGAGAGGAGAAGGCAAAAGACGTGACTGCCCCTACAAAGCAGTCAAGTCTCGGATCATCGCCGCAGCTCCTTCGCTGAGATCTCAGCTAGATCGGTTCCTGCATCAATTTCATGACTTCAGGCGATGACGAGTTGTACCGAACTGTGTGGCTGGTATCGTCTAGATCGGCTGACGCTCGAGCAGTCGTGGCGCCGCAATAGGAGCTAGTGAAGGTAGTTCCTTAACAAACTGCGTCGTCTTTAGTTGGCCAACCTTTGTCAACAAGTTATTTTTCTTACATTTCGTTCAAAAACGAAAGAATTAAGTGACTAGTTATTCCGGTGACTGTTAGATTATATTTATGTCATGATAGCACTAGATGAGGCTTACTTTAGACTACAACAAACTTGCATTGTTTTATAAGCTAATTGCACATATGTATTTCATACTGCCATTCATGAGTATTGAAAAACATAAGGCTTCATACAGCCAGTTTTTGTCCAGTTGGTGCCTTAGCCCTGATAATAATGGCGCAGCCGAGGCTACATGACATAGCGGAATGGCAGTTCGGGAAATAATTCATTGCCAGCTAGTGCTGATCTCACACCATCACAAGACGGCTTGATCAAACGGGCGATTCTTTTTGAATCGAATGCTCAGGTCCGTCAGTAGAAGATTGAGCGAACATCCTTCAGGCAGCAAGAGTCCAAGACAACGCTACAATGAGCACACTTGGGTCATCCAAGACATAAATTATAGTAGGGCACAGGCATTGAATTTTAAAATTTAACATCAACGGCACATTGGCAACAAAAACATTCATGTATACAAAGGTAGGTATGGGTCTAACCCCTACTGATGCTTAGCTCAGAGAGGGATTCTAATTGTAAAGGGTATGTCAACGAAGAAACCACTTCATCTGAGGCAGAAATTCGCAAGCAAGGTTTTCCTGTCGATGACAAAAGCTACACATTGTAGCAACATATTTCCTAACACCTACGAAATAAAAGCTACGAGATCAGCCAATAGACTGGTAGTTGAGCAGGAGGGCCAGGGAAGGCGATAAGGCAACGGTGGGTAGTTTTCGTTCAATAATGCAAGGGGGACACTCAATAAGACAGTGCCACACTAAAATAAGAAGCCGTCACCTATTACTGTACTTTGTTACATGGCTATGTTTCTTTTCCTACGGTGTACAGACTATACCTTCAGGTAAGACTAATGGTTACAGACGGTCGATGCAGCAATGTTAGTGATAACGGCAAAATCAGCCCCGTTAAGGAATTATGATGAAACAAATGTGCAGAAGTGACAAGTTGAAGCTTGGTATAATACTGACATTAGCGCCGGAACTGCCCAGCAGCGTCAGCTATCAATGAGGTTTATCTTTTTCTGTTAGTTTGGTCAGAAATTCACTACTCATCTGACGGAAGACATTTGGGTACTGCTGTGTAAATCGACACAAGTTACTGTTAAATAACTAAGAGATGCTAGGCTAACGTAAGCTTTATTCAATAAGTTATTTTAGTCAAACATTTGTCATTTTCAGAGATGGTGAATTGGTGCGGCACTGCTTAGCCTACAGATCAGGCCTATGTACGGCTTTCTAGCACACAGGAAGTTTTTCATTGCCAAGTGGACAGCTACTAGCAAGGTGGACGGGTACTAGACACGTTACCCAACAGATAGTAACTATATAGCTACAGCCGTAACAATTGTATTCCAGGACTCACAACCTCTTCGCTACAACAGTTTTCCTCCTAGGCCATAGCCTCAACAAGGCCAATAGAAAAGTATTCCCTTATATAACGAGCACTATCGTATTCAAATAGCCGGTCTTGAGAGGGGGAAATTAGAGTCGCATGAATCCTGGGAACTCTTGTACAATGTTCTTCCTGGATGAGGCGGAAGCCAGCTGTGGTGACAGAGCCGTCTTGCACTGTGATGCCAAGCTTCCTAAGGTTAAGGCAGCTTTCCACTATTTGGGCAAGGCAAGAATAGGTAAGGCCGGTAACACAAGATAACTGGAGGTCGACCAAATTGGGAAATGCAGCAGAAATCTTCTCTCCGATATTTTCGAATGAGTAAACTTTGAACAGAGAGAATTTTTTAACGGCAGAGAAGACAGCACTTTTGAATGCAATGCAAACTCGTGATCGCATCTCTCGGGAGCTTGCAATGGTAAGTTGGTCAAGATGCAGAGGCAACTGATCTAACGAAAATACCTTTTGCGGATGGGGAATCAAACTCAACCGCAAATTCTTCAAGATCGGACAGTTGCAGAGGTGGGAGCAAATATCATCAGGCAGAGCTGTGAGCCTGACGTGTAACTCGACAACGTGGTTTTCGATAGATCGAAAGTACCGGACCGAATTATTAGATCGACGGACAGAAAATTCAACATCAAGTGCTTCCAAGTCTTTCACATAGCAATTTAAATTAAATGGCTGCTTCTGTTCAACTGATAGACAGCTTCCAAGATCGACGCGCTTGGTAAAGAAGTCGGTACTGGCCAGTTGATAATTACAACCTGATGCATGTAGATCACGAATATAGGAATGGTCCTCAACTATTATTGAGATGACTTTTGGAGGACAAGAAGGCACATGAAGCTCAGTAACAAAGGGGCACGATGGGAGAATCCTTTCAATATGATGCAAGATATATGAACTGGGTACAGGGAGGAAACATTCTCTGTCACTCAAGGTATGATCACAGTCGGCCTGTTCACTATCACTCGAGCGGTAAGCATTCTCCAGGAATTTTATCACTCGAACTCCAGGATCTCTGCGCAAGAAATTATTAAAGCTGTGTAAATTCCACAGCTGTTCTGCTCCGAACTTAACAGTTTGCCAAAGCGAGGGATGCAGCGTGAGCTGTCTCCACTTACGGCACACACGCTGAACTCGACCCAAGGCTTTTTGCTCCAGAAAAGAAAACACTTTCACCAAAATACTGTCAGATAAGTGATCCACTGTGCACTGGCTGGGAACTGGAGGTGCAAGTGATAGAGGAACGCGTCCATAAGATGAGAAAACTTCAAAGTTTGGAGAAATTCGGAATCGATGAAGCTGTTTAATCGATCTAAAGTCATTAGGCATAGTGGCACAGCTGCGGGGACAGCAGTGTAGGATGTTGAGCTCAACAGGGCCTCTATTTTCAAAGTTGAGGTTATTTAGAAGCGTGAAGCAACTTCTGGTCACTTGCCTGCAGCTTTCAACAGTAACACGCCACAGCCTCCTGCAGCCATTGATAGTGTGTGCCACATCAGTATTTGTGACACATGGTATCCTCAATAACTCAAGAGTACGGATATTAGGAAATGAGTGGGCAACATCCCTAGCAAAACTAGGTCCGACTTGGCACTGATCAAGCACAAGAGCGACAAGATTAGGGCACTGCATATCATTCAGATGCAGGTAGTAGTTTTGAGCAGTATGTTCCTTAAATGGACGAACGGAATGCAACCGACAACAGCAAGAAAATGATTTACGCACGTCACTAAATACTAATGAGAGATATTTTAACGCACTATACTTCTGCATGTGGCCCATAACCTTATAACTTGCATAGGGGAGGTGCAAGGCAAGGTTCTTGAGACTACTACTTAACGCATTCAATACTTTATAGACTGCCAGCAAGGGTGTTTGACGACAGTCCAAATGCAAGCTTTGTAAATTTGGGCAGCAGTCACTGACATGCACACATAATTCAGACACGTCACAGTAGCAGCAAGGTAAAGATAAACTTTCTAGGCTGGTCATTTTGCGTAATAATGATAAGACTTGATGAAAATTAGAATCAGAAATGCTATACATATAAGTGAAGTGAGTGATGTTGGGACATGCTTGGGCAGCAGCTTGCCAAGCAGAATCAGGCAAACCAATACAGTATTCAAGGTGAAGCCTTCGCAATGATGGGCAATGAAGCAAAACGCGTGAAACAAATGCCTTTATATCTACACCACACTTGATGGAAGTCACTCTGTTGGCGCGGCCGACAATATCTGATACAAAGACGAGGTTCTTCTGGCTAACAGCTCCCAAATTCAGGCGACTCCATAGCTCAGGATGTCTGCCCAATTCACGGAACCTTCTGCATACCTGTACTATGCTGCAAAGGTCCCTGGTGCACAGGTACCCAAAAATTATAAGTAGTAAATCATCCAAAAGTTCGTCCAGGGAGAAACTGGGCAGAGTTTCGGAGTCCATGGTCTCGGTAGCTAGTTTTATTTATTAAAGGCTTCACGCTCTCCTTTATGGAGATTAGGAAGAAGTTCCTTGTCACAGCAATGTGTGGACACAAACTGGTGCACCGCAAGTTGCAGGGCGTGTTTTTTCAAAATCTCCACAACAAATGAAACATCAAATTTTTCTTTCAGCAGCGAAGTAATGAGTTTTTTTGCTTTGAGATCAATAAAATTTCGAGGGATTCTTATATATATATATACACACACACACACACACACGTCATGTCAAGCATGGGCTAGGTAGCTACTGCACAGCACGATGATGAAAAGCACTTCATGGACACAGTTATAGCTACAAAGGGTAGGTACCTATATAGCTACCTATGATTTGTACATATAGGTATTAACTGAGAAACTGAGCACTCATCAGGATTGGCCACAGTCCACAGCAGGTACTGAACTGAATTGAACACTGAATTGATTTTCCAATGAATTGTCGCTTAAGATTCTACAATAAAAACTTGCACTTAATGCACATTCGGGAGTTCACTGGCACTGCCATAAAACCTGCACTTGAAGCACAGCCAGAACTGCACAGACACCGTCATAAAACTTGCAGTTTGGTAATGTACAGTCAAGACATTACTGACACAATCATAAAACTCACAATTGATGCACTGCCAAGCCTTCTCTGACACCAAAAGAGAGTTAGCTTTTAGGAACAATACAGGATTTTCAAGATGTGATAGCTACTAGCTATTTAGCATTGCAAGCACAAGAAAAACCTCTGATACAATTAAATATGCTAACATTACCTCAATAGCAATGCTACAAGTGGCATTAATTTTACAGGATGCACCACACAGTCGGGAGGAACTGGTATGATGTAATTCACAGTAACGTTGAAGTCTCCTGATGCACCGTGTAGCAGTTCACCGAAGTCCAAGACAAGGTAGGGCAGTCCACACTGTCTCAACAGCAACTCTTCACACTTGAGCTGCAAGAAAGTACACATCAATAATATAGCTACCTTTGTCAATCAGCTGGCTCAAGTTAAAGTAGAGGTAATGTACAGTTTGGGATGTGTGAAGACAATTTTAGATACTGAATACTTCAACATATTCTTGTTAAATTAGCATAAACCATCAGAACCACACAAACTAGAAGAAATGTTGAAATGTTCTTATGACCAGTCCTGCAGTGGTGCGTGTAAGGCAGAGTACCATACCTCTGCTGGGACTCAGTTGCACCACATCATAGTGATTCCAAAGCTCCAGATGGTGTCTCCAAGTCAGGGACTGTTCAGAGTTGTCACACTCATACAAGTGTTACGGTGTATGGATCACACAAAGATATACTGTAGCTATAACCTATAGGGCCTATTGATGAAAGTTTATAAGCATGACATCATTATTTTATCTAAAATAAAAATACAGAAGCTAGCTATGCACAATGCATAGAGTGGATGTTTCAAATTGGAAAGGGCCCTTCGAAACACGAGATATAAATGTCCATGACAGAGAGTTGTTATTCCAATCTACCTTTCCTGAAATGCTAAATTGGAGTTTCAAATTGCTTGGATAAAAAAAAAAGCATGTTCACCTAGGGCACTCAGAGAGAGAGCACATAGCTACCTTCACCAAGCAAGGCAAGTCACAAAAAATTCAAATTCGTTCTGAACTTCTGAAACCATGAATCTCTTTGCATTACACCAAAATCCAATCATTTGTGCCTTTCAACAGTTTCCATACGGTAATTTTACTGAAGATCCATTCCAAACTTTTTGAGATATTCTGCTAACAAACATGCTGACAACCACTAATCAAACTCACAGACAAACCAATCATCACCAACACAATTCCAGTAAATTTCACAAAGATCAAAGATCCATTCACAACTTTTTGAGTTATTCTGCTAACAAGCATGAAATTAAAAACCGTGAAAAACAGACAAACGTACCGTACGCCGGGGTAACTCGGGACAGCACTCTGTCATGCCATATTGAGGGCTGTAGAAACCAAACTATGCAGATTTTCGCCAAACTAAAATTAGGGCAATAAACTTTAATATTTTTGCTATCGGTTCATCATAGAAAGCATTCAATGTAGCTCATGCAAATACTAGAAAAAAATTAAAAAAAAAACTGTATTTTTCATTTTTTGAAAAAGTAGCTACTTCGACTAAGGTCTGGGGAGAAAAATCTAAAAGGCGGAGAGAGCTAAAAGTTACTTAGATGGAATGTAGCCTAGGGTGTTGGCTATAGAATCTTGCAAACAGAATTTATCTACCTCTTCTCAAAACAAAATGGCGGCCATTGCCGCAACCCGGGGCTACTCGGGACACCTTGCCAGGGTAAGTCGGGACACCCAGTAAAACGCTTTTATCGATAATATTTTTCAGTAAAAAGGTCTGATTTAACTTGAAAATGACAAAAACATTCATTGTTGTTCCCGGCTAGAAGTATTAGTAGGTATTTACATGAAAAAACGCAGGTACTAATAATGTCAAATGCGGCACTGGATATTACTTTGCACTAGTAATGACAGTGCGGCATTTTAAACTAGTTTTTAGTTACGTTTTATGGAGGAAATACGTCAAAAAGGACATGTAACAGGTACTGAGAAGTGTAGA
>LQNS02277097.1:17967019-17983802 GCA_001587735.2 Parhyale hawaiensis
TGCGTTCCCTGAATGAGCCGTGAAAGGATAGTTAAAACTTAACCTCAAGGTGAAAAGTTGAGGGGGACAAAATATACACTGTCCCCCCCAGTCCGAAAGTTGGGGGGGACACGTCCCCCCCGTCCCCTTAGGTGGTTACGCCCATGGGTTGTACGAGTCAGTGCGCAGCCTAGGGCTCGCTTGATTGGATAGGGAAATTACGCCTTCAGAGTTTGGCTTCCCTGAAATTTCAGAGAGGTGTACTGGCTTCGACCCATTGTTTTGAGTTGCTGGAGTTAACCCTTAATCAATTACCTATGAAACTTTCAAGAATTCAATTTCACTCCCTAAAATGAAGCGTTCACTTGGCTCAGCATAATGGGATTGCTTCTAGCGGCTGCCACACGATATAAAAATGACGAATGCAAAGTTCCTGTCAGCTTAAATCGATTTTGACAATCCATGGCGTCAGTTGGGCATATGGGCAAAAGACCAATCGAACTATCAAGTAGCTGGTTCCACCCGAAGTTTCGCCCTAGACTACAGTATAGGCAGTCTGGGTGGCCTGAACGCAGCACGCCTATAACGTCTGCAATTTGAATTTCTTCCACTTACTGATTAACTAATATTTGCTTGCATCTGTTGGTTAAAATACCTTCTGCATGTTTTGGAAAGAAGCAAAACATGACAAACTAGAGCAATCTAAGAGCTCATACCTCTGCCAAGCAAGGCAACGGTTACGAAAAATTAAAATTGGTTCTGAGACTAAGATTTTCTCTTTATCAATGCTGTGCGCGTTTGGTGGATTTGCGCGATCGATCGATCGCGCAAATTAACCAAACGCGCACATCATCAACACCAAAATCCAATCATTTGTGCCTATCAATAGTGTTAACAGCTTCAGTANACGAAAAATTAAAATTGGTTCTGAGACTAAGATTTTCTCTTTATCAATGCTGTGCGCGTTTGGTGGATTTGCGCGATCGATCGATCGCGCTGCGCGTTTGATGGATCGTTCAAATTTAAAAATGGAAAACAAAAAAAAAACAGTCCTTGCCTCCCCTAACCTACCCGACATTAAACCCGAATATATAGTCCAACTTACCCGAAATTACGGCCTATAATACCTACAACATCCACCAAACGCGCAGCGCGATCGATCGATCGCGCAAATTAACCAAACGCGCACATCATCAACACCAAAATCCAATCATTTGTGCCTATCAATAGTGTTAACAGCTTCAGTAATTTTTTGAAAATCCATTCATAACGTTTTGAGTTAAGCTGCTAACAAGCATTATGACAAACATGAGTCAAATACACAATTAAAGAAACCGATGAGCAGCAAAATTTAATCATTAATTTATGCCTTTTAACATTACTAACAACTCCTATAAATTTCATAAAGATTCATTCATTATTTTTTTGAGTTATTGAGCTAACAAGCATATAATTAAAAACAGTGACACAAGAACAAACAAACAATCCAAATTTTGTCATTTACTTTTCATAACATAACTAACAACTCATGCAAATTTCATAAAAATCCGTCCATAACTCTTTAGGTTATAGCATTGAGAAAAATGAGGCAAACAAACCAACAAACGGATGGACGGATCTTCACCAAAAGTTAATCATCTGTTCCTCTTAACATACCTGTAAGTTTCGTTAAAATCGGTCTATAACTTTTTAGTTATCTTCATGACAGAAAGACAGACAGACAAATTGGAAGAAAACAATACCTCCTAGGCGGAGGTAATAATTTTACTGTAACTTTTGAAATGTACAAAGAATCAAATACTCAATACTACCGGGATGTGTGGGGCACTGTATGTGCAGTTGTCACAAATTGTGTGTCGCCCATAGGCTGAAAGAATTATCTGGTTTGTGTTTGAGTCTTTTAATCAGTAACTCGACAGATAAAAGGATTGAACATAATTAAAACACCTGCAGTGATTTAGATTGTTTTATTTTCCAGGGCAGTTAGATCATTCCCCTGTAACTTTCACAACAATGTTCACTTGGCTGAAAGCAAACAAATGCGCCTAGCTGCGAACTAATTGAGCATACATGCGCAGTAACTTTTTAAAGCTGAGAATATATACCTATAGTTCTCTCTCGTGTCAACTAAGCTAACAAAGAAGATAACTGTCACCAATGGGGTCTGGTGAAAATGTGAAAATGGAATTGCGCTAGCTTATAAGCTAGACTGCTGGAATTATCTTGAATCTTCTTTCTTGTATACAGACACAGTATAAGTATATCAACAGTCACTTGAAAATATTTATGTTAGATAAGATCTTGTACAATATAAACCGAAATTTATGTCATATCTGCCTGCTTTGCGAACAGAACATGCGTGAACCAACTCGAGAATCTAACAGTGACTAAATAAGTGTCTCATCTAGCTACTGAACGTGCTGGCCTGTAGATATGCTGAGTTGGTTTTCATTCACGCAGTGATGGACCTATCCAACTCTTCGTCTCAAATCACCAGGGTTAGAAGCTTCGTTAAATGAAATATCAACGGCATGTGGACGGTCTCTGGAGTCGCCATGAACTTATTTTTCGATGTCCGACTCTTCGTCTCTGTGGACAAATAACAAACGCCCTTCAATTGACGAGCCACGGAGCCGCATGAGCCTCTCAAGTTTGGTAAAGAACTTCGTGCACATCGATGCTATTGTAGGTAATAGGTTGGTACAGCACTTCACGGTGGTACACTGGTGCGGTGGGTGGGTTACGGTGAGAAGTGCTACAGTCTCTTTGTTTCCAGTAGTGCACCCAATCGTCGCACACGCCTCGGCGATGCGGGTCATCTGCAATGAGAGAAGCAATAAGTTACAAGTTATTCCGATACATGACGTGTCTTTGTTTAGCGTACATCTAAGGAGTTCTTCAGTCAAATAATTCACGAGTCAAAGCACGGCATTGATGAGTTCATAGTGAAATGATGAAGTAGACTTTCAATTTATTTATATATGTGATAAAACACCTATATGTGCATTGCACACAAAGTTGTTCTCAAAGTATGTTGACAGAGGTATCATATTAGGCTTCATTGTTTAATAAGCGAACTTTTTGTTACTCTAGGGTATAATTAACTAAGGAAACAGAACAAAAATCTACGTAATTTTATCAGTGAAGAAGCCTTCGCTGGTGCAAACACTTACTGAGTAAATTTTCATTTTTGAGATGTTTGTAGAACTGCAAGGAAGTTTTGTCAAATTTATTGACGCTGCATGAGAAGCACATCGTGGAGAAGTTGCTGGCGGGTTGCGTAGAAATGCTGGGCACGCTTTGCGTTGTATCCTTTATAAAATAAGGGGCTATCTGTTGATTGTAGAGGGCGGAGCACTCAGCTTGGGTATTGGTGTCAGTAACTAATTAGAATCATACATCAATATCGAAACTCCGTCTCATGAGACCGCTGCCAACCACAGCTGTAAAGTTGCCTTGTGAATGAGTGACTTGAGCGGTGAGCGGAGTGAAGAGAGGAGAAAATTAGACGATAGTGGGAGAGATGTTAGTAGGTAGAGAGGAAAAATGGAAGAAAGGTGAAAAAAGAAAAAATAGGAAGAGAATGAATGACCGGGCANGTGATGTATGTTGATCGGTTTGTGGTTATTGGTTGTGTTGTACGTTATCTGTAGAGTGGTTCAATGTTGTGTTGTGCTGATTGTCTGCTGGATGGCCAGGTATGCTTGTGTGTCTGTCCTTCAAGTGGTGTTAGTGAAATATAGTATGAGTGACTTGAGGTGCGGCCTCGTCTTTTATAGAGAGCTGGGTAGTTGCTAAACAGCGCTTGTTGGTGAATAAATTCTAGCGCTTTTTGGCAAGAATTACTCTTATCCGTGACGTCATAGATAGAAGAAACGTGTTTTTTTTTTTCCTTCCGTGACGCGGCAGCCGTTCAAGTTTGTTTGAGGCTGTGGAAGTCTGTTCGCTGCCACCCAGTGTTGTTGCTGACGAGTATGCGGCATTCATTCACAGTGCTATTTTCGCTACTGCAGCGGAGCGCTTGGAAACTGTACAAAGAAAACTTCCAGCTTTTATGTAAAACTGTACTACCTTCAAAACAACCTTCATCTGCAATAAGAGAAGCAAGAAGTTACAAGTTATTCCGATACATTGCGGTTCTTTGGTTGTTTAGCGTACATCTAAGAAGTGTTTCAGTCAAATGATTCACGAGTCAAACCACGGCATGGATGAGTTCATAGTGAAATGACGAAGTAGACTTTCATTGTATGTATATGATAAAAAAAACTATAAATGTAATGTGCTGGCTGACCTCAACCTATCTTGACCGAGATATCATGTCGGGACTTTTTGTTTGATATTATCCTTGGAAACAGAACAAAAATCGACGAAATTATATTGATGAAGAAGCCTTCGCTGGTGCAGATACTTACTGAGTAAATTCTCATTTTTGAGATGTTTGTAGAACTGCAAGGAAATTTTGTCGAATTTGTTGACGTTGTATGAGAAGCACATCGTGGAAAAGTTGGTTGCCGATTGCTTAGATGTCCTGTATAAGGTGAGGCGCTATCTCCTGTCCGTTGTAGAGGGCTGGGCACTCAACTTATGCAATTGTGTAACTAAATTATACATAATTATTATTATTATTAGTATGATTATAAATAAATCACACCAGACTGGTGACGTGGAAACGAAGAAAATCCATGAGGTTGACAAACTCTTACGCAACCAGCCCAGCGAGTGAAGAAAAAAAGGGGAAAATGAAAGAGAAGATCCGAGATCACAGAATAGCTCTCTGTGCAGATCGGCTATCAATATCCGCGCCAGCAAAGACAGAGCCATCAAGACCATTCCAAACATCCACATACTATGGAAAAGATCAACTAGAATATTGGCCTGTACGGCATCGTCACGGTTCCAAGGCAAACTCATGAAGAGCACCAATACGCCGAGTATTCCTCACTCGAACAAATGGCTCACCCGAAGAAAATCAGACAGTGGATGACTAGGGTAGTTATAAATTTCATAGAAAAAACAGACCCCACCAACTCTGCAATGATGCGCCACATCACAAATAACAACACCTTCCAACATGATCTCACATCGATGAACTACTTCGTCAAGCAAACACACATGACAATTGGCAGAAAAGAACCCCAGACTACGGAGCAGTATTCCAGAAGAGGGAGGAGATAGCAATTAAAGTAGCGACGTGTCGATTCTACCGAGCCAAACACCATCCAAGCACGCCTCATTAGACCAATTTTCTGCGATGCACGTAAGGCAACCGAACGAATGTGGGCCTCAAACGTCAACTTTGGATCAAAAGTGACACCCAAGATTACCAAGTCATTAACCATGGAAGTGACACACCACGCAATATGAGTGCAGGGAAAAGAGGTCTCACTGCACGTGACCTGGACACGAGCATGGTCTTAGTCTTGCCCGCACTTAGCCTCATCCCCCATCTAGAACACCAGGAATCAATCACTTCTAAATCATGCTGAATGGATTCTGAAACCTGCAACCTCTCACAAGGCTCATCGCAAATAGCCAGCAAAGTAACATCATCAGCGTAATCAACAAGTAATTTATTAACAAGATCAAACAGCTCCACTGTATACCTATACAATGAATAACGAAGGGCCCAGAACTCTACCCTGTGGGACACTAGAAATCACGTCCAAAAACTTACTCCTCTTCCCATAAACAACTACAGATGGACGTTTGTCAGATAAAAACTGATTAATTACCGCGAAAACTGAACCACCAAAACCCATCAGTCTCAGCTTATGGAGCAGCCAAAGGTGATTCAAGCGATCAAAAGCATCACTGAAGTCAAGCTGTACCAACCTTGCCTTATTGGTATATATGAGTTTTCGCAAATACAACATTCCAATGTGTTAGCTTTAACATTCAAATGTATAGGCGCATTTTTTGTGTCATGCGGGTTCATGCCTGGTGGATATAGCTACCGCCGGCTTCAGATGAGAGCTTTTAAGATAAGGACGTAAAAGGTCATTTATGACCGTGCAAAAATGTGCTGGTTTACCAACACTGCCTTTTAGCGACATGCGTAATGCTCAATGACCTTCTGGCCGGAACCTTTATCAGTAATAGCTGTCTGTCAAAGCCTGTAACTAGAGTTTCGGAGATATTGGTTATTTTCATTAACGTACAGTAATTTACCAGAGGACTTCCGACTCGAATCCAATTGAAGCCGGCATTCATAGATATTTAAGGCGCTTGTACTATCAAGCGTCAGCTTATTCAGTACTAGCATTAGAGTACTGCATATAGTCTACAGCTTTCTCTTGTAGCACTTATTAGATGTAGACCTTGTACTCTGTTGTCTGCATCTGTCAAGTAGCATGCTTGCTACTTATTATTGGATCATATCTTCTAAGACTTATATAAGAAGATGTAGATAAACAAGAAGATCTTGAAGACTTTCCTTCACCATCTAGCACTGTAGCCTGATAACAATACTCGGCATTGAAGTTCACACTCACAACCTAGTACTGGAACGAACTCAAATAAAACTTCACCCTCGCCGACAATATAATATATGTAGTACACTTATGACCCCATCAAGAGCCAGCTGCAACACATGAGAAATATGAAGCAGAGCATTACAAGTTCCCAAGCCCTTAAGATAACCATATTGTGTTGGAGGAACGACATCCTGCTTCTCAAGAAAGTGACCCAACCTCGACGCAACTAACCTCTCATAAACTTTCGACAAAACAGGGGTGATCGAGATGAGTATATAGTTGGAGGTTTGGGATGAAATGGAGCCATTCAGAACAGGCGTCACATGAGCGACACGCCAGCATTACAGAAGAGAGCCCAGTCATAACATCAGACGAAACACGGAAGCAAGCAGGGCTGCGAGCACATCAGCCACCCTCTGAAGAAAGAGAGGAAGCATACCCAATAGATCAGCGCCCCTATAGGGATTCAGGTCAAGATGAAGACGGTGCACTTCAGAAGATCTGAAGGCAAACCCGGAGAACCTTGGCTCGAGATCACAGGCTAAAGGAATATGCACCCGATCCCGGCTGTGCTTCCCATCAAGGTAGCGCAACAAAAGGTTCGCCTTGTCAGCGGGGTCCGCAACAAAATCACCACCAGCACCAATTAAAGGGGGACAGAAGAGCTCACACCGAGCACAGCGCTTTTCAAGGTGGACCACCGCTTATGTGCGCTAATAGACGAAGCTAACAACTCCCTGGACCTCAAACTATGCTCCCTCCCAGCTTCCTCATAAGTAGCACCAGCTCGATGCTGCAATTCCCTGAAAAGCTAAAAGTCAACAGCAGACCGGCTAGTACGCCAACGGGCATATGCCTCCCGCATTAACTGGTGCGCTCTTCTACAGGCATCATCAAACCAGGGCTTATCGCCCATCCTGACCGTTATGAAGCGGGAAGGGACATAAGCGCGCACCATGTCAGAGAGAAGCCGATCCAAAGTCGACCCAGGATTAGGAGACTCTCTCACAACACCCCAAGGTGGCGCAAGGATGGCGCCCGAGACGGCACAATTTTGCTGATAACATACGAACCACACACGAAAACATTTACTGTAATAATTGTTGCATTGAGATCTTTCGGGTACAGACCACAAATGGTGTGGCCTCTTACGGTTTAAATGTCACTGGATAGAGTAACTTTACAAGTATGAATTGCATAAAACGCCATGGGCTGTAAATTAAATAGACTACTGTCAAAGTGGATGTTCTCTTCGTACGCCATTTGGCCACCCCCACCACACTTAACAACTAAAACTTTAAAGTTCATTTGTGGAAAGCAGTTGAAATGATGGTTGTAAATCGACCAACCGACAAACAGAGTAATTCATAAAATTACAGGATTTCTGACGCTATTGCTGCGGCGGGGTATAATTTATTTTAAGGGTACGAACGGTGCACTGCTACTGTTCCCCATGAGCAGCCGGCTCTCAGTTTTTCTAAACACAGCAATAATACACGTTCTATTTTAATGGGATTATAGGAGCTACAGGACATAATGCCCTGCATACTTTGTTAACATGCAGCTTTTTCAACTTAATCCCAAACAAGACCAGTATATTGGGTAAATATTAATGCTTGCCTACATAACGTTTCAACGGAGAGATGATATAATACGAGTATAGTCTACGACACAAAAAATTATGATCAATTACGCAGAGGGAGGCGCCACACACCACTTCTTCAACTTATTAAACTACGCTGTTATGTCGGGGATGTTTGCACATTGAAAATAGTGCGGCAAGGTTAATATGGATCGTGCACGTTGATCGTGTGTAGGTTAATAACAACGAGAAAGAGGCAATTGGTTTTATGAATATACATATAAAAGTTAAATACTCATAACCAGGAACACTGAGTACATAAATAGAAAGCGGCTTCGAGTTGTAACAGAAAATTTTCAGGGAATGGGAACTTCTAAAACAAATACAAACGCATAGCCTACTGACTGTTTTTTTTTTCATAAAGATTCAATAAGCAACATACGATTGCAGACAATTAATGGCACCAATCAGGATACTTAAGGTAGCAGGGAAAATCAACTATAGCTATGAAAGCAATAACAGAGATTCAAAGACAGCACTAGACCACAGCACATTATACTTAATTTGTTCTTACAACACAATATTTCTGGATCAAGTATACGGTATACATACAAACTAGGGTTGATCGTACGGTATACCCAGTAAAAACTCCGTTACTTGGCTTCCTATGGTTAGTTTAACTAATTGGTAAGCAGGTAACGGTTTATTGTAGACATTCGTATGCATTTTACTTGTTTACGCAGGAGAGGTCGAGTAAAAGATATAGTGTGCGTGAAGTATACATACAACAACAGCTCAGGAGGTCAGTGAACAACACAGCGTTCAGATTATACGAGTTGTACCATATGTCTCAGAAATAAAAAAAAAAAACCTCAATGACGTCACAGTCAGCCAATCACGCTCTGGCCTGAGCCAAGTCTGGAGGTACGATTGACTGTCACACTGAAGATACGAATGACTGTCACGTTACAGTACGGGTTATTTACATTCGAAGCAAACGAGTGATCAGTACACCATACCAAATCTTTGAAAAGGTCAACGCCAGCAAAAATCGTTTAAAGCGCTAAAGGTAACAGTGAACTAGAAAAACCAGGTATTGAAGTAATTAAGGCCAAGTGCAGTAAACACTGAGAGAAGGCATCTCTCTCCAACAGCTGACTTGACACATAAAGAAGAGCTCATACACTTGACCTAAAGTTGACAGCGGCTTGAAACGGAACGGAACATTGATATTGCAGTGCCGCAGTTAATAAAGGCACAAGTTCATCAGCTGAGATTGCCAAGGCAGGATTCAGACTGCGATTAAGCTGTGTCATGGCGGCAATATAGATCACCTGAGTTGTCCATACGTATTAACATATCAGATCTAACAAAGTTCTGGTTTTTTGTTTCAGATCTAGCAAAGGTAGTAATGTTTAAGACACGTCCTAGAAGCGGTATTTTAACGCTAGCAAAAGCAAAAGAGATAGCCTAAAACAGTTTTCTGTGAAATTACAAAGGAATTTAATTCCAAACCTCGGAGATTCAGTAAATTTAAGGCATTAAGAAATTTTTGCATTAAATTCAAGCTCGGGCAAGACATGGAGAGACACCTGTTGGGAGACGAGACATTAAATTCAAACTGTAAATGGCACACGACGTACCAATGACTCTTCAATTCCTTAAGTTTGAGGAGATTTGCAGGTAAATTCACTTAATTTGGCATGACGTAACATAATAAAAAACCTCAGCGTCACCACATTTGACGTTCATTCCGGTCCCAGTTTTCCTCAATTTTTTTACTCAAGTCTCATTTCCCAGAGATTCAAGCTGGTACCAGGATAGAAACCAGCACTTTTATAAAAGTAAAACAGGAAGCAATTTAGTAGAACTTACAATACAAGAGAGCAAAATAAGTAGAACTTACAATACAAGAGAGCAACGTAAGTAGAACTACAATACAAGAGAGCAAAGTAAGTAGAACTACAATAGAAGGGAGCAAAGTAAGTAGAACTACAATACAAGAGAGCAAAGTAAGTAGAACTACAATACAAGAGAGCACGAAGAGCTAGAAACAAGAAACGTAAGTCAAGAGAGCGAATAGATGCAGATCATAGCATGGTCTCACGAATGCCCAAGTTAAATAAGACAGACACGACAGACAAGTTGAAAAGAATCACCGTTTCGCAAGTCATCTCTTGGCAGCTGTTTAGCAGCGGTTGGTCGTGTCCTCCAGGCGGTGAGGTATGAGGCTGAGTTGCTCCGACACTTCGAGCTGGTAGGAGCGGACAACAAAGAAGAAGTGGAGCTCCAGCACAAACGCGAGGACGATGATGATGGCAAAGATCACAGCAGCAGAAGGCGCACCGGCGAGGAAGACGATGCCGGCGAAGAACGCCAAGACGGTGAAGGCCAGAGAGATGCCCATACTCACAAGGTACGGTATCATGTACGAGGGGCGGTGGTTATGGACGCCAGAGATGAGCAGCGAGCCAACCACAAGCATGATGGTATTCTGGAGCAGTGTGTAGATGCAGATACCAAGGGCAATCTGAAGTGCAGTCTCCATGCATTCCTCGTTACAATCAGGGTACTGCTGGTGGATGGCATCCTTCACGTATTGGAAGTTGGCCAATTTCAGCACGGATGAAAGCATTCCCAGAACACTGCCAATCACAGTCAGCCATCCCAGCACCAGCGTGCCAGTACGGGGAGTGCAGCAGAAGCAGCATGACTGAACACGGATGTCACTCACGGGTTTCATCTTCTTGAGATTGTTACTCCTTGCAAGAATTAACCAAATCTGACAAATTCTGACCCGCACTGTGTTCTACGTAAACGTCAAATCTCAGTCTCTTGAAACCTCTGTTACTTCTGCAGCAAAGTCGCCTAGTGAATGAGTGTCCTGAAGTTCGGCCTCGTGTTTTATAGAGAGCTGGGTAGTTGCCAAAGAGCGCTTGTTGGTGAATAAATTCTAGTGCTTTTTGGCAATGGTATCTCATATCCGTGACGTCATAGATAGAAGGAACATTCTTTTTTCCTCAGTGACGTAGCAGCCGTCCGAGATTGTTTGAGGTTGTGGAAGACTGTTCGTTGCCGCCCAGTGATGTTGCTGAGGAGTCTCAGGCAATCATGTACATTAAAGCTTTTGCTACTGCAGCAGAGCGGTTGTAAATTGAATACAAGTCCAAGGACATCATCGTTCCCTTGTACAAGGCATTAGTGAGGCCACACTTAGAATTTGCTGTTCAATTCTGTTTGCCACATCTCTGTATAGATATCGATAACATGGAAAGAGTCTAACGCAGAGCAACGAAACTGATACCTCAGCTTAGAAACAAGTCGTATGAACGTCGCCTAAAAGAACTGGGTCTGATCTCTCTCGAGCAAAGACTACTCAGGGGGCAACTAATAGAAACATTCAAGTACTTGAATGGCTTCAACGACGTACCTACAACGGGACTCTTTGAAAGAGACCTTAATGATCGCTTGCGAAACAACAGTCAAAAACTCTAGTATAAAGCTCGAAGAACAACCTTGAGTCAGCAGTTCTTTCCTTATTTCATAATCAGCATTTGGAATAGACTTCCTTCCGACGTTATTGCATGATGCGGAGTCGGTCAACTCATTTAAAAATCGTCTTGACATACATTGGGAGAGACATCCTCCACAGCTAAGAACTCCTCCTCCTCCACTAGTCGCAAGCATTTAACGGCCAAAGCTCCCAGGCCATCTTAAGCCGATTTCTTCTCACTTCCGCTCCATCTATATTTTTAAGCTCCGCATATCAGCGACTATCGATCAAGCTTACGTACATGCATGATCATCTATTTGGCTGAGGTTCTTCTCCCTTTTCTTTTTTCTTTTTTTCTTTCGTCTTAAATTGTTTCTCCTCTCATTTCCCCATACGTCCTCTACATCCTACTAACATAAAGACATTAGCTCATAGAGGGCCGGGGCGTAAATTCCGGTGTCTCTTTGGGAATGGGTCTCTTGATTCGTCTACTGCCGCCTATCTAATCTACTGTAAAGAGAATTTTCAGCATTTATGCAAGACTGCACAACTGCAAAATCCGCAAGTACCTCTCAGCTTTCTGATTTTTTTGCAAAATGATGTTAACCATACATCTTATTTCTTCGTATACTGCCTACTTCCGGGGGAACAACACGATGTGGTTCTCATTCACCATGGTGCACCAGCAAAGTCGATAACCAGGCCATAAGTTCTACAAATATTTAGAGAAGAAAACGTTCTCTGTATCTGTATTACCAAACAGTTGTTGATTACAAGTACTCTATCTCATGAATACGAACCCTGACTTCAAAGATTGTCGATGTACTTGTGGGGCAGAATAGCATTGCTTTGTATTTATTAGAAGTGTCCTGTTCGCATCCAGTAAATATTGAATATCTGCACGTCTCAATGTATTAAATATGATTTGTGACTGTACAACAATATAGTCTGTAATTAATCGTTTTTCTTGGTGGATGAATCCCATGTTGGGTGAAAAATCGAAACAATCAGTTTGTGAGATGAAGTAATCCGTGACATTTGCGGTTTAGTGGAGTGCAATGTGGTAAGCCTTGCTAGTTCTGGTCATTTATTAAACTGGCATTCCAGATGACCCGCATCGCCTTGGTGTGTGTGACGACTGGGACCACCACTGGCGACCAAGAGATAATACGCGGTGTCACACTAACCTACTCACTGCACCATGTACTGTACTACAACAAAATGTTCTAGCAACTTATTAACTACTGCAGTATTGACACGCATGAAGCTCGTTTCCGAGCGTAGGAGGCCGTGCAGATCCGTGGTTCGTCAAGTGAAGCACGCTGGTTGTTTCTTGGCAGTGTAGAAGCTTCAGAAATTCTAGGATCCCATTGACGGGGACCACCACGGCACCACCTCATGCTGTTGATGTAGCGATTACAAAGAGAATTGCTGCTCACTCCAGTTACTTGCTGCTGAATTGACACGAAGTGCTGTGTGCGGTAATTCATCTGCGATGAGAATGAGCGTCAACGTGGAGTGCCGAGCTGGTAAACCTGTATGGGGCTGCGCACAAACTTGGTTGGCACAGTTGCAACTTCTTACCGTCAAATATTGAGCTAGAACTCGGTTTTTAATAATAACAAAACAACATTGTTTGTAACCTTAATAACAGCTGCGGGCAGAAGGGTTCAGACAAGAATACTTCACTTCCTTCCTCTCCTTATAAATATGGATGTACGTAAGCAATTCTCACCCTGTAAATTAAGCTTGTTTTCAATACTCTTCATTTTAAGTAAGTGTTCTGGTTGTTTAGTGTTTTGGTGTTCTTTTAAACTTGAAATTGCGCTGATAACATCATAGTCTGCGTGCAGTGTTGTGAATATGGGAGATATATGTAACTGAACGAATAAATTCGCTTCAGTACATTTCAGGCATTTAGTAGCTCTAGGCTGTTCTAGTCAAGCCAAACCAAGTAAGCTTGTTAAACGACCCAATAGAACGAGCCCTTAATTTGTTCGTGCTGAGAAAAAATCATAATCTTTTCTTTTGCAAGCTAAATAATGCCGGTGTTGCAGGACCTCAACTGCTCGGTAACAAACTTTGTGAGCGTTGGTGCGACTGTAGGAAATAAATCAATAGAGGGCAAGAGCGGCTGGGTGAGAAATGACAGCCTGTACTATCGTTTTGTTGCCAGTCGATATGGGAGCCCTTCGCTGCACGCACTTCATCGGTACGAGACACAGTACCAGGGCAATAGTGAATAGAAGTGGCTGCAGTATTTTTTACGTATTATAGTTTTTTTTAGCCTTACCCAAAATGTGTCATGCGCTCAAAAGCATATCGCTAGGTTCATTGTCATGATTAACGCACAGGAACGTTATTTATACGACAAACGGTGTGGATGATCGTGATTTACATTGGACATAAGTTTTGAAACCGCTGTGAAATAGAGTGTCAAATGATATAATCTAACACTGACGGCAACAAAGTTTGCGCCGATCCGGCAAACCTGAAGGGTCTAAGCTATAGTATCTTTTCTCCATGGACATTGGACATACTTATTCTTTTTTTTATTTACAAACAGAAATTTTCTAGAATATTAAAATCAGTAATTTTCTTCTTGGGCAAGTACTCTTGAGTCCTCATTTTGCGAACATTTACAGAATTTCATACATTGTTGTCAAGTTTACAGGAGCTGCATGGGAGGGAAATTGTGTTGCCAAAGGTGTAGGGTGACTACCGGGAAAATCAGTGAAATATGTGATTTATAACATATTGGAGTTACAGCCGTCTCTCGGGTCCGTTTTGGATTAATAGTGTCACTTGTGTCAGCAAAGAATCATTACACAAATAATGGAGATCGACATGATCCTGGGATCGTTGTCAACCACTGCTGCTGCATAGAAAGTTGACGTGCGGCAACTGAGGCGTGCGACTGGGGGTCACAAAGTAGGTGCGTAATTGTTAGAGCCGAGTTGCCAAAGTGCGCTAGTTGACGAATGCATTCTAGCGCTTTCTGGCAATGAATCAACCTTCTGTAAGTCGTGACGTCATACCGAGCTGTCCAAGCTTGTCTGTACGAGTTCGAGCCCAGCTGATGGTTCGCTCAATTGGGCAGCAAAATTAATCCTTCAATGCTTGACTTATCTGACATTTCAGACAGGTGCGCTGGGTTCGGCCCATTATTTCGTGTTCCAGGGGTTAACCCACAAACAATTACCTATGAAGCTGTCAAGAACTCAGTTTTATTCCCTGAAATGAAGCGTTCAGTCGGTTAAACATAATAGGATTGCTTCCAGCGCTTGCAACGCGATATAAAGTAGGTAACGAAGTCAAAATTCCTGTCTGCTTAGATCGAATTTCACAGTCCAAACAAACGCGTCCTTAGACTACAATATGTGCAGTCTATGTGGCCTTGACGCAGCACGCCTATTACGCTTGAATCTTTTCTAATTACCGATTAACTTTTCTGTGTGCTACTGTCGGTTAACTACTTTCTGCCTGTTTTGGAAAAAAAAACAAAATATGGCAATCCGCCTCCTGAAAATTTAAATTGTACAAAAACTCTGATACATACCGAATAATACTAAATATACTTGAGTTCAACTCTATTGTATATGGGATTAAATCATGAGCCCATGTGACACCGGAAGTTGGGGCACTGTGCGGCTAGATAGAATCACGAACGATGCAGGCTCCAATGTGTACTGACTTCCGCTGCTCTCTGTATTGGCAGGCGTCATTCTGTTCTGTCACTAATGTGGCAAACAAAGGTTCCCACCTGGAACAGCTCGCTGTCACTAACAGTAATAGTATACCGAGGTATCTTCTCTGTCCTGTGAACTCCACTATCACAGGTAATGGGATATGCTTCTTCAGGACACGGATAACCGGGAGTCCGGCAGATTGGGTGGTGGATAGTAACACTCAGATTACTCACAATGCGCATGTTGTCACTCTCACTAATACAGGTATATCTCACTGGCAGATGTTCATTGCAAGCGTATGGCAACTTGCTACAGTATATCAATATTGTGCTACTGTGACAGGCACTAACACAAAGTCTTAGAACAAGTACAACGTGCGGGACCCGATAAGGTAACGGACAGGTCTCTAGGCTTAACGCACAATGCAACATGGGAACGGCTGACGCTGAGGCAGTCCGGCCGCTAGTCTCAATGCTCATATATCAAGAACACTGCGGGAACCGACCGATGCGGCAGTCCGGCCGCTAGTCTCAATGCACATATATCACGAACACTGCGGGAACCGACCGATGTGGCAGTCTGGCTACTCTAACTCCGGCGCAGTATGTATTGACTCTGATGGGCGTGTCACATCTTTGGTATCTTTTTCGTCGTCACACTCACAACCTGCGAACAACATTCAGAATTAAGCTACGGAAGTGATGAATCGCTATTTGTAACTCACAGAAAACTCAAAAAAAGAGAATTTCTTGATAGTTGAGTTGTCTTGTACATAAGCAAACCAGACATAACAAAGAGGATTTGTGATAGTCCGTGAGAACACCCTACTGCCTAAGGTTAAATAGTTATGATGAAAGCAGGGGATGGCTGAACGCCTGGGCTGCAAGCAGAGTAGTTGACAAAAAATTAATCTATTTCAGCATATACGAGTTTGTGCACCTTATTTTGTATTTTACCGTTGCTCCTCAAATGCCTCTCATCCAGGAGCACCTTCGAGTGTGGATTACGATGGTTCAAATTAGCACGAAATTATCACACTAGGAATATTTTGCTAAATATAAACACCAGTACATGTAATGTAGTCACAGGTCGCTTGTGGCGCAGTTTCAACACCCGAACGTGCTTCCACCGCGGGTGACGGTCTTACGCCACCAGGCGTTCTAGTTTGTATTTCTGTTCACTGGTTGTATGTGAAACTATATTTGCCCAATTTACGTTTGGCGTGAACTTGATAATTTTAATGCAACTCTGTGCTTTGGAGAATCGTCGTAGAATCTCTCGCTCAGTTGTTACTACTTGTTTACGTGTTGACAGTTCGGTCCGCAGCTACTTCCCTACGCGCATTGTATGAAGAGAACGCTTATTATTTTATTACAGTTCCCGATCCCCTGCTACTTCTCTATGCACAATATATGAAGAGGACGCTTCATTTTATTACAGTTCCCGATCCCCAGCTACTTCCCTACGCACATTATATGAAGAGGACGCTTCATTTTATTACAGTTCCCGATTCCCAGCTACTTCCCTACGCAAATCTTATGAAGAGGACGCTTCATTTTATTACAGT
>LQNS02277097.1:17999137-18039938 GCA_001587735.2 Parhyale hawaiensis
GCAGAACCAAGCTTGTCGTCATTTCCCCTGTTATCCATCCTAGCACTTTCGTCTGACCTACGGACATCGCCAGCATTCGCGGAACCCCTAGTTAGGGCAGGCTCACACAGTAGCCACGCAAGCGCTCTAACATGAGTAGTTCAAAAACAACCCATGTATTATTTAGAGCTGACCAGCCACTATCTGGTGGCAAAACTTGTTACTTAGAGCTATGCAGGTATATCTGTTGTGCGCGATCGATGGATTTGCGCGATCGATCGGGCTTGCGCGATCGATCGATCGATCGATCGCGCCGCGCAAACAATCGATCGATCGTTTAAACGCCTAACCTAACCTTACCTAACCCAACCTTACCTAACCCAACCTAACCTAATCTAACCTAACCCCATCTCACCATTGACTAAAATTGACGGTGCCAGAAATTTCAAAATAAAAAAAAAAACAGGCCTTGCCTCCCCTAACCTACCCGATATACTCAGAAATAGGGGGAGAGTTGAAGAAAAACATTGATTAGGTTAGGTTAGGCGTTTGAACGACCGATCGTTTGCGCAGCTCGATCGCGCACAACATATCGATTCAAAGATATGATGTTGCGGGCTGCCCATGCCCTACTGCACATCACCCTGCTACTGGAACTGGAACTGCTGCCAGCGGCCCATCCCAGAAAAACCTAGCAAGCAGGTCAGAAAAAAACAAGATTGGCCTCAAAAACCCAATATTTGAAAAAATATTATTTTATTCGAGCGAACAGTATAAACGAAGTAATACCTGAATTTTGTTTTTAAATACACTTAATGAGAACTTATCACAACATTTTTTTATCATTTCCTTCATAAATGTCAACTTTATACTCTATTGATATCTTTTGCCTATTTCAGCCTTGCAGAATATTGCCTGTAAACTCCACCATCGGATATGTCTTTCATGAATTCTGGCTAAGGCTACCACGACATGCTCGTCACGCCATATTTAAGGCGTGTTTAATTGGGCACCAAAATGTAGCATTGGATGCTTGACTTGTTCAAACTTTAGGCAGAAGCTTTGGCTTTGTCACTTTAGATTGTGCTGCTAGTATTAACTACAAGATTACGTTGAGCAGACTCCATTTCACGAAGCATTTGAGTCGTTGAAAATCTCGAGGTTTAACTTACTGTTTGAAGATCAATGCCTGAAATTCAATTGAGAAGGCCGAAGCCAGCGTACTTAGATGAAATAGCAAATCGTACACGTCAAGCCTCTATGGCTTACTTCTGGCGTCCAACTGAACTTGCCCATAGTAATATGCTGCCTTGCGAGAATTCTCTAGCCGTGAAAAATTTTCTTGAATTATTTCCTGCTGTTTCACTGTATTGGCTTGGGGAAAAATCTCTAAACGCAGGCAAACAGCGTGGACGGCGACGCACAGTACAGTTTTTACAACTCAGCTCAGATAATTTACTTGATTCAAACCTACCTTTTTGTTACATGAATTGTAGCCAAACTGTAGAATTATCACATTGTTTTCGATGCAGTGCAGGTCTTTCGTCAGTCTAAAACTCCTGTACGAGTTATAATGAGCAGGTATCTAACATGCTTAAAGGCGCCAAATTTGGAAATTAGCTGGCTAAATTTTGAAGTGATAAAGTGGGTAAACAGCTCGACGCTCGGCGAGTCACCTTGGCTAAAACATTTGGATCGGTTTCGCGCTGCAGTTCCATACGTGTCATCAACGAAATAATGTAATTATAATTTTGTTGGAAATAAAAAATCAATATGAATGGTGATAACTTATTTCTTCTCTTCAAAAACTTATTATTTATTGATATGAGCTTACCTACACGAGAGTTACATGCGAAAAACCAAGATTAAGCGAGTTTTGAACAGAAAAAAAAACTAGAAAGCAAGACGAAGACTGAAAAACCAAGATCTTGAGGCATCTTTTTGTGGCCACGCTCGTGAGCAGTATCACCGTGATCATGTTCATCGTGATCACTGAAAAGCACAAGAACGGTCAACGATTTTGTAAACAAACCAGAGACGCCATTTCAATTTTCGAAATATATATTTATAGTGTATTTTGAAGGAAAATGGTAAGGAATGGATTTATGAGCCTTTATTTATTTTGAAGCCAATGCATAACTGAGCTAGTAGTATTTAAAGAATTTCGAACATACACAGGCATAGAACTAAGGAAACTACAATTTTGGAAGTCAATTTTTCAAGCAATCATCATAACATTATTCACTTTATCCCTAAATATAAGAAAACATCACATCCTAGCATTTCAAATTTTGAATTTCTTCTTGTCCAACGGCTGGATTCACTCTTTGATCACGTATGATTAGCCTGCGGAGGAAATCATGCTGCGATCAATTTTCACCACTGATCACGGTTGATTGCCATCAGAATCACGTCAAAAAGAGGTCACAAAAACGTGCGAATCATGCGCGATCAGGGGAATCATCCACGCGGTGGTAGACTCCTTTGGTTTAAAAAAACCTACGCTGGCAGAACTGAGATGATTGTGATTTGTGGATGCAAATTAACGAAAGTGCCAGCTGGGGGGAAACTCCGCGGGAGTTACCGTCCTTGTCGCTTGGTGGTTACCAAAAAAGCCGAATGTGGCGCTAGTGTCGTGTTAAGCGAGGAGGCTTACCAGGAAGCATACTTTTACATACTTTTATTCAATCTCGCTGGTTTTAAGTGAAGGTTCAAATCTACTCAGAAAAATGCTCATATATTTTTTATACGTTATGAGATACTAATTACATCAAAAATAATTCGAAATAAGGTAAGCATCGAATTATGCGAGAAATTACGCTCTATGATTTTTTTAAAATTTGAATGAGCGTGTCGCTCTACCGCCCTGCGCTGACTACAAGGACCTTCAATAGAAATGAATAAACCTCGTTGGTTTACTGTCTTAGGACCAGGAAGCAAATGGTGTCCGTTAGGCTCTTTGATTCCTGGTCAGGCCGGTCGTGCACCGTCCAATGCTTCGCAGTGAAACCTTCAAAAATAACGGTAGCAGTTCCCTACTATTAACCTATATTGAGACTAAAGCACTCTGAGAGCGCATACCTCCGCCAAGTGAGCCAATTAACGGTAGCAAAAATTCAAACTGGCTCTGAAACCATAATTTTCTTTGCATAGACTCCAAAATCTAATCATTTGTGCCTTTTTATATCAATAACAGCTTGTTCAATTTTTTTGAAGATCCGTTCATAACTTTTTGAGTTATACTGTTAACAAACGTTATGACAAATATGAGTTAAACATACAAACGAACCAACCGATCTGCAAAAAAATGTAATGTTTTATGTCTCCTACCATTACCAACAACTCCTATAAATTCCATAAAGATCCATTCATTATTTTTTTTAGTTATTGTGCTAATAAGCATAAAAGTAAAAACAGTGACAAACGAACGAACGAACGAACAAACGGACCATTACCAAAATTTGGTAATCTACTCTTTGTTATATACCTAACAACTCATGTTAACTTCATCAAAATCCATCCATAACTTTTTGATTTATGGCATCGAGAAAAATAACGCAGACAAACAAACAGATGGACATATCTTCACCGAAAGTTAATCATCTGTTTCTCCTAACATACCTAACAATCCCTGTAAATTTCATCCAAATCGGTTAATAACTTTTTGAGTTATCTTGGTGACAGACAGACAAATAGAAGACAGACAAACGACGAAAACATAACCTCCTTGGCGGAGGTAATTAGGGAACAATATCTTTGGCAATTACGGACCATAAATCAACATATTTTATACTCATTGAAGAATTATTCCTAATGATATGAGCTTTGGGTTAGCTAATGAAATCACAGCGAAGGCAGACATTTTCGATACAAAACAGCGGCGTGTGGTAATGAGCACCAATACAGATTCAATACTAAATTAAACACAACAATATCTTTGAATGGTAAGTAATTTTGCATGTTTGACTTACAAATTAATTCATTCACAGATTTATTAGGCATTCAAAGCATGTTATGTTTCAATGTTTTGGCGTTTAAGCTCACGTCATGTGCCGCCATATTGAAACCGTTTACATACTGATGAGTTGATACAGAATCGCCGCCAGAGTGTGACAGAAATTGGAACAGAAAATTTGCACATACTTTCCACTTTTATTATATTCAGAACTCTTTGCTTCGAGCCGTGGGCAAGGTTGCAAGGTGGCTCTGAAAGACTCCACAGTGTATTAGTTACAGTGAACTGTAGCCCCTGCTAGCAGCAGCCAGAGGTCTTCATTATAAAATTCGGGAGTGGGACGCGAGAAGACTATACCCAAATAATAAATATAATGTCGATTAGTAAATTAAAATTTACCATTTCGGGTTTTTTGATCTCCCATCATCAGAATTAAAAGTTAAAAGAAGTTTAAGGAATTTAAAAGGACTGATTTTATTTCATTGAGCAAGGTCTAGTTTGATGCTATCAGGGGGAGAGCTAAAAGGCTGGGACGGCTGCTAAACTCGACCTCGCAACACGTTTTGCCCCTAAATTTGCTAGCAACTCGTCTCGCCTCTATGCTTGCAACACTTCTCACCATTAGATTTCACTCAATTAGTCGCCGACGACTGACCTATAGTTCTCGTATTTTTCATCTTAGTAGATTTAGTCTCGCGTCACGTTGATGCATAAGGCAAGTGAAATCTGGAGTGCGACAGCTGTATCAGCAGCTGTCGCAGTATATATATATAATACGAGCATGAGTTCATATAGAGCGATGCAAAATATGTTTAACCGTCGGCAGGCATTGCCAGGAAAGTTATGGAAACTCCCAAGTCAGTGCCCTTTAATAGCCATTCACAGATTTTGAAGACCCGCAGCGTTATCGAAACTGGTGTTATGTACGCTTTTCGCTCATACAACATTCAATGTGTTAGCTCTAACATTTAAATGCGTACATGCATTCTTTGTATCATGCGAGTTCATCTTTGGGCGGATGTGACCGCCCGTTTTCAGGTCAGAAAATCTCAGATAAAGAACTTGAAAGGTCGTATATGACACCGTACAAAAATGTGCCTGTTTACCAGCATTGCTTGTTGAGTGACAGCCAAGATTATTATTTGGGATCTTCCGACCGGAACCTGTATCAATAAAAGCTGTCTGTCAGGCCTGCAACCAGAGTTTCGGAGATATTTGTTAGTCTCATAAACGTACAGTTATTTACTAGCGGACTTCCGACTCGATTCCGGCGGAAGCAACCGGTGTTCTTAAAGAAGCAGGCAATCATAGATATTTAAAGGCGCTTGTGCTTTCAAGCGTCAGCTTAATCGGTATTTAGCCTTACTGTAACAACATCGTCTACTGCATTCTGCTGTAGCACTTATTCAGATGTAGACCTTGTACTTTGTTGTCAGCACCTATCAGTAGAATGCTTGCTATTTATTATTGCATCATGTCTTCTAAGTTCTGTATAATAAGATGTAAATAAACAAGAAAATCTTAACGACATTCCTTCACCAACCAGCACTATAGCCTGATAACATTATTCTGCGTTGAAGTTCACACTCACAACCAAGTACGGTGACAAACTTAACTACAACTCACTCACGCACAGAAGATGACTACATAATTGGGCGATAATCGAAGGATCATGCCACGGAAGGAACCTTTGGGAAAAGTTTCCACGATAGTTTATGTTCGAGTAGAGCGTATCCTAAAACAATTGCATAGATTCTGAAAATATAAATGAAACTAATTGTGACTTTGTTATGTTGCCACTGCCGGCCCGATGTCCTGCATAGTGAATAGAGCTTCAGGGTCAAAATGAATCGTAACCCAGAACTGTGTATGCCAATAGACACGTATAACACTGGCAATGCTGGTCAAGAGCATAATTATTTAATCCTATTTTTCACCGAGGTCAGAAGGCATTCAATTGGAGCTTATATCGTAAGATGAAAGCTACATATATATGAGACTGTTGAAAGTGATGCTTACGAACAAAGTGGCAGATAGCGTTAACAACATTAGCCAGGGACGATTGCACTCAATGTACAACGTATATTTACGCAAGTAATATCGGAATGAAGAACATAGAAATGAAAATGACTAATGCATATCAATGGCGGGTGCACAGTTACGCAAAATTTGCACCTCCACATAATTATGCCTCCGTTCGCGCTGCCACGAAAAAGTCGTCAACCTGAACTGGGCTCTACCACAAAGGTAAATATCTAAAATGCGAGTATATCCACAACAGCTGCATGCCATGCGTGTCTGACTTCCGTGTAAAGGTCCCGAGTTCTAGTGACATGCCTGTCAAGAGATCTTTGCGGCGTCCGGAGTGTTGAGTTGGAAATTGGTTGGTATGTGCAGCTGGGTGGGGGCACCTGCCTGACCAGGTTTAGATTTAATTAAATTAGATAGGCGGCAGTAGACGAACCAAAAGGCCCATTCGCAAAGAGACACCGGGACTTACACCCCGGCCCTCTATGAGCTATTGTCATTATGTTAGTAGTATGTAGAGGAATGGAGAAACGAGAGGAGAAAAATGGAAGACGAAAGAGAAAAAAGAAAGGAGAAATAAAAAAAGAAGGGGGAGAAGAATCTACGCCAAAGCGATGGTCATGAATGCCCGCAAGCATGATCGATGGCCGCTGATATGCGGAGCTTATATAAGATGGAGCGGAAGTGAAGAGAAGTCAGCTTAAAATGGCCTGGGAAGCTTTGGCCGTTAAGTGCTTGCGACTCGTGGAGAAGGAGTTCTTAGCTGTGGAGGATGTCTCTCCCAAGGAATGGAAGGGTGGGGGAGGGGCTCGGATCGTTGAACCTTTCGTTTCGGCGACATAGTTCTTAGCGACCGGTGATGGGCTGCGGCTCTACTTACTCCTCTGGGGCCAGTTGGCCTATATCTGCAACACGAACCAGTGTATGTGGGTTTCCTAGGGGAGGGCACAGTCAAAGCTGACTTTACCTTTACTCTATGAGTCGTTTCTTGCAGTTTGTGAGCGATGACATGCGGCAATGGTCAAGCTTTGAGTATACTGTACATCCTATTTTTGAGTTAGAATAAAGTTGTTATGACAGATAGTGCTTGCGTGATATTAAAACGTCACTGCTATATATAAAGTTTTACCAAAATACATTGAATAGCTTACTCATCAGAAGAGATGTCTTTTTCATAAAAGGGCTTGTGATACTGAATGCTTACCAGAAACGTGCAGAGCTTATTTGACCGAAAATTACTTAACTTAGATATTTACAATATATTACGAAGCCTTGCAAGTTTCCAACATGTCCTCAACAACTGCACTGGGCGGTAGCACACAATTTTGACACAAACTTCTACGGCCTCAAACAATCTTGAACCGCTGCTACGTCACACAGGAAAACAATGTTTCTCCTATCTATGACATCACGGATATGAGACATCATTGCCAAAAAGCACTAGAACTTATTCTCCAACAAGCGCTCTTTGGCAACTACCCAGCTCTTTATAAAACACGAGGCCGAACCTCGGCTCACTCATTCACAAAGCAACTTTGCAGAAGTAGTTCGCAGTGGTCTCAAGAAACAGGGTTTCTTAGTTAGCGACACAATTGCATAAGTTCAGTGCTAAGTAGCTACTCTACAACGAACAGGAGACAACGCCTTGTTTTATAATACAGGATACAAAGCAAAGCGTGCCCAGGATTTCTACGCAATCCGCCAGCAACTTCTCCAAGATGTGCTTCTCATGCAGCGTCAACAAATTTGACAAAACTTCCTTGCAGTTCTACAAACATCTCAAACATGAGAACTTACTCAGTGAGTATCTTTACAAGCGATGGCTTCTTCATTAAAAATAACTGCGTAGGTTTATATATATATATGGTTTTCAAAAATGAATTTCCCCGTGACAAACAAAAAGTTCAGTGTTTTCTGAAACAATAAGTACCAATATGATACCTCAGCCGAAACAGTTGAGGTGATCTTGCCCCATTATAGATTTTTTATCATACAATGAAAGTCCATCTCGACATTTCTCTACAAAATCACGCATACTGAGGTGTGACTGCAGCGCCGTCTTCACTGACCTAGTAAATTATTTGCTACGATAAACGCTACTTACTAGTCGGATGAATCATGAAAGCGATGTTTATGCATTCGAATTGCTTTTAACTTATTGCTTCTCTCATTGCAGATGACCCGCATCGCCGAGGTGTGTGCGACGATTGGGTGGACCACTGGAGACAAAGAGACGGCAGAACTTCTCGTCCAAACCCACCCACCGCACCAGTGTACCATAGCGAAGTGCTCTACCAACCTATTGCCTACAGTCGCATCGACGTGCACGAAGCTCTCTACCAAACATAAGATGTTCATGCAGCTCCGTGGCTCGTTAAATGAAGTACGCGAGTGAATCGCCCACAGGGACGAAGCATCGGGCATCGAAGAACCCGTTCATGGTGACTCCCGAGATCGTCTACACACCGTTGATATATCAGTTAGCGGAGATTCTAACCCTGATTATTTGGGAGAAAGTGTTGAACGTGTGCATCCCGGTGTGATTAAAGAGCAACTCAACATAATTATCTACAAGACATGTTCAGCAGCTACCTGTGACATTTAAGGCGTCTTTTTGTGACCACCGCGCGGATGATTCCCCCTGATCGCGCATGATTCGCACGTTTTTGTGACCGCATTTTGGCGTAATTCTGATAGCAATCAACCGTGATCAGTGTTGAGAATTGATCGCAGCGTGATTTCCTCCGCAAGCTAATCATGCGTGATCAAAGAGTGAATCCAGCCGTTGGACAAGTAAATATTCAGAATTTGAAACGCTAGGACGTGATGTTTTCTTATATTTATGGATAAATTGAATGATGTTATGATGATTGCTCGTAATATTGACTTCCAGAATTGTAGTTTCCCTATTTTTATGCCTGTGTATGTGCAAAATGCCTTAAATACTGCTAGTTCAGTTATGCTTTGACTTCAAACTAAATAAAAGCTCATAAGAAATCCATTCCCTACCATTTTCAAGAAAAATACGATATGAATATATTTTTCAAAAATTAACATGGCGGCTCTGGTTTGTTTACAAAATCGTTGACCGTTCTTGTGCTTTTCAATGATCACGATGACCATGATCACGGTGATTCTGATTACGAGCGTGGCCACAAAAAGATGTTAGATTTTCAAGTTGGTTTGCGTATATTCTGTTCATGAAGAAGCTAAGATGATGTAATTTTCGGTGAATATTATATGAGAATCGTATTCAATATCTATATATTAAAGTGACTGTTGATATACTCATTTCCTATCGGTAATCGTCTCTGCACAAAAAAGAGATTGGTGATTGATTATTTCCCGCAGTCCACTCCAGTTTATAGACTAGCGCAATTCCATTACCATAATAAATCGTGTCAGATATCTCACAGATGCTGATAGTTTTCTTTTTTTAGTTACTCAGTTTAAGCTGTAAAGATCTCGTCAGTATACTCATAGCTTTTTTTTTTTACAAAGAAGTGAAACCGACGATGTTAGTTATTGGATACACCGTACACGTACTTAAAGGAGCTAAACAACTGTAACTAAATTTCCTTTAGTATTTAATGTCACATTTACTTGTGTTATTGTGCATGTAAGCACTATCAGTTTGCAGTTATGTGTGTTGGTTTCGTGCAAAGTATACATTGTTGTGAAAGCTGTAGGGGAATGATTTAACTGTCATGAGAATAAAATATTCTAAATTGCAACAGGTGTCATAATTATTTTCCAACCTTGTGTCTAGTAGTCGCTGATTTACAGACTCAAACGCGAGCAAGATAATTCTTTTTATCAGTGAGCGACACACAATTTGTGACAACTCCACACACGCTGCCGTGCGCATCCCGAGTTCCTAATGACGTCACTGACGCGTCAGCCATTGCCAGACACTTCTAGAGGAGAAATTTGAAGCAGATCAGCCCGTATAGCCAACTTGTATTTTACTCTATCGGTTTCTCGCTCGAAATTTTATTTTGAAGTTATAATGCATCATCAAAATCAATAGCTGTTCTTCGTAAAATTTCTAAGAGTTCCTGTTAATTTGATGAAGATTCACCCGCATAGTTTCATACGGGTATCATTTACGGTAGGTATCCTGTAGCTAGCATTTTACGTGATATTAACCTAAGCAACACATTCATTGATTTACTCTTTTCGTAACTGACGATGTTGCCAGACACTATGATCAATTAACGTATAATCCGGATCAATAGTTGAGAGTTGATTCTTATATTTACCTCCGCCAAGGAGGTTATGTTTTCGTCGTGTTTCTCTGTCTGTCTGTCACCAAGGCTGCTCAAAAAGTATGAACCGATTTGGACGAAATTTACAGGGATTGTTAAGTATGTTAGAAGTAACAGATGGTTAACTTTTGGTGAAGATATGTCCATCCGTCTGTTTGTTTGTTTTTTTGTTTGTCTGCCTCATTTTTCTCCATGCCATAACTCAAAAAGTTATGGATGGATTTTGATAAAATTAACATGAGTTGTTCAGTATATAACATAGAGTAAATGACCAAATTTTAGTAATAATCCGTTCGTTCATTCGTTCGATTGTCACTATTTTGAATTTTGTGCTTTTTAGCACAAAAACTAAAAAAATAATGAATGGATCTTTATGAAATGTATAGGGGTTGTTAATATTGATAAAAGATATAAATGATTAAATTTTGGCGCAGATCTGTTCGTTCGTTTGTATGTTTGACTCATGTTTGTTATAACGTTTGTTAGCAGTATAACTCAAAAAGTTAAGAACGAATCTTCAAAAAAATTACACAAGCCGTTATTACAATCAAAAGCACAAATGATTAGATTTTGGAGTTTATACATAGAAAACTAGAACACTCTGAGAGCACATACCTCCGCCAAGCGAGGCAACGGTAGCAAAAAATTCAAATTTGCTCTGAAACCATAATTTTCTTTGTATGAACTCCAAAATCTAATCATTTGTGCCTTTTGAGAGTAATAACGGCTTGTGTAATTATCTTGAAGATCCGTTCATAACTTTTTTGAGTTATACTGCTAACAAACGTTCTGACAAACATGAGTCAAACATGCAAACGAACAAACCGATGTGCACCAAAATTTAATCATTCATGTCTTCTAACATTACTAACAACCTCTTTAGATTTCATAATGAACCATTAATTATTTTTTGAGTTATTGTGCTAAAAAGCATAAAATTAAAAACAGTGACAAACGAACGAACAAACGGATCATTACCAATATTTGGTCATTTACTCTTTTCTATATACTTAGCAAGCTAATTTCATCAAAATCCACCCCTAACTATTTGAGTTATGGCGTTGAGAAAAATGAGGCAGACAAAAAATAAACAAACAAACGGATAGACATATCTTCACCAAAAGTTACTCATCTGTTTCTCCTAACATACCTAACAATCCCTCTAAATTTCGTCCAAATCGGTTCATAACTTTTTGAGTTATCTTGGTGACAGACAAACGCGACGAAAACATAACCTCTTTGGGGGAGGTAATTATGGTTTCAGAGCCAATTTGAATTTTTTGCTACCGTTGCCTCGCTTGGCGTAGGTATACGCTCTCAGAGTGTTCTAGTTTTCTATTGTGAAGCCTTGAGGACACGACGCGCATATTTTTCGTGCTTCTCACGGGAAATATTCGTCGGAACCATAATAAATGAAGATGCCCTCTTCCTATAATCTACGTAGAGAAGTAACTGGGGATCGGGAACTGTAATAAAATGAAACGTCTTCTTCATATGATGTGCGTAGGGAAGTAGCTGGGATCGAGAACTGTAATAAAATGAAGCGTCGTCTTCATATGATGGGCGTAGGGAAGTAGCTGGGGATCGAGAACTGTAATAAAATGAAACGTCTTCATATGATGTGCGTAGGTATAAGTAGCTGGGGATCGAGAACTGTAATAAAATGAAGCGTCCTCTTTTTATAATGTGCGTAGGGAAGTAGCTAGGGATCGGGAACTGTAATAAAATGAAACGTCCTCTTCATATGATGTGCGTAGGGAAGTAGCAGGGGATCGGGAACTGTTATAAAATAATAAGCGTTCTCTTCATACAATGCGCGTAGGGAATTAGCTGGGGACCGAACTGTCAACACGTAAACAAGTAGTAACAATTGAGCGAGAGATTCTACGATGATTCTCCAAAGCACAGAGTCGTATTAAAATTATCAAGTTCACGCCAAACGAAAATTGGGCAAATCTAGTTTCAGATACAACCATTGAACAGAACTCCTCGTGGCGTAAGATCATCAGCCGCGGTGGAAGTACGTTCGGGTGTTGAAACTGCGCCACAGTAAACCTATGACTACATTACATGTACTGGTGTTTATATTTAGCAGAATATACCTAGTGTGATAGTTTCGTGCTAATTTGAACCATCTTAATCCACACTCGAAGGTGCTCCTGCATGAGAGGCATTTGAGGAGCAACGGTAAAATACAAAATACGGTGCACAAACTCGTATATGCTGAAATAGATTAATTTTTTGTTACGTCAACTACTCTGCTTGCACCCCAGGCGTTCAGCCATCCCTTGCTTGCATCATAATTATTTAACTTTGGGCAGTAGGGTGTTCTCACGGACTATCACAAATCCTCTTTGTTATGTCTGGTTTGCTTATGTAAAGGACAACTAAACTATCAGGAAATTCTCTTCTTTTGAGTTTTTTCTGTGAGTTACAAATAGCGATTCATCACTTCCGTAGCTTAATTCTGAATGTTGTTCGCAGGAAGTGAGTGTGACGACGAAAAAGATACCAAAGATGTGGCATGCCCATCGGAGTCAATACATACTGCGCCGGAGTTCGAGCAGTGAGACTAACGGCCGGACTGCCGCATCGGTCGGTTCCCGCAGTGTTCTTGATATGTGCATTGAGACTAGCGGCCGGACTGCCTCAGTGTCTGCCGTTCCCATGTTGCATTGTGCGTTAAGCCTAGAGACCTGTCCGTTACCTTATATGGTCCCGCACGTTATACTTGTACCAAGATTTAGTGTTAATGCCTGTCACAGCAGCACGATATTGATATAATGTAGCAAGTTGCCATACGCTTGCCATTAACATTTGCCAGTGAGATACATCTGTATTAGTCAGAGAGACAATATACGGATTGTGAGTAATCTGAGTGTTACTATTCACCACCCAATCTGCCGGACTCCCGGTTATCCGTGTCCTGAAGAAGCATACCCCATTACCTGTGATAGTGGAGATCACAAGACAGAAAAGATACCTCCGTATACTATTACTGTTAGTGACTGCGAGCTATTCCATCAGGGAACCCTTGTATGCCACATTAAAGACCGTACAGACTGACGCCTGCCAAACAGAGGGCAGCGGAAGCCAGTAAACATCGGAGCCTGTATAGTTGGTGACTCTATCTAGCCATACAGTGACCCAACTTCCGCTTTCACATGGGCTCGTGATTTAATCCCATATACAATAGAGTTGAACTTAAGTACATTTAGTATTATTGGGTAGGTACCTGAGTTTTTGAACAATTCAAATTTTTCAGGAACCGGATTGACATATTTTTTTTTTTCCAAACATGCAGAAAGTAGTTAACCGACCGCAGCAAAAAGAAAAGTTAATCGGTAATTAGAAAAGATTCAAGCGTAATCGGCGTGCTGCGTCAAGGCCACATAGACTGCACATACTGTAGTCTAAGGACGCGTTTGATTGTCAAAGTGAATCCAAGCAGACAGGAATCTTGACTTCGTTACTTTATATCGTGTTGCAAGCACTAGAAGCAATCCTATTATGTTTAACCGACTGAACGCTTCATTTCAGCGAATAAAACTGAGTTCTTGACAGCCTCATAGGTAATTGATTGTGGGTTAACCATTGGAACACGAAATAATGGGCCGAACCCAGCGCACCTGTCTGAAATGTCCGATAAGTCAAGCCTCGAATGCTTAATTTTGCTGCCCAATTGAGCGAACCATCAGCTGGGCTCGAACTCGTACCACAGTAAACAGAAGGATCCAAGCTGACTCGTACAGACAAGCTTGGACAGCTCGGTATGACGTCACGACTTACAGAAGGTTGAGTCATTGCCAGAAAGCGCTAGAATGCATTCGCCAACTAGCGCACTTTGGCAACTCAGCTCTAACAATTACGCACTTACTTTGTGACCCCCAGTTGCACGCCTCAGTTGCTGCACGTCAACTTTCTATGTAGCGGTAGTGGTAACAACGATCCTGGGATCATGTTGATCTCCATAATTTGTGTAATGATTCTTTGCTGACGCAAGCGACACTATTAATCCAAAACGGACCCGAGAGACGGCTGTAACTTCAATATGTTATAAATCACATAGTTCACCGAATTTCCCGGTAGTTACCCTACACCTTTGGCAACACAATTTCCCTCCGATGCAGCTCCAGTAAACTTGGCAATAATGTATGAAATTCTGTAAATGTTTGCAAAATGAGGACTCAAGAGTACCTGCCCAAGAAGAAAATTACTGATTTTAATATTCTAGAGAATTTCTGTTCGTAAAAAAAAGAGTATGTCCATGAAGAAAAAATACTTTAGCTTAGACCCTTCAGGTTTGCCGGATCGGCGCAACCTTTGTTGCCGTCAGTGTTAGATTAAATTGTTTGACACTCTAAATTCACAGCGTTTTCAAAACTTGTGTCCAATGTAAATCACGATCATCCACACCGTTTGTCGTATAAATAACGCTCCTGTGCGTTAATCATGACAATGAACCTAGCGATATGCTTTTGAGCGCATGACGCATTTTGGGTACGGCTAAAAAGAACAATAATAAATATTGAATACTTCAGCCACTTCTACTCACTTTTTCCCTGGTCCTGTGACTCATACCGATGAAGTGCGTGCAGCGTAGGGCTTCCATGTCGACTGGCAGCATTACGATAGTACAGGCTGTCATTTCTCACCCAGCCCCTTTTGCCCTCTCTAGAGTTATTTCCTACAGTCGCACCAACGCTCACAAAGTTTGTTACCAAGCAACACCGGCATTATTTAGCTTGCCAAAAAAGGATTATGATTTTTCTCAGCACGAACAGATTGAGGGCTCGGTCCATTGGGTCATCAAGGTCTCTCTAAGCCAAGTTTACTTGGTTTGACTTGTCTAGAAACGCCGAGAGCTACAAAACTAAATGCTTGAAAATGTACTGAAGCGAAATTATTTGTGCAGTAACATATATCGAGCATTATATGGTACTTACGCAATACTTCTTTTGTCCCTCATATTCACAACACTGCACGCAGACGATGATGTTATCAGCGTAATTTCAAGTTTAAAAGAACACCAAAACACTAAACAACCAGAACACTTAATTAAAATGAAGAGTATTGAAAACACACTTAATTCACCGGGTGAGAATTGCTTACGTACATCCATATTTATAAGGAGAGAAAGGAAGTGAAGTATTCTTGTCTGAACCCTTCAGCCCGCTGTTGTTCTTGAGGTTACAAACAATATTGTTTTGTTATTATCAAAACCCGAGTTCTAGTGCAATATTTGAGGGTAAGAAGTTGCAACTGTACCAACCAAGTCTGTACGCAGCCCCATGCTGGTTTACCCGCACTCCTCGTTCACTCTCATTCTCATCGCAGATGAATTACCGCAGTATTATTACGCACCATTTCGTGTCAATTCAGTAGCAAGTAAATGGAATGAGCAGCAATTCTCTTTGTAATCGCGACATCACTAACACGTGGGGGCGCCGTGGTGGACCCCGTCAACGGGATTCAAGATTTCTGAAGCTTCTGAACTGCCAAGGAACAACCAGCGTGCTTCACTTGACGAATCACGGACGGAGCTGCACGATCCTCCTACGTTTGGAAAAGAGCTTCATGCGTGTCAATGCGGCTGTAGTTTAAATAGGTTGGTAGAGCACTTTGCTGTAGTACACAGCATGGTGCTGTGAGTAGGTTAGTATGAGACAGTATTATCTCTTGGTCGCCTGTGGTGGACCCAGTCGCCACACACACCGAGGCGATGCAGGTCATCTGGAAGCCAGTTTAATAATTGACCAGAACTTGCAAGACTTACCATATTGCATCAATTTCTCCTCTAAATCACAACTGTCACGGATTGCTTCACCTCACAAACTGAATATTGCGATTTTTCACCCAACGTGTGATTCATCCACCAAGAAATACGATTGTACAGTCACAAATCATATTTAATACATTGGGACGGGCTGATAATCAATCTTTACTAGATGCGAACACTATCACTTCTACTAAGTACAAAGCAGAGCTATTCTGTCCTACAAGTACATAGACAATTCCTGAAGTCAGGGTTCGTATTCACGCGATACAGTACTTGTAATCAACAACTGTTTGGTAATACAGATACAGAGAACGTTTTCTTCTCTAAATATTTGTAGAACTTATGGCCTGGTATCGACTTTACTGGTGGTGCATGAGAATCACATCGTGTTGTTCCCCCAGAAGTAGGCAGTGTGCGAAGAAATAAGATGTATGATTAACTTCATTTTGCTAAAAATCAGAAAGCTGAGAGGCACTTGCGGATTTTGCAGTTGTGTAATCTTACATAAATGCTGAAAATTTTCTTTAGATTAGATTAGATAGGCGGCAGTAGACGAACCAAGAGACCCATTCCCAAAGAGACACCGGAACTTATGCCCCGGCCCTCTATGAACTAATACCATTATGTTACTAGGATGTAGAGGACTGGGGAAATGAGAGGAGAAAAATGGAAGACGAAAGAAAAAAAGAAGGGGGAGAAGAACCTCAGCCAAAGAGATGATCATGCAGGTACGCAAGCATGATCGATAGCCGCTAATATGCGGAGCTTAAAAATTAGATGGAGCTGAAGTGAGAAGAAATCGGCTTAAGATGGCATGGGAGCTTTGGCCGTTAAGTGCTTGAGACTAGTGGAGGAGGAGGAGTTCTTTGCTGTGGAAGATGTCTCTCCCAATGTATGTCAAGACGGTTTTTAAATGTGTTGACCGACTCCGCACCAAAAACGTCGGAAGGGAGTCTATTCCAAATGCTGACTATGAAATAGGGAAAGAACTGCTGACTTACGGTTGTTGTTCCAGCTTTATGCTAGAGTTTTTGATCGTTGTTTCGCAAGCGATCATTAAGGTCTCTTTCAAAGAGTCCTGGTGTAGGTACGTCGTTGAAGCCATTCAAGTACTTGAATGTTTCTATTAGTTGCCCCCTGAGTCGTCTTTGCTCGAGAGAGGTTAGACCCAGTTCTTTAAGGCGACGTTCATACGACTTGTTTCTCAGCTGAGGTATCAGTTTCGTTGCTCTGCGTTGGACTCTTTCCATGTTGTCGATATCTTTACAGAGATGTGGCAACCTGAATTAAAGAGCAAATTCTAAGTGTAGCATCACTAATGCCTTGTACAAGGGAACGATGATGTCCTTGGACCTGTATTCAATGTCCAACCGCTCTGCTGCAGGAGCAAAAGCTTTACTGTACATGATTGCCTGAGACTCCTCAGCAAAATCACTGGGCGGCAACGAACAGTCTTCCACAACCTCAAACAATCTCGGACGGCTGCTACGTCACTGAGGAAAAAAGAATTTTCCTTCGATCTATGACGTCACGGATATGAGATACCGTTGCCAAAAAGCACTAGAATCTATTCACCAACAAGCGGTCTGTGGCAACTACTCGGCTCTCTATAAAACACGAGGCCGAACCTCAGGACACTCATTCACAAGGCGACTTTTGCTGCAGAAGAAGCAGGGGTTTCAAGAGACTGAAATTTGACGTTTGCGTAGAGCACAGTTCGGATCAGAATTTATCAGATTTGGTTAATTCTTGCAAGCAGCAGCAATCTCAAGAAGATGAAACCCGTGAGTGACATCCGTGTTCAGTCATGCTGCTTCTGCTGCACTCCCCGTACTGGCACGCTGGTGCTGGGATGGCTGACTGTGATCGGCAGTGTTCTGGGAATGATTTCATCCGTGCTGAAATTGGCCAACTTCCAGTACGTGAAGGATGCAATCCACCAGCAGTACCCTGATTGTACCGAGGAATGCATGGAGACTGCACTTCAGATTGCCCTTGGCATCTGCATCTACACACTGCTCCAGAATACCATCATGCTTGTGGTTGGCTCGCTGCTCATCTCTGGCGTCCATAACCGCCGCCCCTCGTACATGATACCGTACCTTGTGAGTATGGGCATCTCTCTGGCCATCACCGTCTTGGCGTTCTTCGCCGGCATCGTCTTCCTCGCCGGTGCGCCTTCTGCTGCTGTGATCTTTGCTATCATCATCGTCCTTGCGTTTGTGCTGGAGCTCCACTTCTTCTTTGTTGTCCGCTCCTACCAGCTCGAGGTGTCGGAACAGCTCAGCCTCATACCTCACCGCCTGGAGGACACGACCAACCGCTGCTAAACAGCTACCAAGAGATGACATACGAAACGCGTGATTCTTTTCAACTTGTCTGTCGTTTCTGTCTTATTGAACTTGGGCATTAGCGAGACCATGATATGATCTGCATTTATTCGCTATCTTGACTAACGTTTCTCGTTTCTACCTCCTCGTGCTCTCTTGTATTGTAGTTCTACTTACTTTGCTTCCTGTTTTGCTTCTATAAAAGTACTGGTTTCTATTCTATACTTGTACCAGCTTGAATCTCTTGGAAATGGGGCTTGAGTAAAAAACTGAGGAAAACTGGGACTGGAATGAACGTCAAATGTGGTGACGCTGAAGTTTTTTTTATTATGTTCCGTCATGCTAAATTAGGTGAATTAACCTACAAATCTCCTCAAACTTAGGAAGTTAAAGAATCATTGGTACGTCGTGTGCCATTTACAGTTTGAATTGAATGTCTCGTCTCCCGACAGGTGTCTCTCCATGTTGTGCCCGAGCTTGAATTTAGTGCAAAAATTTCTCATGTCTTAAATTTACTGAATCTCCGAGATCTGGTATTATATTCCTTTCTAATTTCACAGAAAACTGTTTTAGGATATCTCTCTTAGTTTTTTGCTAGCGTTAAAATACCGCTTCTAGAATGTATCTCAAACATTAGTACCTTTGCTAGATCTGAAACAAAAAAAAAAGAACTTTTTTAGATCTGATACGTTTATGCGTATTGACAACTCAACTGATCTATGTTGCCGCCCGTGCCACAGCTTAATGGCAGTCTGAATCCTGCCTTTGCAATCTCAGCTAATGTACTTGTGCCTTTATTAACTGCGGCACTGCAATATCAATGTTCCGTTTCAAGCAGCTGTCGACTGTCGGTCGATTGTATGAGCTCTTCTTTACGTGTCAGGTCAGCTGTTGTAGAGCGATGCCTTATCTCAGTGTTTACTGCACTTGGCCTTAGTTACTTCAATACCTCGTTTTTCTAGTTCATTGTTACCTTTAGCGCTCTAAACGATTTGTGCTGGCGTTGAACTGTTCAAAGATTTGGTATGGTGCACTGATCACTCGTTTGGCTCGGATGTAAAAAACCCGTACTAGCTGTATCCTAATGTGACAGTCAATCATACCTCCAGACTTGGCTATGGCCAGAGCGTGATTGGCTGACTGTGACGTCATTGAGTTTTTTTATTTTTGAGACATATATGATGCACCTCGCTTAATCTAAACGCTGTGTTGTTCACTGACCTCCAGAGCTGTTGTCGTATGCATACTTCACGCACAATGTATCTTTTACTCGACTTCTCCTGCGTAAGCAAGTAAAATGCAAACGAATGTCTATAATAAACCGTTACCTGCTTACCAATTAGTTAAACTAACCATAGGAAGCCAAATAACGATGTTTTTACAGGGTATACCGTACGATCAACCGTAGTTTGTATGTATACCGTACTTGTTCCGGAAGTATTCTGTTGTAAGAACAAATTAGGTTTAATGAGCTGTGGTCTAGTGCTGTCTATGAATCTCTGTTATTGCTTTAATAGCTATAGGTGATCTTCCCTGCTACCTTAAGTATCGTGATTGGTGCCATTAATTCTCTACAATCGTATGTTGCTGATTGAATCTTATTGGAAAAACCGTCAGTAAGCTCTGCGTTTGTATTTGTTTTAGAAGTTCCCATTCCCTGAAAATTTTCAGGTACAACTCGAAGCCGCTTCTCTATTTATGTACTCAGTGTTCCTGGTTATGAGTGTTTAACTTTTATATATATACATGAAACCAATTGCCTCTTTCTCTTTGTTATTAACCTACGCACGATACCTATTAACTTTGCCGCACTATTTTTATTGTGCAAACATCCCCGATATAACAGAGTAGTTCACTTTAATAAGTTGAAGTAGTGGTGTGTCCCGCCTCCCTCTGCATAATTGATCATAGTTTCTTGTGTCGTAGACTGTACTCGTATTATATCATCTCTCCGTTGAAACGTTATGCAGGCAAGCATTAATATTTACCCAATATACTGGTCTTGTTTGGGACTAAGTTGAAAAAGCTGCATGTTAACAAAGTATGCAGGGCATTTTGTCCTGTAGATCCTAATCACATTAAAATAGAACGTGTATTATTGCCGTGTTTCGAAAAACTGAGAGCCGGCTGCTCATGGTGAACAGTAGCAGTGCACCGTTCGTACCCTTAAATTAATTGATACCCCGCCGCAGCAATAGCGTCAAAAGTCCTGTAATTTTATGAATTACTCTGTTTGTCGGTTGGTCTACTTACAGCCATCATTTCAACTGCTTTCCACTGGTGAACTTTAAAGTTTTAGGTGTTAAGTGTGGTGCGGGTGGTCAAGTGGCGTACGAAGAGAAAATCCACTGTCACAGTAGTGTATTTAATTTACAGCCCACGACGTTTAATGCAATTGATCCTTGTAAATTTACTCTATCCAGTGACTTTTAAACCGTTGGAGGCCACACCATTTGTGGTCTGTATCTGAAGGATCTCAATGCAAGAATTACAGCAAATATTTTCATGTGTGGTGCGTATGTTATCAGCAAAATTGCGCCGTCTCTGGTGCCATCCTTGCGCTACCTTGGGGTGTTGTGAGAGTCTCCTTATCCTGCTTCTTCTTTGGATCGGCTTTTCTCTGACATGGTGCGCGCCTATTTCACTTCGAAAGGGTGATGTGTCTAGGCAAAGTGAATATGAGTGTCCATGTTGTGAGCTGATGGTGTTTCGTGTCTGTGGTTCATTCAGGAACTTCTATTTCTTTTCAGTGTATCGCAGCCCGTCTGCTGATGATAGGGTCTTTGAGTGTTTCTTAGATGCAATGGCTAGGATTCAGTCATCAGATAGGCGTTCTGCTTTTGTCTTCAAGGGCAATTTTAATAGTCACCGTGTGGAATGGTTAGGCTATGGAAAGACCGATTGCCATGGCCATGCAGTCTTCGATTCCGCGAGTGCCTCTTGTTGTAAGCAGTTGGTTGAGGGTCCCACCCATTTGAAGGGAGGTGTTTTTGACTTGCTGATGACTGATAGTCCTAATCTGGCCGGAGTGTCAGTGGCGTCTCCCTTTGGTTCCTCGTACCATGGTGTCCTCTCTGCGACGCTGCAAGTCCGTCAGCGGGTCCCCAGAGCCACTGTTAGGCGTAAAATATTTTAAAGTCCAGAGTGAATTGGGACGCCGTCTCTGGCGCCATCCTTGAGCTACCTTGGGGTGTTGTGAGAGAGTCTCCTTATCCTGGATCGACTTTAGATCGGCTTTTCTCTGACATGGTGCGCGCCTATGTCCCTTCCCGCTTAATTTCGTTCAGGACTGGCGATGAAGCCTGGTTTGATGATGCCGATAGGAGGGCGCACCAGTTGAAGCGGGAGGCATATGTCCGTTGGCGTACTAGCCGGTCTGCTGTTGACTTTTAGCGTTTCAGGGAACTGCAGCATCGAGCTGGTGCTACTTATGAGGAAGCTGAGAGGGAACATAATTTGAGGTCCAGGTAGTTGTTAGCTTCATCTATTAGCGCACATAAGTGGTTGTCCACCTTGAAAAGCGCTGTGCTCGGTGTGAGCTCTTCTGCCCCCCTTTAATTGGTGCTGGTGGTGATTTTGTTGCGGACCCCGCTGTCAAGGCGGATCTTTTGTTGCGCTACTTTGATGGGAAGTACAGCCGGGATCGGGTGCGCATTCCTTTAGCTTGTGATCTCGAGCCGAGGTTATCCGGTTTTGCCTTCAGATCTTCTGAAATGCACCGTCTTTTTCTTGACCTGAACCCCTATGGAGGCACTGCTCCATCGGGAATGTTTCCACTCTTTCTTCGGAGGGTGGCTGATGTGCTCGCAGCCCCGCTTGCTTCCGTGTTCCGTCTGATGTTACGGCTGGGCTCTCTTCTATAATGCTGGCGTGTCGCTCATGTGACGCCTGTTCTGAATGGCTCCGTTTCATCTCAAACTTCCGACTATAGACCCATCTCGATCACCCCTGTTTTGTCGAAAGTTTATGAGAAGTTGGTTGCATCGAGGTTGGGTCGCTTTCTTGAGAAGCAGGGGATCCTTCCCCAACACAATATGGTTATCGTAAGGGCTTGGGAACTTGTGATGCTCTACTTCATATTTCTGATGTGTTGCAGCTGGCTCTTGATGTGGGTCACAAGGGTAATAAAGTATATTGTATTGTGGGCGAGGATGAATTTTTATTTGAGTTCGTCACAGTACTTGGTTGTGAGTGTGAACTTCAATGTCGAGTATTGATATCAGGCTACAGAGCTAGATGGTGATGGTATGTCGTAGAGATCTTCTTGTTTTTTTACCTCTTATTATACAAGTCTTAGAAGATATGATCCAATAATAAGTAGCAAGCATGCTACTTGATAGAGGCAGACAACAGAGTACAAGGTCTACATCTAATAAGTGCTACAAGCAGAAAACTGTAGACTACATATGTGCAGTGCTCTAATGCTAGTACTGAATAAGCTGACGCTTGATAGTACAAGCGCCTCAAATATCTATAATTACCTGCTTCATTTAGAACACCGGTTGCTTCAACCGGATTTGAGCCGGAAGTCATCTGGTAAATTACTGTACGTTAATGAGAAAAACAAATATCTCCGAAACTCTGGTTGCAGACTTTGACAGACAGCTTTTACTGATATAGGTTCCGGCCGAAAGGTCATTGAGAATTACGCATGTCGCTCAAAGGCAGTGCTGGTAAACCAGCACATTTTTGCCCGGTCATAAACAACCTTTTACGTTCTTTATCTTAAAAGCTCTGCTCTGAAGCCGGCGGTGGCTACATCCGCCAGGCATGAACTCGCATGACACAAAGAATGCGTCGATACATTTGAATGTTAGGCTAAGACATTGGAATCTTGCATGTGCGAAAAAGCATATATAACAATAAGGCAACGTTGGTACAGCTTGACTTCAGTACTGTTTTTGATTGCATGAATCACCTTGTGATGCTCCATAAGCTGAGATTGATGGATTTTGATGGTTCAATTTTCGCGGTAATTAGTCAGTTTTTATCTGACAGACGTCAATGTGTAGTAGTTGTTGATGGGTTTCTGGACGTGGTTTCTGGTGTCGCACAGGGTATTGTTCTGGGCCCTTCGTTATTCATTGTATAGGTATACAGTGGACCTGTTTGATCTTGGTAATAATTTACTTGTTGATTACGCTGCTGATGTTACTTTGCTGGCTGTTTGCGATAAGCCTAGTGATAGGTTGGAGGTTTCAGAATCCATTCAGCATGATTTAGAAGTGATTGATTACTGGTGTTCTCGGTGGGGGATGAGGCTAAATGCGGGCAAGACTAAGACCATGCTAGTGTGCAGGTAACGTACAGTGAGACTTCCTTTCCCTGCACTCATATTGCATGGTGTGTCACTTCCATGGTTGATGACTTGGTTATCTTGGGTGTCACTTTTGACCCAAAGTTGATGTTTGAGGCTCACATTCGTTCGGTTGCCTCACGTGCATCGCAGAAACGTTGTGCTTGGACGGTGTTTGGCTCGGTAGAATTGACACGTCGCTACTTTAGTTGCTTTGTCCTCCCTCTTCTGAAATACTGCTCCGTAGTCTGGGGTTATGCTGCCGGTTGTCATCTGTGTTTGTTTGATGAAGTGGTTCATCGATGTACGTTCATGCTGGATGGTGTTGTGCTTTGTAATCTGGTGCATCGTTGCACAGTTGGTGGGGTCTGCTTTTTTTCTATAAAATTTATAACTGTCCTAGTCATCCACTATCTGATTTTCTTCTGAAGCCATTTGATCGGATGAGGAATACTCCGCGTACTGGTGCTTTTCATGAATTTGCCTTGGAACCGTTACGATGCCACACGGGCCAGTATTCTCGTTCATCTTTTCCATCGTGTGTGGATGTTTGGAATGGTCTTGATGGCTTTGTCTTTGCTGGTGCGGGTATTGATAGCTTTGAACGATATGTACAGAGAGCTATTCTGTGATCTCAGAGCTTTTCTTTCTTTTTTCCCTTTTTTTTCTTAACTCGCTGGGCTGGTTGCGTGAGAGTTTGTCAACCTCATTGAGTTTCTCCGTTCCCATGTCGCCAGTCTGGTATGATTTAATAATAATAATATTAATAATTGCATAACTTAGTTACAGACACAATTGCATAAGTTGAGTCCCCAGCCCTCTACAACGGACAAGAGATAGCGCCTCACTTTATACAGGACATCTAAGCAATCGGCAACCAACTTCTCCATGATGTGCTTCTCATACAACGTCAACAAATTTGACAAAACTTCCTTGCAGTTATATAAACATCTCAAAAATGAAAATGTACTCAATAAGTATCTGCACCAGAGTAGGCTTCTTCATCAATATAATTTCGTCGATTTTTGTTGTGCTTTAAAGGATAATATCAAACAAAAAGTCCCGACATGATATCTCGGTCAAAATGGGTTGAGGTTAGCTAACACATTACATTTATATTTTTTTATCATTTATATACAATGAAAGTCTACTTCATCATTTCACTATGAACTCATCCATGCCGTAACATGTAACATGTTACATATGTTAATCAGTAATTGAAAGATATTCAAGTTGCAGACGTTATAGGCGCGCTGCGTCAAGGCCACCTCGACTGCCTACACTGTAGTCTACGGATGCGTTTCATTGCATCGTCAAAGTCGATTTAAGCTGACAGGAACTTTTGAATTCATCACTTTATATCGTGTGGCAGCCGCTAGAAGAAATCCCATTTTGTTGAGCCAAGTGAGCGCTTCATTTTAGAGAGTGAAATTGCAGGAGTTCCTGAAAGTCTCATAGGCAATGTTTAAGGGTTAACCCTTGGAACTCAAAGCCAGCACACCTCTCTAAAATTTCAGATGAACCAAACTCTGAAGGCTGAATTTCACTGCCCAATCAAGCGAGCGCTAGGCTGCGTACTAACTCGTACAGTCTCAAACAAGTTTGAACCGCTATTACGTCACGACTGACAGTCACACCATGGTCACACTCACAGGCGGATGGGGTCATTGCCAAAAAGCGCTAGACTCTATTCGCCAACTAGCGCACTTTGGCAACTCAGCTCTATTGTATAGAATTACCCTTGGTATGACCCCCCATTCATAAGACTCACGACAACTTTCTATGCAGCAACGGTTGAAAAAATCACGGTATATCGACTTTTGGAATTTATGTAATGATGCTTTGCTGACACAAGCGACTATTAACTTAAAACGGACGTGAAAAACAGCCGTAATTCCATAACGTTATATAGCAAATCGTTCGCCGAATTTCCCACTAATCATCCTACAGTTTCGGCCACACAATTATTGGCCTCTTATGCAGCTCCATTAAATTCGCCAAATAATGTGTGAATTCTAAAAGTGGTTGCCATATGAGGACTCATTGAGTACGTGCACAAGACGAAGATTATCGATTCCGATTTTCCAAACATTTTCTGTACGAAAATACAGAAGCATGTGCATGAAGAAACATGCCAGTACTTAAACCCTTTATGTTTGCAGGAAAACTGCAAACTTGTCGTCAGTATCCGGTGAAGTCATCTGAAGCACTAAATTCGCAGCAATTTTCAAAACTTTTGTCAAAATTAAATCATGAAGCATCCACACTGTTTGTCGTTTGGCTTAGAAATGGCTCTCCTGTGCGTTATTCATGACAACGAACCTGCGATTTTTGTTGGTGCCATTGTTGCACATTGGGTCTACGCAGTTGCAAACAAACTAGTAAATAATATACTAATTTTTGTAAAATATTGCAGAGCTTCTATGAACATTGTGCCCTGGTATAGGTATATACTTCATGTGAATCATACCCCTCAGCTGCGTGCAGCGAATGATTCCCATGTCAACAAAGCGGTAGTATCATTTCTGACCCAACCCACCTGCCTCTCCCCACTTATTTACATACTACCTACAGTCGCTGCCACGTGCACGAAGTTTGTTACCAAGCAGTTGAGATCAAGCAACACCGGCGTTATTTAGCTCGCCAAAAGAGAACTATGGTTTTTCTCAGCAGGGAAAAATGAAGGGTTCGTTCTTTTGGGTTGCCAAGGTCTGTCTAAGCCAAGCTCACTCGGTTTGACTTCTCTAGAACCTCAGAGAGCAACTTCCGCTGCGTCACTTTGAATCACATCGCAGGTGTTGGAAGCGGCCAGGTTACGTTGAGCCACTGAAAGCTCGTTTCGCGAAATAACATTTGAGTTTTTAGAAGTCTCAGAGGTAAATGATTGAAGGGAAAAACCTGGAGCTTGAGGCAGCGGTGCGAAGCCAGCGTACCCGTCTGAAGTTTTGGACGAGTCAAGCCTCGAGGGTTTAAATTTGCTGGCATCGCATTTAATGGACTACATGACGCTGTTGCGCGATTGTACTGAAAGTCGATATTTAATTTTAGGGTAAGAGCGTTGCGTGTCTCACCTCGACATAGCGTCACAAAGTTGCAGTAAATTCAAATTTTTCCTCAATTCATTCAACAGTCAGCAAATTTTGAACAAGTTGCTTGTGATTACCGTAATCTACGTGGTATTGGTCACGCAGTGGTAAATTATGTGTTCCGCGGTAGAAGATTTGGCGGCTCAAAATAACACTTCCGCAATCTCGCAAGTTTTATTGAAGTTTGTAGCAAAATTCCATTATTCCTAGATCGGTAATCGCTACCAATTTTTTCCCCAAAAAATGAAAGAATGGACTACATTTGCGAATACTGTAATACTCGTTTTATATCAGCATTATAGTTTGGTGTCATTTGCGGTTCGAAATGGAAAATAGATTTTTTATATCATTTATATGGTTGAATGGTTGATTGTCTTTTATGTTAATTTATTCAATAAGTCTAGAAATGGTGCTATCACAGCCACGGAGAAGTTGTTGGGAAACATCTGCTGGATACGACAGACATTTCCATGAATCACTTGTCAGTTTTTATTTGTTAAATTGCCATAACGCCTTGGGGCCGTCGAATGACGCCAGAACTCCGTAGAGTCCTGGGGGCACGCGTAAAGGACACCTTTATTTTAACTAATCTCCAGCTGCGCAGCACTTTAGCCGCCTTCTCAGTGATAAGCAGATCTACTACTCTCCAGTTTGTCGGATGGATTAGTGAAAACTAAAGTTCAGCATTTCAGTTTGGTACTTAGGAAATGAGGAAAGTCTACTATTGTTCTGCTTGTCGAAGTGTTAAATTTAATCTCAAATTTCAGAACTTCATTTGCATGGGGAAGTCCACTACTTTTCTGTGTGCGAAATAAAATGTATGTATAAACCTCAATTTACAGTTACGTACCTTCAGCTGCATCGTAATAGCTATTTACGGCAGGTGTTCTAGTTATATTTTCCTTAGTTGGAGACACAAAATGTGAGGTTGTATTAAATTGCCTCTTATTTTTTCTTTCTTCACTTTAGGCGTATACGTACAGTCCATCCATCTCTCCTCCGTAAGTAAGGTTAGAAAACCAGTTCAAGTTTAAATAAAATCAATTTATTCGGAGATGAACCGATGATCCTACAGCCTTTCCAAAGCATTGGTCCATCTCGCATTTTAAAACAAATACTCGAGTAAGCGCAGTGTAGAAGCAAAATATGGTACATTTTCAACCCTAAATACACTTGAAAATATACTAAAGCGATATTATTTGTGCAGTAACCATAAATCGAGCAATATGGTGTACTCAATACTACTTACGCAATAGTTCCATTGTCCTGGCCTATAATCACAACAATTAACGCTGTCTGTGATGTCATCAAGCGCAATTTTAAGTTCAACAGACCACCAGAACAACACTAGACTATAATAAATAAAAAGTATTGCACAAACACCTAATTTACCGGGTGAGAATTGCTTGATCGCATCTACATATTTATATGGAGAGAAAGGAAGTGCTATTGCCTTACCTCTTCAGCCCGCAGTTCGTACTTGAGGCTACAAACAATGTTGTTCTATTTTTCGAACAAAAAAAAAACGAGTGCTGGTACGACATTTCACGGTACGAAATTGCAACTGTACCGACTAAGTCTGGATGCGGCCCCATGCACGTTACCCCGCTTGGCCGCTCTTCGTTGCCTCTCATTCTCATCGTAGAATAATTACCGCAGCCTTGTAGCACACAGCACTTCTTCTCAAATCAGCAACAAGTAAATGGAGTTAGCAGCAATTCTCTTTGTGATCGCGACATCAAAAACACGTGGTGGCGCTGTGGTGGTCCCCGTCAACGGGATCCAAGAATTTCTGAAGCTTCTTCACTGCCAAAGAACAACCAGCGCTTCACTTGACGAACCACGGAGTACGTTACACGATCCTCCTACATTTGGAAAACGGCTTCGTGAGCGTCGATGCGGCTGTAGTTAAATAGGCTGGTAGAGCACTTTGCTGTAGTACCCTGCACGGTGCAGTGAGTAGGTTAGTGTGAGATACTGTATTATCTCTTGGTCGACAGTGGTATGTAGACCCAGTCGTCATAGACACCAAGGCGAAGCGGCTCATCTAGAATGCCAGCTTAATATAGGACCAGACCACAAAAAACTTAGCATCGTGCAAAAAATTTTCTAGTAAACCACAAATGTCACAGATTTCTTCAATTCACAAACTGAATGTTACGATATATCACCCAACGTGTGATTTATCCACCAAGAAATACGATTAACTTCAAAACAATGTTGTTGTACCGTCACAAATCATATTTAATACATTGGGACGGGCTGACATTGAATTTTTACTGGATGCAAACATGACACTTCTACTAAATAAAAGCAGAACCATTCTGCATCATAAGTACCTAGACCATCGTTGAAGTCAGGATTCAGATTTACGTGATACCGTACTTGTAATTAACTACTTTTAGGTAATGCATACACTAATTACTGAAAAAAAGTTTTCATTCTTTCAATGTCGTCTTAGTTGATGCTGCTGGAGAACCACTTCGTGTAGGGCCACAGAAGTAGGCAGTGCGCTAAGAAATGAGGTGCCTTATGGTTAACTTTTTTGTACGAAATCGGTAGGCTGAGAGACGCTTGTGGATTTTGAAGGTTGTTCAGTTTTTCATAAACGCAGAAAGTTGTCTTTGTACAGTTTCCAACCGCTCTGCTGCAGTAGAGAAAACTGCACTGTGAATTATTGCCGCAGACTCCTCAGCAACGTCACTGTGTGGCAGCAAACAGACTTCCACAGCCTCAAACAATCTTGAACGGCTGCTGCGTCACGAAAGAAAAACAAACGTTTCTTCTATCTCTGACGTCACGGATACGTGTAATTCTTGCCAAAAAGCACTAGAATTTATTCTCCAACAAGCGCTCTTTGGCAACTACCCAACTCTCTATAAAACACGAGGCCGCACCTCAGGTCACTCATTCACAAGGCAACTTTACAGCTGTAGTTGGCAGTGGTCTCATGAGACGGAGTTTCGATATTGATGTTTGATTCAATCTAGTTTCTGACACAAATACCCAAGCCCTGTACAACGAACAGATAGCACCTTATTTTGTACAGTATACAACGCAAAGCGTGCCCAGCATTTCTACGCAATCCGCCAGCAACTTCTCCACGATGTGCTTCTCATGCAGCGTCAACAAATTTGACAAAACTTCCTTGCAGTTCTACAAGCATCTCAAAAATGAAAATTTACTCAGTAAGTATCTGCACCAGCGAAGGCTTCTTCACTGATATAATTACGTAGATTTTTGTTCTGTTTCCTAAGTTAATAATACCCTAGAGTAACAAAAAGTTCGCTTATTAAACAATGGGGTCTATTATAATACCTCGATCGAAATACGTTGAGAACAACTTAGTGTGCACAGCACATATAGGTGTTTTATCATGTATATAAATGGATTGAAAGACAACTTCATCATTTCACTATGAACATATCCATGCCGTGGTTTGATCGATGAATTATTTGACTGAAGAACTTCTTAGATGTTCGCTAAACAACCAAAAAACCGTCATGTATCGGAATAACTTGTAACTTTTTGCTTCTCTTATCGCAGATGACCCGCATCGCCGAGGCGTGTGCGACGATTGGGTGCACTACTGGAAACAAAGAGACAGTAGAACTTCTCATCCAAACCCACCCACCGCACCAGTATACCACCGTGAAGTGCTGTACCAACCTATTACCTACAATAGCATCGATGTGCACGAAGTTCTGTACCAAACTTGAGAGGTTCATGCAGCTCCGTGGCTCGTCAAATGAAACACGCTGGTTATTCGTCCACAGAGACGCAGAGTCGGGAATCGATGAACAAGTTCAAAGTGACTCCAGACACCGTCCACATGCCGTTGATATTTCCTTTAGCGGAGTTTCTAACCTGGTGATTGGAGACGAATTGTTGGGTACGTGCATCCTTGCGCGAATGAAGAGCAACTCAGCATATCTACACATGTCACTTATTGAGCCACTGTAAGATTTTCGAGTTTGTTCACGGATATTCTTTTCATGAAGCAGGCAAATAGGATTTGAATTTTGGTTAATATTTTATATTAATGTTATTCAAAATTAATATTTTGAAGCGACTATTGATATATTTATCCTGTTTAGGTAATAGTGTCTGTACAAACAAAAACATTTAAGGTTATTGCAGCAGTCCAGCTTATAGGATAGCACTATCTCATTATCAGTAAGTATCTGAATGGTGTAACATCTCACAGTTGCTGTTAGGATAGTACGGCGAGGGAGGCCAAATTGGCTCTCAACACTGATTGCTTCACCTGCTCTTTCCACTACCAGATCTTTAAAATTCTAAAATTAAGGCAACAAGAAAACCTCATTAGGTGAGTCCCCTGTGGGCGAGATACTAAATGAAGAATATTATTAAGTTAGAATTATTGTGAAAATTATAAGGGAATGATGTAACTCTCATGAGAATTAAACATACTAAATTATATCAGGTGTTATTATTAGTAAGTTCAATCCTTTTATCTGGTAGAGTCGCTGATTGATAGACCAGATGCAGGCAAGATCATTCTTTTCATCTCTAGGTTACTCCCAATTTATGGCTATTCCATATAAGCTGCCGAACGAATCCCGAGTTAGCTTTTTAGCATTCCTAACAAATCCCACATATATGGCTAAGGATCCGTTCTTAACTTTTTGAGTTATGTTGCTGACAACATAAAGAAAACAAAGATAGATACAAACGAACGGTAAAACAGACCAACACAAAACTTCGATAATAACTTCCTAACAAAATCCCAAATCCTGCAAATTTCGTAAAAATCCCTCCATTAATTTTTGAGTCATGCTACCAAGGCGGACAAAAAAAAAAAAAAAAGAACACAAGCATATTTGAACGGATCTTCACCAGCAGTCAATCATCTGTTCCTCGTAGCATACCTTTCTCTTCAAGTTTCGTTAAGAACCATCCATAATTTTACGATTTATCCTGGTAACAGAAAGAAAACTTGACAGACATAGACAGAATCGACAAAAAAATAATATCCTTAGCGAAGGCAGTTAAGAGAGAGATTAGGGATAATGTAGTCCGTTTCTTCGTTACGGCGTGTTCGGTTTCTTTAATGAGGGCAGATATATGTATGTTTATACGTAATTAATTGGAGGGTGAATATATATAAACAAAATGTAATATGAAATGATATGCATGACGCCATGATTTTTAGGAGTTGAACCATCCCCCACAAGATCATCTATCTAATCTAATACTACAGTAAGAATGACCGTCGTGTGTTTATATATAAATATATATATACTGTATATTAATTTATTTATATGTTCGTTGTCACGCTCTTAACGAACTAGATAGGCAAAAAATAACTCTGGGCTACCCGGCTAAAAGACTGTGCTGATTCTGCCAAACTGATAGGTAGAAAATATATTCCAGGTTGCTGATGATGGCACTCGAACAGGATAGGATATCTGATTCCGGTTTTTGATTGATAAACTTGAAGTCCATTCAATGCAGATGCATACAGCTTCTCTAAACAATCTCTTCCATCGTGATGTGTAGGACTACTCTCAACTGAGGTCTTCTCCATCCAAACTTCAGCCGCCTTTAGTTTAGACTGATCGTCTTTGTAGGGATAATTTAGAATATCATCTGAGTTTTTAGTTTGACTGCGTAATTATTGAGGCAAATGATGAGATATTCTTCAGCGGTCACCACGAGCGTAAAAATCACGATGATTTCTTGGCAGCAAAAGCTTTTCTACATTTTAAATTTTTCTTCCAACAGAGCAAGTTTTCTCCGAGTCCGAGCTATATGCCACCCCCGAGGATCTTGGATACAGACCAATATATTCGTTAGAAGCAACATCGACTGTGGGCAAAGAATATCGCTAATCGTTAGTAACAATCAATGCAGTTCTTGCGCTTCCAGCTTCTCTTGCCGTTCCCGTGGAGCCTGATATTCATTACGGTACTTCATTCACTCTACACTGAAATTATATTTTCTTTTGGCTTACGATGTACACATTTTGTAGCAAATCAACGAAGCGTAGACTTCTTGGACGGGAAAATTTTGTTATGCTGAAGCTATCTCACTGTGTATTCTAGGTACGCAGCGGAAATGAAATTCGCTGACGTTTCGACGCTTTATACTAATGAAGCTTTTTTTTCATGTTTTGTAAGAGAGGATAAAGGAGTGTGCTGAAGACGAATTGAAGTGTACTGCTCAGTAGAAGGCACGTATCTCTTACGCTAATTTGAGTTGGCGGTTGGAGCGTTTTCCTCAATATGTATTTTAGTAAGGAAAGTACATTCAATGAAGACATGCAATCACTAATTTCTTGTGATGAAGAAGAAGCAAGTCAAAAACAAGAAGATTCCGCACCGGCCTCTATTAAGCAAATTATTGTATCTATTGTTGCGTGAATTTTTTCACGCACGGGTACACTAGAAAGTCTAGAAATGATGCTATCATATCCGCGGAGAAGTTGTTGGGAAACACCTGCTGGATACGACAGACATTTCCATGAATCACTTGTCAGGGTCCATTTGTTGAGTTGCCATAACGCCTTGGGGCCGTCGACGGCAGCGACTCCATAGAGTCTTGGGTGCACGCGTATAGGAAACTTAAGAACCCATTTATTTTACTAATCTCCAGCTGTTCAGCACTTTTGCCACCTACTCCTTGATCAGCAGATCTACTACCCCGTACTTTGTCGGGTGGTTTAGTGAGAACTAAAGTTCAGCATTTCAGTTGGGTACTTGAGAATTGAGGCAGGTCTACTATTGTTCTGCTTGTCGAAGCGTTAAATTCAATCTCAAATTTAAAAACTTCAGGTGCATGTGGAAGTCCACTACTTGTCTGTGTGCGTAATAAAATATATGTATAAACCTCAATTTAAAGTTACGCTCCTTCAGCTGCATCGTAATAGCTATTTACGGCAGGTATTTTAGCTATATATTCCTTATTTCGAGTTACAAAATAAGAGGTGGTATTAAATTGCCTCTTATTTTTTCTTTCTTCACTTTAGCTTGCGTACCCGTACAGTCCATCAACCTCTTCTCCGTAAGAAAGGTTTGAAAACCAGTTTAAGCTCAAACAAAATCAATTTATTCGAAGAAGAACCGATGATCCTACAACCTTTCCAAAGCATTGGTCCATCTCGCATTTCAAAATAAACACTCGAATAAGCACAGGGTAGAAGCAAAATCTGGTACAATTTCAACCTTATATATGCCTGAAAATATACTGAAGCGATATTATTTGTGCAGTAACCAAATATCGAGCAATATGGGGTACTCAATACTACTATTGCAATACTTCCATTGTTCCCTATATTCACAACAATAAGCGCAGACTATGATGTCATCAGCACAATTTTAAGGTCAACAGACCACCAAAACAGCACTATCAAAATAAAAAGTACCGCGCGAACACCTAATTTACCGGGTGAGAAGTGCTTGCTCGCATCTGCATTTTCATGGGGAGAAAGGCAGTGAAGTGCTATTGCCTGAACTCTTCAGCCGGCAGTTCGTTCATGAGGCTACAAATAATGTTGTTCTATTTTTCGTAAAACCCGAATGCTGGTACGACATTTCATGGTACGAAATTCCAACGGTACCGACTAAGTCTGGATGCGGCCCCATACAGGTTACCCCGCTCGGCCGCTCTTCGTTGCCTCTCATTCTCATCGCAGATTAATTACCAAAGCATTGTAGCAGGCAACGCTTCGTGTCAAATCAACAGCAAGTAACTGGAGTGAGTAGCAATTCTTTTCGTAATCGCGACATAAATAGCATGGGGTCGCTCCGTGGTGGTCCCCGTCAAGGGGATCCTAGAATTACTGAAGCTTTTTCTCTGCCAAAGAACAACCAGCGTGCTTCACTTGACGAACCACGGATCTGCACGGCCTAGTACAGTTGGAAAACGGCATCGTGCGCGTCGATGCGGCTGTAGTTAATAGGTTGGTAGAGCCCTTTGCTGTAGTACAGTACATGGTGCAGTGAATTGTTGGAATGGGACGCTGTATTATCTCTTGGACGCCAGTGGTAGTCCCTGTCGCCATACACACCGAGGCGATGCGGGTCACCTGGAATACCAGCATAATATATGATCAGAACTTGCAAGACTTAGCATATTGCTACAATTTTTCCAGTAAACCACAAATGTCACGGATTTCTTCAATTCACTAACTGAATGTTACAATTTATCACCGAACGTGTGATTCAACCACCAAAAATACGATCAACTTCAACTATGTTTTTGTATAGTCACACATCATATTTAATAACATTGGCACTGGCTGATACTCAATATTTACTGGATGCCAACATGACACTTCTACTAAATAAAAGCAGAACCATTCTGCCCTATAAGTCCATAAGTACATAGAGCATCTTTGAAGTCAGGCTTCATATTTACGCGATACAGCACTTGTAATGAACAACTTTTAGGTAATGCATAAACCTACTGAAAAAGTTGTCTTTCTTCCAGTTCGACTTTGTTAATGCTGTTTGAGAACCACATCGTTTAGGGTCGCAGAAGTTGGCAGTGTGCGAAGAAATAAGGTGTACCTGCGGGTAATTTTTTTAATGAAATCGGTAGGCTGAGAGACGCCTGTGGATTTTGAAGGTTGTTCAGTTTTACATAAACACTGAAAGTTGTCTTTGTACAGTTTTCAACCGCTACGCTGCAGTAGAGAAAACTGCACTGTGAATGAATGCCGCAGACTCCTCAGCAACAACACTGGGTGGCAGCGAACAGACTTCCACAGCCTCAAACAATCTTGAACGGCAGCTGCGTCACGGAAGGAAAAACCTTACTTCTATCTATGACGTCACGGATAAGTGTTATTCTTGCCAAAAAGCACTAGAATTTATTCTCCAACAAGCGCTCTTTGGCAACTACCCAACTCTCTATAAAACACGAGGCTGCACCTCAGGTCACTCATTCACAAGGCAACTTTACAGCTGAAGTTGGCAGTGGTCTCATGAGACGGAGTTTCGATATTGATGCATAATTGTACTTAGTTACTGACACCAATACCCAAGCTGAGTGCTCCGCCCTCTACAACGAACAGATAGCACCTTATTTTATACAGGATACAACGCAAAGCGTGCCCAGCATTTCTACGCAATCCGCCAGCAACTTCTCCACGATGTGCTTCTCATGCGTCAACAAATTTGACAAAACTTCCTTGCAGTTCTACAAGCATCTCAAAAATGAGAATTTAATCAGTAAGTGTCTGCACCAGCGAAGGCTTCTTCAGTGATATAATTACGAAGATTTTTGTTCTGTTTCCTAAGTTAATTATACCCTGAAGTAACAAAAAGTTCGCTTATTAAACAATGGGGCCTAATATAATACCTCGATCAAAATACGTTGAGAACAACTTAGTGTGCAATGCACATATAGGCGTCTTATCATATATATAAATGGATTGAAAGTCAACTTCATCATTTCACTATGAACATATCCATGCCGTGGTTTGATCGATGAATTATTTGACTGAAGAACTTCTTAGATGTACGCTAAACAACCAAAAAACCGTCATGTATCGGAATAACTTGTAACTTCTTGCTTCTCTTATTGCAGATGACCCACATCGCGAGGCGTGTGTGACGATTGGGTGCACAACTGGAAACGAAGAGACGGCAGCACTTCTCATCCAAACCCACCCACCGCACCAGTGTACCACCGTGAAGTGCTGTACCAACCTATTACCTACAGGAGCATCGATGTACACGAAGTTCTGTACCAAACTTGAGAGGTTCATGCAGCTCCGTGGCTGGTCAAATGAAGCCCTCTGGTTATTCGTCTAAAGAGACGAAGAGTCGTGAATCGAAGAACAAGTTCATAGTGATTCCAGAGACCGTCCACATGCCGTTGATATTTCCTAACCGGAGTTTCTAACCTGTTGATTTGAGACGAATTGTTGGGTACGTGCATCCCTGCGCGAATGAAGAACAACTCAGCATATCTACGCATGTCACTTATTGAGCCACTGTTAGATTTTCAAGTTCGTTCACGGAAATTCTTTTCATGAAGCAGGCAAATATGATTCAAATTTTGGTTAATATTTTATAGGAATGTTATTTAGTTTTAATATTTTGAAGTGGCTATTGATATATTTATACTGTATAGGTAATAGTGTCTGTACAAACAAGAACATTCAAGGTTATTGCCGCAGTCTAGCTTATAGGCCAGTACTATCCCATTATCAGTAAGTATCTAAATGGTGTGACATCGCACAGTTGCTGATGGGATAATACGGCGAGGGAGGCCAAATTGGCTCTCAACACTGACTGCTTCACCTGCTCTTTCCACTACCAGATCCTTAAAATTCTAAAATTAAGGCAACAAGAAAACCTCATTAGGTGAGTCCACTATGGGCGAGACACTAAATGAATATTATTATTAAATTGGAAATATTGTGAAAGTTATAGAGGAATGATGTAACTCTCATGAGAATAAAATGTATACTAAATTGCATCAGGTGTTATTAATATGTTCAATCCTTTTATATGGTAGAGTCGCTGATTGACAGACCCAGATGCAAGCAAGATCATTCATTTTATCTCTAGGCTACTCTCAATTTATGGCAACTCCATATAAGCTGCCGCCCGAATCCCGAGTTATAAATCATCCGACGTCACTGATGTGTCAGTCGTTGCCAGATACTCCAAGAGGAGAAACTTGAAGCAAATCAGCCAACACGTTTACTTTACTCTGTCGGTTTCTCGCTCGAAATTTTATTTTGTGAGTTGTACGTCACCGAAATTAGTTGAATGTTTTTCGTGATTTTCCTCACAGTTTCTGTTGAGTTGATGAAGATTCGCCCGTATAGTTTCATGCGGGTATCTTAAGCGATAGATGCTGCAATGATTCTCCAGAGCACGGAGTTGCATTAAATTTTATCAAGTTCATACAACACTCAAAAATAGGCAAATATAGCTGCTGATAGATTCAGATAACGGAAACGAACAAAAATAACATCAGAAAGAGCGCTCTAAGAGCGAATACCTTCGCTAAGCAACACAATGTTGAAAAAAAATGAAACTGGTAATGAGACTAGTTCTTATCACCACTGAAATATGGTCATCTGTGTCTTTTGACAATAGTAACAGTTTCAGTAATTTTCTTGAAGATCCGTCAGTAACTTTGTCACTTATGTTCTGACAAACATTTTCATAAGTGTTACTCCAACTCACTAACGGACTAACCTACAATATCATCACCGAAATTTTGCCAAAGCTATGTATTTTCTAGCATTTTAGCATTTCTAATAAATCCCACATATAGGTTAAGGATCCGTTCTTAACTTTTTGAGTTATGTTGCTGACAACATAAAAAAAAACAAAATAGAGACAAACGAACGGTAAACCAGACCAACAAAAAACTTTGATAATTACCGCCTAACAACATCCCCAAATCCTGTAAATTTCGTAAAGATCCCTCCATTAATTTTGAGCTATGCTACCAAGGCAGAAAAAAAACACAGCATGGTTGAACGGATCTTCACCAAAAGTCAATCATCTTCCTGTTCCTTGTAGCATACCTTTCTCTTCAAGTTTCGCAGAGAACCATCCATAATTTTACGATTTATCCTTGTGACAGACAGAAACCTTGACAGACGTAGACAGAATCGACAAAAAACATAATATCCTTAGCGAAAGCAGTTAAGAGAGATTAGGGATAATGTAGTCAGTTCTTTTGTAACGGCGTGTTCGGTTTATTTAATAAGCGCAGATATATATTTATACGTAAATAATTGGAGTGTGAATATAAATAAACAAAATATAATATGAAATGATATGCATGACGCCTGATTTTTGGGAGGCGAACCATCCCCACAAGATCATAAATGATAATCAAAATAATGAAAACTATATACAATGCAATCAGGAGAGCAATATATAATTGCAATTACAACTATGTAAATTGACGAATGAATAAAATCAATATAAATCAATGGTGAATCGAATAACTTAACCTATGTCGATGCGAGATTCTGCTCTTGTGGAAAGTTAATGAAACACCCGATATATGCAGTCAACAATTTATTGTAACAAACATCACAATATATAAAAAGTAGCAAGGAGAAAATCGATAGAACATGTGAATGTGTCTCTGCGAGAATAACTATAGTCTATAGCACATATTTGAATTCGCTTGACACAATAAAGACAGCTGGTGATGGAAAGAGACGTCATACTAAAATTCAACTAGATCTAGTCAAACATTCTCGCGAAATTATTATTATCATTATCAACAAATAGAATTCGTATATAGAAATTGGTCATCTCTGTAATTTGTACTGTGAGAAAATGAAAAAACAGAGTCTCAACCGATTATGATGAAAACTTCATGATTTTACACCATGGTGGCTTTGGGAGGTTCTGACTAAAAACACATCCAATGCACGCACGTCTTGATCGAAGTTAGACGAGATTACATTACGGTTAAACATACGGGTGCCTACTTGGAGACGTATTTTTCCGTTCATTAAACGATGGTAAACATTTATTTTGATGATAATTCACAAGGAAGACACGCAAATTATGCTTTGGTAATGAAATTGAAGTCAAACGGCTTGATTAAAATTGCATATTATAATATAGCGTTGTATAGATGATGATCTACAGTATATACCGCGCAATATGTAATGGCAAGCATTCATCTTGACGATAAGTTCACAAGAAACACTGCTTAAAATGTAGCTAGCATCTCCCCGTAGACCAAGCAGGTCACAAACATTGTTACGCAGTTTAAATGTAACACAATTAGCGTCGTATCACCCGGGCTATTATAAAATTTGCGTGCCGGCTAAGCATATCTTAGTCTACCCCATCTCTTACTCGCTAACCTAATACCTTCTTTTCAATTTTTATCCACGATAAAACTAAAGTTTCATTTAATTTCTACTGCAGTACTTTGCAGTATCCATCTTTTTCTAAGCCCAATCATTCCCCATCGCACTTATTCAATGCTTACCGATGCCCAGTTTCCTCGATTGGTGCGTGGCTGTCGTGGAATCTTTTCAATGATCTCCTAAATGGATGATAGAGCTGCAAACGCTGCCGGCCCAGACCGCAGCCGAAAAATCTCTTAATCGATGAAACTAATGCTGCATTAATGCGCATATTGAAAGATGACCCTGTTGATATAACCTCACACTGAAGACTGTATTCGTTCCGTTCCTAGAGAGGAGGCCACCCCCACGAATTTAGAGTATATTTGATGCAATCGCGTAGCGCAAAACACCATTGTTAAAGTACCACTTCAACTGGCTACCGTTCATTAAAGTCCACAATATTTAGTGGAATATCGGGCCCCATTCCCTGGCGAGGCCAAATTATGATGATAAAATTTTTGATGAAGTTTACGATGTACCCTGGGCCATATTGAAGGTCCGCTGGCTGCTGACTGGGCTGGTTATTACCGATGAAGCACTCATTCTCTGGATGAATCCCGGACCCAATAATTCGCAAGAGAGAACCAAAATCTCGATGTTGTCGAAAACAAAGATTCGTGGCACAGTGCCAACTATCGAAGAGTCTCATAAGGTGTCCAATAGAGGATAGGTGACGGGTCAAATGCCCCAATGAATTCATTTCTAATTCCATTTTCAAAAATGATTCGAGGCAATCATGTTAGATTTTTGCATGTTGTTGTAAATTAATGGGTGAACTAATGTAGATGATTGATCAAAGCGCCTTTGCAAGGCGTAACACAATGCATCACCCAAAACTGGGTAGAGCTCGTGTTTCAACTAAATTTTCACACCACCCTGTATGTCACCACTTCAGTTGGGTCCGCAAGTACTGGAGTTGATAACAGGTGCAAAGACGAGCACCAAGCCTAAACTGACCCGTAAAACCCTTTCCGAATCCCAGTCGAACGCTGTCACTCGGATCATCTCAAAATTTTCCCTCACCAATCGTAGTTTAACATCCTGAGTTTCGCTTCCCTCGGCTCATCCCCTTCAAATCCACATTTAAGTATATATTAGGACCAACAATCGTGTTGCTCCAGCCAATGGTATACGCATGATGCTAATCTATTTTTAAGAGGCTGCCCCACTAGGTAGTCTAGCCCTTACTGGTTGCTTTCTGATTTA